>JABBOT010000009.1:7769197-8465150 GCA_016165875.1 Acanthopleura granulata | reverse complement strand
GAGGATTCTTCATTTATAAGGCAGTCAGATTCATAGTTAATGAAAACTGAGATGACTGGGATAAACTGTCTACCTTTGTCAAGTTACTGTCCAACTTTCCCAAGTGTGATGACCACAGGTACGCCATAGCGATGGAAGATCGAAGAGTTAGTCCATCACTTCAAGATCCCACGAACACTGAGAGCCCCTGGAGCTGTCGAAACTCCCTGTCTTTTAAAGTACCTAATAACTGAAACTGCAGACTTAGGACAACATAAGGGCTTTAAAGCTTGAATAACATTCCTGTGAGTTATTAGATTTTTCAGCACTTCCATGCGCATTCAGGGAAATTTCTTGTGATTTTGGCGAATTTCACTATCACCCTGTAATAGCTTTAGATCAAAGAAAGTTACGCCACCACGTAAGGATATTTAGCAAGCATGCATGTCTTGCTTCATTAACGTGATGGAAGGGTGACTTTTCTCTGTTTATTCTTTTTAGGAACCAAGTCAGAGGAACAGCTTGGCGCATTGTAGCGACACTACCTTGGTGACGTCTTGAAGTGTTCACGTCAGCCGCGTGTCATGACGTGTTATTTATGTGACATGTGCCATACTGATGTGTGTGTAAATTAAAGACAGTCTGTGCCACAATTTCGCATCTTTTCCGATCTGCCTTTGCTGATGTCGGTTACCTAGCTCTTCATTCTATGCACAATCGTCGAAATATTAAAGGCTGTTATACAAACACCAATTACTTCTTTCTGTCACATGAAGCTTCAATCAAACAGTGGTGCTTTTGTCCAGATGGACACTGTGCTAAGTGGACCTTCGGCACTTTTGTGATGTTCAAAGGCGCTTGTTACCTTCTTGATTTAAGATAAAATGCCCTCAAGAAGCACACGTACCGCTTACTGTTCATGGCACAACTTTTGACACCTGTTTTGGCACAAGTCTACTCCGATACTTCAGATATGTAGCCACAGGAAAGAATGCAGATTAAGCACACAGTTTTGTCATCGACTTTAATTTATTTAGCTTCCATAGGAAAGAAATATTTTTTGTTCTGTTTTGTAAATAATATTACATTCTGGGGTTAAGGAAACTTCTTTATGTGTCATTGATATACTCAAACGGAAAACCATTCTATGTTTTATAAGAACTGTTATTATATTTAACGAGATTTAGTCAAGTTAATATTTTCTTGATCAAGAGTACATTTGCGCAGAGGATTTCTTGATGTCCATCACGAATCTGCTGTTGAACCTGTATACCATTTGTGAAGAAAGAAGTACAGAAAAATGAAAGCGTGATTGAAGGTTCGACAAACTAGTGGCATGAAATAAACACCATTATGCAAATGTGGCTGCACATAACTAGTCAATTGGTGCTTTCCATGACACGCCAATACTTGCCTTTCGTTACAATGTACTTGTAGCAAAGGCTGTTTGTAAATAGTTCCTGTCATATTTATAAAAAAAAAATATATCGTGTAACCTCCTTATCGCTTTTCAACAGATTCAGCGAGTCTTATCACAGACATTTTTTTATCTTAACGACTTTTAAATTCAAAGCACATATATGCATTTTGAAATAGTTCAACATTTGGTGCTAAATTATATTCCAGTTTCCTGTTGGGTCCTGAGGTTCGACCCCTAAAAAGGACATGCGACTGTAAATAATTTATCCATGTTATGATATAACCTCGTTTACGACATAGTCTCCCGTTCTGAAAAAGAAAACAACTGTAATGATTTTTTTAGATTAACACCTCTGTCTGCATTAAGTCAAGTCACCTCACCCATTAGTATGACTTGCAGTACTAGTCGTAACCCTGACAATTAGTGTAGATTAACACCTCTGTCTGCATTAAGTCAAGTCACCTCACCCATTAGTATGACTTGCAGTACTAGTCGTAACCCTGACAATTAGTGTAGATTAACACCTCTGTCTGCATTAAGTCAAGTCACCTCACCCATTAGTATGACTTGCAGTACTAGTCGTAACCCTGACAATTAGTGACCAAGAGTCAAGTTATTATCATTTAATTTCAAATAATTTGTGTATTTGTGTTGTGTAAACATCGTTGTTATCATGTAATGCCTAGTAACCAATGGTAACCGGAAATGGAGTTCTGATGATCATCATCCGCTTTAATTTCTTCTCCTCCGCCTATGACCCGGATCTTTTATTTAGGTGGCCACTAATTTTACCTGCGTCTCTTGTCTCTCCAAATTTTATCACGTTACCTGCACCAGAGCACCATTCATATGATTGAATCACTGAGACACACTACTGTCCAGAAGACCTGCCTACTGCTAATGTGTTCTCAACTTTAGAATGGAATTATTTATTTAATTCGAAAATGTGGCATTCTTAAAAAGTTTCTTTTCGAAATTTCTCGAAAAGATGAAACCGTGTATTTTAAAGTTTGAATCCACTTTAGCTGCTTGGATTCTTAATTGCTGAAAAGGAGGAACCGAGGTGAAATAAAACCTGATAGGTGAACCAGAACACCGTCTTTGTAATGAAGGATTCCATTGCTTTCATAAGGAACTCTGGCTACGATATGGCTGCAATGTTGCCAATGTGGCAGTACTGCATAATCATTCATGGAATCATTTCATTTCAACGGAATTCTGGAAAGTCCACTTCCTGTCCGAATAAAAAATGTCAGAATCCATAACTTGTCGGTGTGGAAAATTGTGGATTTATTTCCCTTAATTCCGGGCAGCAGGCCCCCGTTGAAGTAGTGCATGTACATATCGCTTATGTTTCTGTACTTAATCTGTGTAACACACTACTGTATAAATTAGCCCTGGACGTCACTCAGTAAACTTCAACAGTTGTGCCAAACTGTACATAAACGTTTTTACTCTTATTTAACCGATGTTGTCTGGGTTCTCTTTGTGTCTTTTTATAATATAATGTGTAAAATGCTATAGCGTGGGCAGTCAAACGAGAGCATTGACAACAGTGTGAGAGTTGTTAAATGGTCAGCCGAAATCGGTGAAAAATTAGCCGCCTTCAATTTACCTCAGTTAAGATTTTATTCTAACTATCGATGTAAATGTTTAAAGTGAAAGACCACTCAAAAATGATACTGTGGTGAATGAAAGCTGTATCTGAATACCTTGATTGAATATTTCAGATTTTGTTTTACTAAATTATACGCAGTCCGATGTTTTAGATTTTATGGTAGATTTTACGGACAATATTGATGACGTGATTCACCAGTGACGTCACACCTTTTATGTTCACCTCTGAATAAAGTTCTCAAGAAGTGTACTCCTGGAATGTTCGCGTGTGTGTTAAGAAGGTAATATAATATTAAATTTCTGCTTTAGGGCCAGAGAAAAGTAGGCGTGACATCATTGGTGAACCTCATTATCAATATGGTCCATAAATCTGACCATATAATCAAAACATTTGACTGTATGCCATACAGGCTTAAAATCAGTCCCAAGACCCTGCTTCCATGAAACTGGACTTGACAATGTATGTCAGCATTGGCTGAGGTGAGTCGGAAAATTTTGGAACATTCCACTTGGTCTGGAGGGTATGCTTTCCAACAACCGAGGGGGTAGCACACCAGCGCGGCCTAATGACCCAGGTATCTCTCACCAATGCGGTCACGGTGAGTTCAAGTTCAGCTCATGCTTGTTTCCTCTCCCGCCGTATGTGGGAAGGTCTGTCAGCAACCTGCGGGTGATCGTGGGTTTTCCCCATGTTCTGCCTGGTTTACTCCCGCCATAATGCTGCCCTCTGTCATATAAGTGAGATGTTCTTAAGTACAGCGTAAAACACCAATGAAATAAATAAATAAACATTATCACCACAGCCTGGAGCCAAGTGGAGGCGTGGGGAAAATCCCGTTTTATTTTGTTCTTGCGAATGATGTAGTAAGCCATCTTAGCGTAATCATTAATCAACATGTAGTAAAGTATCTGTTTTGGAACCATACACCGGATGATGTTAAGTGATCACTAAATGACACTGTCATTGAATGCACATTTGTAACCATCATTATACGATCATCGTGGGAAGGTCTTACAGCAACCTGCGGATGATCATGTGCGTACTGAAAACTATTGTCATTATACACCAAGGCAACTCAAAACGTGTATGAGGGACCGAGTAATGTTCACGGGTTCAGTCTCAGCATAGAGTAAGAAATTTCTTGATTCCCATGCTATTGTTCATGAGTGATTGGGTGACATTAAGCGGTCTAAGGCGATGGAGGAACCATTTGCACAGTCAACTAAATAACGAGGACAAATTTATGAATGGATTTTTACCGTATCGCCCCTAAAGGAATTAGTGTCGTCAAAGTCTCTAAATTTAAGTTAGGATCATTGTCATTTCAATATTGTCGTGACAGTTTCTAGGATCATGGCAGTGTGTGGTGCAGGATTCTATCTAGGATCATCGTTGTATAATGAAATATGTCACTCAAGATCACGAATGTGTTATGAAAGAGGTCATTTATGGGCATGTCATTGTTGTGAAAGACGACATAGAAGTAATCGACTCATAATCCGCTCATGAATAATAAATAAAAGACGAGAAAACATTTACACGTTTTACTCCATGATCATTGGAAATTTGTGACAAAAACGGTAACTTTCAGAAATGCGAAATTTAAGGTTATACAATCTGACAAGTATAAAACCACGAGGTCTTGTGAAAGGGTTGAGGCGATTTAAGGTTATTCTACTGCTAAGCGTCTGCTGATGCCAACCCGGATAAGTGCCAATAAACAGCCATACAGAACCCCGGAAGTTCCACGCGATTTTTGTGCACGTTTTGGCCAGCCAAGACAGTAAAGGATTGGAGAATTGGCCCTTAGCATTTGATTTTCATTTGATTTTTGTTCTGCGCCATACATAAGAATTTTTTCACTTACTTGGTGGCGCCTACGATCACCCGGAAATCATGCACATGTACCTGCCGATCAACTGATACTATCAATGAATAAAGTTTCAAAAAGCACCAAGGTTATGTAAAAAACATCAACCGTTTATACATATTTAATTATCAACCGGAAACTGCATAATGAAATTGGGCAGGACCAAAGTGAAACGTTATACATGTATTGCTCGGCATACGCCCGAGTTTACAAGGCGACTCAGCTCAACTGGGGACATTCTTACAAAGCTGGAGTAACTTACGTCAGACATAGACGTTTGCGTCCGCTTTAGCAGCGGCTTCCGTCAGCTCCTAGTAGCGTCTTACTAAAGTTGTAATGCTTAACGCGTGTCCACGAAACACCACAAGCTCCGCCATGTTTAGTCGCCTATACTTACGGAATTTACGTCTGCCCGAGGGTCGGTGTATGCACCAAACTTTACATCAAGTCGCAGCTACTCCAGCTTTATAAGACGGTCAGTTTTTCCTGCGACACACGTCCGACAGGCTGGTGGTAGGGAGTTGTTCCCTGTGAATCGTGGCCATACTTCTGTAACACTGACCGGCATACACTTAACGACTGGAGGACAATCTCAGTTAAGTCACGTAGCTATTTTCCATACACGAGCCCTTATGACTCCAATTGGGTCTTAAGCTCTCTTGTATGGCGAGTTTAACAAACACCCTGCCTACAACGAGGTTTCCGACACAATGGCTGAAAATATGATATGTTTGGTGTTAGGTCTAACTAATGCTCACTGACTGATGTAGCAGTTTAGTAGGCCCTACAAACCAAGGGAGAGAATAACGAAGTCTGTACTGTCCATACCTTGATCCATCAAACAATGTCCATTTCTTTATTTAGCATTAACGCAACCTCTCGTGCACTTTCTGTTTTAAGCTCACGCCTGTGTTCCTTTCAGGTCACGTGATGCACAAACTAAACCGGTTTTACGCTCCCATAAACACTAATGAAGCCCTGAAAAAAATACAGGTATGGCTAAGTAAGAAAATATGCAAATGTGTGATAGTGAGAACAAGCTTTTCTAAACCACACCGCCGTTACAAGCACACGCACATTTTCACCTTAAGACGCACTCGTTTGACAAGTGTTAACTCGTTGCCCGGGGCAACGTAGATGTCGTCTGCTCTCTTCCAATTTATTTTCGTCGGCCTACATTGAGAACAGCCGTTCACGCTGAACATTCATCTGACACGGAATTCCAGTTCAGGGCTTGTTCTAGATCTAACCATGCCCTCGAGCAAACTTGTTCGTTATCGTTTTTATTGTTTAAAACCCGGTTCAGGATGGATGACGTTGTGTATCATCACAGGTATAGAAACCAGCTGTGAAATCGGTATTGAAGAGAAGGCCAGTGTTAACTAACGAGAGGATGTTAGTGACGTTTTAAAGGGAAACTACTTCAAAACGGTCGAGTCTACATTTCGATTACATTAACCAAAGGTAAGACGACGTGTCATTGCTGTAACTATGTACAGATTTGAGGCAGATTGATGGAATAGGCCTAAGATGAAGAAAGCTACCTTAAGGCGGAGATTGTCCTCCAGTTAGAAGGGCGAGAAGCTGGGACTGCCTCAACACATATAACCGGTTTGTCTATGTTGTTGTTGATGTAAGTTTTGGACGGCCATGTAGCTTTTCATGTGAAATCATTGTCATTTGAACATTGATCACTTTGATTTTGTATTGATAGAACAATTTTAGGATATGACTAGCTGCAATGTGTATACCAGATGGGTTACTCCATAGTTTTGTTCTGAGTTGATAAACGGGTTTCGAGTACTGACACCAGAATTCATCAGTAATATAGGAAAGTACAAAAACGGAACTTAATAAAAAAATATCGAATCACCTTAGGGTGTGAACCTCCTTGCGTTTTAAGTCTACATCGCTACACTATCACCACTGCAACAGTAAAAAAAGTGATAATTCCGTTTTAATTTTTTTTAGATACGAAACTACATGTTTGTGTAGATGAGTAGCTCTGTTAGTCGACGCATAGACTAGGCCAGACCACAACAAATGTACTGTGTTGTTCGCATGATAAACTGTCTTGTTTATTGAGCTGTATCAGTTTTGGAGGTGTCCGTTTATCTACGGAGTTTTAGAGTGATAGGGGCTGAGCACCTTCATGTTCAACATATGGCGGCACTAATCATGCAAAATAGGCGTGGTCAATTACCCCCTTAGCCTTGACTGACAGAGCCTTAATTCTGTGGCTATTAATTTGCAGAAAGTACGCACATGTTTGTCACAAAAGTAGTTAACATGTACGAAAACGCGTGTTCTAAGCAATTTTAAAGAAAATATGAATATATAGTTTCCAAAAGCTAAAATATTATGGAGTAAAAAGGATGGGAAGCTTGGAGTGTTCTCCAAGATGCATTGAGTAGGATTGCAATATGGTTTACATACAGGGAACAGAGCGACATACTTTTTGGGTACAAGTGTTCGTTAAAGCATGAAAGAAACGTGGCCATGGCAATTATATGGCCTGTGTATGTTTATGTACATAGAGGGTCCATTATATGAACTGTCAAATGCAGGGTATAAGACAATTCCATATAATCAATATTATGGAGCAGTTTAACAATGTTACAAATTTTAATACATTCGATTGTCTGCAAAGTTCTTTCTCTAAATGTATGACCTGTACCATTGTATTCATGCGAATATTTATTGGGTGTGATCACAGCACAGCATTTTGAGTAATTCTAGACCAGGGAAGTTCAGTAAATTGCAATTAACATCAGTCCATTTTTCCTAATTCTACTTAAGCCAGTGTTCAGGGCAGAGTGTAAGTTTCCACTCTTTAAACATTTACATGAACAGTCAGAATAAAACCCTAACTGAGTTAAATTAGCAAGAGTCCGTATTTCATGGCATACGTGTGACCATTTGAAAACTATCCCAATGTCGTCGCTGCAGTTCTTTGTAAGGGAATACATTTGCACTATTACTATCACTGCAGTAAAATGATAGGTTGATAAGTCGTAGATAATGCACATTCAATCCACAGTAAGCAGTAAACTTAGGCAAATGCTATTCTATATTAAAGGGAGTGACTGTGCAATATATATATATATATGTGTGTGTATATACATACATACCAGCGGTTCATGCAAAACAGCCATGTTTATATTAGGGGCCAAAATAGAAAACGCATATGTAGCCTTGGCGAGGGAATAAAAAATGGCTTCTTTCTGGTTAAGGATAATAGAAAGTAAGAAAGTTAAAGGCACTTACGGTAGATTGCTATTGTTATTACTATTAATACCACTGTTGTAGGTCTATAATGTATAGGTGCAGGTACACGGCTTAGAAAGGTACCTATGCATGCCGGGGTGGGGCTGGGGGGCAAAATGCATGTATATTCGGCGATTATACTTTTGTACCTGTTTAAACACCTTTTCATCTTATCAAGGATGTAGATAAGTTGAAATCACTAGGAAGCATAAAGCGGTGAGTATAAAACTTCATCTAGATCTGAAGAGAACAGAGAAGGGGTAGCATCATGCGTTACATTTTAACGCTTTCCAGGTTATAGCTAGGAGAAGTGTCCACAGCAGAGTTCGGACCATCAACTGGTAAACAATAGCTAATGTCAGGTTCTCAAAGATCAGTTTCATTAATAAAATTAGCAGTAGAATTTGCATGTAAACAAAAGATGGTTACAATGGTGTAGATGTTGCCAACAGTTCCAAATGATGTCGAAAAGGCGTGTATGAAATTTCCAATCCGTCAAATCCACTATGTATAAAAAGCAACACCATTAGTTTACGCACAATATCTAGCTATAAAGCAAGAAAGGGTGTGGAAAATACCTCAGATAAGCTTTTATTTCAACTGTTCATATAAGTACAATGGTGATATAAAAACTGTTCCCCGTTTATATCACTCACTGGCTAGAAACAGGTTTTATATACACTGTATGCTAACGTTTTACTGGTCATTAAAACAGATGTCACACACTGCACATCATTGGTTGTATTCTACCATTATGCTGTTCCCAAAAGAGAATACATCACGTGTTGTATTCTGTCGTTATGCGGTTGTCAAGAAGAGGCTTTAAACAAAGAAGGGGTGGTATGATGAAGTTATACTAGTTACATGAACAGTTAATTGCCAAAAAAAAAAAGGATTATGCACATCATGGGTCGTATCTTCAAGTTATGACAGCAATATAAACAGTTGCCATATGATGTGGTTTTATACATATCATGGGCTATATTCTAACATCATACTGTCTAATTCATAACAGTTTACTTTGAGATTAACTCGTCTGTGTAGGCGTATACTGTCGTAGGACAATATGAAACACTACAGCGCAGTTGACCGTTGGCAAATGGTCACACGCTATCGTGAAATCTATAGTCTTCTGTCATTTTACGTCACTTAGGGTTTTACTCTGTTCATGTAAGTGTTTACACGCCTTACTACTTACACACCCCCTAGCACCATGGCTTGAGCAGAACTAGGTACAGAAATGTAGTCAGACAAACTGTATTATACGTCATGTGCAAATATATGTAGTCAGAAGTTGTTGGGGTGAGACGGAGAGTAAGAGGCCCACATCATTCTTATTATAGTACTAGGCATGTCGAAGTTATGTCGATAGAGACAGGCTCATCGATGAAACTAAATTAATTTTAACGTCTGTACATAATTTTATCACTCTGAAATAATGCCTTTGTATTGTTTTCATGTGTTTGTATATAAATGTGTTGAATGTGATGATAACAGCCGTTTGAGTAATTCTAGACCAGTGATGTCTAATATATTGCATTTATCGTCCCTGTAATTTTTTTTTACCTAATTCTGCTTAAGCCATGGGCTTGTAGGTTGTTACTTCATAAACATTTACATGAACAGTTAGAATAAAACCCTAACGGAGGTAAGCTGACAAGAGGTCGGATTTCACCGGTAAGTTGTTATCATTTGCTAACTATCACACTGTTCTCACTGCTCTGGTTTCACTCCCTGTGCTGTAGTCTTTATATTGATAGATTCAGCAATCCACCCAAAAGTCAACTATGACAATGTCAACAATTTCAAGACTTTTTTGATTTTTAATTTCATTGTGATCTTAATGTTGTTTCCCTGTAACATCTTGTGTACAGTCATATATATTTTGTATATCTTTTGTATTAATCTGTGTATATGTGTTGGACTGATTGTTTCGTTGATCTCTAGTGACCATTAGGCTGTGGGAAATCCTCTTAAAACAAATAAAGAATTAAACGTGTTGAATTGTATTTTACCCATCCTAGATTTAAAAACATTCCTAGATTAAGATTCGAAATGTAATATCCACAACCCATAAGCAAGCACAGAACACTGCAAAGCTGGGTACATTCCCTTTAGTTACACATTTACTAAAACTATTAAAATAAACATAACTATTGTATTTAGGATCGTCTCACCATGATATGGCTGCATTGTTGCTGTGGTGTTAAAGCGGTTTTCAGTATTAAGAATCTACCATGGACGTTTACATATCCTATTTCACACCTATGTAACACAGGCACAGTAACACAGTTCAGTAAAGAGATCTACCGGATTGCTAATGTTACTCCAGGACAGGTTCTTTATCGAGAAATAGTACAGTAATAATTGCTATATATTGTTAAGCTGTGTCGTTAATCTGTATAATATTCGTGATGACGAGGGAACCTTTCGTGAGGAGGTACAGCCTTGGGCTTATTTATGAGAGATCCAGGTATTCTCCCCTGTCCACTGTGCACTAAATCAATACAGGCCATCAAGCTAAACCTATAATCACCCAACGAAGTAAGGAAGTTCCAAAGGCCCTGGGGATCAACCGGCCATCAGAGAACACGGACTGACAAGGCTCTGGGGAGCTCTCGACCCAAATATAAACAATGCCGATCTTTTTTTACGTTACTCTTAATTAGGACTGTCATGGCGACACATAAATGGCGACCCATTAACGGGTTGCCATGGAAACCCACGCAGCGTGAAATTCAAACCTTTGATTTGCATGCGATCTGACGTTAAGCTCTCGAGTTAAATTTGAGACCCTTAAAGTCTGGGGCATTATTGTAACAGAAAATTTTCCCACAAAATTCCCTTCTAATTGTGAATAAAAAAATACCCAATCATCCACGAGCATTAGCGACTGTGCAATGTGGACCGACCGACAGGTATAAATCAACATGAAACCATTTGGGTTTGAGAGTAGTATGAACAGCCCGGTAGCACCGAAACCCATTCATTCTCACTACACGTGCAGCAACTTTGGTTAATTGTGTGCGCGCGTATGTGTGACATGGAGTGTCGCAGCTGCCACAATGCGGATAATCTCTGATTCAGAGCCTCTTCGGGAACCCTTATGATGATCAGGCCAGGTATTTGAGGTAACATCAGCGCTGCGTATAGCAGATGTAAACGGTCGCGTAGATCCGTGCTTTGTGAACTGAAGCCTTGAAAGGACAAACGGATTCGATCTGCGTTCTCC
Source organism: Acanthopleura granulata (assembly GCA_016165875.1). NCBI lineage: Eukaryota > Metazoa > Mollusca > Polyplacophora > Chitonida > Chitonidae > Acanthopleura > Acanthopleura granulata. Next base: position 8,453,764 of record JABBOT010000009.1, on the reverse strand, counting down.
TCCCCTAAAGGTTTGATTCCCATCTTGGTTACAACCATCACTATTCAGGTATAGGTAATCGACCTGACCCACATGGCCAAATCATATGCATCACTAAGAGGAATAGGGTCTGTAGATGTTTTGGCCAATGGGAGACAACCCACGATATTAATAATGCCACAAATGTATATGACTTATTTGATGAATAACCAAAGCAACGAGGTCATGTTCCTGTTGGAATCAGCCATTTCCAGAGCCCAACGGTGGGCTTTCTTTTTGTTAGCAAACATGTATGGTTAAATCTATCTAAATATGAGACGGTTTAAATATCAACACAATCTTTATCTGAGCTGGTACAAAATATATGTACTTCTCTTCTATAGCATACCAAAGATTCCAGTATAGAGTGAAACCACAGACTCCACGACAGTGTGGTAGTAAATGGTCTCATGTGACCGGTGAAATCCGGCCGTTTGTTGGTTTCTTCATTTAAAACAAGATAGTTAAACTCACACGCCACGTAACAAAATAGCTTTAACCGGAATTAGGTTTTATAAAAATCCAGTCATATCAATTGTCATTATTAGACATCACTAGTCTAGATTTACTCTAAGTTGTGTGTTGTCACCACATTTAATAAAACAATCACATGAAGGTGTAAGGTTATGATTCGTTTAAAGATGCATATGATGCCAGTGTTCACGTTAAAGATCCACATGATGTCATTGTTCGCGTTAATGCTCACTGACAAAGTGTAGAAATGCGCAACGACATATAACTGTCATTTTTGAGGAGCCATAAATGGCTGGCTGACCATCCACTGCTTTTTGTTCCAGATGGCGTGGTCATTCTGGTTGGCCGTTATCATGGGCTGTACAGTGGCAGCCAACGCCCAGAGGGTTAACAGTACATCTTTACCTGATGTCGACTCATGCCCTGCAGATCGAGCCGCTTGCCTGTCTGTGGACCAAAACGTGGTCGTGTTTCCCGCCTCCGGAACGTCCTCTGCTCGGGAAATGTACATTGGCGGTATCTTTCCGGTCCATAATATGGGGACGGAACCGTTTTCCTGTGGACTGATCAACGTGGATAGTTTCCAGGAAATGTTGGCATTCCAGTGGGCCGTTCAGACATCTGCTAAAAGACTTGTTGGTGCAATCCCTGTGGTAAACAAAGGTTCTGTGGTCTTTGACAACTGTGGGACAGATTACTCGGCGACGCAGTCCATCCTTGGGTTGGAAACATGTAAAAGTAAGCCCAATCGAAGGCATGATTCAACACCAGTCTCTAACGGTACTACAGAGCGCCACACTCTTGACAGACGGACAATCCTTGGCTATATAAACGCAGTAGATAGCAGAAATGGACAAACAGAGACAGAGGCCAGCGAGATCATGCTCGGCCTCAAGAAGCCTGTCATCAACACTGGTACATACAGTGCCGAATTTACCTCCAATAAGCCAGGTTCTCGATTTAATTTCGTGACGCCGAATATAAATCAACAAATCGAGGCAACCACCCAAGTGATTTCAAAGAGCCTCGATGCTGACGAGATTTTCGTTATGGTGGTCTACTCCGGTGATGACTTTTCTACCAAAGCTTATAACGAATTTAAAATGGCGGCCGCAGCCAGGAATATTTGTATTGTGTTCGAAAGCAGACTTGACTCACCATTGCAGGAAAGCCAGTTGGAGGAAGTCGCCCGTGGCATATTGATCAACCAAAACGCTCGCTTTGTCCTGAATCTTCTACAAGAACGTACATTCGGAGAATTATACACACGAATTTTAGCGAAGACAAATAATGTTTTCAATCTGACTTTTGTTTTCCCGCCATTCGCTGAAAAAGCGAGCAGAATCGTGCTGAAATCCAGTGTCCATGCTTTAGGGGCCGTTCAGCTGCGCCACGCTCCAGGGCCAAGGGTTGAGGAATTCAGACAGTTCTACAGGAACTTAGACGAAAATGCTTTCCCAACCGTGCCCATTTTCGCAGAGTTCTGGCAGCAGAGATTCCAGTGTAATTTACAAGGACAAAATGAGAATAACGTCCTAAGGTATAGGAAATTTTGCAATAATTTAACACTGTCCCTAAGAAATGATGAGATCACATCAAGAGCTGGCTACATCATCACTGCTGTCGACGCCCTGTTGATGAGCGTTAAAGAAATCTGCCCTGGGGGTGACATTTGCCCAAGTCTAACACAGAACATGTTTGGGCAAGCTATCCCAAAGGTTGCCATCGGCGGTGAAAAGGTATTCGATGCCAACACGGGTGGACCGACATCTTTCCAATTCGACGTATTTAACCTTCAAGCAACCAAGAATGAGGATCAGTACGTTAAGGTATGCGACCATTTAATCTTACATAATCTGACAAGAGCAGATAGATCTAATGGTTTCATTTCAAGGGTGTTTTTGACGTCAATATTAGGTGCAATTTCAAATTTACGATTGAAGGAAGGATAGGCTGGCTAAGGTTTTAAAACAGTTATCTCTCTCTCGCTGAACGTGGGAAGGTCGGTCATCAACCTGGCCGCCTTGAAATATTCTTGAGTACGGCTTAAAACAAAGAAATAAACCAATTAACTACAGAACAGAGAGTAGGTCTGTGAATGAACAAGGCGACAACAATGCAGGGCATATAGCTAGTTTTTATTAATTGCGAACTTTTAATTGTGTTAATTGCGCTGATACAAAACTAATTGCACAAAAACAAGGAAAGTCTCGCGTGACAGAAAGCAATCAAGCTCTGAGCAGTGAGTTTGCACCCTGGAATGCTGTGCCTGCTGATATGACTGCGGCATAAAGTTAGAAGATTTGTCAGGTATTTATCCAAGTACTACGTTTGTTTCTGTTTTTTTTATCTCTGGTTTGCCGGGTTTCTGTCATTCAAGTCTCCACTCTGTGGTAATGTGCGGGTTCCCTGCCTGGTGATGGCAGTTCGCAGGCCAGGGTGACAACAACGGTCACTTGTTCTCCGCCAATATGGCGCGCAAGTTTATATATCTCACGAGGGAATGTTCGTCAGTAACTTGCTAGACATCGGTGGTTCATACATACCATGGGGACTCGTGGGTGAAAAATTGCTGGGTATGGCGTTGAAAGAATGAAAAGATTAGTAAAAAATATATAAATAAATAAGACGTGTATATAGTGGTATCTGTCGGACTCCAGGCTTTAACCTAGTTTATCACCGTCATATGGGAGAGTATTCTTGCGGACAGCTTTACATGTCAATATAATACTTAACACACATGCATGAATTCGTGTTTCGATGCATTTAACTTTGGTTTATAGTATAAATATTTTCGTCGCAGGTGGGGACCGTAAAGCAGGATGGGCAAGTTAATTATCTTACGGGCTTTAGCATCGTGGCTTATCAACGACGTAGAGAGTCTGGAACTGACAAAGTCGTGGAGATCAAATCAACGTCTGTCTGTCCTCCGCGAACTTGTAGTGCATGTCGAGCCCCGCCCCCTGCCGTCACGAAGGTCCCGCCCCCGACCACCACGGTGAAAAATGACATGGTAAGAATCCTGGGCTCTTACGGTCCTCTGAGGACACACCGTGTTGCGAAGAACGCTTACGTTACAGGGATCTTCTTCAGGCAGTATCGTCCTGACGGGGAGTACACGAGCCGGCTGTACGCCTCGAACTACCGAAGCGTCTGGAGCATCGCTCTGGCAGTTCTGGCAGGTCTTGGGATCATCGCAGTTGTCCTCCTGGAGATTTCCCTCATCTACCTCATCCTGACCTACAAATTCGAGGGTCCCGAAGGAAAGGGACGGTCCCACTTAAACCTGCGCTCTCTGTGGCTGGGTCAGCTGCTGCTGTTCGGGATTTTCCTCTCCTACCTGACGCTCTTCGCCTACCTGCCCGTGCCGACGAAAGCCAGCTGCGGCATCACCCGCTTCGGAATCGGCATTTCCTACTCCATCATTTTCTCCTGCCTCCTCGTGAAGTTGATGGTCATTCTACATACGCGAGACGCAGTGAATTACATCCCGGGAGAGGTCAACTCGTCTTTCCAGCACAGTATCGGCTACATGGTCTCCATCTTTCTCATCGCTTTTTCCGTCCAGCTCATCATCGACATTCACTGGCTAATCCAGGTCCCGCCAGAAGCTGTCTATGTCCGAGACAACAGCGGTGACTTGGTCTGGATCTGTAATCATTATACATGGTCCTTGGAACATGGCTTCTGGGAAATGCCGACGTTTTTCAGGACGGAGTTCGAGAACCATCTCCTGTCCCTCATCTACATCATGTTCCTTATTCTCCTCACTTTCTTCTTCGCCCTCAAGGCCTTCCACATCGTCGTGAACATGAGGGAGAGTCGTTTCATTGCCCTCGCTACTGGCATCTCCATTCTGATCTTCATCGCCTGGGGCCTGATTGGAGGCCTGCTACGGGACCACGGAAAGTCGCACGAAATTGGAGACGGTTGCATCGGCTTTGGCCTCTTCTTCACCTCCACCGTAATCCTCTTCGCATTGTTCCTGCCAAAGGTACGACAACTCGTCGTGATCGGAATGGAGGGCGTGTTCCTGGAGGACGACAAAGAGACAACGTACGCCAGCTCCATCTACTCTCCTGCCTCAGTTATCTCCCCTAGCAGACACAGGAGCATGTCCGGCTACGCAGAGGGTAGTGTCATCGGGATGCACCCAATGGATCGTAGTGTCCATGTCGTCAGCGACTCGCACAACTTCTCGTCGGACGACATGAGTCGTCCCATTATTACCGTGGACACCAGCTTCATGTCCACAGATCCACCTTTTATTTACGATCCACGTGAGTTTATATAGTTTTTGTCTACTTATATCAAAATATACATATAATGCATATACTTTTACAGGATTGTGATGCTAATTTTTTTTCTTTGGGAATGTGACTGTAGATATTGCTTCGCTGGTTGACGGCCTGAGCTCTGATTTGAACACTGTGCATTTATTTACAAACACTGAGAATAACAGTGAAGAGGCACAGATGAGTTCGGCTAAAAGCAAAATCAACAGTTCCGAAATGTAAAACCCCTTTCCCCTTTTTTGTAATACCCCATACTTTGTGTTTACAAAGAAATGCATGCTTTTCCCAACGCAATACTACCTCAAAATAGTTCCAAGTCTTAGGCTTCGTTTAGAGGTGACTAAATGATACACGTTAGATATTACTCACACCTGAATCTTCTGATTAAAAACTACAGCGTTGAACACGCAATAGTGGAAACGGTTCATTCTTACGCCAGAGCGGAAAGGACGGAGGACAGTTTTTCCAGACAACACACTATAACATATATATATATACGTCATTAAACGGGCTTTACTTTTATGCTTTTAAGTTCTCGAGGGCTTTCCGGTAGCCCTTGTATTATTCTGAATTTATGTATGTCTTTTCTGTGCCATTTCAGATGCTCTTCGACTGAAGCATCCCCGCAGCTCCGGGCCATCGCTGTACAGTGTACGAAGTACACCCAACCTGTACGATCCCCCGGATGTGTACTCAAATAGAGGGACAAAACAAAATTACATCGGAAGAAGTTATATGAACGAGACTTTCTCTGGATCTGAATACCCATCATTGTACCGACCAAAGTCAGAGACTCACATATACAAACGTGAGTCTTACAAAACGCACAGCGTTTCCACGTTTTTCAAATCAAACCTATGAGAAGATCACCTCATTTCCAAGCAAACTAAATACTACTTCTTGGGACATTCTTTATTAAATATACGATGCCTAAAGAAGAAAAGCACCCGTGAATTTTTACCTGATACATATGCTTTAATTCAAACAGGGATTATCAATTTAATAAGCTGTAGCTTTCAGCCTATCACAATTGTTCAGATTTTAAGTTTAGTCTGCACGCTGTTTCGGTATGTTTTGCGCAACATGAGATTGTTCTATCCCAGCATACACAGCATTCTAAATCGATTTATAAACACATATTTCCACAAAAAGTCATTGAGATTAGCTCAAAATGGACTGAGCTTAGTTGTGCCCCCTCGGATTTGCATCTTAATGTGTCTCAGAGTCCTCTGTTCGAAATTCTGGGTGATCTCTGCCAATTTTTATCTTACAAATAATATTTCAATTAATTATAATATTGCTAGGAATATCCGGATTGTGGTCATTTAAGTCGTATGCATGCCCCAGTTCCTGTGAAAATTAGGTGGAGTCCTCGACATTCCCTTGCTGAATTAATTAACAAGGAGGATAACTACCAGTAATTTGTTTGGATCATTTTTGGGGTTTTTTTTTCATTTTTGTGTGTGTGTGTTTTCTTTATTTTCAGATCCCCGGTCGGAAATAGGATCGCTTTGATAAACGGATACGCCATTCCTCTACTCCCTTTGACCCACTTATCCGTGCAGTGTAATAAGGTGCTAAACGCAGCCATTTCTGACAGCCATGATCTTTGAACTTTGGAAAGTTCCTACTGATATATTTATTAACGCGGTGATCCTTCTGTAAATGACAACTTCTACTGACAAATCATATAACTGGACCAGTGGTATCGGCAAATATCAGTTCAGATGATCCGCATATTGAAAAACTTTGATTTTACTTTGAATCAAAGCCAACTGTGTCTGTCTCTGGTCTTAATTCTGTAAATGTATATAAATTTTGTAAATATATCTGTGTATGTCTGAATACACCACAGCATTATAACACGTGTATCGACATACTGTAATCCTGAAAGTGGGTTTTTTTTTCGTGATTTGCCTACATACACCAGGATTCTGCTGATAACTTATGAATCCTCCACACCTGAACACAGGATAAAGAAGCTGTCTAAACATTAGTCAGAGACCTCCGTGGCTCAGCCGCTTAGCGTGCTATCGCAGCGCAATGACCCGGAAAGACTCCCACCAATGCGGTCGCTATGAGTTGAAGTCCAGCCCATGCTGGCTTCCTCTCCGGCCGTACATGGGAAGGTCTGCCAGCAACCTGCGGATCGTCGTGGGTTTCCGTCAGGCTCTGCCCGGTTTCCTCCCACCATAATGCTGGCCACCGACGTACAAGTGAAATATTCTTGAGTACACCAATCAAATAAATAAATAAACCTTGGTCAGGCTAAGTCTGAATTGAACTTACCTTTGAAGGTAAACATTAAGTTTCAACTCTATCAAGAATGTCAAAGATATCTTTGTGTGTTAAAATAAAAAAAAATCCTATGGCATACAACAATTTTGGCGTAGTAAACTCTTTTGAAGTTAAGACTAAGTGTGACATAAGTCAAAGACAGCTTTATGATCCTGGGGTCAGGTCCCTTTCCATTGTTTCCATGTTAATGTTTGCTAAATGTAATGACAACATTTTGAAGTATTCTAGGCCAGTGACGTCTAATAAATTGGTGTTAAAGTCACTGTAATGGGTTTTCTTACCTAATTCTGCCTAAACCATTGTGCTATAGGGTGTGTCCGTTGCTAGTATTTAAGCATTTACATAAACAGTTGGAATTAAACCCTAACTGAGGGGAATTGAGAAGAGGTCGGGTTTCACGGCTTACGTGCTACCATTTACCAACTGTCACACTGCAGTCACTGCTCTGGTTTCACGGCTTACGTGCTACCATTTACCAACTGTCATACTGTAGTCACTGCTCGGGTTTCACGGCTTTCGTGCTACCATTTACCAACTGTCATACTGTCGTCACTGCTCCGTGCTGTAGTCTATTCAGATAATACATCATAAATACTCCAGTATACCAGCCAGTGTCGAAATTGCTATTTTATTTATTTTTTTGATTGATGTTTTACGCCGTACTGAAAAATATTTCACTTACTCGACGGCCGCCAGCATGATAGTGGGAAGAAAGCGCGCTGAGCTCGGGAGAAACTCACGCCCACCCGCAAATTACTGGCTGACCTTCCCACGTATGGCTGGAAAGGAAGACAGCATGAGCTGGACTTGAACTCACAGAGACCGCAATTGTGAGAGGCAAGGGGTCATAACGCCGCACTGGCGCCGGCCACGGAGGCCCCTTGAAACTGCTATCATATCGTTTATACTATCAGAAGTACTTCTCCTGATGTTTCTATGGCCGAGTGGCACACATCACGTAGTCGTAGTCACATAGGGCTATAGAGTGCAGTTTTCTCGTGGTTACAAAACATTGCTGGTGATTTGGCGAAACATGACGGTGAAAAACCTGGTGTCGTTAGCCTGCTATGCAATAGAAATTTCCGAAGTGTCAATCAAGAACGAGCATTTGACCAAACATAATCAATAATGTTGCATATAGGTCAACCTGATGTCCCACAAAATGGTTACAATGGTCAATCTTCGCGTGACGTCATGACGTCAGGATTGCTTTCTCCGGGAATGGAATGAAAAGTAATGTTGTGACGAGAAGGGGTGTTGGTCCAACCGATGTGGTGGATCTATCGGTCAGATGGTGAATGGGTAGTTTGCTCAGATACCTGGAAAAAGTGTCCAGAATTCCTGCGCCTTTGCTTCATGACTGTATTCAATTCCGCATAAACCCGGACTAGGGGACCAAACATCCATTGTGTTGAATAAGATCTCCGCGTTAGATAACGACGACATTATATATCTAGGTGTCGAATCCGATTTAAGAGTTGCAATGAAAGCGCAGCCGAGATACATATTTAATTAACGACAACATATCATAGCGCACGATTTAGGCATTGATATAATTCATTCAACTAGAACAATCCTTGCGTCTTCCCACCATCATTGGAAACTGTTCACTGCTTCATTCTGCATGAATCCGTCCTCATTTCTTACTTTGTTTACTTTCTTAGTTCTTGGTAATTTATGTTAAACGCTGCTAAAAAGATTGGTCTTGCAATCATGACCGGGAGTGCCGATTTTGGTTGACGGCGGTTATACGAATGTCGGATTCGACGCCTAGATATATATTAGCGTCGTCAGTTTGTCATACATCCAAATGGTGAATAGGTGGTGTACACAGAAAGCCTTCAGTGGGAATATTTAGTTGTCGGCCTTGAATTAAATAGATTGTAACCTACGTTCAAACTAGACATCACGATAAAAGTGTCGACAATGTCATGGGAGTGGTCAAGACCAATGACGTCTAATAAATTGTATGCATGGGAGCCAGCAGGAGCTGGACTTGAACCCAGCGGCCGCTTTGGTAAGAGGCTTCTGGGTCATTGCGCTGCGCTAGCGCGCTAACGGACTGAGCCACGGAGGTCCAAACACTTAGAAAGTAAAGAAAGTTAGAAGTGACAAGAGGCCGGATTTCAATAGCTATATACATAAGACCATTTACCAACTACTACAAACTATGCTCTCTTTGTCATCATGTTATATTGCCCCCACAAAAACCTCGACTGAAATAATTTTGAAAGTGTACCTCAAAACCTTAGCCAATAATCATCCATTGACATTTTCCTTAGGGGTCCAAGCCGCTCTGACGGGATTCCTACTGAAATTCTTCGCATTTTATTAGTGGTCCACGTCGTCTCTACTATTGGAAACTTCTGTTTGTATACATTTGGAACTTTAATTGTGACGTGGTTTGGCACCCATTTTGAATTTTACAGATAAGCTTAAAAAATCTTCCAGTCCAAAGCCACTGGACCAATTGGGCTGGAACTGACCGATCAACAGCGGAGAGATAACCGCACCAACAGGTCTGTGATTGACATCCGCACCAAACGAGTTAACTTTTGTTCGGGCGGACAGTTGACTCAGCTCTCAACGGAGATAACGAGTCTCAGGGGGTTTAATTTCAAATGCGCCAGATTATCAAGAATGTCAGATGAAAATATCATTCATGTTTACACCACCGCACCGATGCTACTCGGTGTGGGCCTTCGAAAAGTTTTTTTCTGAGAAGGCTACAGTATATATAATTAAAACAGTTGGTTTCTATTCACAGCATACAGTACAGCCACTCAGGCCATGTAGTCCTATGGATTCAGTCAGGAATTTCATTCATTTATTTTTTCAAAACTTTTTTCATTTAATTATTACATAGTTTTGTTACAATTAGTTTTTCATTGTGCAAGTGAGTTTTGCTTTTCTTGTAAACTTCTTGTTGTTTTAATTCAGATTATCCACATGTATCTGACATTTTTTTTTATCTCTGTCAAAGGCTTATGTATTATTTCTTATAAACCAGCAAGGGCATTGATAAAAAAGCTGACAGCCCTAACTTAAAAATTTCCACTTAAATTTACCGCAATCGTATACATGTATAGATTTAAAATGTACATGTGATAATTATAAGGTTGCAATTTCAACATTACCCTCCAATTCAATGTGACTCAGTTAGCCTCACACATTCACATTTACACTAATTGGTACAAATCACAGGAATCACTCAAAACATTCATTTTTTCCACACTCCTGCCTGGTTTCGGGAGTGGCACAAATGCTACCTCACGGACAAAACGGCCTGGATATCGACTGGTTATGTGCACCACAATAGCGGACAAGTGACCTCCATACAAGGCTACACACACGCTGCGGTGCAATAACAGAGGGTATTGGGGTTGCGATATAATTAAACCCAATCGTAACTCTTTCATTTATTTGCGGACATGCGAGATATCAGACAGGTAAATTTTCAGAAAATGTTCGACATTTCTATTACAATGTTTATTTTAATATTTTGATACGGTTTTTGAGGATATTAGCGATAAAATGAACTGTATAGTGTTGTCTGTCGGACAGACTCACTGCTCTGACCAAGCTGTCGATACATTGTTTATCGCGCTCTCTCATTGGTTAGGGATAAATTGAGAGGCGTAACCGTCGATCGGTCAGTTGTAAGCATGAACTGTTGCTACATATAAAGGCCTACTCCCAATGTAAAAAGTTTTGAATTCTTATGTAAATAAGGCTTATGCGCAGGCCATTGGTCACGTGACCCATTTTTCATTTTCAACATTTTCATGCTTATTACACATGCTTATTTTTCTAGTTTATTATACATGAACGGAAATTGTATCCTGTTTGATGTAACTTTGTGTGCTGATTACAAACATGGTAATGATTTTACCAGAAGTTTCAAAATTGTATCAGAAGCTGGGGGGAAATGCACAGGGAAAATTGCAGAATTGTTTTGGGTGCAACCTTTTTATAAAAGGTCGTTTTATATGTAATTTGCCGTGACAGGTTAACTGGTGGATGGTCAATTTATTTCCATATATCTACCATTTAGAAGAAATTGTATTTAGTCCCGTAGAATGAAAACTATTACAGTTAGTGTGATAGGACCTGTACCAGATTGTAGCTCCTGATCTCCCCTTCATAAGGCACCTGAACAGACGTGAGCTACTATTAATAGTTTTTTTATTACTGCAGGTTTCTGAACAATGTTTCATTCGTAGAGTAAATGTTTTGTCTCGGTTTTTGGTTTAACACAACTTTGACCAAACTAGGCCAATTCTAAAAACTGTCTGAATTTATTTGATTGCATTTCACCTTTGACATCTGGGCAAGGAATTTGCTGCTACAACTTTCTGATGATGTTTGGTTTTTGCATTTTGACGATATAACCTTTCACAAATGGCTAAAAATTTTCTCATATAATTAACATGGGGTCTTTGTGTAAGACAGCATGGAACCAATCACTATGCAGTTCACCGAGGGAACAGGAATAAACCTTGCAACGATATATTCTTTCAGTCCATCGTTATCGACCTTCAGAAAAAAAATCTTGGCTACATTATCTCCAAGCTGATCTTTCTCACTACACCCATCCTTTATAAATAAAGACGGTGAGTGAGTCCACTGATGTGAGATTTTGGATATTTGAACATTGTCAATGCTTTAATTTTTCTTTAATAAAATAAGAAGAAAGAAACACTCTGTTTTCAAGTTCCCTTTTGAATTCGTGCGAAGCACGGGTACCAACTAGTTGTGTATGATACCTAGCAATCCCAAGCTCAAATTCTGGGCATTCCTTTTATATGTTATCAGTTTGTCCTCTCCTTTTTACTACCACGACGTCAACACCGGACTATCAGAAATGGTAATAATAGCGTGGTCACCAGCAACGATGTTGGATAACAGATTTAATTATCACTACCGGTATTTTAGGTGTGGAAACTTAACTGGAAGGCATGCAGTGTGGTGTTCATTTGACGTAGGACAATGTCATGGATAGGCTTGCATATTAAACCTAGAGATTGGTGGAATCTCTTAACTTTGCGCTTTTGTAAAATACCGGTAATAAATGCCTACCGTACTGGAACATATTTGTTTCTTTATTTTATCATTGTTTAACACCGTTTTCACTTGTTACTGCTGCCATAACCAGGCTAACAGGCAGTTCTGTTTGGATACAGGAACTTTCTCACATTTATATGTATTCACAATACTGGTGGAAGATAATTGGTCTTCATTTCAGCGAGCGTGCGCAGAGAAATTTCTTGACTAGCTTTTGTCACGAATTATGGCACGTGACACCTCAAAGGCTATCATGGACAAATGCTGTATTCATTTGATCTCAGAAATGTACCAGTCAGAGCTCATTTTACAATGTACTCCCCAGTCTGTTGTGGCGCGCTGCACTGTGGATGCTGGGATTTGCGATGGGAACTTGGGAAGTGAAAGCGTTGGTTTTCAAAACAAACTACCGGTACCGGGAACATAGTTGAACGACTTCATCATGGTGACTTGCTGATGAATTTTTCGCGAACAGATCGTCTTTAATCATGACCGCCGAGAATGTGTTGAAAGGATTCATGGTGATCTGTGGATCGCTGGAAATCATGCTTTTCGGAGGAATAATATTCGGCTGGGCATCTCTTGTGTACATTTACAAAGATGAAGGGTACTTCAGCCATTTATGCCCACTTAACCAGTCGAGTTTACCGAACGCTTCAGTTTCGTCCGTCCACGCAGCACCGTCTGGTTTATTTGGCCTAAATACCAGTCAAACCCCCGCAGGCATTTCTAGCACGTACGATTTCAACTCCACATCCGGAGGCGACACACTGATTTTGCCAAAAGTCACCTGCAAAGAGCAAGACAATCAGTTTAACTTGATATTCACCGTTTCCACTGTCTTCACTGGCATCATGTGTTTTGTGAATGGTCTGCTGTATGACAAATTTGGCACCAGGTTCTGTCGTGTTATAGCCATGTAAGAGCTGTAGTGCTAAACCCTACTGTCCGTTATCAAATACGGGTATACTACACATCAAGTACAATAAGCCAGTCCACACGATCTGGAGCAGGGTTGTCCGGCGCAGTGTGTGAATGCTTTTATATGCAAAGCCTCATTTTCCAAAGGCATATAAACAAACTGGGTCACTCAATCTCTTAACTTTAGGGTGAGGACACTGCTGCTGATTTCTTTCCATAAAACATTTGCTTTTCCAAACCAGTACACATAAGTCTGGGAAAAAAGGATGAACTGGAGTAAATAAAGCTAAAAACAGTGCTGTTGTGCCCAGTCTAATGCTGTAACTAGGCGACGCTTGTTTGCAAGCCTTTCGAAAACCCTGCTTGACATCGTAGAGTGGCTTATTTTGGGGAAAAGTGAGATAGCGGTACATGTATTTTAGGTCAATTAAATTTTACATTGAGTCCTTATTTCATCAATTTGTGATATTTACTAGCTATACTTGCAGCAAAAATGAGCTGTATGAACTGTTTTAATTTTTGTATGCTCTAAAGGTGCATGCACGTAAGGCCTGTAAATAATGTATGATTTAGTTGTGGTCACACTCAGTGAGTTGATATGACAGATTCCGTCATATATGTAAGCATGATGCCCTGTCAACATGTTCATGTCACTGATCCCAAGTAACAACATATATGTGACTGACCCCAATTGTGATTGACGTAAACAAGGACTGGTAACCGCATCTCATTTTAAGTAACCATGGTTACCTTGGATAAGCTTGGATGCCAAGCACTGGACCGTTTAACTTTACGTCATGTTCTAATTAACCATCCTGGGTGTCAACACATATCTTATTAATCCCAAGTTACCATGTCTCTGATCCCAAGTAACCATGTCTCTGATCCCAAGTAATCATATCTGATCCCAAACAACCTTATCTTTGATCCCAAGTAGCCATGTCTAATCGCAAGCAACCATGTCTGATTGCAAGCGACCATATCTCTGATCCCCAGTAACCATGTTTTCTGAACCATGTTTTCTGATCCCAAGTAACCATATTTCTGGGCCAATATAACTCCAAATACATATAACCATATCTCTGATTCCAAGTAGCCATATCTCACCTCTGATAACACCAATATTTCTGTCTCCTTTGCCTCCCCCACCCTCCAAGTTTCCAGTGCCCATTCATCATGTCACAGATCCCAAGTAACCATATCTCATCCCAAGTAACCATATATGTGATCCCAAGTAACTGTTACCATATCTCTGAGCCAATGTATCCCAAATACATGTAACCAAATCTCTGACCTCAAGTACCCATGTCACCTCTCTGCTCCCAAATATCAATATTTCCCCCCCCCCCCCCCCGAAAGTAACTTATGTGTGATCCCAAGTCACCACATCTCTCATTCCATGTAAATGTTGGTCAATTGGGGTCAGAGTGATTCTCAATGTCGTTTTCGTTTGCATTGTGTATTTTCAGTGTGTGCTTTATTGGAGCGATGTTATGTCTCATATTTGCATCACCAGGTGAGTTCTCTCGCCTTTGTGCATGCTTATAACTGTTTGTAGCTTTTCTCTCTTATGTTTCCATTAAGGGATTTTATAAAGTCTCACAGTAAATCAAATGTCAATATATGCAAAACATGTACATGTTACTACTGATAACTGATTTTTGCACAGGACCATCTGTTTTGTCATGTGCCACTGCATCAGCAGTTGTAATGTGTTTCACAGCACAATCTGTTTTATCACATTTCACAGCACCATCTGTTTATCATGTTTCAAAGCACCATCTTTCTAGCAACACTGCAACGTACTCAATGTAGCATCCTAAGCTTGTTGTATTCTTCGGCCCATGGTACTTTCACAGTTGCAGTTACCTGCTCATAATACATTCCCAATTATTGCCAGTTATGGCTGAGATAGTGCAGATGTGGCGTGAAGCCATTATCATTCATTCACTCATTCACAGCTACTTGTGTTTGTTACTCCCTTCTTTTCATGTCTCACATTCCCAGTGAGTGTCTTCAGTATATTTCTAAGCATCCTCTTGCTGTTGTATTTGTAGCTTTATTTGCTGTTATTTCCACAGTGCTCACCCTGTCTTGTCATTTTTACAGCACCCTGTGTTATGCTTCTTTCACAGTACCCTCTCTTGTCATTTTTACAGCACCCTGTGTTATGTTTCTTTCATAGTACCCTCTCTTGTCATTTTTACAGCATCCTGTGTTATGTTTCTTTCACATTACCCTCTCTTGTCATTTTTACAGCACCCTGTGTTATGTTTCTTTCACATTACCCTCTCTTGTCATTTTTACAGCACCCTGTGTTATGTTTCTTTCATAGTAACCTCTCTTGTCATTTTTACAGCATCCTGTGTTATGTTTCTTTCACATTACCCTCTCTTGTCATTTTTATAGCCCCCTGTGTCAGGTTGCCTTTCACAGTACCCTCTCTTGTCATTTTTACAGCACCCTTTGTTATGTTTCTTTCACATTACGCTCTCTTGTAATAGTCCCCTGCGTCAGGTTGCCTCTCATGTCGTCTTTCACCTCAATCATTCACTCTGTTGTGTCAAGGTCTCCTTGGCTGCATCAGCACAAGTGTTGTTCTCTCTGTAACCTTGGTAACCCTCCAGCTGGGCTCTTTTTATTCATTGACAACTTGGGAGTTTCAGCTACATACACGTTATACCAAGGGGATGTGATTTTAAAATGCTTAAGTTGGGTATATTCCATCTGTAAACACTGGCTGGTATCATTCACATAGATGAGAAAAATTGTTCTCTTAAAATGAAAGTTGAGCACATCAGTAAATAAAAGCTGTTTTCTGGCTTTTCATCTCTCATGATCGTATCCTTCCTATGTAGTCACCCTGTATTCTGCATTTCAGTCATAGACTGGGCTGTGAAAGGCCTATAATAAGAAGTTAATTAACTCAATTAAAAAAAAACTATAGTTCAAGTGAAATAAAGTATTTATCATATATCAGAGCTCCTGTAGTTACCTTGTATATATGCCGTGTGTCAGAGTGGCCCCTGCTCCTGTAGCTACCCTCTCTGTCTGCAAAATGTCAGAGCGACCCCTGCTCCTGTAGCTACCCTGTATATCTGTCGTGTGTCAGAACGACCCCTGCTCCTGTAGCTACCCTGTATATCTGCCGTGTGTCAGAGCGACCCCTGCTCCTGTGGCTACCCTGTATATCTGCCGTGTGTCAGAGCGACCCCTGCTCCTGTGGCTACCCTGTATATCTGCCGTGTCAGAGCGACCCCTGCTCCTGTGGCTACCCTGTATATCTGCCGTGTGTCAGAGCGACCCCTGCTCCTGTGGCTACCCTGTATATCTGCCGTGTGTCAGAGCGACCCCTGCTCCTGTGGCTACCCTGTATATCTGCCGTGTGTCAGAGCGACCCCTGCTCCTGTGGCTACCCTGTATATCTGCCGTGTGTCAGAGCGACCCCTGCTCCTGTGGCTACCCTGTATATCTGCCATGTGTCAGAGCGACCCCTGCTCCTGTAGCTACCCTGTATATCTGCCATGTGTCAGAACGACCCCTGCTCCTGTAGCTACCCTGTATATCTGCCATGTGTCAGAGCTACCTCTGCTCCTGTCGCTACCCTGTATATCTGCCATGTGTCAGAGCGACCCCTGCTCCTGTGGCTACCCTGTTTATCTGCCATGTGTCATAGGAACCCCTGCTCCTGTGGCTACCCTGTTTTTCAGCAATGTTTCAGAGCAACTCCTGCTCCTGTATCCACCTCCTCTTCTGCAATGTTTCAGAGCAGCCGTTGCTCCTGTGGCTACAATCTCTGTCTGCAATGTTTCAGTGCAACCTCTGCTCCTGTAGCTACCCTGTATATTTGTCATATGTCAGAGTTGCCCCTGCTCCTGTAGCTACCCTGTATATTTGTCATGGGTCACTT
Source organism: Acanthopleura granulata (assembly GCA_016165875.1). NCBI lineage: Eukaryota > Metazoa > Mollusca > Polyplacophora > Chitonida > Chitonidae > Acanthopleura > Acanthopleura granulata. Next base: position 8,436,784 of record JABBOT010000009.1, on the reverse strand, counting down.
TCCTGTAGCTACTGTCTCTGTCTGCAATGTGTAAGAGTGGCTCCTTCTCCTGTAGCTACCCTGTATATTTGTCATATGTCAGAGTTGCCCCTGCTCCTGTAGCTACCCTGTATATTTGTCATATGTCAGAGTCGCCCCTGCTCCTGTAGCTACCCTGTATATGTGCCATGTGTCATAGAAACCTCTGCTCCTGTAGCTACCCTGTATATGTGCCATGTGTCATAGAAACCTCTGCTCCTGTAGCTACCCTGTATATGTGCCATGTGTCATAGAAACCTCTGCTCCTGTAGCTACCCTGTATATGTGCCATGTGTCATAGAAACCTCTGCTCCTGTAGCTACCCTGTATATGTGCCATGTGTCATAGAAACCTCTGCTCCTGTAGCTACCCTGTATATATGCCATGTGTCATAGAAACCTCTGCTCCTGTAGCTACCCTGTTTTTCAGCAATGTTTCAGAGCGACTCCTGTTCCTGTAGCTACAATCTCTGTGTGCAATGTTTCAGAGCGACCCCTGCTCCTCTACCCCGGGGCGACTTTGCTGGTGTATGGTGGCTACCTGCTGTTGGTGACGAACCTGCAGTTGGCTAACCTCATCCCCCGCTTCCGATCCACTATCATGTCTCTCTACGCCGGATCCTACGACTGCAGTGCTGTCATCTTCTTAGCCTTCAAGGTAATCTAAGACCAACATTGAAAATATGTTCGTTACGTGTTACAGTAATTTGGCCGACCCCCCAAAAACATGAAAAATGGTCTCTGTTCGGTAATTTTTTATTGGGATTTTGAAATCTAGCACTTTTTTTCTCAAGGGTAATTTCTTTGAAATATTTATCTTTTATTAGCCAGAATTAAAAGAAACCCAAACCTACCCAATTTTTTTCCAATAGGGTCAGGTTATGCGCAACAAAAATGTTTTTAAGGATGACCATGCTGAACTTTCTGTGTCAAGGACATGCGATTGAGCTTGCAGTACTTCATGAGATTGCCCATCACATTTGCATTCTTCGTTCACCTGTGTATTGACAGCTGTTTACCTGTACGATTCTGCTACACCACGATTCATCCGCAGCCTAAGTCAGGAGGTGTGTCTCGTTCCTGCCAAAGATCGGTGGTTAACTGCGGCCACTCTAGCTGCCATTCTCAATCCATAAATCTGATCACCAGGATTTTTGGCAAAAGCGTTATTGAGTACAGTGTTGAACAACAGTGAATTAGTCGATCAGTCGACTAATCAGTCTTCAGTCAAGCAGTTAATCCTCGGCCTATGTTAAAAATAGGTGACTGTGCTCCATTTGCTCTCCATTAGCACATGTGCTAAATAGTTGTGCAGAATCAGTGGAGACAGTTCTGTCTGTTTGTGTCATTCCAACACATGGTGAATGATCCAACAGGTACTTGCAAAGGCAGTCACACATTCTTGGAAACATGGCTTAGATCAAAAGTTCTGATACTTTTCGGAAGATATTTACCGCCAAGTTTGATGAGGGAAATTATTGCGCAAACAATGAAAGTTATCATTATGGTACGTGTAAAGTGCGAAAATTAATGAAGAATAATTCAGTCGGATAGTTTATTTCTTTACCCTGCTGACAGTTGCAGACAAGCAGGGTATAAAGTGAACTATGTGAGTGAAGTCAGACAAATAACCAGTCATGGTATAATCCTGTGTGTTCCATTAAATAACAGCTATAAAGTCAGATGGAAGGCATTGTGGGAAAATATCTGACTGTTGTAACAAGTTGAATTGTGCACACTCTGAGCCCCAGCAGTACTGCCTCATGTGTGAGGTGAGGTATTTACATATTTATGGGCTTTCGTAAGCCTTGATTGTAAGCCACAGAAGCTGTCTTTCGAAGAATCATTATTCTGTCTTTCATTATTATTCTGCCTTGACTGTAAGCCACAGAAGCTGTCTTTCGAAGAATCATTATTCTGTCTTTCATCATTATTCTGCCTTGACTGTAAGCCCCTGAAGCTGTCTTTCGAAGAATCATTATTCTGTCTTTCATCATTATTCTGCCTTGACTGTAAGCCCCTGAAGCCGTCTTTCGAAGAATCATTATTCTGTCTTTCATCATTATTCTGCCTTGACTGTAAACCACAGAAGCTGTCTTTTGAAGAATCATTATTCTGTCTTTCATCATTATTCTGCCTTGACTGTAAGCCCCAGAAGCCGTCTTTCGAAGAATCATTATTCTGTCTTTCATCATTATTCTGCCTTGACTGTAAGCCCCAGAAGCCGTCTTTCGAAGAATCATTATTCTGTCTTTCATCATTATTCTGCCTTGACTGTAAGCCCCAGAAGCTGTCTTTCGAAGAATCATTATTCTGTCTTTCATCATTATTCTGCCTTGACTGTAAGCCCCTGAAGCTGTCTTTTGAAGTATCATTATTCTGTCTTTCATCATTATTCTGCCTTGACTGTAAGCCCTTGAAGCTGTCTTTTGAAGAATCATTATTCTGTCTTTCATCATCATTCTGCCTTGACTGTAAGCCCCAGAAGCTGTCTTTTGAAGAATCATTATTCTGTCTTTCATCATTATTCTGCCTTGACTGTAAGCGACAGAAGCTGTCTTTCGAAGAATCATTATTCTGTCTTTCATCATCATTCTGCCTTGACTGTAAGCCCCTGAAGCTGTCTTTTGAAGTATCATTATTCTGTCTTTCATCATTATTCTGCCTTGACTGTAAGCCCTTGAAGCTGTCTTTTGAAGAATCATTATTCTATCTTTCATCATCATTCTGCCTTGACTGTAAGCCCCTGAAGCCGTCTTTCGAAGAATCATTATTCTGTCTTTCATCATTATTCTGCCTTGACTGTAAGCGACAGAAGCCGTCTTTCGAAGAATCATTATTCTGTCTTTCATCATTATTCTACCTTGACTGTAAGCCACAGAAGCTGTCTTTCGAAGAATCATTATTCTGTCTTTTATCATTATTCTGCCTTGACTGTAAGCGACAGAAGCTGTCTTTTGAAGAATCATTATTCTGTCTTTCATCATCATTCTGCCTTGACTGTAAGCCCCAGAAGCTGTCTTTCGAAGAATCATTATTCTGTATTTCATCATTATTCTGCCTTGACAGTAAGCCCCAGAAGCCGTCTTTCGAAGAATCATTATTCTGTCTTTCATCATTATTCTGCCTTGACTATAAGCCCTTGAAGCTGTCTTTTGAAGAATCATTATTCTGTCTTTCATCATTATTCTGCCTTGACTGTAAGCCCTTGAAGCTGTCTTTTGAAGAATCATTATTCTGTCTTTCAGTCATTAAGTCTGCATTTGTGTGGTCGATAATGCACCAAACCCTAGTTTTTTAGCCACTTAACCAGTCAGTCTGTTGAATTGTATTTCATGAGGCAGATATCACAGCAAACGCATTTCCATTCAAATGTGTTAGTCTAACAATCATTCAAGTGATCCTTGATTTAACTACTTATTATGAACTCATATACAAGACTTTAAAAATGGTACTTCCTGCTGCTTTGCTTGATGTTCGGCACTGGGAGCTTAGAGCAAGGAAAGAGGACTGGTTGGCCCGGTGTCATTATAATGTGATTGGGTGAGGTGTCATGTCTGGTGTCTTCGACATGATGTTTCAGTGGCAGCAGCACTCGCCCAGCCACAAGAGGACACAGTGTATCTACATTCTAAGGACTCCTCATCGTCAAATGACTGAAAAATTGTTGAGTACAAAGTAAAACTCAAGCATACATACACACGTACTTACTTTAAACCAGTCAGCCTGTTGGTTTGTATTTCAGGCAGCCCATGAGGCAGGTATTAAACCAGTCAGTGTGTTGATTTGTATTTCAGGCACCCATGAGGCAGGTATTAAACCAGTCAGTGTGATGATTTGTACTTCAGGCAGCCCATGAGGCAAGTATTAAACCAATCAGTGGTTGGTTTGTATTTCATGCAGCCCATGAGGCAAGTATTAAACCAGTCAGTGTGTTGGTTTGTATTCCAGGCAGCCCATGAGACAGGTATTAAACCAGTCAGTGTGTTGATTTGTATTTCAGGCAGCCCATGAGGCAGGTATTAAACATGTCAGTATGTTGATTTGTATTTCAGGCAGCCCATGAGACAGGTATTAAACCAGTCAGTGTGTTGATTTGTATTTCAGGCAGCCCATGAGGCAGGTATTAAACCAGTCAGTGGTTGGTTTGTATTTCATGCAGCCCATGAGGCAAGTATTAAACCAGTCAGTATGTTGGTTTGTATTCCAGGCAGCCCATGAGACAGGTATTAAACCAGTCAGTGTGTTGATTTGTATTTCAGGCAGCCCATGAGACAGGTATTAAAGTGAACACATGTTTCCTGATCCAGGCCTGCGCATTCAGCCTCATTGTCAGTGTCAGTACGTTTTTCACCTTACCTAAGTACCACCTCCCATGGCCTCTGCCAGAAGGCTTCAAAGTTGACCCTCCCATACAGCAGCTGTGTCAGACAGCCGAGGTGGACAAGGTAGACACCAAGGAGGATTTAGAGGACAAAGAGCCAGGCAACAAGAATTCTGAACAGCCTGAAACTGACAAGGCTATAAACAAATGCAATCCCGACCTTGATGGTTCCCGAAGGGTGAATCCTGGGCATCCTCTCGTCAAAACCCTGGTGGTGAACCAACTGGAAGAGTTTGACATGTCGTCACAGAACTGCCTGCTCGCGATCAACCACGTGCCCCGCCTCTCCACCTCCATGCTGTACCACTCCAATCTAAGCGTCAACACGCGCTCGCGCCTGGGCACTAGAACAAGCGTGCCACGGCAGACACAGAGCGTCCGGTCGCCCCCGCATCACCTGTCCCTGCTCAACATTCCGCAGGTTCGCCGCACTATTTCCCATGACCAACGCCCCTCTGTCTCCCTTGAAAATATGAACTCCGAGAAGAACCTGGGAGTTCCATCACAGGGAACGCTGATGCCTTCTGGTCGCGCCTCGGCGCCGCACTCCTCTCCAGCGAACAGCCCGTTCCTCTCACTGCATTCCGTCGCTGGGATTTCCAGCATCGGGGATGTAGATGGAGACAACCCGGACCTGATTTGTGAAGGGGACTTTGTCTATGAGGCGAAAGAAACAAACTTGCGCGCAGAGTTGTGCTCCCCTTTGTTTGTCATGGAGGTCATCTGGATGTCTTTTCAGAGACTTCGCAGCTGGTTTTTTGTGGGAGTCTTCAATCCATGGATAACAACAATGGCTGCAGGTGATCGAGGGAAAAGTGAGTGTATTGTAAACTGGTCAGTAGTTCAGAAAAAAAAAAAAAAAAAAAGAAATTGTGAATATAAATCTGCCTTTATGCATTATACAAAAGAGGATGAAGGGCATTTTGAAAATTGAGTCTTGAGATTTGTACATGGTGTATTGAATTATGAAACTGTCTGATTTTTAATTTGCCTTCTTACCTCTGCCTCTGTCTTGTCTTGTTCTGTCTTGTCTTGAGGCTCAGGCAATGCGCCACAGGTATGTCCGTGTTTTTCAGCAACAACCATGAAATTCATAGAACCAATGAATGAGTTCGTATGCGTCAGTGTATCCATGTATGTAGAGCCATGGAGTAGTTTGGGGGCGTCTATCAAAATGCCATCTTGTCGACTTTCTGGAGTAATTTACTTAATAATTTTGATGTAGAATGTCTAAATTTTAACTCTGTTAAAATGTATGGAAAGAATTCCAAGAGCTTGATCACATTGTGATATTGGTGGATTATGTTTTGCAGAGTAATTCCTCTTTCCTGCGTTATCTAGGCAGAAGTGTTTCCACGGTGTTATGTTCACCAGATGACATGGTGTGTTCTGTCATTTCAGTCAGTTACTACACCTCAGTTTTCTCAGCCATGCAGTTTTTTGGGATCTTCACAGCACCTATGAGTGGACGATTAATGGACAGGAGACCAGGGAAAAAATACCAGTACAACAATCCCAAATTTGGTGAGATTATTACAGGCAGAGGTGTGAGGGGATACTAGTAGAACAATCCCAAATTTGGTGAGTTCATTACAGGCAGGGGTGTGAGAGGATACTGGTAGAACAATCCCAAATTTGGTGAGTTTATTACTGGCAGGGGTATGAGAGGATACTAGTAGAACAATCCCAAATTTGGTCACATTATTACAGGATGTGAGGGAATACTAGTACAACTCAAAATTTAAACAATAATAATATTAATTGAAATAATTTAATAAAACCGGGAAGGAGGTGGGGGGAGATAGCAGTATAACAACCCCAAATGTGGTATAATTTTAAGACTTGTTAGCGGGAGGGTGCAATGAACCCAATTTGGAAAGATTACAAAAATAGGAACAGCCAGAAATCTGGAAAGATATTAAACCCAGTCAAAAAGCATGACCAGTGGATTTCCAGATACAACAGATTCTTTTTGAGCTTTATATCATTGTAATGTCCATGTATTTTTCAGACTTAATGACGGGATAATGTATGATTCTGTCCGTGTATCATGTTTTTCAGAGCGCCTGCATGCTGCCATACCTTCCTTTGTGTTAAACTGCACAGTGGTGTTGTTGTTGTCAATATGTGCAGCCATTCCCATCCTGGAGGTCCAGTACCTGACATTTGCATTGCATGTCATCAATCGATCCTTTATCTATGGACCCAACTCGGCATTTGTTGCTAATGCGTATGTACTTTTTTGAACATTCAATATCCAGTGAATCCATCTACAGGAAATGACCCATAGTGCCATGGAATTTTTCACTGCTGACCTAATGACCTAAAATTTCTTCCCAAAAAGTGCATTTTTAGAGGCAAATAAATGTCATAAAGTATTATTTTTGGTTATGAAACTCACATTTTTCTAGTAGGGTATCATCCAACCTCCCAAACTAACCTAAAAACAGCTCCCTAAATTGAACAGAACTCTTAGAATCATCGAAAGTGACCAAGTTAGTCATGAAGGAAATTTTGGTCATTTAGGGTATTCACACTGCCCTGTGAACTGTACTGCAGAGAGGTGATCATGGGTGAAGTTATGTGTGATTTACTTTCAGTCACACCAGTTCATGTGATTTTTTTACCAACCATGTGCAATGTGATTATTTGGTGATAAATTCCATAAAATTATAGGTGATTTTCTATAATTAGTTACAGTTAGCTGTCACTAGCTCGCCACAGGTACTGAGGTAGCTCCCGCTTAGTTTACAATTACCTGTGATTTAGTTTACAATGAGCAGTCACTTATTTTGTTAACTGTCTCTATAGTGACCGGTACATCTCACTTCATTGGTTGCCTCTTATTTATAGTTACCTCTCAGTCTATTAGTTACCAGTCTATTAGTTACCAGTCTGATTGTTTACAGGTCTCTCAGCAATCTGCAGATGGTCGTGGCTTTCCCCACAAAATATTTGAATATAATAAGTAGTGAAATATTCGGGGCATGGACATTTTCCCCTCAGCAGAATTCCCCCTGCCTTGGCAATGTCTCCCCTCCCCCCCCCCACCCACCACCACCACCAACAATTATGTATGAATATATAGTTAGTGCCATTAAAAACACTTGGGGTAGAGTGTGCAGTGCACTTAATACAAAAGAGGCATTCAAATATATTATTGTGGTTTTTCTAGTCCCATAGTGAGTAAATAAGGAAATCCATCTGACGTGCACGACATAGTCCGATGTGCATGACATAGTCCAACGTGCATGACATAGTCCGACGTGCATGACATAGTCCAACGTCCATGACATAGGTAAGCCGAGGAACCCTTAATCGTACGTTCTTAAGTGGGCATAAGTATTTGCTGCATGTGTATTTATAATGGCATTAATTTATTTTATTTATTTTCTTGATTGGTGTTTTATGCCATACACAAGAATATTTCACTTATACGATGGCTGGCAGCATTATGGTGGGAGGAAACCAGGCATCCCACGACCATCCGCAGGTTGCTGGCAGACCTTCCCACGTACGGCCGGAGAGGAAGCCAGCATGAGCTGGTCTTGAACTCACAGCGACCGCATTGGTGGGAGGTTTCGGGTCATTGTGCTCCGATAGCGCGCTAACCAACTGAGCCACGAAAGCCCCTTACTGGTGTTAACTATTATACTGTATGGTTTACTTTTTAAGAATAAGAATTTTACCATACAGTGTAACTACACAAATAAATAGGTTTCAACACAGGAATGTCCAAGTTGAAACTACTGATTATGGTTGGATTGTTAAAAGTTTATACACCAAGACATTTGCTGAGTAAGACCTGTTGGACCCTAGGTAAGACTAGCTGAAAACTTTGCTTACGTGTGTCAGTCGCAAACTCTGACCCCGCTTTTTAGGTGTAGATATTTGTAGGGTAGTATTTGGGATATACTAGTAGATATAAATATACATGTATTTACATGGGCGGGGGGAGGGGGGGGAATTTACAGGGGTTGGGATTGCCCTTGGGACGGGGGTGACCAGTAGGGGAATGTCTAACATTCAAAATATTCTTGAGTATGGTGTTAATGAACAGCAATCAAAGAAATGAATAATAGTTTACAACTACTGGTGACTTGCCTTTTTGGTGACTTTGCATGTACCCGTAACCATGGTAACTGTGGGAGGCATGTCACTTTAGGTGACACCACATTTATCTTCTGTTTCATATACAAACAGACACTAAAAAATCAAAGAGTGGAATAAAAGAAAATGTCCAGTCATGATTTTTTAAAATAATTTTTTTGTTTTTCAAAGCTTCTCGATCAAGTAAATATTATCTTTACAATGAAAAATTGCTGGATTAGTCCATAGGCAAATTTATAGATGGCTGTTAACTTATATTTTAATATTCCCTCTGACGTTGTTGGAAATGGATTTATTTTCCACGTAAAACAACAATTTAAATTGAGTTTGCCTCATTTGCCTCTAGACATGAACTCCTTGAAGCCTTATATAAGTCATTTACAGTATTCTAAATTAACTGAACAGCCATAATTGTTTCAAGAACATGAATGCAAATAAGGGTGTAAGGTAAATGGTAAATACGTTCGATCTTTATGTCTCCTCCTACCCTCTACCACACAGTGTGACTGACATATTGAGTTGTATCTCACTCATTCAGTCATTCTTCTTCTCAGGTTTCCATTTGAGTATTTTGGGATTCTTCTGGGAACGACCTTGACTGTATCTGCCATCTTTGGGATGATCCAGTACCCGCTGTTTGTTATCATTCAGGGGCCCCTTCATAATGACCCCATGATTGTAAGTGTGACATGACTGTATCAGGGGTCTCTTAGTGATGACCCCACAATTGTGTGACATGACTGTATCTGGGGAACCCTTAACAATAACCCCATGATTGTCAGTGCAACAAAACTGTATCTGGGGAACCCGTAGTGCCACTCTGGTCAGAATACACATTGCGTAGAAATATTACAATGATATGAAAGAAATCCTATTTAGTAAGCCTAACACCATGTTTCAAAAGGATTTTGATGAATAACACTATTTAACCCATATAAATGAAGATTCCTTGAAAAACAAACTCTAAAATTTTCCTGATGTGTCGTGGTAATATTCGTTTTATGACGTGGAATCAGGCAGATGTGAGGTTGAGTAAGGCATTTATGCTGGAATGACATCAAGAGTGTTTGAAAGGGCAGCGTTGTTTGTAAAAACACGTCAGTGATTGATGACATCATGTGTTCATGGCTAATGTCACACCAGGCAAAGTGGAAGGCACAGAAATATTTTGTTTCCGTATACTCTGAGGAAACGTACATCATTGGTTTTAATAGGCTGCATTATTTTCACAATTTAGGAAAGCAATTCAGACTATCCCAGTCTTTATCAGTTCGCCTTGCTTTTAAGACACAGATGTTTTGACACCGAAGTAGCTGTTTAACAATGACCCCATGATTGTTAGTGTGACGATACGGACACGTGCACGGAATTGTTTCCTGCAGGATTCATGAGAGTTCATGACAGTGAGGCGCATGGTGGGAAGGTTCATCAGTAACTTGCCAAAAGACAGTGGTTTGTGTTGTGCACTTTGCTTTGCCTCACACATAAAACTAACCATCATCATACGTGTATAAATGAAAAATTCATATTTTTATATTAGGCAACAAATTAGGAAAAATATTTTATACACATATATACATGTATATACAACATGGTGAAAAAAAAAGTTATAAACATTGTTGTTTTCTTTCTTGCACAGATTAACATCATTCTGATTGTCCTGATGCTGCTAACTTATGCTCATCCGGCTTATATCTGGGTTTACTTGACTCGTAAACTGAAAAAGAAGAAACTTGCAGAATCGGGTGAATCTTCTGAACCTCTAAGGAAGAGAGAAACAGATGACGCGGGTTTGCATGGCACGCAGGGAAAAGAACCCACCCCCGGGCTGGAGACAGAGAGTGAAGGACAGTTACCAAAGGAGACAACTGGTGACTGCCAGGAAGAGCTATATGCAGATGAGAACAAGTGCACTCATCTCTGATTTGTCGCTCATGTGTAGAGCTTCATGTACAGTGACATGGTTTAATGTCGCTTCAGTTTTCCCTCTACGTCATGGTTATACACATGCATAAAATCTTACCCATTCTACCAGGTAACGGTTTTTATAATGCTTTTGTATGTTAAAAAAAAAAAAAAAAGTCTTGTTGTATTCAAGTAAATTTGAAACCTGAATATAGATGGCCATCATGTGAAGGCTGTCTGATATTTATTGGCACGGTCAAACATCCATGTGAGGTCTTCCAGTGTAATTTACAATAACAATTGACTAGCAGTTTTATGGGTGATGACCTCTTGTATTGTGTGTTTACATGTAATAGGGGACTCTTGGGGAACTGTTAGCAAAGTGGTCCAAATCCATGTGCTCCGTTGCTCTGTCCTGTAGTGCGTCACTCTTCTTGGTGCATGCGTGCTCGTAACACATCTGCGTGACACACTGGCACTGCCGTGTCACATTGTCTCAGTAACACTATTCTGGAGGAAGTACAATGTACAAAGTACCTGCGTCAAAACATGCATGCACTAGCCATGGAATGAAAAAAGAGTGTTGTTGATAAATAAGAATACTTGCTTATTTTGCCTTATTCATGTATGAGAAAATTTGACATTGGGATGTTTTGTACAAGTATTTCTTTGGATAGCCTAAAGATTTGCAAATTTAATCAAGTTGACAGTGATGCTACCTATCAGTAATGTTGCCGTTTACAGTATTGTAACATTGCAATTCGTACCAATTAAAGTTGCACACTACATCCATATTTGGTTACAATCCAATATATTTTATCAACTTATTGAAGATTTGATTTCAAATTTGGCATGTGATCACACTTATAGGTGCTTTGTATTATTTTTGAGTTGTGAATCCAGAATACTTCCTGAGTTTACAAGTATTTTATTCTGGGTTTTGTTTTCAAATCTCTCGGGTAAACGTGCTTAAAGGTTCTATTTGTATTATTTTTGTGTTTCAGATCCTGACAGAATTCTAGTATACATGTATCCTTCATTTTGTTTTTATTTTGTGTGCATCTTTTGTTGTTTTTTCCATTGGACAGAAATTTGAATTTTGAAATGTTACAGTTGTGTTGAATTTTTACAATTTCAATCGAAATGAATCCAAACTGAGGGATTGGTATGGTTAAAGATTTACTATTACTAGCTGTTGTGACTATTAGTCAAAAGTTCAAGTCATTTGGTACTCATGTGGAGTTTTGATTTCGATATCGCTCTAAGTCTAAGTCTAAGCAAACGTGTAATTGGTCGAACTCTTGTACATACAGTTACATTCAGTCACAGTCACACCCAGTGCATGTATAAAAATATGCCTGCTTAAACAGTACATGAAGAGAAACATGACAAACATTTTTTACATATTTTCCATTCGTGGTCAGACATCGGAAATGAAATCATCAAGAAACTTGACTGTGGACACAGGGCCAGCCTAGCATTGCTCTCCCCTCAGTTGAGGATTTTTTTTTGTACTGTTAAGTTTTCTTAATACAAGTTAATGGTTACTGTGTATATAATATACTATCAGTTTCAAGAATTAGGTATTGAATAGTTAACCACAATAATTAGACCAGCCACATGTATTTCATTGTGACAAAGTAACGGAAATCCAGGCCTGTATATACATTTTCATATTCTGCAATCTTGAACAAAACTCCTCACCTTCAGTGTGGCAGACAATAGCTAGTCATTCATTTCTTTCATGTTGTATGTCATGCTTTTTGGTGTGTGTGTACTTATAAAACACTTACACAAGTAGTACCTGTACACATGTAGTGTTACCATGGTTACCAGAGAATAGCGTGTGTATTTAGTGCAGTTTGGATTTGCGTATTCACTTGTTGTCTGTGTACACATCAGTTCTGAAGTTTACATTTTGTAGACAATATTTTTGTATTGCTAAGTTTCTGTTGATATTTTTTGTTGCATCCCAAGTGTGTTAACTTGGATTTTACAGAGATTATAATATACAACATATTATTAGTCTTTCAGATTTAATGACAAATATTTGAAATTAGAAAATTGTTCCCTATATTTGTACCCATTTTCTGCATCTTTTCGGGTAATGAAATGGTTTGCTAAAATGTTAAGGTATTTCACATTGTATTTTTTTGTACATACATATAAAGTATTTCCTTATAAAAAAGGTTGGTTTTGTTCCAAGCTTGTTTCTTTAGTGATGGTATCTGAGTTCAGATTTATTGGAAATGACTTTAAAGTTTGCATCATAAAGTGCAGTTTCAGAGGCAAAGAAATGGTATAAAACATTACTTTTGGTGCCAAAACTTGTAGAATACATACAGAGCATGTAGAACATCACCTGATATTTACCATCCTAATAAATCTTAAACAACTTTGGGGGTCTTGGGGACTCAGTTGGTTCGCGCGCTAGCGCAGCGTAATAACCCAGAAGCCTCCCAGCAGTGTTGTCACTGAGAGTTCATGCTGGCTTCCTCTCCAGCCGCACACGGGAAGGTCTGCCAGCCCCCTGCGGCTGGTCGTGGATTTCCGTCGGGCTCTGCCCGGTTTCCTCTCACCATAATGCTGGGAATAGTGAAATATTCTCGAGAACGGCATAAAACATCAATCAAATAAATAAATAATCAACTTTGTAAGATCAACATGTCTCTGAGAATCAGGTTGAAACTTAGTCGAAACTTTAGGTCATTTACCATGGAATCAAAGGAGTAATGTTTTTGTCCTGTCCCAGTCACCAAGAGCTGACAGCATGCATGATAGTCGCAGATGGCTCTGATGTTGGAATTTACATTCCAATTGAGCACAGTTGCCAGCCAAGCTAAAATTCTGCAAGAGACCTATCCTGTGTTCCACTGTCTGACTTATGGACAGGCCATCTACATCCAAGAAATAAACCTCACTTGGGCCTAAAAGTGTAGGAGAACTATTCATGGGAAACACTGGAGACTACAATGTACATACCAGATGATGCATGACCCACCCAGTCACCGTGTCCTGCCAAAACACTGGCTAAGGGTTTGTGTATGGACACCAGACATGACCCTTAGTATGTATGGACACCAGACATGACAGCCAGTCAGTGCGTACCTATGCCAGACATTGCACTTACCCAGTGTGTATGAACACCTGGCGTGACATTTAGTGTGTATGGACACCAGACATGACAGCCAGTCAGTGTGCACCTACGCCAGACATTGCACTTACCCAGTGTGTATGAACAACTGGCGTGACATTTAGTGTGTATGGACACCAGACATGACAGCCAGTCAGTGTGTATGGACACCAGACATGACACTTACCCAGTCAGTTTGTGTGAACCCAATCACCGTGTCTTCACCCACTCACTGTGTCCTGACACAACGCACACCAAAGCTTTGTGTATGGACACTAGACAGGACACTCAGCCAATCAATATGTGCAGACACCAGACATGACACGCAGTGTGCGTGTATGGATTCCAGACACGCCACTCAGTGTGCAGACACCAAACATGACACTCAACCAGTCAGTGTGTAGGAAACCACAGGACACTTACCCAGTCATATGGACACAAGGCATACCCAGTCAGTGTGTGCATGCAAGTATAAATGATAAAAAACGCCACCAAAGCTGATGAATTCTAACACTTCCATGCTGCTATCATCTTTTAATTACATGCAATGAGGTGTAGTTATCCAAAACAGTATTGAAGAAGAAATAAAAAATGCAGTTCAGAAATAAAATGTGTATCAGTAAATGTGAAAATCATTTACAGGCCAATATATGGGAAATGTTTGGCAGATATAAATTTTAACCAAAAAATATGCTTTTACAAGACTTGGACATAACATTCACAATATAAGAAATGTCACAAATAGGCAGTCCTCAAGAATATGAATAAATGCAGAAAACAACCAAAATGTGTTCACCAACAGGCTATGGAAAATCAGATTACAGTGAGCCAAATGTGTGTTGTTTACCATATCAAGCCATAAATCTATGTGAAGACATTTCAAGGTTACCCTGAAGGTTCTCACTCATAACCCTGAGTGATGCGTGCACATTATAATTTCACAATGCCTGATAGTAAAGCAGTCATATTATTATACACAGCATTACTCTATAACAGCAAAAGCAAATGTATTTTTTTTTTAAACAGACTGATCTTCCCTTAAGCAAGTAGAATTTCTCCTACAAAGAAGGTCTGCCAGCAACCTATGGATGGTCATGGTTTCCTCCGTGCTCTGCCTGATTTTCTCACATCATAATGTTAGCTGTCATCATATATGTGAAATATTCAAATAAATCAATCCTACACAGGACTCATGAACTACACTGTAAACATTGCACTGAAGTTACAGTGCAGAACTACACTGTAAACATTGCACTGAAGTTACAGTGCAGAACTACACTGTAAACATTGCACTGAAGTTACACCAATGTGCAGTCTTCTTGTGCAGTTCTGCACAGGAATAATGAGAGAACAAAGCACTTGTGTGTACAAGTCCACAACATGACCTGACCTAACCATCGCCTTGTTGTGACCAGTTACAATTCATAATACACAGAATTCCCTTGGCTTAATTCCTGAAATAATCTGTAATATCTAAGGTTATATCTCCTATCAAGCACTTGTATTCAAAAAGTAGCACTTTTTGGCTGAAAATGTGTTGAAAAACTGAATGATGACCAAATTTTACCCACAAGCTCACCATGCTCTTTTCTTTGCATTTTTGGAAATATTGATCAGCACACCAGAAAACATCCTAAAAAGAGTCGGTTGACCCACCAGTTTTATGTTGGTTCCTTGATAAAACTTAACAGCCTCTGCAATGCCGATGAGCAAATGTTTATGCACTCACTGTCCGGAAGGCTCAGTTCTCATAGAGCTAGCTTCTCCGCTACCTCAACATATGTCACAAGACTGCTAGTATGTGTCTTACACATTTTACACAAAGTGGTCTTACACAAAGTGGCCTGACCATGTTGTCCATGTTATGTTTTACTGGACAACAATCTAACCTTTGAGGCAATTCTACTCCTACATCGAGACTTTGACCTCTAATATAATGTGTCACTATTTTGATACGTCATATGTCATGAGAACACATGGACCCACAGTAATAGCTAAAATAATCCACTTTCCCGTCCTGTTGGCAGCAGAGTAATCATGTCTCTACTTTGATATGCACTGAATAGTGTTTCAACCTGCTTTTCTCTGAGATTTAAGTTTGTCTCTCATAGAGAACAAACGTGAGTACAACAAGGCATTTCCAAACGAAGACTCAGTGGAGGAAGTCATCTTGAATAATAATGAGTTTACTTCAGAAATTATATGTCAAAATGTTCAAAATCAATACTGCTTGTGTGATTTGGTCATTCCTAATGAAAATTCCCCATGTTTTTCCATTCCTAATGAAAATATATATTTAGATTTGAAAATAAGAGAGACCCCACTGGACAAAGGTCTCTCGGGTCATACCACTCTCACCAAAGGGGCGTGATCAAAAATGTCAGGCACCCATTTGTAGGCTTGGGTCATGCTGAGGCCAGAGCAAAATTATGCAAACACAGACACAAACTGCTAGGGGAAGCACATGCAAATCTGCAACAGCAGATATGCTGCAACATCTCCCAAGGAACCACCATCATCTGACACTTAGTGAACAGCCCATGTTCGAGAAGAGATGTCAAAACTTTGACCAACAGATAAACACAGGGACTTGTACAGCTGCTTTTTGCAAGTAAAAATAGCAAACATTTTTGGTGAAGCATCACATATTATTATAAATGCAGTTTTGAGAAATTTAAGAAAGGCACCAAAAACTACGAAACTGCGTACCAGTACCTATTCCCTTTGGGCAGGTCCTACTAAAAGCACCAGTCTTCACACACATAGAGGGCCAACTACAATACAGTCAGGCACAGCAGTGACTGACAAACAACACAAATTACCTTTATACTGTACTGGCAACTAATTACGGCACATGTAAGCCGCAAATCGTTGTATAATCAGTCTGTGTTCAGTCTCACAGACCGGTAACACGGTTGTTGATAATGAAACCAGAGCTAGGATTTTGTGAATACATGAAAAGCGTTTGAGCATAAAATTCACTGGTGATTTGTGCCATCTATATGATATTTGACTTCAATAACAGCTCTACGGATGTATAAAATTATGTTAACTGGTTGATACAACTGTTTATGACTGTAGGCTCAAATAACTAAAAACAACACAACAATATAAACACTTTCAATGTTACTAAATCAAGTTCTCTTATCCTTGGTGTTTTGTGAATCTGTTCATAGCATCACATGACTGTGACCATCAACAGCCTGGCTCAAGATAAGAGTTATGTCCCCTGAGTCCCCCTTGAACACATAAAGACATTCCATGTAAAACAAAATATACATGTACATAAAAGGTCAGCAAAACAAATTTTTGAGACTGAACAAATAAAGCCTTGTGACAGGTATTCGTAACAAAAATTCATCGGATAATAAATTAATGGAGTAGACCGATAAAGAACAGAGGTATCCAATCATATATTCATATAATAAAAAAAAAATGACAACAAAAATATTTCGATTGACAATAACAAAAAAAAAGGCATCACCTGATATAATCTAAGCACTAGTAGCATTGGACAGTCAAGCAAGTAGAAACAGAACACTTAGCTTCTTATTACATGAACCCCTTCAAGCATGAAGTCTGTCCGTGAAGGGTAGACCACCTTAAGCGAGCCTTCCTGATCTACGATTTTCACCTGCTCTACGGTCAGCTGCAATTTCCCTCCAGCTACCTGCCCTTCTCCACCCCCACCCTCAGCCTCAGCCACTACGCCGCTCCCCCCAGGCCCAGACCCTTCCCTCACAGACCCCCCAATGCCCATGTCCAGTGACTCCTTCAGCAGGCTGTCCAGTATCTTCTTACAGACGTCCAAGCTTGCAGAGCTGGTCACTTCTATCAGCATATCTGTTGTCTCCTTGGATATCTGCAGAGGACAAAATAACAAGTGTTATTTTCTTTTGTCAACACCAGTATCAGCCCACAAATTATGTTGGTAATATCATGTCTTTCTCTGCCATGTATCCTGACTGGATTCACTTACATCCTACTTATAATCATGCCTGACTGAAACATCACTCAGCACACACAAGATACATCCGCCCCGACATCAGCGCATTGATGGACTTTTCAGTCAGCACACACAAGATATGATCCGCCCGACATCAACAGTGCAGTGCGGACTTTTCAGTCAGCACACAAGATATGATCCGCCCCCGACATCAGCACCATTGATGGGACTTTTCAGTCAGCACACACAAGATATGATCTGCCCCGACATCAGCACCATTGATTGGACTTTTCAGTCAGCACACACAAGATATGATCCGCTGATGTCAGCATCATTGATCGGACTTTCCAGTCTGTGGCCTATCCCCTTAGGCTGAGTGTGAGAATGACTGCCTGACCATTGCAATACCGCTGTATCATACTTGCTGTTACTACCCTCACCCTCCTGATATTTGTTTTCAGTAAATTCGCATTCCTTCCCAATACTGTCATAAAAATTCCTGGAAATTAAAATTTACCCTAATATTTCAGACCGGGTTTTGCCATATTCATATTCATTTTACAAAATGTCTTAGCCAACCAGCAATGACCTTTGTGAAATCGGAGTTTGTGATCGGAGGAAATGACAGCACTCGTTCTTCAGCATCTAGCAGACAGGGGTAGTGGGATTTCTCCTTGAGTAGGTCCAAATACCTACAACACAAACATTTCCACTTGTGTACATCTATTTAGCACTCACCAGGAAATGAGACAGGCACAGTGCAGTATTATTTTTAAGCAGCTCAAAATATCTGCAACACCAACACTGACACATCTATGATCAGCGGTCACCATGAAAACAGAAAGGGGTAATAAATGGGATTTACCCTTGAGCAGATTTAAATACCTCAAACACCTATGTTAATGCATTCTGAAACTGGCAATCTTACAATGGGGCACTTTCCCTAGGACTCAATCTCAAGCTGACTTAGTTTTCCCTTAAATTCAATAATCTGTGTTAGTCTTGTTCAATATTATTTCTTATGATAATGGTGTCTTCTGTTAGCAGATAAACACTTATCTGACAGCTCATTAACACCACAGAATTTTTCAATCAGTTTTATGAGTAAAGGAAACCGCAGTGCCTGAGGAAAACCACTTGAGCTATGCAAATTAACTAAATGCTTAAATAAATGCATTTTACGCCTCGCTAAACAGCGTAACTACATAACTTACTTGTGAATGCCACTGTAAGTGTTTCTCTTCTTCTCTTTTCGCAAGTCCTCAGCCTCCTGTCTCAAGGACTTCATCAGAGCCGCAGCAGAGACTTCCTTCTGCTTAAACAGGGGAGTTAACTGAAAAGTCAGAAAATCAGAGCACTGAGGAAGGCTGGTCCTCAGATATCTTTCTTCAAGCCTGTCAATTTTACTGCCGCAGCCTACTGAAGTCCAAGTATGAACATAGCTGTCTGACATTTCAAAAGTTTGAAGGCTCTGAAGTCCAAAGAGGCATAAAACAGTGGCTGATTATTAATGGTGTCAATATTTCATCTTTCAATGGTGTGGCGAGGGGTTTAGGAACAATGATGACAAGTTATCTGTGTACAGTTTACATGTGTATTGCTAGCTTTTCGTTTTCTTGTTTGACCACAGGGATCAATGTAAAGGATTTGAGGATACCCTAAACAAAATTTGATTGCCACACAGCTCCCTCTATAACTTTTCACTGGAAATTTGATATTTTCCTAACTTTGTCACGGGTACTCAAACAAGAAAAAACAAGCCCAAAATATATATTCCATGACACCAGGCTGCACATTGCATTGATTTCACTAGTTGTGTCCAAGAAGCATGTCCTTTGCTATTGTCAGACTAAAGCAATGAAAAGCAAAACCAGTGCATGAAGTCATTCGTGTATGTTGTTGTTGTAACAGCATTGATGATAAATAAGCCACATAGCTGTTTTGACTGCGCATGACTGGAAAGCCTTCTCTGAGGGATAAACAGTTCCTCGTGACTGTAGGTAGTCCCACATAATTCAGCCCATTCCGTGCCTTTATGTGTCTGTTTGACATATGAGACGATACATGGGCTCTAGGACTGTTTCAAGTGGAAAGCTCATTAAAACACACAAATAAAATTAGAACAAAGCTCTATACTGGGCTGTCACCAAAATCTGTGGCGTTAAAAGAATGGCACAAATGACCACATGCTTTTGTTCATCTACCACATGACCCTTTCTGCTCATGCGCAGTTATGCCCGACTCCAAGCTGCTATTCAGCTTATTTAATTAAGTCATCCATCAATATATCAATACCAAACATCACACGCTGCTATATCTACAGTACATATATGTCATTAATTCTCTCACATTATTTGTGACAGATATTAAATCAATAAAATTTAATTTTGAACTTAATTTAATTATGAATCCCTTTCTCATGATGTGAGTTTTGAAAATATAGACTCAACTGCACAGTTTGTTCCATAAAAGCAATGTCTATGTGCCCTTAGTTAGAGAGTAATCTCCAAAGACCTATACACATCTAAATCATCTGCTAATTTTATTTACTGACCAGAAAGAGGTCATAAAAACAGTGTGCTCGGGAAGGAAGACTGCACATAAAGATCTTGCTGTGAACAAATTGGTGAGCAGGCTGAATTTTTCATTCAAATCTAATGGATAAAATGTGGGGAAAGTACCAGGACATCATTTGTTTACTTAACTGGGACTTTCCTAATTTGAACACAAGCTTTAGCGAGGTTAGTGCATTTAGTGTATAGGCATAATCTCAAATGCTGTCGCTAGGAAGCAATCTCCCGACAGGAGTCCAGTCATCCAGTCAACAAAGAGGGCTGCCCATTAGGATCCGGTCGTAAAACGGATAAACTCAGCAGGGATGTCCCAAGTGGGTCCAAGGTCAGTACCAGATTTTAATGAGGACAGATCAGGAGGTAGCAGGGGGAGGGGGGCAAACACCGCTTTAGTCCATGGAAACTCACGCCATGTTTCCGTCATCATGTCCGTGGTTAGCTAGCGTCTTCAGTTTGGTTACTGTCTGAGGTAATTTACACTTGTCCCAGGAGCAAGTGAGACACACAGGTATGGTTGTCTGCAGGCAATTTCAGTCATCTGGGACGACCGGATGAATGTTAAAATTAAGCCCTGCACTGTATTCATTCATATATTTATTCAACTATTCCTTAACGCCATATTGAAGAATTTTTCTCTTATACAAAGGTAGTCAGTTTTATGGGGAGAGGAATGCAAGTTTGTATCGTAGCTCACAGAAAGGATAGCACCTCCACCATTCAGCCATGGCATGTTTTTGTTTAAAGAGAGGCCTCTCAGAAAAGAGCAGCTGTACATATTACAGGAATGATCGAAGTTGTTTAAGATCCCAGTGCCCATCTGGAAAACTATTACTCAAATAAAAGGAGGAAACACATGCAAGGCGCCAAAATTATGCGCCCAGCCAATGAGCAACACACTATTGTTCGGTTGAAGCGATGACATGTTTATTGGCACCTTTTCCTTTTGCTAATGCAGACATGACCATATGATACATCAGAACAAAGTTTCTGCAGTTTGTCCGATAAAGACGGGATCAAATCTACTGTTAGCACAAGATGGAGATATCAGTTGGAGCTATTAAGCAATCTTACCTTGATGGCCGCAGGTGTTTTAGCCTCATAGGACAAGGGCATGAGAACATTTCTCAGGTCATGAGTGGCGATAGTCGCAACCTGTCTCTTCTGACACAATGTGTCATGCAGTCGAGTCTGGAATATGATATCAAAATCTATACCGATGTGCTCCAGATGGACTTGAGAGATGAACTACATAAACACCATGTAGAAGTTACATGTACTGTGGTGTTGATTGTGTACGTTACACCAATCTGAATACCACAATTATCTTTATGCCCAGAAATACTGAAAATTAGTAATTCTAACATTTATTTCTCACTGACTGACCTTGTAATCAAGAATTTCTCATTCCTAAAAGTGTGATCAGGTATTTGGAAACACTCAGAGCCTGGAATTATTAAACGAATGCCTTTTGCCTTTTACACCAGTGAAGTGCTTAACCTGTAAAGGGTTTTACAGTCTGCACAGTTAACATTGTTTACCTGCAGAGTTATAAAGTGTTTGAACATGTTTACAGACTGGTTGAAGTCGATCTTTCGGAAGATACAACAGACTATGTATGGCCGGACATCCAGAACGGAAGGCTGCACTTTCACCACCTTGGTCTCATCCTCCGAAAACCTCAACACTTGCAGTAGATTTCTCAAGTCCTCAACTTCTTCTGCATCGTCCTTCTGTTTCCCTTTCTTCTTACGCTCCTTTTTCCCCTTCCCTTTCCCTCCTCCCCCTCCGTCTTTTTGCTCCTTTTCTAATACTCCATTAAGATAATCCAAAATTGATTTAGTCGGGCACTGGTCTATCAATTTCTTCAATCTCCTATCTCTCACTTTGTTGCCCTTCAGATTTAATTCCTTCAGTTTAAAGCACTGGCTCAAATCCGCTGGAACATCGCTGATGCAATTTTCAGACAAATCCAACACATTCAAATGGGGCAGCTGTGAAAAATCACCTGGGATTTCGCTGATAGAATTCTGACTAGCCCTGATCTGACTCAAATGACTCAAACTCGAGTCGGTTATGTCGTCTGGCAAGGCCACCAACTTGTTGTGTGACAAATCTAGAAAATGTAGTCGACATAACCTTTTGACAGAGGGAAATTCGGACAATTGATTAATGCTGATGTTCAGCGTTTCCAACTCGGGCAGTTGTGTTAATTCTTCAGGAACCTGACAGATTTGATTATTCGACAGGTTCAGGGTTTTCAGCTTCACCAGGTTACCCATGCTTTTCGGTA
This sequence comes from Acanthopleura granulata, assembly GCA_016165875.1. Lineage (NCBI taxonomy): Eukaryota > Metazoa > Mollusca > Polyplacophora > Chitonida > Chitonidae > Acanthopleura > Acanthopleura granulata. The sequence goes on along the minus strand of JABBOT010000009.1, from coordinate 8,414,426 downwards.
GTGTTTCCAGCCGGTTGTTGGGTAGGAGAAGTGAAGTCAAATTCACCAGCTTTCCCAGGCCATCCGCAAGACATGTCAAGGTTGTATCCGCGATTTCTAAGAAGTTTAAGCCCGTAAGAGTGTACAATTCATCATCAAGTCCGTTGTTTTCAATCTTTTTCTTCACTTCTGGCCCCCGAAGACATAGTTCTCGCCGATTTTCTTTTCGTACAGTTTCGATTTCTGACCACGCCGTCGCCATCTTGAATGTCTATATCCATTGTAGACTCGTACATTGCCAGTGGTCTGGGCGTTACTATTTACAACACTACACTGAAACTTACTGGTATGTCTTACCATGAATTCTAAACAGCTGCACGCAGACACGCAGAATAAAAGGGCCACGAGTGTCTGTTTATTAGATTTTGCTTATCAGCATTTAGCACAGACAGAAATCATGTTCAGTATGTTGAGCCTTTGGGTAATTTATATTGGTGGGAGGAGGAAACTTGAATGCCAGGAGAAAACCCCTTACATTTGGCAAGATACTGATGAACTTGCAAAGTACAGATTTGAATGCCATACAGATGGATTACATGCAGCCTTCAATAAACAGAAGATATCACAAATGCAGCATACTGGCACCAAATTAAAGTCCCACGAATTGTGGAAGTGGGGAATCCATGAATTTCCTTTTCAAGGGTAATATTGAATCCGAAATGTTGCGCACCACCTTGCTAGGTGTACCTTATTCCTTAAACAATATCTTGCTCAGTTTATAGGAGATTAAAATACTGTTATCTCACCTGAAGTTTAAAATGTACTTTCAGAAGCACATAAACGCCTTAAAAGTACACTTTTGATGCCAACAGATATTTCTGATCAGAACTTGTTCCAAAATCACAAAAGATTTTTAAGTGGCCCTAGAAGGCATATGAATCAGCCACAATCATGTAAAATGTATCTTTTAAAAGAGCTAAAGCTCAGGTGAAATGCAGTAGTCAGTCTAAAAGTACAATAGTGTTTTAAACAGTCCAGCAAAAGAATTTAACACAGGTACTGGTATCAAGAAATAACACAGGAGATATATTTGGTAATAAATGTGCATGCTCTATGGTTTAATACACTCAACATTACATACACATGTACATTAAAAATCATCCAATACACATTTCACTCCACTAGTGGTAAAGTTAGCTGATAGGAGGGGTAAGAACAAGAATCTTCAACCCAACCATCCCATGTCTTTACAGACAAGCTGTTTAATTGTACACAGATGTGACATGTACACGACTACCAAGTCATAGACAGCAACATGCATGCCGATGCAGCATTTGCACATGCACTCAGAAGGTAGACACTGACTCTTTGAAACAATATTTCATTTTCATTTTTTACCCCATTAACATAAGTTACAGTGTGTAATTTGAAAAATCCTCAACAAAACTGCCAAGCTTATACACTAGTTCCTGCCAGTTCTCCTCGAGATATGAGCAATGACTGTACATGTAATTACACCATGTCCATAAATCTGTGTTCTGCAGTACAACAGAGAAACGTACATTCACATAAATGGTATACAAGTACAAGAAGTGGTTTATAATACACCAGGAAATTCTATAACATTCTACTTACAAGCAGCTGGGGTCTGTTTTTACTCAGTGAGTTTCCATGTCATTATTTACAAGGACACGTTACCCTAATTCCTCAACATTTTGCCATATGAAAGATCAACTTTCCATCCAATTTAAGCACATTTTTAATTTGATTTTGGAGAGAAAACTACATTGGTTGGATTGGCAAAGTTCAGGGCTGCACAAAAAGTATAATTTCATCAGTTAACACAGAAAAATGCCTTCAGAAAATGCTTGAATAAACACTTGCAAACAAGTGGAAAGGATGAAGGATGCAGGATGAACTCTTTCTTCCCTTCCTCAATTCCTTTCCGTAGTACCATGCTACAAATTACGACGTCAATCTCAAGAGAACACCGTGCAGTTTCGAATCGTTCAGATTTATAGCTGCGTTGGCTGCCCCTTACACAGATGACACTGATATCAACAAAAACTTAAATCAACCTACTCTTTTAATGGTGAACACTGTATGATAGCCTTATGATCACATACGACCATGTGCATATGCCCAGTAAGCCTACATGCAAACCACCAGCCGATTTCACTCAAACACTCAAACATGCAAAAATGAAAATTACACACATACTTGTATACACACTTGCATAATACGACAAACTAGTATGTATTTGGGACATGATGTCTTTTCCATGGCAGACCAGTAGCTTCTCCACTGTGCTGGAGGCATATTTAATGAAGACCTGGTAAAACCGCACTGCTCCAATATGGTTTTCAAAAAAGTAGGACTTGTAAAGCCTCTATCATAACTATTCAGCAATCAGTAATTATACCACACTGGTTTGTTGATGACACAATGCTGTATTTTCTCCACTGATCAAATTTTTCATTTACATATTTACATGATGACCATGATGAAGCTATAATGTTCTTCCAACATGGCCGACAACTGAAACACCTTGACTGATGCCTCACCAAAAGTGAAATGGCCATTATTAGTCATAGCAATCATCAATACAGATATATTAGGTTTCATTAATACATTAAAACACAAATTAAGTCTTTAACAATACAATCAGTTTCATTCCAAAGGTTGAGTAGGAAGTAAACTTAGGAATCTGTATATTACAGCAAATTCTTTGAACCTACACACACATTCCAGATAAACAAATCTCACTTCCTCTATTTAAAATTCAATAATTTCACATAATCATGCATGAAAAAGTCGTTATTAGTCAATAAGTCCACTCCTCTTCCAGACTAGGTAATTAGTCTCCTTTGAAGGGTTCACCCACATCATGTTCACAATACATCCTTACTTCTGCACTGAAACATCCTTAATACACCGTATAAGTTTTATACACAATCCTCGTTGAGAAGTTGTATTACCTAGATGCATGATTGTGCTGCAAGAAACCATACTCAACAGAAATCTCAAATGTCCAGACATCGTTACGGGTGACAAACAAAACTAAGATAAATCGTCTGATTTAAAATTTATTTGACATTTCTTCCAATCAAAACTCAACTGATCATATACAATGCAAGGCCATCACAGTGGAGGCCTAAGCTTGGTTTTTCAACTTCAAAACCTATCTCATATCCCAATGTGACTGGTGTATCCACAATAAAACATGCAGCAGATTTTTGTGATAAAATCATTGTTCCACAAAAATCTCTACTGACAAAGCATGCACAGTGCAAGTTGTTTATCACAGTTATATCTAACGGACTTTCTCACTCAACATTCCAGTCAGTTTAAGAGTTCCCACTCATATTTCAGTAGTGTATGGATTGGTAAACAACATTATAACTGCTATGCCAGCCAGTGAGAAAAGGTCCACAATGGAATCCATGAGGGCAGACCTGTCGGGAAGGGTCAATGGCTTATCAGAGAAATGAAATCATGAGGGCCAATGAAGGGAGGAGTACTACAGGGCAATGAAGAAAAGCCTACTGGAGTGCTGATGAGGAGAAGCCTACAAGACAGCCAACGAGGGCAGGCCTATCAATCAGAGAGCCAATTAGGAGGGGCATATTGGAGAGCCAATGAGGACAGGCCTATCAATCAGAAAGCCAATGAAGAGAGGTCAATCAATCAGAGAGCATATGAGGACAGGCCTATCATTTGAAGAACCAGTGATGAGAAGCTTATTGGAGAGCTAATGAGGAGAGGCCTATTGGAGAGCCAATGGGGAATGCCTTAGGTCTGGCCTTTTAAATGATTTCTACATCACCAGTAGTCAATGATAATTAATTTGGGGAAATAATTAATTTTATCTTTTGGGGGAGTGGATTGGCGGGAGAATGAACTTATTTGGCTATTTTCAACATTCATCTAATTTGGGGCTAAAATCTATTTCTATACACAAATGTAAAATTTTAACAACTGTCAGTTGCAACTTTTATAAGCAAAAGTGATATGCCTTATCTATACATCAGTTAACTTGTCTGACTTTACCACTAAGTTGTTGTCATTAAGTTTCATTTGAGAACTATATTCATTTTGTCAAGAAGATGTCCAGTCCACTGTACCAGCAGTTATTTCCACACATGTACAAATAACTCCCTCCATATACGATTTTTAAAATAGACTAAAGGCAATTCTCATTTCATTCCTTGTTTCTTGTCACAGCCTGCATGTTATTTTACTCCCAGCATAAGCATTCATTACTTAGCATTTGGCCAGAAATTGTCACCAAACATCATGTTATCACAAAATCTAGATGAATAATGATAATAGAAACTTAAACTTCTCCCACTGCCTGCACCATGCAATTTTCTAAAACAGTAACATGGGACAAAAGGGATTAACTTTCATAGGTCTAAACAAAATGTTTCTGGCAGATAAAACACACAGTGTATGATACAATGGCAGAACAGACTCATGGAACGATACTAATGCACTATACATGAAAGACTCATTCCTTAATCAGTGCGTCATAGTTTTGGCATTTTATTTTTGTTGTGGGAGTTACCAGGCTTTCCCTTTAAATGTGGTGTTATTAATCAAGGTAACTGTGCAGATCATACTCCCGCGAAACTAATCATAAAGCCCGGAACAAGCTGCATCTCATCAACGTCAATGCAAATTACTTCTACAGATCAACATTTAAATGGAACATTATCTAAAAGAAGAGGGGGTGGAGCAGCCAAAATGGAAGGACTTTTACATTCCACCTTGGAAATTTCTATTTAATTTACTAAGAAAATCGAGTTAGAAAATGACTGGCAAAATTTCAAGCATAATCAGAATATTAATGATACATTTATGGCACTTTAGATGGCCAGTTGTGTTCACCCACACAAAGGGTTCCAGTGAAGAGTCAAGTCACGTATTCAACAATTTCAAATTTGAATATAAATATGTATAATCATGTATGTGATGGGTCAGACCTGCAAGCAAAAGACAGCTTTTCCCATGAAACTGACTTTCTCTATACATATTTTTATCGCTGAAATCAACATTTTTACAGCACTCTGAAACATTTTTTTCCAGGAATCTCTGACCTACATAGGAAAGCAAACTTCTACCCTTGGGCCCATAGGTTTTAATGGCTTTAAAAGTTTCCATCAAGAAAATCCTGCGCGAAATCTAAGATGGCCTCCAAAACCACATAAGTCCAGTGATACGTCAATCTGACATGAGGGGTCACAAGTGGCTGTTTCTCAGAGATTTCCAATTCTGTATTTTGTAGACAGATTTACAAAGAGCTTTGACACGATAATGTCAGGTGATGAAGGTCGGTTACTCTACTTTCAACTCAAGGAACCACATATTGTCAGAGTTTGTTTCATAAAAGTCAAGGCTATAGCACAAAAATACAGGATATTCACAAAATTGTAGCCTGTGAACAGCAATAAAGCAGCGATGATGGCATAAATACAGCCGACAAACTAAGAGCAAAATTCAATAATCACGAAAATCATGTCACAAAAATTGACAAGAAAAAAAAAAAGAAACATTCACAAAAGTAAAACAATAACACAAAGAGAGAAAAAATAATGGCACAGCAAATTTGGATTGATCATCAGCTCCTTCATGCAGTGAAGGTATACTTTTTTAGACAAAGTACAATTTATTTAACTTCAACCCCCTGAACATGCTATCTTTTGTGTCACACAATGCCCCCTGAACATGCTATCTTTTGTGTCACACAATGCCCCCTGAACATGCTATCTTTTGTGTCACACAATGCCCCCTGAACATGCTATCTTTTGTGTCACACAATGCCCCCTGAACATGCCATCTTTTGTGTCACACAATGCCCCCTGAACATGCTATCTTTTGTGTCACACAATGCCCCCTGAACATGCTATCTTTTGTGTCACACAATGCCCCCTGAACATGCTATCTTTTGTGTCACACAATGCCCCCTGAACATGCTATCTTTTGTGTCACACAATGCCCCCTCAACATGCTATCTTTTGTGACACACAACGCCTTGCTGAAGTTCTCACATTCCTCTGGCACTAGACGCGAATACGGTGCCAGCAGGACAGTGCGGACTTTCTTATAAATTTATGAACCACATTAGGACTTTTCAAACCCTTGTAACAATTTGTGCACAACTACCATGGCGACATCCCGCCTTTACTACTGGTCTCTATGCTAGTTATGCAATGCACAAATAATATTTCGTAATGTTTCGTCCAAAAGGGTGTGTTCTAATTGCAAAATAATCTACAATTTAACCTCATGATTAGCTGATAGACATTAAATCTGCCTTTGGTGAAGTAGGATGATACACAAGTGTAGTGTAGCAGAGGATGTAGCAATCATGTAGCAGTACACTACACTAAAAATATGATGTAAGCTTAGCGATGGGAGGATGTACTGGTAGCTTATATACAGTCAGGTTTGGTTATGCCTGTAGCGAGGCAGAGGACATAACATGCACATGTAGCGAAGACGGGACATAACAAGTACATGTAGCGAAGACGGGACATAAGTGTAGTTTGCAGGATGTAGCATGGATGTGGCACATAACAGTGTTGCTTGATGTAGCACAGCACTTCACACAAATTCCTACAAACATGGAGGTGCGAACTGATGACTGCTACATTTTGGGGTTTCATCTTAAAATCTGACACAACAAGTGCACCTACAACCAAACCTTGTTGTAGGAACAATATAAACACAAGTGTGTGTGTACAGGTAAAAAAAAATAAAAAAAGAAACACTCAGGATGCACACTGAAGCCAGTGCTAGATGTGGCAGATCCTCACACTGAAACCAATACTAGATGTGTCAGATCCTCACACTGAAGCCAGTGCTAGATGAGGCAGATCCACAAGCTGAAGCCAGTGCTAGATCTAGCAGATCCTCACACTGAAGCCAGTGCTAGATGTGGCAGATCCACAAGCTGAAGCCAGTGCTAGATGTGGCAGATCCACAAGCTGAAGCCAGTGCTAGATGTGGCAGATCCTCACACTGAAGCCAGTGCTAGATGAGGCAGATCCACAAGCTGAAGCCAGTGCTAGATGAGGCAGATCCATAAGCTGAAGCCAGTGCTAGATGTTGCAGGTCTTAACACACTGGCGCCAGTGCTAGATGCGGCGGATACTCACACTGAAGCCAGTGCTAGACGCAGCAGAGCCTCACACTGAAGTCAGTGCTAGATGCGGCGGATACTCACACATCGAAGCCAATGCTAAATGTGGCAGATCCTCACACTTAGACACTGCTGCTAGATATCGTGGATCCTTGCACACTGGGGCCAGAGCTAGATGCAGCAGAGCCTCACACTGAAGCCACTGCTAGATGCGGCAGATCCTCACACTGAAGCCACTGCTAGATGCGGCAGATCCTCACACTGAAGCCACTGCTAGATGCGGCAGATCCTCACACTGAAGCCACTGCTAGATGCGGCAGAACCTCATACACTGAAGCCAGTACTGGATGCAGTAGATCCTCACGCACTGGCGACAGTGCTAGGTGTGGCAGATCCTCACACACTGAAGCCAGTGCTAGATGCAGCAGATCCTCATACACTGAAGCCAGTGCTAGATGCAGCAGATCCTCACACACTGCTAAGGTGGACTGACCTCATAGCTGGTCCACTGGTCTGAGGCTAGTGGAATTTGGTCAGACAGGGAGTGACTACTAGATCTGGGTTGATTAAGACAAGTGGGCTAAACGAGCTGCAATTAGATTTGACTAATATAGACGGTGTCACTTTAGATCTAGTTAGCAGACAGGTGAGTACAGGTAAAGCTACTAGATCTGACTTTATAGAGACTCATGTGATCTCCTGCCTATATGTGGTACATGTCTTATGGTGCATGTCCTATGGTACATGTCCAATGTTTTTCTCACCACACTTTCTCCACCTGTATCCACCAGGTGTGTCCACCTAACAGGTCACGCAGGTACCTTCACAGCCATTCTGCTTTACACATTCATCACCTGTGGTAAAAAAACCATCTGCTTCACACACATATACAAACCACTCGGGTTTTCAGTGATTGTCAAAAAACCACACCACCGTTGTATATCCAAACAACAACAACGACATTAACAACAACAACATCATCACAGTGTCTATACAGTGTGTGGAGCCTTTATCATGCAGCTCCCTTTTGCCTTCCATTAACCAAAGTACTGCTGTATCATGTCAAGAAGTTTCAGCATAGGTGCAAAGTCCAGCGGCTTCTCGTCCTTGGAATTGTGAACGTCCCGGATCTGTGACCATTCCTGCAATACCTGCCGGTACTTCTCCATGCTAACAAAATCACCCTCATTCTGGTACAGTCTCATCAGGCCGCGGTAATCATATTCCAACCCACTGTACCCATCGCCAAATAACTTCTTCCCTGAAACATACACAGGAATTACTGGTAAGATCCAGGTTACTGTGGGCTTTATACACAGGTGAAAATTATATGCTGGCAAAAAATCATAAATTTTCAGCAAGCAGACATAAATTTCAATATTTTAAATTTAAATCCACACAACTTTTGGTAATTAAAAAGTGCAATAAAATCATGAAATCAGTGCTCATGTGAATGTTATGTCAAAAATGATGATAATTCAATAGGCAAAAAGTAAAAAAAAAAATTGAACAAACATATTTTTAAGACTTGTTGAAGAACTTATCTACCTTCAATATGCTCAAAGTGAAAGATGATCACTATGTCTTCATATATAGGAATGACAGGCAGGAGAAAAATTAGCATGGCCTTCATCAGGACTTGAACTCTGGCCCAGTATTTACCTATGGCTATGGATCTCAGGTAGAGTTTTTCTGCTTCCTCGTACTTCTCCATGTCATAGTTGTAGAGCGAGGCCAGGTGCCCCACTGACAATGCCACCTCATAATCCTCTGCCCCCAACAAACGTTCTTTGATTTCTATTGCTTTCAGGTGCATTTCTTCCGCTTCCTAAAACCGTGAAATATATTAACATGTATGCACATTCAGTAGCTGGATGTAATTTTTGTAAATGATGTACATTTTCAGACATCAGAGATGGATTCCATGAATGCGGTTTTATCTTAAGTCAAGACTTAAATGACACATGAACACTTCATTTTTCAAGCTACACATTTTTAAGTGCTTTGTTGAGACAAATGTATCAAAATCTGAATTTGTGAGGCCATAGCATGCATACTGTTCACAGGTGTTAAGTTTGGATTTAATTCAAAAATTGCTCTATGAAATCAGACCCTTTCATCCACAACTGACACACATGTATGTACATGCGCAGCTCAAATACATATAGCAGTGGCCTGGATCATGAGGCAGAATCTGAATTTGTCACTTTATGTCACTCAAGCCATATTTTACACTTTGGAACACTGACTTTATTTCTTGATAAAGTACTTATTTGATTGGTATAAAAATATCTCCAGAATATTTCACTTATTAGACAGCATCCAGCATTAGGGTGGGAGAAAAGTGGGGAGAGCCAACAGGAAAGCCATAACCAGCTCTACTTTTTTAGTAATACATTGTCACAGCATGCTGGCTTAATTTGTCACATTTTGTCACCGCATGCTGGCTTAATTTGTCACATTTTGTCACAGCATGCTGGCTTAATTTGTCACATTTTGTCACAGCATGCTGGCTTAATTTGTCACATTTTGTCACAGCATGTTGGCTTAATTTGTCACATTTTGTCACAGCATGTTGGCTTAATTTGTCACATTTTGTCACAGCATGTTGGCTTAATTTGTCACATTTCGTCACAACATGTTGGCTTAATTTGTCACATTTCGTCACAACATGTTGGCTTAATTTGTCACATTTTGTCACAACATGTTGGTTCAATTTGTTACATTTTGTCACAACATGTTGGTTCCATTTGTTACATTTTGTCAAAGCATGTACCAGACCCAGTATCACTATTTTGTGACTTTATTTATACTTCATGTACCTAGATGGTGGGTTTCATGGTCACATTAAACCTTGTAGCTTGTCACACTTACCTGGTACTGACGAATCGACTGGTACAGCAATCCAAGGTTTCCGTAGCTTGTCACCTTTACCTGGTACCGATGCATCGACTGGCACAGACATCCCAGGTTTCCTTAGCTTGTCACACTTACCTGGTACTGACACATCAACTGGTACAGTCGTCCCAGATTTCTGTACCTGGTCACACTTACCTGGTAGCGACGCATCGACTGGTACAGTCGTCCCAGATTTCCGTAATGTTTGGCCGTCTGCACGTTGTTTTCTCCAAATGCCTTTTTTGCCAGGGCTAGGGACTGGAGGTGGAGATCCTGGGCATCGTGTAGGAGCTGTTCACCTGTCTCCTTCACGTGCGTGTCAATCGCGATCTCCTCAAGTATCAGAGCTGCGACAATACAGGTAATAATGCTGAGCCATACAGGCAATACAGGCAAACACTCAGCCATCATGGCCGTGGCCTACTCACTGGACAGGCTACATATATACTGGCTGCTCTGACCTATTTGACTGGAGATTTTAGTTCAACTTGTCATGTACCTCCTGACATACAGCCATATCTGAAGAGGGCCTGGGTTTACCCTCATGACCTCTTTCCCTAAAGACTAGCAGTTTGCTTGTTTATTAAATTTGGGTTTAATGTTGTTTCTAACATTGTTTCAATCAAATCCCGACAATATCTCCATGTAGCAGGCTGGATCCAATGCCAACCTTTATAGAGCTGTTTCACTAGAACACCATGCCAAAGACACCAGACACCATGCCCCACCCAGTCACATTTTACTGACATCAGAATTTCGCCTACTCTTCTTATTCTGTGTGCCAAGAGAGGTAGTACAAAGATTACCTATGTTAAAGACTGGGGACTGGACCCTGCATCTACGGTTTATGAGGCAGTGACTCCATCCACTAACACCACCGCAGATGGCTGAGGCAGTTTGAAGCAATTTATATCACGTGACCAGAAATCCCCATGCTGAATATGAACAGGTGGCATGATTGTACTGTACTGGAATTATACAATCACTGGGGAATATGGTGTGGCTAAACTGACATTGTTGTGAGAAATGAAGAGACCTCACCTTTGACCCTTTTGGAAGATGACAGTAAAAGGTGATCTTCCGGCAAAATGTGACCAATAATTTCAATAGCCTTCTCTGCATGGTCTCTGTAAGAGCAGAGAACAAATTTATTTATTTGCTTAGTGTTTTAGAGAACAAATGATGGATGTTCTGGTTACATTAGTAAATCCATATATGATCAAAGCAAGATCTTCTAGCACAATACTATGGTAACCCATTTTACGCAAAAAAGTACTGAGACATGTACGACATCTGAATAAAGCTATGAAAGGAATAGAAAGTAAAAATTGGAGGTAGAGATATTACAAGATAAATAATGAGCAACATATCCCTTCATTATTTTTTATTGGTTTTCTTTTCTTTTTTTCCACATTTTAGACATGAACTAAAATTCAGTCATATGTCTTGCTTTATATATAATGTACCGACACCACGAACAGGTGATGCACCATGGTAGCATCAGACAATTTTCACGTAACATGTATGTAATTGTAACAGGGATGGAAACTTTCTTTTTTTCTCCCACGTTCAGACCATCTAATGATTAACATACCCACATCTTCATTTTTGCAAAAAACTTAGAAAAATTTTACAAAATATAATATTTTGCTTTCAGCAGGACTAATACTTGTCCCAATAATTAGAAGAATTAGGTTAAAAATATAATTTAGACCATATTTAACCTCATTTTATTCCAAACTGCAGGATTACATTCAGGTGGGCATGTTCTGAGTATGCATCATCTGAAAGGCAATTTCGTGCAGATTCCAAATATGGTCTTTTCATGGTCTTATTTCTTCACTTTTTTTTACAGTTATTAAAACGGAAAAAAAGACTGAGGTGCTGCACTGGACCATATTGAAGCACAGTGATATGACAGATTCCTTTCAGCTGCAAAACATCCAGTGATTGCTGTATTTCTACGTTTTACATGAATACATATGTAGTACAACACCTGTATCTGTATTTACTGTGGACACATAACAGACACATGATGTCCAGCAACACAAAAACATGAACCTGTCACTCCGCTTCCATATGGTACAAAAAGTCCACCGTACCACCTCAATTTTCATTTCCGTTTTAATTACTGTAAAAAAAGGGCAAAAAATAACGAAGATCATATTTTGCATCAGCACAAAATTGCCTCTCTGATGATGTATATTTTCTAAAAATGTGGTCTGTTCTTTCATCACCGGTGATCCAGGGGATGGCCAGACTGGTAAGATTGTCTGGGAAATTGTGACCGCTCCTCAATCTTACCGCGCATCCTTGAATTTCCCCGAGCTGTACTCATGAACATAGGAAGCATAAGCCAGATCTTCATGGGCGATGGCCATGTGTAGATTGTTTCCCCCGAATACCGCCTGTCGTATATCAAGTGCAGTCTGGAACAAAGGACAATATTACAGCAATCATTTCATGGTCTATATGTACTTCTTCTCTAACCTACAGAAAAATAAACAACATGGCCAACATGGACATACCACTTTGTCCAAAGAGGGGTTTTCCGAAATGTCAGGCTATTCGCAGGCTTGTGGGGGATATTGCAGTTCACGTCAGAGGAGGACAAGTTAATACATGAGACAAGATTTGGAGTATTCAAGACCACAGACATCGGGCACTTCACCCGCTTGAGGCAGCGGCTAGCAGACGAGGAGGTGAAACTTAACATGGGAAGGGATAGGAAAACAAACAACACTGGACGATATTGTGAAAACTACGGTTGACTATAACCAGAAATTACAGTATGTCTTACCACAGAACAATCAGCAGCAACACATATGTAAGTTACGAATGTTAACGAAACCCAGTTTTGGACCTAGGAGGCCGTCAAGCAGAGTTCTCTATTAACTTCCATGTTATTTTGACAATGTTTTCACCGCCGTGTCTATGCGAGCAAAGCTTGTTGGCACTAAAAGCACTAATGCCCGGATGCCCACGGTCTCGAATGTGAACAAAATAAGCCATGATTTAGCCCTCGACCTTCAGATACTAGTATATAGCATGACACCAAACATAATGTCTTGTGTGATATTGAGTCTTGTTGTTTGACACAGAAATGTTAAAAGTTGACTAAGCAAGAATTATGATGTCACCAAGCCCAGCTAAGGTTGCAATGTAATAGAGCAAAAAGTTTCTGTTCCATGGACCATTTAACGGACCATTTTATCTGCATATGAATAATAAACCTTAATATCTTGCTTTCTTAAAGAGCTACTTTAGTGTCGTAACATCTCTGTCTTATTTGAAACAAGCTGAAATGATAAATTTTGAGATATAATCTTACTGAGTAAAAATATTGCAATACGTTAAAACTGATATTGTTCGTTTCTTCAGAGAAATTTTTCCGTCTTTTCAGCTCTGCCCGGTGTGACGTCACACATGAACATGATGTGACCAACTGCTGATGTGTCTCCTTATAGCGGTGCCCGTTCAAACACTCTTCACGTCATCCCAGCATAAATGACTAAATCAGCGTCACATTTCCCACATTCGATGTCATATGAGGAATATTATCACATCACATCAGGAAAATTTTGTGGACACGGCCAAAATTTTTTTCTTTTTTTCAAGGAATCTTCAGTCATATAGGTTAAACTGTGCTATTCATCAAAACTTCTTTCACACGATGGATTTATTTCCTATAATTTTAATACTTCTATGCAGTTTATATTCTGACCAGACTGGCACTTAAAGGCTTGGCTGTAAATATTTTTTCTGCTCACTGGGAATTGATCAAAAACCCCTGAATGCATCCGTTATTTATGCCAGTATGCCAAATCTGTCTAAAACAGGAAATGCACTAGCTCAAGTTTTATGCACACAAAGACATCTATTCTTAGTAAAAGCAGTCCTTGGTGACATGGGCAAAACAGTTTTATGTATGTCGAGGTATGAACACACAGAACAGTTTTATGTTTGTCAAGGTGTGAACACACAGAACAGTTTTATGTTTGTCAAGGTGTGAACACACAGAACAGTTTTATGTTTGTCAAGGTGTGAACACACAGAACAGTTTTATGTTTGTCGAGGTATGAACACACAGAACAGTTTTATGTTTGTCAAGGTATGAACACACAAAACAGTTTTATGTTTGTCGAGGTATGAACACACAGAACAGTTTTATGTTTGTCGAGGTATGAACACACAAAACAGTTTTATGTTTGTCGAGGTATGAACACACAGAACAGTTTTATGTTTGTCAAGGTATGAAAACACAAAACAGTTTTATGTTTGTCGAGGTATGAACACACAGAACAGTTTTATGTTTGTCAAGGTATGGACACACAGAACAGTTTTATGTTTGTCAAGGTGTGAACACACAGAACAGTTTTATGTTTGTCAAGGTATGGACACACAGAACAGTTTTATGTTTGTCGAGGTATGAACACACAGAACAGTTTTATGTTTGTCGAGGTATGAACACACAGAACAGTTTTATGTTTGTCGAGGTATGAACACACAGAACAGTTTTATGTTTGTCAAGGTATGGACACACAGAACAGTTTTATGTTTGTCAAGGTGTGAACACACAGAACAGTTTTATGTTTGTCAAGGTGTGAACACACAGAACAGTTTTATGTTTGTCAAGGTATGAACACACAGAACAGTTTTATGTTTGTCAAGGTGTGAACACACAGAAGTTTTATGTTTGTCAAGGTATGAACACACAGAACAGTTTTATGTTTGTCGAGGTATGAACACACAAAACAGTTTTATGTTTGTCAAGGTATTTGACCGCTCGGATGGCTCATCAGTGCTTGAATACAAGTGAAATTTAATCATTTTTAACAATATATAATAACACAATAACTTTACCACACGATATTATTTTGTCTAATTTCAAAAGCAGAGATAAAAGTTCAAGCTTTGCTCAATGCAGTAGTCTCTGTTACCTGATAGACATGAACAGCCGCGTTGATAGAGTCCACATTCAGCAGGTAGAAGCCATAATCTAACAGAGCGTCTGAGTACTTGGGATGCTGCACACCAAAGTTCTCCCTGCAACCAACAAACTTGTTATTCAAATGCACTTGATACTCTCACTGGCTGCAGTAAAAGGCAACTTCATCAGTATGTATTTAATAATTAACTCATAAAACCTCATGGCAACACACCCTGATGTTTCTTTATGGCCTTACAACCCTACCACGGCAGACATCAGCTTTTCTGACAGGGAGCCGTCACCCAGAGCTGAGTTAATAAGGTGCCCGTGACATGACCCTGGTGATGTCAGTCATACCACACCAACATTTTGATGGTATAATACAAAACTTATACCATGTCAGACAGTAAAACCCATATATTATAAAAGTGAACCCCACCAACTGAACCATGCATGCATGATCCTATATGAAAAGATTCAGCACAGAAAACGGCTCACCTCACAGTTCTGAGGGAAACTGCCAAGTGTTACCACGGCAAGTGCAACCAGGAACTCAAGTATTCTTCGACTGATTAAATGTTATCTGGTACATGTGTTCATTTCAGAATATAGGAGTCATTGTCTATATATATATATTAATTTGAAATCTGCAATTGTCATAATGGAGGTGAGCCAACAAATCTGTACATATGTACCCTATAACCGTCCGCTCAATTCATGTCAAATCCAGTAAATCACATTTACCTGATTAATACACTGGTCTTTGAAACCTTACAAATTACATCTTCATTTATTTATTTATTTATTTGATTATTACACTGTACTCAAGAATATTTCCCTTATATGACGGTGGTCAGCATTATGGTGAAACCAGGCAGAAATTATCTCTTCAATTTGTATCTAAATTATTACTGGTCAAAACTGTTGAGGATTTAGGTTATGCAGTCTGGCATTCCTATTCACGTTATACATAAAAGAACCAGCTGACCTTCTGTGACACACATGGCTGGGAAGAGGACACATGCACACCATTCATGGTTAACTACTCTGGTTCCTATCTATCTCCTTCTCTCGAACAATCAAATAGCACAGGGTATGAATATTCTTGGCAGTTACCGCCTGCAAATAGGTACCTGACATTTCTGACAACGCTCCTTTGCATGAAATGGTATGACCATATGTTACACATACTGGACAAAGATATCTTGGGTCATACCACTTTTCACCAAAGGGGTGTTTTCAAAAATGTCAGGCCCCTATTTGCAGGCTTGCAGAAAGCAATCCTTTAAAGTGATTTCAACATACAGGTAACACTTCAACCACAATCATACTGCTTGGCTTATTTGCTTGCTGTTTTATACCATATTGAATTTTTCACTTCTTCAGGGATTTGGCTGTTTATTGGTGGAGGAAACCAGACAGCACAGAATAAACCAACAACCTTTACCAGTTAGCTGGCATACTTTATCTCGGGTATACAAACTGTGGACTCACTTGGCAAAGTGGACAGCTTGTCTGATGAGAACCTCAGCTTTCACGAACTCTCTCTTTACCACACATGCCTGGAAAACAAACAAACATGCACATCACGTTATGTTTTTTTAACAACACTTTCAAGACTGTTTAAGAAATTTAAGATATTCATAAATTATTGCTTCAGACCGGTGCCTCTCACCAATGCGGTTGCTCAAAGTTCAAGTCCAGCTCATTCTGGTTTTTTCTTAGGCCAGATGTTGGAAGGTCTACCAGCAACCTGCAGATGGTCGTGGGTTCCCCATGTGCCCTGCCCAGTTTCCTCCCACCATAATGATGGCCGCTGTCATGAAAGTGAAATATTCTTAAGTATGGCGTAAAACACCAATCAAATAAATAAATATATAAATATTGCTTCACGCATCACTCTCTATAACCTGAACAAAGATATTTCTAAGCCCAAAACAACTCAAGTCCATCATGGCACTGTTATCACATGAGTAAATTTATAAGCATTGTAATATTGATGTATTTACATGTATTTGGGGTTTTAAGCTTTTCTGAAGAATATTTCACTTGTACAACTTAGATCTTGGTTGAAGATGCAGGAAACCTATGGTTTAGGAAGAGAAATTCATTTATTAATTTCATTAGTGTTTTACACTGTATTCAGGGAATATTTAACTTATATGATGCCAGCCAGCATTATGGTATGTTGAAGCAAGGCAGGGCCTGGGGGCAACCCACAGCCTTCCACATGCTATACTTCAATATGGTTCACAAAGTCCACCATCTTGATCTTCATTACCATTTTAATAAACAGTAAAAAATGAAAGAAAATAATAAACACTATACTTCAAATCAGTGTGAAATTGCCTTTCACATGATGCCTACTTTCTAAAAATGTGGTGTGTTCTTTTAAACTGCAGAAAGACATTATAATCTTTACTTCTTACCTTTGAACACTGCCGAAGAACATTAACAATTGCCTGAATTGAGAAAAAGAAATACCATCGTATTTAAATATTTATCACATAAATATTAAGATTACCGTAAATGACCTAAAATTTTGCCCGAAAAGTGCATTTTTAGAGGCAAATCAACATCCTAAGACATTATATTTGACGCTGAAACTTTCATTTTTCCAGCATGATATGATCCTGTCTACCAAACAAACCTCAAAATACCTTTCTAAAATCAACAGAACCCTTGCAATCAGCCAACACGTGCTACTTTGTCAAGGTCAAAACTGAAGGTCATTCAGGGCTGTACATGCAGTGTACATGTAAAGGCAGTAATGGACACATCAGCATCATATTCTCACTACAAGCAACTCACTGGGTAATACATCTGAAGCACTTTGTGACATGACCTATTATTTATTAGGTGCGTCTTTTAATCAAGCGCAACAAATTGGAAACATAACTCACAACACTTCTAATTTTTTTTATTGAGGCAAGAACTATACCTTGATAGAAAAATGCAAAATATCTGTACAGGTCTGATAGTGCTGAGTTTTTTAAGTAAATTATAAGAGCTGACAGAACCTTAGCTAAAAAACCGGGTCACAAGCCTTAGCTATTGCCAAAGCACATGAATGTACTTCAGCTGATCGAGTTTAAAGCATACAATGTCCTATGTACTTTAGTGTCTGACAGAGTTACATACCTTTGCTGACATCGAGTAGGTAATCTCATGCAGGGCCATACAACAATATTTATAAGCCTGTGGAAGAGAAAACATTTCATCTGAATGTCAAAGGGAATAAGACTGATAAAATCTTTCTTTGCCTTAGTTAAGATAGCCTTTATGTTAGACCCATGACGACATATTAGTATAACGTTATCATGGCCGCCTCAGATCTGTCTTAGCCTCAAGGAGCAGGCGGTGCTCATTATCTCCCTTGTATGGAGATCTCCACAACTGCACCTAGGGCATTGTTGACATACCTGATAACATCCTATTTCTCACCTTATGCAACAGTTTGGCTACTGCATAACTTTGTTCATCAAGCAAGAAGCAAGACATTCATTAAAACAATAAAATTGCAATTACGCTCCCCATTAGGAAACTCAAAGGCAGCACTTTGGCATCCACCTACAGTACAAAAAATACCATGTAATGCAATTAAAAGCGGTCAGCCTTAAGTATATGTACACTGTAATGAACAGATATAAATTTGAAAAGATATTATGATAATATCAGCCATTCATAAATTTGAAAGAGTCAAGGTCGCCTAAAATCAACAGGGTTCTTAATCATGCTGAAGTGTAGATGTGGTACAAGTTTGGTGAACTTGTGACAAACAAGAGATACATGTCCAGCATTTACAAGCCTTTTATAAAAGTTTACTTACATGACCCCAATAACCTTGAAGCAAAAGGTCAACGTCGCTGAAAATCTATATGGTTCTTCCCCATGCCAAAGTGTAAGTGTGGGGCAATTGTGGTGAATTTGGGGTAAACCGTTGTAGAGATATCATGTTTACAAGCTTTATACAAAATTTAACTAAAATGACCCTGATGACCTTGACGAAAAAGGCCAAGGTCGCTGAAAATCAATAGGGTTGTTTCTCATGTTTATGTGTAAGTGCAGCGTAAGTTTGGTGAACTTGGGCTAAAAAATTCCAGAGATAGAGTGTTTACAAGGATATGGATGGACAGCCAATATTGGCCGAGGGGTAAAACCACATATTTCGAAACTGCTTACTTGACTAGTGATAACGTCAAGCAAAACATATACACATATGTAATATGATCTCCGATAACCTACAGAGCATGTGAACAGTTCAGCAAGGATCATTCACCTACGGTACAGAATGTCCACATGCTGTAGCAAAATGATTCATTGAAAGTTCATATCTTCAGATCACATTTTACAATGCACATGTCAAATTACTCTGTGCTTGTGTGACTTGTGAAAGTTTTGACAAACATGTACATAGATGTACAAGTCCAATTTTTTCTGTAGTTGTAAGATTTCTGTAAGTTCTTCACCTATGCACTTGTCAAATTTGTGCATGTTTTTTCCGTAGATATAACATTTTTGCAAACACTTTTACATGTAAGCACATATCAGATTTGGAAAAGGTTTACTGTACTACCCTAATTCCTCAACTTGTTCAAACATGAAAGCAACTTTCAGTGTGATCTATTCATATTTTTCATTTGACTTTAGAGACAAAACCCCACAGCTTATTTTGGGCAATCTTACCAAAAGTATAACTTCATCAGTTTAGACAGAATATGCCTTCAGTATATGCCTTAATTAAGACCTTGCCAAGTTGTAAGGGTTTTTCTAGCCACTTTCTGGTAACCATGATGAGAAATATCTGAAAACTGAGTTTTAGACAAATTTTGTAATGAATTTTCATGAAATAAATTGAGTTTTCGATACATTTCGATGAAAAATATTGAGTTTTGTGATTTGTTCACCTTGAGTTTCTAAAAAGAAATTGGCTACAAAAAACCCTGTATGTGTCAACTTTGTTGAAGTCTTTCTGTACTTGGCCGATTCATCCAGCTATACAGTACTACCCACAGCCACTGGCAAGCAGACTTACCTCGTCGTACTGGCTTTTGGCAAACAGCAGCGCACAGTGTTCAGCATACAGTGTCGCCTTGTTCACGGTGATACCACAGGAAGCCAGCTGCTGGATGATCTTTTCTGCCTCCCTACAGGAGAGTTCCGCAGCCTCGTAAGTACAGTTCACATTCCTGACATGAAACAGCCTGGAACAGTACACACAGGTTACAAAGTTAAAATGGTAAATACAAAGTGTTGTGCAGAATACAGTTCATATTCCTTACACAGATTAACCCCAAAATGTCAGGTAAACAATAAATACAAAGCGTTGTACAGAATCTACATGGAAGATCCCCAAAAATGTTGAGACAAAGTCAAAGTGGCAAACGGAAATTTAGTGTCAAAAAGATATCTTTATTTATTTATTTGATTGTTGTTTCATGCCATACTTAATAATATTTCACTTATATGACAGTGACATGCATGATGGGTAGACGCACCTGGGTCATTACATTTCACCAGCACACTAACCCTTTTGGCATGGAGCTCCCCCCTCCCCAACTCCCACAAACATATAAATCAGGTTCCTTTACTTATGAAGGACAAATGGTGAATACAAAGCATTGTAGTATTACAGAGAACAGTCTGGAAAGTACATAGAGGTCAGAGAGATGAAAATCACTGACATGACATGTACCAGAATGTAAAGATTATGCTTCTTTCATGCAACAGCCCAGGAAAGTACAGAGGTCACGGAATCAATTCAATTTAATTCAATCACACTTGTTCATTCAGACCACAAAAGTGGGCATACATACAAATGGCAGCACTCAAATAGAAATGTAACTGTTACAACATTTTCATATTTGAATATAAATCAAACACAATTATTACACTGACAAGACGTATTCAAAACATTGGCGCCGAAATCTGTCCGCAGTAGTTTTTATCATGTTACACAGTTTTATAAGCCTGGGCTTGTAGCGACAAACAAAAAGGCCAATGAATTTTCGAACACTGGGATGCTTTAAGTAGTAACAAGGATTCCCTAATCTGGCTGAATGACGGAAACAGGAGGGTGTAATATAATTCATCACCTATTTCATTCTTGTTACAAAATTTGCGTTTTCTGTTTTCTCTCGGTATACCTGTGCGTTGACCACCTTTTACTACGAGATAGTGATTGCTTGTCCTAAATTTTGTAAGTACTGTTTCTATTTCAGAGGTAAGTCAACAAGATAATTTTCAAGCTCTAGGGTCTGCTTAATTAGTGTATAATAAGTCAGTTTAGTTGAGTTAGTTACAGCATCATGCCATGTTTGGCCAAACTGGTCCCTCAAGATGCATTTAATGTTACTTATACATACAGTTGGTGTATTTCACTTATGCTGGAAGAATCCGGTTTCTATGTCAGCAAGCATTAATTTATACAATAATGAGAATATTTTCCCTTTTTTGAGATCACAACAAGGCGGTTCAAAAACCAAGCATCTTGCTATTAACACAAATAGAAACACGAAGTCTTTTGGAATGAAGTCCAATATTCATAAGCAGAAGACATTTAGTCCAAGCAGACGACATATAATCCTCAAAGGCCAAATTTACATCTGGTTAAATTTGATACCAAGCCACTTGAGCTTGTTTTGACAAAACGTCAACAGCAAAAGTAATCAGTTTTTATGACTTCTGTACATGCTGTAAATTACCTAAAATTACATCCAAAAAAGTGAACTTTTACAGGTAAATTAACATTACAAAATATTATAATTGGTGCTGAAATGTACATTTTTCTGGTAGGAAATCATCCAGAATACTTGGAAATCATCCTACCTTCCAAACAAACCTTAAAACACCTTTCTACAATCAATAGAACTCCCAGAATGAGGAAAAATGAGCAGCTTAGTCATGGACGAAAATTACAGGTCATTTAGGGTAAGGTTAAAACAAAATTTGACAAAAGTAAAATACATTCTAGATGATGAAGTGGCCTCACCTGACACAGCACTCGAGGGCTCTGCACCACCCGGCGGGGTTGTCCTCCATCCTACACAGCTGTAAGCAGGACACAAACACACGCTCACTGTCTCTGATCCAGCCCGCGTCATTCAGGAACCCTCCTGCTCAAAAAATAGCATTGGCAAGGCGGCATATTTGTTAATCCCGTGAGATGGTTCTAGTGTGAAGCAGGACCTTAAGCCATTGTTATGTCATAAATTGATTGAAGCACAACGTCTACAATGTCACAATTCTATTGTAAAGTCTTTAATGTGGCGTCATTAATGAGTCGGGATGGAAATATCTGACATCAATAAAATGACATAAAGGTAATGCTGCTGGGGCCCCCCCTTAACAATTATCATTGCCCAATATTACATCAAGAGTGTCAGCATTTCACTTACATATAAATGTGACACAAATGTACTTGTGCATAACTTTTGGTCTTACATTTTATTACATTTTATTATATCTTGTTATCACATGTTGTTTAATACTAGGGTTTATAAGATTTCAAATTTCAACGTTTTATGTAAGGGTTAACATTCACATTTTCCAAAATACTTCCTATCACAATTCCCAACTAATAAAAAAAAAATTAATTAATCAAAGTCAGCAGTGCATTAAATTTCCCCCAGAGGATGCGAGTATAACCTACTTCCTGAACCTTTCGCATATGAAAGAGCAAACTTTGTAAACAATTTATGCACATTTTTAATTTGATTTCAGAGACAAAACTACACTGGTTGTATCAGCCAATTTCAGGGCTGCACAAAAAGTCTAATTTTATCAGTTAACACAGAAAAATGCTTTCAGAACATGCTTGAACAAACCCCTTGAAAACACACAAAAACGTTGAAGAATAGCCACACCTTTCACTTCATCTTACATCATATTACTATTCATGCATTATTCGGATTTACCAGACTGAACGTCCTTTAAGCACAAGCTGGCCTGTAAGATTACAGAACTGCCGATGTAATGTTAACGATGCACAAGCCTGTGAAAGGCGGACAGGATATCCTTCCAATTTCCACAGAAATTTTTTTTCACCAATTAGAAGACCTTTTTGTAACCAGGGAGGAACAATGCTCCTAACTTACAATCCAATGTGTCTCAATACACGTCTTCAAAATAATCCTGAAACATAGCTCACTTTTCTTCAAAGGAGAAGGAAATAAAAGGATGATACAGTGTGCAACGGAAAGAGAATAACCTGTTTTCTCTGAAAACACTAATTATGTTTTTTTTGTTATTTCTTTACACTTTCCAAAATTAAATTGAAGTCGGTAGATCTGCCTTTACTTAGCAGGTGAGTGAGAGCGTAAATGTTTGACATATGCTGGAGGTGTGTCAGCTGATAACCAATCAATGCTCAGCAGCAACATGCATGTCTAAGGCAACACACAAATACATCATAGGCTGCCATTTAACACTGGGTTAATTCAGTAATTTTCAAAGTTACTTTGTGATATTTACATAGTTTCAAGTTTTCTCGAAATTGTGCACAGCGAAAGTTCAACTTTTAGTAGCGGCGTAGACAGCCAACATGTTCGCCTGAGTGGCTGTGGGCTGCCACAACAGCCAAAGTGGGTACCATAGCCTGTATAGCATTCCGCCAGATGTCTCTTGCAAGTACCACGGCTTACCATAGCTCCAGGTCGCCGAGTTCTAAAATTTCAACTCTTCCACTTTCACTGTGGTAAAACGAGCAACCATGGCTAGATAAAGAATCATTATTTCTTAATTCAGTATGCAAACTAAGCACCCTGTCCATATCCTTCTTCATTTTTGTTTCTTCTGTAGATATAAGGTACATGATGATGTATTATTCATTTTAGCTTCACCATTAGTTACACAACTTACACGTAATATTTTTTTTTAATTTAAGCTAGTTACAAACCTACCCTGGTCACCTGACAGCCTTATTTAAGGTTGCTTGCCTCTTCCTGCAGCATACACATTCCCTCTCTGACTGCAACAGGTCTACGTTAAAGCGTTCGCACAAACACCAGTCTACTCTCTCCTAATGTTGCCGTGTTTCCTCTCTATATACCTTTCCACTTCCTCACTGCTCTCACTAGATGTCTTCAGTTTTTCAGGTTAGATAAGGAAGGCAATTAACCCATCCTCACTGCTCTCACTAGATGTCTTCAGTTTTTCAGGTTAGATAAGGAAGGCAATTAACCCATCCTCACTGCTCTCACCAGATGTCTTCAGTTTTTCAGGTTAGATAAGGAAGGCAATTAACCCATCCTCACTGCTCTCACCAGATGTCTTCGGTTTTTCAGGTTAGATAAGGAAGGCAATTAACCCATCCTCACTGCTCTCACCAGATGTCTTCAGTTTCTCAGGTTAGATAAGGAAGGCACTTAACCCATTTTTCAGGTTAGATAAGGAAGGCAATTAACCCATCCTCACTGCTCTCACTAGACGTCTTCAGTTTCTCAGGTTAGATAAGGAAGGCACTTAACCCATCCTCACTGCTCTCACTAGACGTCTTCAGTTTCTCAGGTTAGATAAGGAAGGCACTTAACCCATCCTCACTGCTCTCACTAGATGTCTTCAGTTTCTCAGGTTAGATAAGGAAGGCACTTAACCCATCCTCACTGCTCTCACTAGATGTCTTCAGTTTTTCAGGTTAGATAAGGAAGGCACTTAACCCATCCTCACTGCTCTCACTAGATGTCTTCAGTTTCTCAGGTTAGATAAGGAAGGCACTTAACCCATCCTCACTGCTCTCACTAGATGTCTTCAGTTTTTCAGGTTAGATAAGGAAGGCACTTAACCCATCCTCAAGCACACTTATATCATCGATATGCGACTGATCAAACTCGACAAGCTCATGTCAGCTGCTTTGATTTTGTTGATAAATTACGAGCAAGACATTATTTCCACCTTTATTTTCAAAAAAAAGCTCTGGTATAATGAAAGCAATATGGCTGCCCTTGCTAACCAACTTATTCAAACAGACTTTTAGTCATTATTTCATTATCGTAATTTTAATAAAAATATTGTTAAGTTAGTTATTAGTTAAGGTAGACCAGGTTTTTGAAAATGTGAACACTTTATCCTTTCATTTTCTTCTCTTTTAAATTGAGATTCTCTCCCCAAAGTTATTGCAATATACACTGTAGTAGTCAGGTACACTTTCATAAAGCACGTAAAAAGTATGTGTTCATATTGTGTCCTTTTTTGCTGTATACTTTTGTGCTCATGTTCTTAAACAATTTAAAACAGTCACACTTTTATTCCATCCCAAAAATATTTTTTCTTTTGTTACTTTATCCTGCAATCAATAAACATAAATATTGGTGATCCAAGAACAACACACAAAGACCTCAACACAGCACATTGGGATGTCAAAGCAATGTCTCAGGATCCCAACACAACAAATGGGTATCTGAACACAACGAGTGGGAATCTGAACACAACAACACATATCAGGATGTCACCAAAACACATGGGAATATCAAAGTAACGTCTCAGGATCCCAACACAATGAATGGGAATCTGAACACAACGAGTGGGAATCTGAACACAGCACATATCAGGACGTCAACAAAACACATGGGGACATCAAAGCAATGTCTCAGGATCCCAACACAATGAATGGGAATCTGAACACAACGAGTGGGAATCTGAATGTGACACAGTGATCTGAACACAACAACACATATCAGGATGTCACCAAAACACATGGGGATATCAAAGTAACGTCTCAGGATCCCAACACAATGAATGGGAATCTGAACACAACGAGTGGGAATCTGAATGTGACACAGTGATCTGAACACAACAACACATATCAGGATGTCACCAAAACACATGGGAATATCAAAGTAACGTCTCAGGATCCCAACACAATGAATGGGAATCTGAACACAACGAGTGGGAATCTGAATGTGACACAGTGATCTGAACACAACAACACATATCAGGATGTCACCAAAACACATGGGGATATCAAAGTAACGTCTCAGGATCCCAACACAATGAATGGGAATCTGAACACAACGAGTGGGAATCTGAATGTGACACAGTGATCTGAACACAACAACACATATCAGGATGTCACCAAAACACATGGGAATATCAAAGTAACGTCTCAGGATCCCAACACAATGAATGGGAATCTGAACACAACGAGTGGGAATCTGAACGCAGCACATAGTGATCTAACTAAACACAATAATGGATTTTACAACATACATGCCAACATGAAACTGCCCCATGCAAATGTGCATAAAAGATGCATTGTTGGGTTGCTGCCTCACCGAGACTGAAGCCGAGCTGGATAGCTCTCTCCCTGTCAGAGGCGTTCTCACACAGCAGTGGTGTGTACTGACGGTAGAATGTGTCCGCCAGGATACTGGATACCTGGACACCATGATCCATCAGAGCCTGGAAACAGTGGTGTAGTAAATGTCTGGGGAGAGAGAAAGAGAGAGAAAACAGCAGACTGTTTTTATGTTTCTTAAATGATAACAACACAACATTTGATCAATGCCACACTGTGTAAAAAAAAAATTGCATTTAACCTAACTGCTTTTATTTCTTTTTCTGAGTTCTATTTAATCCATGGTGCTAGGTGGCAAATAACTTGCTGCCTTTTAAAGCATTTACATGATCAACTAAAATAATACTCCTTCTGTGACAAGACATCTGATTTCACCTCTTATGACTGACCTGTCTGTCAACAATCACACTGTTGTTGCTGCTCTGGATTTAACCCCTGTGATGTTTTTATATTAGTCAATGACAACTGTTAACAAGCATGATTTCTGGTGAATTTTTATACACAACTAAACCACTATACAAAGTGAATGTTATACAGTATTCCTTAGTAATACAGGATTCTAGGTAATACCATGAAGAGAGAAGACAACTTACATGTACAATACCATTGTATGTTCCAGAATGCATTTAGTGCTGACTCAAGATTTCTGATATATTTAGCTCATCATAATCCAAAAGAACATGAAGTACATATTTCCTGCTGCTTTTGTCACAGTTTAACAAAGTCTGCACCACAACATTTACCACTGTTACCAATGTTGCTACTGTTAATGGCACCCCTGCAAATTACATTGTGAGGCGTGGCTGACAAGTTTCAAAATCCATTCCATGCTTTTTACATATGAAGTTTGTCATGTACTGCTTAGTTTGCGCCAGATGAAGCAGGATTTTGGTGCCTGACAGTGTCTTATTCACAGGCCCGCACTTGGTCACGTTGTAATGAATTTGTTGCCACTGTTTTGAGGGTCATCTTAAGTGCAATTTCCACATGTTTCTGATGGCTTTTAGTCCCCAAAACTTACGACGGTAGATTTCACTTGCTTTGTCAGCCATGCCTTCATAAAACTTGTGGGCTGACAGTGAGAGAAATCCACAATATGAGAAACGGCACCTACTTCATTGAATCAGCTGCCTGTGTTTATATGTGACCAATCATATGCCGGATTCAAATTTCAGGCATCCAGTATTCATGTATGATGATAAAGGGACCCCTAATTGGGGTATATGGTCAAACAAGAAGGCCATGTACAGGTCACTATCTTAAAGGGAAAGTCAAAGGCCACACAAAATTGAAGTTAATGTGAATGAAGACAACATTTAACAGTGTATCTAAAAATACCTTCACTTTTTTTTTTGTTTTTTTTTTTTCACTATATTAATGCAGTCAAACATTTTTGATTGTATGGCAGGGTTTTTGGACCATACTGATAATGTGGTTCATCAGTGAAATCACACCAACCTTTCTCTAATCATAAAGCAGAAATTTAATGTCATGTTAGCTTTTTTATGTCAAAGCAAACTGGACAGGGGCACTTTTCACAGGAACTTTACTCAGAAAGGAGCACAAATGTGTACAGAAAGTTTTGTGATGTCACTGGCGGACCACATTATCTATGATGTCCATAAAACTCACCATAGAATGAAAACATTTGACAGCATTTAACTTGGTGAAAAAAAATCTAAAAAATCAGTGAAGGTATTGCTAGACACACTTTTTAATGCTCTTTTCATTCATCTTTACTTCATTTTTGTGGTCTTTCCCTTTAAAGAAGGCAGTAAGGTATTTGAGAATACCACATAATGCTGATTTTATCCCCGTAGGATGTCAAATGGGGACAAATGAGAGTTACCTTTTATCGTTAACCTTAAGGACCCTGGCGAATGTGTCCAGTTCTGAGAACTCCTGACCCAGCTGACACAGTCGGCCCTTGTTGTATAACTGTGAATACAAAAGCAAAACGGGGGCCTCCATGGCTCAGTTGGTTAGCGCGCAAATGCAGTGTAATGACCCAGAAGCCTTCTACCAATGCTGTCGCTGAGAGTTCAAGTCCAAGCTGGCTTCCTCTCCGGCCTTATCTGGGAAGGTCCGCCAGCAACCGGTAGATGGTCATGAGTTTCCTCCAACCATAGTGCTGGCCGCCTTCGTATATGTGAAATATTCTTGAGCACGGCATAAAACACCAATCAAATAAAAAAATAAAAAACAAAAGCAAGCATTTCACATATCAAAACTACTATCAGACTACAACAGGCCTGAAAGCATGACTAGTAAACCAACAGTTGTATTTCATACAAGTTTCCACCCCATCACCCCCACCCAAAAAAATCTGAAACTGCTAAGCGATAAGAGAACATAAGTCTTCAGATGCAGTACAGCCTATCATTTGCAGTGTTTCCCGTCACTCACACCAGTTGTGAGTGAGACTTCCACAAGTTCAAGAGCAGAAGACAATCAGGGTTCGTTCTGATCTCAGTGTTGAAAGCTTTGAACAAATTTCTCTTTCACCTGTCACATTACGGTCTTTTGTATGCATCAGAATCAAAATGTCTGCTAGCCAGAACACCCGCTACCAGAATGCCCCCTAAATACAACACATACAGGAGTTTTTCTATCCAATTTCTTTTTAGAAACTCAATTTGCACAATCAGGAAACTCAATATTTTTTCATCATGAATCTATTAAAAACTCTATTAAAAATTTATTTCTTGAAAAGTCAATAAAAAATTTGCCTAAAACTCAATTTTCCAACACTTCTTGTGGTTACCACAATGACAAAGTGGGCCGCAAAAACCCTGCACATAACATGTTTGGAGTAAGCTAGCAGCGCGGGTCTGAATGTTTGTCTGCAATACTAATGATAGACACTGATGGTATGAATGTTGTTTGTATGCATGATTTATATATATTTTCTTGCCTTTAAAGCCTGAGTATCTTGAATGCGATCATCTTTTTTGCTGTAGTATTTATCTCTGGCTGTGTGGTCACAGAGAATCGCTCAATAATAGCACAGTTTATCATCTTGTTAAAATATATACAGTGACATCAAAATCCTTCAAAAAAAGTTAAGTTAACTGAACACAGTACCAAAAACGTGCAATGTATATTTACAGCAGTGGTTGAATCCTTATGGTAGCGGGTGTTTGGGATAGCAGGCGTTTTAACCTGATGCCTTTTCTTTTGTAGCACACAACTACTTGAACATGGCCTTCAAAAGTAGACATAGGCTAACGATACTTTGTTTGACAGAAGTCTCTTTCCAAAACCACGGGTATTGTCCTATCTGCACTTAAAGAAACTATACCGGAGAATTACAGTATAGCAAATTTTCTACTGAATTAAGCTATTTCTACTGAACCTTATGTATTTTGCGTCCAATACTTAAGCACTTTCTGAAAATTTCCCCCTCGGTATTTTGCAATTTTCTACTTATACGCAATAATTAATTTTCAAAAGTGTTTTATATCGACCCAAACTACGAAAATTAATGTACACACGAAAGTAATAAGCATTACCATATACATATCTGGATGTAGATGGCCACTCAGCAAATATCATGTTATAGACGCTTACATTTCAATTCATTCTGGGTGAAATGATGTCAGAGAGAGATTGAACACAAGTAACCAATGTTTGCATCATCTGGTCGACGTTTTGACGTCACATGCATGTTCTTCAGCGACAGTTCCGAACACAGGCTGTCCTAAAGTTGAATATTTATGAGTTGCAATATTGCAGAAAATTTCAAAACAAACCAAATTTCCAACCTAGTTTGTCATAAAATACTTATATTTAAATTAAAAGACAGCTCATGGCTGAGGCACTGTTCATTAAAAAGATTATAAAATTCTCTCTTGAATGCAAAAGTTTGTTTGAAATTCTGTGACTTTGTTGAGAATTATCTTCGTTTGAAGTGTGGAGTATAGTGCTGCCAACTGGGGATCTGAAGCGCCCATGCTTTTCAGCTTATGAGGGATTCACCAATCAGAGGGCGAGGAGATAACAGCTGTTTATAAGCTGTGACGTAAATGTTCTGAGTTGTCCGTCAGTGTAACATGTAATAACATAGGGACAGCACACTGTTTTAATGTTATATGTTTTAATTACAAAAAGCGCATGAGTGAATAACACTGCAAAATATTTCCAGATCACAGCATTGTGACAGCAGCAAGTTTCTTGATTCTTTCATGTTTGACATATATACTTAAGGTACAAACACAACCTTAGCAGCTACTGTAGTCTCAGGTGACTTTCCACACTGGGGACTTTTGGTCTGATCTACACAGTAGAGTATTATTTTATGAAAAGAAGGGTATAAAAAGTTCACAAGGTAGAGAATACTAAGAAAAATTTTGAGAAAGCAATCACGGTTGCCAGTTCGAAAATTCAGCTGGGGTTACAGTCTAGAAAAGAACGATTTGAGCATAACATGAGCCGATTTATTTCCAACGAAAGTGCGAACCATTCAGCCATGGAATGTTTACTGGAAAAATGTCAGGAAGGAAGCTCTATGCAGGTTTTAACTGCAGACAGGAAAATACAGGCATAGTTTGGGGAAAGGACCTCTGTTCAATGTATTATCGTAAGCATACAATGTCTAATTCATTCAGCGAACAGCTACATACACCTGTACATACAAACAACAATTCTGTTTTGATTTATTTGATTGGTGTTTTATGCTGTACTCAAGAATATTTCACTGACACGACGACATGGGACGAAACAAAGCTTTATTGGATTACCCTTACAAAAATTATGTGTGGTGATGGGAAGGGAAGATGTCAGGTCGAGGATCTGATCAGCTAGAGGTATGAGGAGGGCTTATTCGCGGTGCCAACTGTAAGTCACCACGTCCCTGTCACTAGATGTCCCTGTCACTAGATGTCTCAGACGTGAATATTTGATTTTAAGTCACTGCGTCATTTCTAATGCAAATCCCAAAGTTTGAGCATTCTCGAAAAAAGCACGGTATCAGCCACTGTAAACAGAAACAGTATATAGTTCCGACGACACACGGTGTAAGGTAGGGGCGGAAAAGTCATTTATATCGTACACATTATGCTGAAGTAAAGAGTACATGCAGATCTGCTCGACACTGTATCAGCATCATAATGTTGTTGTTGTTGTAATGTCAGCTGTCAACGGAATTAGGCCTGTTTTCGCCGACTCTTTGCGATCTTCCTTACCTTGTAGTAAATATCAAACTGGACATTTTCCGGGAGGGCCTTGAGTTCCTTTCGATGTCTGTTATAATAAGTCACAATGGCTGTGACTGCAGTGTTGAACAACGAATCGGGCACCCATTCCAGTGCGCAGGCTGACGCCATGTTACAGTTTGACGTACGACTTGTAACAAAAAGGAGGAAAAAAAAAAAAAAGCGCGCAAGGGACATAACTCTGTTATCGAGGCTGTGTTGTCCTTCTCTACGCCTGAGCCGCTGCATGTATGGTCTATCTACTACGTGTAAATGTGTTAAGTTTTAATTCTTTACAAGATATAAATCATAACGGAAAAAAATAAGCCCCCAGACCACTTTATTTACTTAAATTATGGAAATTAAACAGCCTTTAATTCCTTTCTTTTTGTGATCATTCAAAGTATACAAATGAGTGTGCTTATATTATACACAACTTAAAGGCCTGCACAAATACTGACTGACACCGGGCCGACCAGTCCTGTTTTCGTGCTCTAACCTCCCAATGCTGAGCGTCAAGCAAGGCGGCAACAAACGTGTGCCATTTTTAAACACTGGCTCAGAATTCGCGGGGTCGCGGAAGGCACAGAGCGCGGATGGGCGCCCTCCGTGCCTATCGTGCTCTCCTCGGGGTCGCGCAGGTCGCCGTTTTGTTAAATCCGTGGTCTTGGCGGGTTCGCGCAAGGCGCGATCAAAACGCTAGCAGCCACCATAGGTTTCCCCATCACCGTCGTGTAAATAAAATATTTTTCATTAAGCCTACGGCCTCTGGAAGACGGATGCGGCCAATCCCATTCTCGAGCAGCGCCTTTTAAAAAGCACTCGGCAAGAGTATGCACTACATTTATTTATTTGATTAGTGTTTTACGCCGTACTCAAGAATATTTCACTTATACGGCGGCGGCCGACATTATGGTGGGAGGA
This sequence comes from Acanthopleura granulata, assembly GCA_016165875.1. Classification (NCBI taxonomy): domain Eukaryota; kingdom Metazoa; phylum Mollusca; class Polyplacophora; order Chitonida; family Chitonidae; genus Acanthopleura; species Acanthopleura granulata. Next base: position 8,382,066 of record JABBOT010000009.1, on the reverse strand, counting down.
AATCGGGGGCAGCCCGAGGTAAATCCTCGACCATCCCCTGGTTGCTGGCGGACCTTCCCACACACGGCCGGAGAGGAAGCCAGCATAAGCTGGACTTGAACACACAGCGACCGCATTGATGAGACGCACGGGCTCATAACTCCGCCCCTCCTCCGCCACGGAGGCCCCAGAATGCACTAGAGGCAAAACAGGGCGAGAATAGCACATTTCAGCGCCGTTTTCGACTCCCGTATATATTCTTGCTCTGCACGACAATTTCCGCGTGTTCTCGAGTTCTCGAGAACTCGAGAACGCGAGATTATGGAAATCCGCGCGAGATTAGCTCTAACCTCGTCAGATTTTGTCAAACTACTCGAGATTAGAACTAATTTCGCGTTCTCGAGTTCTTAAGCTTCATGCCTCAAGCGGAAAATGTCCATGGTTTTCAAGCTGCGGGGTATTTTGCAGCGCAAGAATACGAGAGCCGAGAACACGCAAAAAATGCGCTAATCTCACGTGGTTTTGCCAAATCTCGCATTCTCGTGGCGTGTGATTTTCGAAAACGTGGCTGCACCCGTCTTACATGTATATAGTAAAGCACACTCTAAGAGAAAAATCAATATATATTTCATGTCAAATGTCACTTTTAGGAATAAACTGCATGTCAAGTCATATGCTACATGCATACCTGCATGTTTGTTAGCTCTTACATAGCCTATATAGGCTAATTCCATATCGCCATATACATGAGGGCACTGAGTCTTTCACAGCTGAGTGTTCGTCACTTTATTTAATATTTGAAAGAAAGGAATTTAAAAACGACAGTGTTTTTCCTGATCCGTCAAAATCTGTGTGTGTCATAGCTCATAATTACACCAGCTTTTGTCCATTAACGGGACATAGCTGATCGAAATTCACAATCTACACAGCGGTCGTATAGATCTGACATTATAGTATGCCAGGTGTCATCCGTTAACTAGACATGGTCAACATTCACAGCCTACACACCATCTTCACTTCATCAAGTCAGACACTTCACCTTTAGCTCTATATTTTCTGCTTGACCCACCGCTCAAAAATAACCGATCCTCCCGATATCGATAGCAGATGAATATTATTATAAACATATTATCTAATCAATTAGGAGTTCCCTTATTGATGTACAGGATGCGCCCAGGATATCGCCCAAACCATGAAATATTTGGTGCTGGAGTAAAGGCAAATAGCTAAGGAATTTACTGAAATTCTGTAGTTGAACTGGGTTTGATTGAATTGGTCGCACAAGCTTCTAGGCAGCCTTATGGATAATCGGCGTGGTGTATGATTTGAAATTAATCGCAAATTAGACTTTTCCAAAACAAAAGATTTCATCGGCTTGAAGCAGCGGCGCTTCACATTCACAGGTTCTTTCGTCTAACATGTAGAACTCGCAAAAAACTTTTCTCCGGACTGTTGCAAAGGCCAGAGCTTGCGAAACGAAGGCGGCCCCTGGACCCTCGCTTAGTGGACTGTTACACACTATAACTGCACCTTTAACACCATGTCAAAATTAAACGATCTTTCACTGAAAAGGAAGAATATGCAGCATTTTTTTCCGTACCCTATCATAATTTTAATCAGCAAGCGATCGTCCAAAACGTGTCTCCGACTACATAAAGGCCAACGCTTTGGGGCACTCGGTCGCCTTTCAACTCTTGTCTGTTTTGCCTGCGACTGTAGTTCCACTTCTTCAGCACCCCCTAAGTATAGGACATTCCTCCGAAAGATCAGTTTATCCCAATTTTAGTTGCCCTAAATCGCAAGAGCTTCTTGTCCCTGGGGCCTCACCTACTGTATGGGCAAGGATAATAATTTCTCTCCTTGAGCCATCTCAAATTCTAAGACGCTCCACCAGTATGGAAACGTGACCAGAAATGTCTTAGTAGCTAACTCCTGAACAGTTGAGAATTTGCAACTTTTGGATGGCTTTGTGACTTATTTTTGAAGATACCGATAATAGTCGTCAATCAGAAGGCCGACATTTAAGAACAAGTAACACAAAGAATAGGAAGAAACATTTTAATTGATCTTTCATCAAATCAGTCTCTGCTGGATGACCAGTGCGAGACGGCCAGACTTCTAAGCCGAATCGGCATTGCAGCTGTCTCGAGAGATCACACTGGCTTTGGACGAGACAGGGTGGGGGCTCTGGCGAACTAACACTAGAAGACAAGCCGAAGAACAACAACAAAATTGTTAACCTCCGTGAAATCACGGTAGTTCGCGAGAGTCCTCTGCCTGTCTCGTCCAAACCAGTGTGATCTCTCTACACGGCTTTTTGCCGCAGATCGCAGACGTCCGGGCAATAGCGGTTTTATTCGCGTCAACACGACATGGCCGCGAAACATTGTCAAAATAACATGGGAGTTAGGCTAATGCAGAACTCTGCTTCACGGCCTCAGAAATCCAAAGCTAGGATGCGTTGAAGTTCCTAATTTACATACACTATGCAGATTGTCCTGTCGTAAAACGTACTGTAATTTCTGGTTATTATCAGCCGCAGTTCTCAGAATATCGCCCTGTGTTGTTCATTTTCCTATCCCTTCCCGTTTCACATGTATCTTTCACCTCGTCGTCTGCTAGCCGTTGTCGCAAGCGGCTGAAGTGCCCGGATGTTCCCGATCTGGAATGCCCGCTTTACATTTTTTTTTTCAACCTTCTGTCACCATGCAGCTTTTACTGCAGGCCTACGACACCGTACAAGAGTCGGCGTGATCCATTCTATGGCAACTGAAAATATTACCAAAGTTATTCAGAAGCCATCTGAATACATACAGAACTAAACGAGCATAAGCAATTTAAATGAATTGATAACCACATGAATCGCCGTTTGACCTGGAATTCTTACGTGGGCATTGTATACCCCATTTTAGAGAAACCGGAAACACGATGTTGCGTCATCCGTACGCTACACTCTTCAGTATTAGAAGTGAGACACTCCTTTTTATTTCAGTCGAAAGCCATGCATTGTGGCCTCCTGGTTGAGGCCCAAGGGAATAGCCCCAGTGGAATACCACTGCAATTTTCTCGTTGAAAATGGCTTTAAAGTGTATTGGAATTGTATTGTAATCAGAAGAAAAACAGCTGCTTTAGCACTACTTCTATATGCCACGAACTATATGGCGAAATTTTGAACTTGGAAGGGGTCAGGTCAGAGCGGAAACAGATGCCTCCTTCGGTGGTACAAATATCATTTATTAAAATTGAGAGCATGCCAGCCATTTCGATATTCCCTCCGTGGCCGTTTTGCTTACTTTGACCTGAGATATCTCAGTTATCACAAATATAAAAATGAAGTTTTTTTAGCTTTAATTTAATTCTTTATTTCATTCCTGTTTTACGCCGTGCTCAAGAATATTTCACGGCCAACATTTTGGTTCGAGAAAACCGGACAGAACCCAGGGGAAACCCCCGAACATCCACAGGTTGCTGGCAGATCTTTTCTTTTAAACCTGGCTGAATTGTAATAGCTCTTAAACATCTGGCCCGATTTGGCGTTGCTGTTCTGTGTAATCTCTGCTGCCACGGTAACAGGAATAACCAATTCACTTCATGAAATTAATTACTGTATAAGTCTACCATACAAAAAGCATTTCTCTATAAGATGAAGTAGAAGATATGTCAGATGGAAATACAATACATGTAAAACGAAATCTTCAAGGAAGAAAGGCCGTCTTCGCTAACCGCTGCCTTCGGGTGGTTGCGTCAACGCTTGTAATTCTCTTTCCAAAGTAACTTTCTCTTCTCGCATCTTTGCCAGTTCCCGTTTTTTTACGCTGTGGTCTCCTTGGGTTTTGATGAGCTGTATTGCAACAGGAAAATATGAAGCATTGTAATCTGTAAACCATGAGGCTATGTAATACATAGTAAACTGTCTTTAAGAGAACTGGTCAGAGATTTGCGATTTTTTAGCGAGTAAATGAAGATCCATCCTACTATGTATACATGTTATTTATTTTTATAACCCATATCTTTTATCTGGTGCTGCCTCACCTAGACGACTTGCCGAAGACACCCAACAACCCCCCTCATCCAGTCACATTATACTGACACCGCTCTTATTGCTGAGCGCCTAGCGAGGAAGCAGGATGTACCATTTTTTAAAGTCTTTGGTATGACCCGGCCCAGGTTTGAACTCAGACTTCCCCGTCCGAAAGCGGACGCTCGACCCACTGCGCTATCCGGGCGGATCTCTCACTACTTCGAGGCGGAGGCTCTAACCACTTGGCCACCGAGGCGGTACTCGAACTTCGTAAGCATTCCTCTCATCTGTTCACCCATTTTTCATCGACCAATCCGACATTCCATGATAAAAGCACCAACCTATGAATACCTGAACTCTTTTAGCATTTTTTTTTACATTCATTCAGTAGCGTTCATCTGCCATCCATTTATGCATTCATTAATAATTCACATATTCACCACCGATTCGTCCACTTGACCAATCCATTTACCCATTCATCCATTTACTAACCACCGCCATTTCATTACTTAATTCATTTATTACTTCACATACTTCCCAGCCTTTTATGCCCTCATTGTCAATGGGGAATTTGTAAAACTTCTTCCCGCCTTTAACAAAACGCAGTCCAAAGCTTTGCACTCCTCTGTTCTCTCCTGATAGAACGTCACACGTTTAGGTGTATGTGTACACACAAAACACTTAGGTAGTGTACAAGCACCGCAGCATCACAACAAGAAACAATGCGTTTTTACTGCGATTTGGACCCCTATGTGTAGCCCTTCAGAGTCTCCCAATTATCAGTGTAATCTCAATGCACGGCCAAACCTTTTCTTTCTTCTTGTTGAGATGAGCTTTCCTGGCCGCCTCGCAGTAGTCCAGTACAGCCTCCACATACTTCAGAATTCCCACCACCGAACTACTGACTTTCAACATTTCCTCTTCTGTTATATTCTTCAAGAATTCTGGCCAAAGTAGAGGAAGCCATAGATGTATATACATATTTATTTCTGTATTTATTTCAATGGTGTTTTACGCCGTCCTCAAGACTATTTCACATATTCGAAGGCTACCAGCATTATGGTGGGAGGAATTCGGGCAGAGCTCGGGAGGAAACCCACGATCATCCGCAGGTTGCTGGCAGAGCTTCCCACATACAGCAGGAGAGCAAGCCAGCATGAGCTAAGATGTATATATTTATAGTCAAAAGAATTCTGCATGCTGTCTTATATTCCAGTATTTCTGCCTTGTTATCCATCTTCAAATAGCTCGAGCTAGTATGACCTTTGCGGTTTTTGGGTTGATATTTTTTTCTGTCTTTATTTATGGAGAAAAGTACATTTGAAAATGATGTTTGGTGTGAGGTGGGGATGGGTAGGGGCTATTTGAGACGACCCCTTGAAAAGGTGGAGTTGCAAACATACATCAAACAATAATGATTTTCACATATCCCTTTTTTCCATAAATAAAATTCCAAAGAATATTAAAGTCCATCTTTTCGAATAATTTTTAACAAATCTGCATCAGTATTTTTTTCTGTTTTGTTTTCTCCACCTTCAAACTTTAAACCCATCCGTTAAACAACCGCACTGTCGCCACAAACGGAGAGTATTTTAAGTCTACATCTACATGGGTCTTCGCATATATACCTACCTTTAACAGTTGCTGTTTGCTTGTGTGTGATGCTGTCCATGTCTAGTGCTTTCAAACTTTTCAAGAAGCCGATGTCTAAGAGCATAGCGTGCACGGCTTTCCAGTCCTGATAATCTATATGTATCCCCTGGAGGACGGGCAGGCACTGACATACTGACTTCACATACTTAGGGGGGTGTGCCTGCGACCTGTGAACACCGAAAGCCAAATAACGGCTTGAATAGGGGCAGTTGCGGCATATCGCATGAAAATAGATTAAAGGATACATGAAATATTTGGACTTTTTCTACTTTATATGCAGTTATGGATACAATATATCATGTAAAATCCTGTAAAGCTTCTCGGCTTTCTTCTTCTGGCCTAAATCTTGCTGTAAACTACTGTTTTCTGAAGGCCTAGCGGTCAAGCGGAAATAAAGTAGCTTGCAGTTGTGACGTCTCAACTGATAGCTATGACGTAAGCATTGATGGTTGTGTCTTCAACATTAATATTTGTGACGTCAACATTAATACTTGTGACAGTAACTCTGTGAAGGGTAAAGTGGGGGGGGGGTCATCGACGTCACTTCCTAAAATCTCTCACCAATGATGGAAAATATTAGATAAAATAGAGGGCTTATCAAGAGATGTAGGGTATACCCGTAAAATGAAAAGGAAGAACTATAATAAAGTAAGAAATTAGAAAGTGTTACGAGGCACATGTCGTGATTACATGTGTCCGGGTTAGGAACCGCGTAAGTTTTAGGCCCACACAAGGTGATTAAATTCACGGTCGGGTTTAAGTTCGTTTGGCGTGGCTGATTGTCCAGATGGGACAACGCTACATCATGGCCCAAGCTGAAATTCCCACACATGTGTCAAAAATGGTTCTCGCCGTTGGTCCCCATTAATGTTACCCAAAGGAGGAAAGAGAGCACCTCCAGACGATACATTAAGTGAGATAACGCAGGCTTCAAAATTTACGACCGGTAATTTAGAAACAAAAGATTTACTTGTTCACTGCTATATAAGCGAATCCCCCAGTTTCAAAAAAAGAGAAGCAGAAGTCTTTTGGCCACTCATACGCTACGTTACTGTGCTTCCTGATACCCCCGATCTAAGGCTATAACTTCTCTCCTTTGGAGATACCCTATGCTTTCGGACTTTACCAAATTGAACTGGGATTGACTTGTTTTGGCTGGCGGTCGCTCTCTCTCCACTTTGAACCAGGGACAGCGGCACATAGTAAGTATAAGTAGTAAGTATATATTAAAGAACTCCTTTCTTGTTATTTAACCCCTTGTCGTTGTAGTCACTTTGTCCACAGGTTTATCTATAAAACTATATAGTTTTATAAAGGTTACGGGTATAGTTAGTGGCAACCTCAGCGCATAATTTCCACTCTGCACGTTGTGTTACCTAGTTGTGTCTGAAAAGACTATATAGGCTCCATCGTGAGGGTTTCCCTAAGACGCTTCCACTCAAAACGCTTCCACTACAAACTCTGCGCTCGGATCAAGTAGCCACACGAACCCTTACCCCGTATCAAAAGGATTAATGCCAGTATAAGCCGTCAACAGAGTTCAGTGATGACGGAAAGACACAAAGACTACTTTAGACGAATAGATTAAAATCAATATTCGTGCACATTGCTTGTTCATAAGTTGTCAACCAAAATATGTGTATCAAATAATTATATTAATACCGAGAGTGTATGCTTTCCGTTATACCATCGTTCATATCTGTCTGCTGGTTGTGATATTTTAGTCATTTAAGGGGGTCTTGTCGGCAGAGTATACGTGGTTTGTTTAGTAAGCCTAGATTGCTGTGGTGTTTTCTCCCACCGTAATGTTGGTTGCCGTTGCATGAATGAAATAATCTTGAAAAACACCAATCAAGTAATGTAAATAAGGGAGTTACGTCACCATTCCTCTCCACGCTGACACCCGCTTTTTTCAGGGCAGTCAGAGGTTTGATGTGTTGCAGGTCGTGCATTCTAGATCTTACAGCTACTTGACATCGAACAATACGAAGGCCATGTCTTGTCGTTTTGCGAAGTGGGACTTGCCAAAAGCTAGCAGTGTGGTCTGTTGGTACACGCTGCAACCTGCCGATGAGATAATCCCCCAATAGGGTAGCACTGTTCTTATCTATTCCATAAGCAATCAATTTGTCAGTGAAGAGACCACGTGCGATTGAATCAAATGCTTTAGACATATCAATCATCAAAGTTCCAGCTGCAGCTTGATTATCCAAAGAATTCTCAGTATTCTACCATAGTCTTGTTAAAGCATGTTGTGTGTTGGAGCCTTTTTTGGAAACCTGATATGAAATCTGTACAAACTTGACTAGTAAATATGCGGAGCAGACTATATTACCTCAGCTCGGTAACATCTGATCTTCCTATCTTTCCTAAAACCCCCTCAACAGCTTCTCGGAATGGTTGAACCTCCATTAACGCAGCCTCGTACGTTTCCTGAACACATGAAACATATATAGATAATATATATGCATGCATATTACATTCAAACATCATTTCAGGTATTCAAGGGCTCCTCATCGTCATATGAGAGGAAAATTGTTGAGCACCGCGCCAAACCCAAGCATACATACATCAATTCAAGTGTAAGGCGGCCTCGGTAGCTTGATGGCTGGAGCGTTCGCCTCGAGGTCGGGAGATCAATCCCGGGTCCTGTCATACCAAAGACTTGCTGCCAGGCTTGGCACTCAACACTGAGAGCAAGGAAACAGGAATGGTCGACCCGGTGTCAGCATAATGTGACTGGGTGGGATGTCATGTCTGGTGTCTTCGGCTTGATGTTCCAGTGGCTGGAGCACTTTGGCAGTATAAACTCGCCCTGCCACCAGACGGCACAGTACATTCTAGACTCCTCGTCGTCATATGACTGAAAAATTGTTGACAGTGACGTAAAACCCTAAGAATACATATACATCAATTGAGGTATAAATACATTATTTATTGATTGATTTATTTACTTCAGTGATTGGTGTTTAATGTGATGTACTAAGTGAGGCGCAGGCGTATTAACATGTGGCCTCGACTTATAGTAGGGTACACGAAGGAAAAAACGACGGAAACTAAGTTTGAACCTGCGATCTCATTACTCCAGGGCTTTCAGCATAAACTGTTATTCCACTATGTCAGCGCTGGCTCCGCGAGGAGATGTCTGTGGATATATTTGACGTATCGTCAGTATATACATGATAGGGAACCTCAGTGGCCAAGGAGAACAGCGCGCTGGCGCGAGGTAATGACCCAGGTGCCTCTCACCAATATGGTCGCTGTGACCGTACGTGGTAGGGCCGGCTAGCAATCTGAAGACGGTTGTGGGTTTCCCTTGGGCTCTGCCCGGTTTCCTCCGCTTTAATGCCAGCCGGCGTCGCAGAAGTGAAATATTGTTGAGTACCAATCAAATAAATAAATATGGTATTTGGAGATATCACATTATAAGCTTTCCCCGAATTTATTCACTGATACATGTGGTTATAACATGACATATTATATATTTACTAACTCATGTAATCTGGCTGTATAGCGATTTAAACCATACACAAGGTTAGCCTGTATATGCAAAATAATTGAGGCATTTGCATGTACAAAATAATTGCTAATCTGTACAAAATAACAGCACATAAAATATATGTGCACAGTCTATTCAACTCAAACGCTGAATATTCTGCATGATCTCTACCATATCTATGTTGTTTCTTTCTCTCTCGTTTTCTTCTAACCGGATCGTCACAGGGGAATGTTTCCCATCATCTGTCTACGTGCAGGTCGATCACTCTCTTGCAAGATTTCCATAAATCCTGTTCCATATGTCAAGACCCTTCCGAATTTACCTCGGGTCATCAGAAAGCCGTTGGAGTTTGGATCCGATAATTTTCTCTAATGCTTCTATTTTTCAGCATTTAATTAGACCCGTTTTCCTGGCGCCCATTTCATCCCGGAAGGGAGCAGCGCTCCAGAGTGTGTTAGATGTTACGCCTACTATGGTATCAAACATATCTTGGTTCACTGTGTAGACTTTGCCCATGTTCGGCAAAGATTCTACACAGTCGACTCTGTGTTTGAGTTGTTCGACAACGCCGCTGGCGATGCTGTTGTTACGTATTTAAAGTATGTTGGATTATATAATAAGATCTAATTTTGATACGTCATAAAATGTCTAGATTAAAGACAAATTTAAAAAGATATCGCGGGTTTCGAATTTTAACTGGCGTTTAGTTGTTTTACCTGGTTGGTCTGTTTGATTTACTGCCTGTTCTCATTGCCCTTTCTAAAGCCCTACTGCTCCCTGGTTTTGAACATGTTCTCACCACGATATGGCTGAAAGATTGTCGATGTGATGTTAAGCCTTAATCATGCATTCATTCATTCATTCGGCTTCCATTCAGTAACAGACTACAGGGCTTTATGGACTATACAAAGAGACCCAAGATACCGTTTTCTGCTGTGACGCTGCAGTGCTTGTATAGTGTCCGGTTGTTTTATAAGAATATATACACCTAGAATTGTGACACAGTAATAAAAAGGCAAAACTGAATTAGGAGAATAAATTTGGGTTATTCTCGGTTGAATGCGGGGAAGTGTCCTAAAAGTCCCCATTCACGATCGATGTGACTTTTGATCGCCAAAATATCATGGACTCGTAGAGTTTCAAAATATTAAATCTTGACACACACCCCCCCCCGCGCTCCCCGACTGGCTGCAGTACATCATGGTCAAGCTTCATGAATGTCCTCAGTCTAGTCAGCTTTTGCCAGTTATTCCGTGGAAAATCGAGAAACAATTCAGCAGTGAAAAGGCTGTTCTGTAGCGACATTAAATGGCACTTTTTCATTTAAATCACAAGTATTTTTCATTTAAGGTAGATCTTACATGTGAAAGTCTGCTTTAAATGAAACATTTTTCATTAAAGATTTCATATCTACGTTCTTAAACAGTCGACTCTATATTTATCTGACAGCGTCGCTGTCGATGGATTTACAGGATTATATTCCAAGCTATAATTTTGATATATTACACAAATTTCTAGACTAAATATATATCTTGAAATAAATATTGTGATTTTCGAATTTTATCTCTGGCTTATTTTCTTTACCTGGTTTTAAACCTGTCTGTCTGTTTTGGTTTGCATGTTTTCATTATCATGTCGAAAACCCTTTAGTGTTTCCTGGTTTAAACATGTTCTCGCCACGATATAGCTGAGATACTATACCGATGTGGAGTTAAGTCGTATCCATTCATTCATTCATTCATGTCTATACCTATATAAAAAAGTTCACTTTAGTTTTAATTCACATTTATTTTATTCCCTCCCCATAATCCTAATCGCGGTGTCATATGCAAAAATCAAATGAAATCGGTAAATAAATTATATTGAGATAATCTGACGCCAAAACGAACAGATAAGACGCATTTATGGTATTTAATCACAAGTGATTCGAACAAATCATTGTCTTAAGGAATTTAATTCGTAAAGAAACGTTCGTCGAAGGGCACTTACATGCACGCCAATATAAGGTGTGCAATATATGCAGTAAATGATATGCACACCAATATAAGGTGTACGTGTGGTGCACACCACTATGGTGTACATATGGTGAACACCAATATGGTGTACATATGGTGTAGACCAACATGGTGTATACTCTCACACATATAGGAAAATACGTCAGTAACTTACCAAATGGTTTACCCCGAATAATTCGGTTTCCTCCCCCAATAAACCTGGGCATGAAATAAGTGAAAAAATTCTTGAGTGTGTGGACTTAAACAGCAATAACTAACTAACTAATTCACTAAATAAATAAATAAATATATGGATTTTTTTTTTACCTTATCGATTTTCAATTCTTCATCGATTTTGCTGAAGTCCCTCTCTTTGAAAACTGTCATCTCCTGATTTTCTTCCAGGAGGATTTCTAGACGTTTTTGTTGGTTCATGGTGTTTTGTGCTCTTACTTGGTGATCACAAGTTTGGAATGTAGAAGCCTTATCTGTTTGAAGTATATCCTGCTGGAGGTACGTATCCTGCTAGAGGTGCATATCCTGCTGGGGGTATATATCCTGCTGGAGGTATATCCTGTTGAATTTTATATTCGAAGGTCTTCTGGTCTATTCTGAAATGGAAAATCTGACAAATAGCCAATGATTCATTGATTAAACATTTCCTAACAATGGCTTTGCATGACAGGTAAAGCAGACATGATAAAGCTTGATGGATTGGGAGGAGGGTTCCGGTATAGGCCCCGATATACATGATGACTCATTGCAAGTAAGATGATGTCAAATTTATTAACTAGTGGCTTCATTTTCATTTGGGGGGAAGGTGCGCTACGTGGCCGAGGGAGTTACACGCCAGCGCGGCGTAATGACCCTCTCACCAATGCAGTCCCTGTGAGTTCAAGTCCAGCTCATGCTGGCTTCCTCTCCGGCCGTACGTGGGAATGCCAGCCAGCAACCTGCTGATAGTCGTGGATTTCCCCTGGACGCTGAACGGTTTCCTTCCATCCTGCATTTTGCAGATAGATTCATTTTCCATAATGTTGGCCGCCGTTGTATTAGTGGAATATTTTGGAGTATAGCGTAAAACGCCAATGAAATGAATAAAGGAATAAATAAATAAATCAGTTTCATATGTTCCGGACAAATGAAAATTATCCCACGGTAGAATTAAAGAAATTTGGTAGGCACCTACACATGTTATGTATAACGAATTCTGCATCATAACTAATCTAATCTGAACGATTTTGGACATGTTACAAAGAACACAACGTCGGTTTGCACAAGCAGGCCCCAATATGCAAATGAAAAGCGACTCAAATCATTTATAGACAATAATATTTGAGCCTTGTTTGCAGGCATTCTTTTTCTTCATGATACAGTATGACAATTTCCAGTGATTCGGTCACAAAGGATGTTGGTGCGGTGAAGGGGACCGACTCGCTAAATTCAGGCCGACTGCTTTTACAGGAACTCTGAGAACTTGTTTGGACAAAAATAAAAACTCCAGGAATCACCTTGAAAATTCTGGGAGGAGTATATCATTCCTTTGCTATCAAAACGAGAGCAACTCAATTCGTGGAGCTAATCTTTCACAATTTCACAATTATTAACGTTTTTCTGCCCATTGATCGTTGTCGTCGCATTATACATGGCCCAATTTCCGTTACCCAGTTACACCGGCCAGACGTATGTTACTTTGACCCTAACAACAAACTGGGTCATTATGTATCGCACTGGGGTCGTGTATTACCTTCTATTCATTGCCCTTGGTAGCATGCAGTGTAAGACTCACTCAGTTAAAAAGAAGGCAATGGTTAAAACTAAGTTTAAGCTATGTGAAAGTAACACGCTGCCTGTAGTTCTCACTCTTCTCCTGCTGGTAAGTCAGTAGTGCAGCATTAACAATGTTATAGGCCTAAGGTTGAGGAAGCAGTGCTTGGTAAGGATTTTCAGTCAGGAAGGAAATTTAAAAGTAGAGTTTATTTAGCTGGGAAAAAAGTAAGGCAAACAATTCATTAATAAATTAGCCTACTGTTTGAATGACGCATAAAGAGGGATAACTTCGAGTGTTCATGGTTGAACAAAGTAAAATAAATTTCTACTGTTTTTGATTGTTTCTTTGTTTCTCTTTCAGATAAACATAGACATTTCAATGACAGTTTTGAAATGTAGCACCAACGCAGAACATGAACAGGACGAAAAGTTGATGTAGAACTGTGAAGGTTAAAACAAAAAAATTTTTGTTTGTTTTTAGAGAGAATGAACAAGAAAATGAATATTTCAAATGAACGCAGTTCGGTTAAATTTAATAAGAATATCTCTTTAACAAGAATATTATTTCCAGGTATCATACAACGCATTAAGGAATCTTTCACTTATGGACGAAGGCCAGCATTATTTACTTTGTGGAAAGAAACCGACATACTCCAGAGGAAACCCAAGGCCATCCACAGGTTGCTGGCAAACTTTACTACTTATGACTGGCGAGGAAGTAGGCCTACGTCGGCCACATTGGTAAAAGGCTCTTGGGTCATGGAGAAATATGAATATTTATCAACTGGATACTCTTAAAAGTAAATGCAAGATAAAGTCTTCCTAAAAAATTAGGATTTGGTCATTAAAAACTCCTGGAATTTCATATTATCTACCTAGGCAATTTCTTCTTACTATTTTTATGAGGGCGGTGAAATACTCACATGCTGTATTCATTATTATACTTGTTTATATAGCGTTGCCCACCTATGGTCCCCAAATGATTCTTCTCAGTCTCAACAGGCTGAATATTTCTGACAGCTGCCAACCAACAATCTCTCCTTTCAAAACCACACACTTTTGCAACGGTTTACTATTCCAAAGGGCGGGTTTGTGAGAACAAATTGACGTAACTTGTCCTATTTTGGTCCAATTTGGACTTGGCCAGTTTACCCGACTTACCCGATGCATATGCGTGTTTATTGTACTATTTGTACCTTTATGGTCAGTAATTTTTCTTAGTGGAACCAAGTCTGATCTGTTTCGCACAGTTTTGCTACATTTAAGAAGAATCATTAGTTTCATAAAGTTAAGGCCACATATCGTTTATTAATATACATGAAACCTCTCCTTAATGCTCTACACAGCTTCACAATAAATCACTTGGGTGGTTAATTTCTTGACATAAAAATCTGTTGGAGCCTACCTGAGTGGTTTTTGTAGGCCAGCTATAGCTTACTTGTGGAAAGTTGCGAGTAGCTGACTTCATGGTGCCAACCGCTTCGCTACCTTTATCCTCTTATCTTCCCATTTTTCGAAAAGATAATATTTATGCCGACTCATTGACCCATAAACTTACTCGTACGCTGAGTGCCAAGAAACCGACCATTGCGGCCATATATGTGATCTCTGCTACATGCAGCTTACAGGCTATAGGGCCTACTCTACGATACACTGAGAATTACACTACATAGGCCAAGGTATATCCATGCAGTAGCTTATTGTTAGGACGTGTAGAGATTTTATTTTTATTAATGTAGTCTCTTGAAACTCAAATGGATGTTGCTCCACTCCTAATCCCACGAGCAGCTATAGTTTCGCGAACTTTTTCCTTCTGTGTTTTGTAATGTCGTGCCCGCACACTGTGAGAGCACATGGTCAGAACATGGCGTAATGACGTGTTACAGTTATAGTCGCGATAACTGTATTATGACGTCACCAATATTACGTCATGCTCATACCATGCGTTCTCACAGTGTGCAGACAGGCACTAGCGAACAATAAACCAACCGATTTTTTAGCCAACTTGTTTGACTTAATGATGTGCCAGACATTATATGTTTCTTTGTCTTTTTTATTTTGTTTTGTTCTTCTTTTTTCGTTCTTTTCTTTTTTTTTTTCGTTGCTTTATTGTTGTTTTTGTTGTTGTTGTTTTGACACAGTAACAGGCATTCGGGTAGAAGAAGGCCTTCATGTAGTCCGGCGGACATGTTGATGAGGCAACTTCGGATTATATTTATGTGTGAAGATGTAGGACATCTAAATTTATATCATCATTTTTATATCACTGACAGGGGCATATCATAGATAAACACACCACATGTGAGTGATCATGGGCGGCGGAACCGCCCCGACCCTCCTCCTCCCCCCTTTGTGCTTTTTTTTTTTTTTTTTTAAGCTCCAAATGCGTATCAATTCAATAACGTCCACTGCAGGTATGCTTTTAGCCTACGGAGAGCAGAGAAAGACCTTTCGCTTGTTGCATTTGTGGCTGGCATAACAAGGATTAGACGAAGTACAATGCAAACCTCGTAGAAATAGGTCCCCTCATGGTGTGCCATATCAGAAAAAAGGGAAATCAGAGACTTCAAATCAACAAGCGAGTCTTCCTGTTCGGCAAATTTTACAGAAAGTGTACCTGACTGAGTACTTAGTCTCTGTATCAAAATCTGATGTGTAGAATGCTGCCATGGGTTCTGGTTGCTGACTGTAATCTTTATTATTGTAGGCACTCAGAAGCAGATCCTGAAGATTTCTATATTGTCGGAACCCCAGCTGATCAAACCTGTCTTGAATTGCATAAATCGATCAAGAACATCAAGGTACTGTTGCCTCTGGACCTCTCGCGCCGCGGTACGGGACATGCATTGCCCCCTCGCCAACTTCGTTTCGTGATCGTTTTTTTATTGCGTTTGCGCGGTAACACGGGATCTTTTACGTCAAGTGCTTTTGCGTTTTGGAGAATCCTCTCGTCAAACAAGTCAAAATCTCGGTTTTGCCTTATTTTCCGAAGGGTTTTAAGCCAAAGAAGCAATTTCCTTACCTACTGCTGCTGACAAATTTGGACTTTGTAATGTTTTACTAAGATTATCGGAGTGCTTAAGAATGAGGTGTGAGAGGGATATTCCCCAGAAAAGATGGAGTTTTCTCATTTGTGACTGCACTCCAATAATCCTAGCTTTCACTTCAGTGTCTGTCGTACATTGTGGTGCCTCTCCCCACAAATTAAATAAAACCTCATAGTTATAAAGAATGCTCCCCACTGAATTTGTATGAACTGTCCAGCGCGTAGAACAAGGTGTACTTCAGGTGTATCGGGTTGAATATTAGTTTTCAGGTTATAAACAATGCTTCACGCCTGGGTGTGTATTTGACCAATTTACAAATTTCGTGCGTAACTTCCCAAGCGTTTTTAGTAGGTTTTACCGATTTGATGGCGTCGTTCCACGCAAGATTTAATGAGTGGCCATAACAGTATGTGAACAACGCTTTCGGTTCCAACTCCTGTAACCTGACAGCCACGCCGGATTTCCTCCTACTCATATTGCTCGCGCCATCATAACATTGCCCTCTGCATTTTCCTATTGACACAATCATTCTACAAAGAACGTCCAAAATGACTTTTTCCAAAGTTTCTGCAGAGGTGTCATCTACTTTGTAAAGCCCAAGGAAATCTTCGTGAACAATAAAATGCTCTCCTACCCTCCTAAAAACTAGAACGACCTGTTCATGATTGGAAGCGTCAGCTAACTCGTCTACCATTATACAGTAAAACTCGGAGTGATGGATGGACTTCAGAATTTCATTTATGACCTGTCTTGAAAGAACACGAATCATTTCATTCTGAATGTCATGCGACACATATTTTTTTTTGATTTCTTGTTTAACCACTGTAGAAGAGACGGGTCGTCATTTCCACGCAAAATAAGAAGCTGTGTGAAGTTCCCATCGTCTTCATCTGAAGCAGCACGGTTTCCACGGAATGGTACACCTTGTCGACATAAGTGACGTGTATTTTCAAATATTTTGTATATAATGCATCTATTTTCCGCCTTTTCTTCAGCATGCGCTTGACTGAGGGATTCGCCAATATCTCTAGTTGTTGCTGGTAAGGTAATGAGACGTTCAACGGCTTCTTTATGACATTTGCTAGCTTCGTGTTCTCTAAATACGCCCTGTGCTTTTTTCCAGTTGCTGAAACCTTTAGATATGAAAGTGGGCTCAGCCTTATTGCTGGATGATAACCTTTACGAAAAAGTTTCGTTTTGGCATACAAAACAGAAAGTTAAGCCGGTATTTTCTTGATAATACAACCAGGTGTATTTATCACACCATTCCGTTTGAAACTTTCGTTTAACGATAGTCTATTTTTCAAACTCACGGAACGGAGAAGCAAACGATCTGGGTTGATTGGAAGTAGATGACACACGTGTCGAGCGAGCAAGCTGTGGGGTTATTTTTGACCCAGATGTCGAAGGCGCGTTGCCGCCGCATTGAGGGTTTTCTTCGACAGCCTCTGCAGGAGGAGACGAATTCTGACGAATTTCTGAACGTGATTTTCGAGAGAAATATTTTAGAATCGACATTTTGAATTTTTATCCTCGAAATAATTAAGTTTGAGTGAAACGAGCAATGGTTTAACCAAATTGCAGTCTAAGTACTTCTACAAATATGCCTACAGCTGTAACGGAATCAACCGGTTACTGGACGGTGTTTATACACGGGCTATTATCTCAAAACAGCGCCATCGTTGCTGTCTGCTGACGGCTCACAAATTCAGTATCGTTAAAGTGAGTAAATTATCTGCAAAAGTATACTCTTTGGAATTTTAAATATAGATGATCATTTTCCGATATGTATGATCGTTTGAGCCCCGACTTTCGAAAATTTATTTGGCATTAGGTGAAAAAAAAAATGGTAGGCCTACCCCAGTAATGTACATTGCAGAGAGATGTATTACTCGAGGCCCAATTTTCGCTATCGAACGAAAGTTTGACGCCCATATTTCACCCCAACAGTTGCATTTTTCAGCTCCACTGCACCGATATGTGCGTCAATAATAAGAATTCAGCACTTCATATATCTTAATGTAGTTCCTAATTTTAGACTCCAGAAATCGTTTTCAACGTCTCTGCGGCCGTCTAACGGTCCCCAGCTTCCGGGGCCTACGCGGCCCCTGGATCCTCGTCTATTGGGCTGAGATAGTCGGGGCAATCTTAATTTGCTTCCGCCGTCCCTGGTGACGCTATGAAGGCTCATATCATGTCGTATAGACTTACTTAAAATAGTAACAAATAATGGTCATAAAAAGAATAAAGCTGATCTGTATAGACGGAATTAAACGATAGCCTGCAAAAATTCAAGCAAATACCAAAATAAAATTCATAAACTTTTTTTAGTCTGTACTACTTACCTTTTAACCCGTCTTCGATCCTATGTGGAAAGCTGGAAAACAAAGCCATATAACTGGGACCTGAAGTTAACTCGATCAGTTTTCAAGTAATAATTGTACGACAGACCTTTTGATCACTGAGATACGCTGGATAATAATGTCATTTCACCACCGTATGATCTGACACGTTCGTCGTGTATAAATCTAGTTTCATGATCTACACTCCAGCCCACGTAGGTACTGTGTGTAGGTCTATTAACTGCACACAGTGTTCTGTTTCTGTGAGCTTCTAGGCTGGCAATGAAAGTTGTGCACACACAAAAACGAGTACCATCATGTCTCAAGGACCCTGCAATGCCAATGGTATAGATACAGAAAACGGTCTACTATACGATATTTGTATGCTTAATTTACACCTTACATGACTGAGTAATATATATACAGGCTGCATTTGCCTGTGAACGCTGTCTTCGGATATCCCCTCTACCCTGCTGAATGGTATGTATAGGGTCAGTAAGTTGAAATATACAAATGCCAACCTGGTGATCTCTACATGCATGTTATATAGGGTGTGTATAGATCGTGTGACATTTTCCATGCTCTATTGTCAGATTGTGTAGTCGATTTCTCTGCAACCACAAGTCCTAACAAAGACTTCGATACCCAGTAGTACTTAATCGAATTCCTTTCCGTGTAAGTTAATAAAGCTTGTGGACTTGTCTGTCACTGAAAGGGACATGTTCGCATTCCTTCCAAGGAACATGCAGTTATTCACCGACAGGGCCCACTGAAAGCGTCGAAGCCCAGAGCGCTTATCGAATTTATTGCTCTCGAGTTTTGACAATTTCGCGTGTGTGTATCGAGCTATGTGGCGGTGGTCTGTTGCAGATCCTATACCTCTACATGTTTATCTGGCGGTCACATGCTCGGTTGTCGATTGCACGCCTATCACACACCGCCAATATGTACATGCACTGTACATACATATAGGCCGATGAGTTCAGTTGTCGTAATCCATCTTCTGTGATCAGTACAAATGAGTAAATACAAAAACTATATAATTTCATAGATCTGATAAAACACACATGAAATATTGTCAATGGGAAACGTGCATCTCAACGTAAAACTTGTCATGATGGTGCACATATACAGGACCTGAGCTATATCCATACAAAAATTGGAAAGCGCGACTACCATAGCGAGAAAATGTGATTGGTTCATAACGGATGTCCTTAAACTTGAAAATTAGGTACACTTGTTTGTCTGGCGAGATTTTAATGCACTTCCAGTGTGGCTCCGACATAATTATCCCAGATTTGCGATGGTGTTTTGGCCTACCTTCGGCTGTCCGTTGACTTTAAAAATGGTACTTAATTGTTGCTGCCTCGCTTGGCGTTCAGCAGAGGTTAGAGCAAGGAAACAGCATTGGTCGGCCCGGTGTCAGTATACAGTGATTTGGTGGGATGTCATGTCTGGTGTCTTCGGCATGATGTTCCAGTGGCGACATGGATTCGACTGACGCAAGTAGTATATTGTAAGGATTCCTCGATGTCACATAACTGTAAAATGTTGAATAGGATGTAAAACCTCAGCAAACATAATTATATACGTATACCGGTTCTTGACTTTCCAGCCATGCACTTTGTTTAATAATTGGAGCACGAAACTCGATCCTTGTAACCTGGAGACTTGGCAACCATGTACACCGTCTTTTACCTTATTACAGTTATACGTAGGCCTATAGGAAGTTTCTAAGAGTTAGGGCCTATGGTGAGGAGGAGGGGGGGGGGGGGCAAAAAGGATGTTCGACAATCGGAACAAAAAGGGCGATGGCCCAGGGGTCAGGAGGTGCTCTATGGCTCCAGGAGACAGGCTATCCAAACTGCCGTCCATAAGTTGGTAGTAAAGGTAGTAAATTACAAAGTAGGCCTGCACTGGTTTGAATTCATAAGGGTGTTTAAAGGTAAATTTAGTCTGAAGTTAGCAGAACGCCGTGAAATGCAAAGTGGCTCCAGCAGTGGCGGAAATACGCCCACTATCCCTGCCCAACATACTCGCAGTCCCCCCACCTCCGCCCTCTTCAAAAAGTGGAGGGAAAATTGTCCCCCCCTCCCCCCACCGTCGGTATTGGCCTGTTGGCCCGTCGATTTCTTTTCCTTTTTTATTAATCAATGGGCCTATTTTAACCTATACAGGCCCTAACCATTTTTTGTTTTTAATTCTAATTTCAACTTTCAGAACATACATTAAATAAAATTAACGTAAATGTAGCTAACAGACACTTGCTTTCTCTCCTGTTCGTAATGTAATAACATACATGTAGCGACTCGAGTTAGTTATAGCGGGGTGATGAGAAATTCAAGCCCCATTTCTGAGGGATCATGTGATCAAACAAAATGGCGTCTACCGGTTCGTCTGGCAAGAAGTGAGTATTGCTCTATGCATATCACAAAATATCACTGAAACGTGACTAAATTTAGCTTAACTGGTTATAATTTACTGTTGATGAAGTGCTGTCAGTGTGGACTGAAAGATGGTTTTCCATCCGTATTCCCACACATTGTTACATGAACGGATAAGACGCTCGAAGATAACGAAAACTGGGGTCGAAAGAATCCCAGTGGTTGTAACGGAAACGTTTTTAATTCGTTTCGAGAAGTTCTGAAGTCGGTTATGCCGGTGTGCCCTTATCCACGTGTTTTGATTTCTTTTTCATATTTTCTTTGTTTTTAGGTATGGGTTGTTTATTCCGAAGAAGAACAAGACATCCTTAGGCAAAAATGTGTTTGGTAACGAAAGTGACGAAGAGGTAACGTTTATCTTTCAAACTGAATCGAAAAATAATATGTTTATTAAGAATGTAGCATATTTCTTAGAGAATTGATTGTCAGTGCCGTTTCGTGTTACAATTTAGATGGTTGTTTTCATTTTCTAACGTTTGCACAAAAATAATAGTTTGACTACCATGCAGTACACGGGAACTGTTTTTTTTCTTTACTCGTTGACAAATATCTTAAAATAAATAGGCCAAAGAAAGGTTTGGGATTATACATGTATTATCAGTAGAGATCAAAATTCTTCTATTTATGGGTTGTTTTTGTAGGAAAAGGTCACTGTTACCAAAGGATTTGAGAAGCATGCAAAGGCGGGCTTAAAACAACAGGTAAAATTTGTTCATGACTCTGACCCAATGTGCTCAATATGGGGCGTTGCAATCATGCGGGATAAACTTCACATCGTGATTTCAGTGCCCAGATGAGGGGCATGGTCACTTCTTGTTGTCATCCTATGCAGATAAACAACCCTGGAATTACCTTGATTTAAAAGTTAAAATATCCAATCCTTCATTTCAACACCCATAAAGTCGTAAACTCTTTTTATTCATGTGATTCTGGATCCATCTCACCCTCTGATTTTAAAGGAAAAGGTGCTCAGGTTGGAACTCTGTTGCACATGACGAGTATTCATTATTCCTGCCGAATAAGGGTATAGACCAGAAGTTTCCATGCCCCATGTGACTGGGAAGATTAAAAATATGAAGTTGATAGGGATATGAAGTATGAATCAACATGCTTTTCAAACATGAAATGTGCTTTTCCTCTCGTGAAACTCAAGATGATATATGATCAGCATATGTATCAAAATATTTCCATTATGTCTGTGTCAAAAGAATTTTGTTAAAGGTCAAATTGTTTTATATTTGTTTGGAAAGTATGAAAGGTCTTGCAAGGTTTTTATACACACTTTCAGTGGATTTGCACATTCGTCAGTGCCGCATAATTGTAACACATCGTATTAAGGAAGAAGAATAATAAATAATTTTGGACGTGTATTCAGATATAATATTCTATGTTTTGTTTGCAGCAAAGTGTGCCTTTAAAATTCCACAAATAAAAGTCACTACTATAAATATGGATACCATATTTTGCTTTTGGCTTGTCAAATTCTCCATTTTGTTCTTCTTTATCGAACAGCTGCTGTGTCACTGTGTGGGCTAAACGGATCCAGAGCATTTCCCCCCAATATATGTGTAAAAAAGTTATTTGATAAAAAGAGAGTGTGTAATTGTATGAATATGTATTGTTTGTTATACCATATAGTAAAATCTAATTGTATCTTTAGTGATTCAAGTTTGCCTCACGTTTTCTCTAATTAATCCATGAAATTGCAACTTTACTTTATTATCTTGGGGATTACAGAAGGTTGCACATTATATCATTTTATATGTAAAGGTTGCATTGTGACTGGTTTAAGTGACATCAAGCTCTATTACTTCACATGAGAGCTACGAATGAAAAGAAAATTTGCTCCAGCAAGTTATGTCTCTTTTCATCTCAGATGACTGACATTTACAGCTACTTCAAAACTGCCGACCGTTGCGATATTTATATCATATAGCGCATGAAGTTGTTCTGTGAACCTGCCAGGAATTTTCTGTTTTTGTGCAAAAATGTCATGTATGGTATACAATGATAAACTGCAATAAACTATATCACATTAGAACAAGAAATATTGTGTTTATTGGGTATTTCCTTGTTATAAGTATATATTAGGGGGAAATGTCTATAGGGGGAATTATCCATAGGATGGGTGAATGTGCAGGTTTCGAATTACACCGTGAAAACACTGTGACATCACTTTACGAAATGATGTTGCCATTTTACGACATGGCAGGGTGAATCCCCTCTCCTTTAACATCTCAGCTTACTTGTTCAGAAGAATCTGCGGTTGGAATTTTGTTCTTGTTGCCCAAAATGATATCCAACATGGCTGAAAGCCACATTTCGGAAGTTTCATTTCCAAGTTTTTGATGTTCAGTGTTGTATATACAAGCCCACATTAAATTGTGCAGATTGACCCTAATGTGTCATAAAGGGGCAACCTCGTATCACAAAGGGACATCACTTTGTTGTCGTAATATCTCATCCGTAGTGGAAAATGTCTGGTTTATTTCAACCTTCAGCTGATACTGTTCCATGTCCACGATTGCCATGTAGAACGAACTGAGGATTCTGGTTTATTTCAGTTTCACCCTGAACATGATTGTTCTTCTGAAGTGATGATTGGACACATTCATGTAGTTTCATAATTGTTATGATACAAAGTACCAAGCTTGCCAAACAGTGAATACCCTAAATGACCTAAAATTTCGTCCATGACTAAGTTGCTCATTTTTCCTGATTTTGAGATTTAAGAAGTTTACTCTGAGGTTTGTTTTGAAGGCAGGATAACTCACTTTTTGGCACCAAACACAATATTTTATGACAATAATATGCTTATGAAAATGCACTTTTTGGTTGAAATTTTACATCATTTACAGTAGGCTAAAGTTCTTTAAAATCTGTTCTTTCCAGACTCAGTTGGAAATTGATAAAGCTTTGGCAGAGGACCCTTCTGTGTATGAATATGACAATCTATATGATGACATGAAAGCTGAGCAGAAGGCGAGTGATGCTAAGCTGTTCAACAAAACAGAGTCCAAGGTAGGAAAATCATTGTTACCCATGCGAATAGCAGTGTGTAAAGGACTAGTGTTGTGTGTTACTAATGTAGTAAATACCAGAACTGTAATCACCAACAGATATTGTGTCACATTTTTCCCCAATAATGTAACAACAATGGTCTCCAGCTGTCGTTCGTGTATTTGGACTGTGTATTTAGCTTTTTTAGTGGATTTGAGAATAGAGAAGAACTCTGCCGACTGCAGAGTGGGACACTTGTTCAGACACTGAACATCTAACTGCACAGCAATGTTTGTTAACCATTGTGGTGAAATAATGTGAGTTATTACTGCCGTGAAATAACCTACGGATTTTATGTTGGCTGTCACCTGACAAGGGAGGGAATTCGTTGCCGGCCCTGATGCGAATTCTGTGAACTTTTGCTGAAATGATGACGATGTGACCTTTTCAAATCTGTACTTACATTAACTCGCATATGATAGTTTAATTTGGGTAATTGCATTTATGCTGTTTTTTTGTCTTTTTGGGGGGAGGGGGGAGTTTTAGAAGACTGACTTATTTCAAACATTTCAGCCAAAGTATATCGAAAACTTGATGAAAGCTGCTGAAAAGCGGAAGAAAGAAAACGAAAAGAGAATAGAGCGAAAAGTTCAAAAAGAAAGGGAAGAAGAAGGGGATGAATTTGGTGATAAAGAAATGTTTGTGACGAGTGCCTACAAGAAAAAAATGGAGGAAAGACAAGCAGAAGAGGAAAGGGAAAGATTGGAAGAAGAAATGGAAGGTAACAGAATAATAGTCTTCTCTTTCAGTGAAAAATAACAGAAAACAGTTATCAAGACTGCAGTAAACTATTTGTGTGGTTAAATAAAAGAAAAAGAAAGAAAAAAAGAAATGCTGAAATGACAAAGGAATGGAGCCTGGGTGAGACCTTAGCAGCATATGTATCATCCGTATACAAGGTAAAAGTTTCACTGACTGGAAGGATCCTTACACATGAAAACAGTGAGCAGCATAGCAGTTACACCATACTGCACAGTACTGTTCATGCATTCTAAGCTATTGTTGTCAGTACAATGAGAAATTAAAAATATGTGTGTACATATCAAGTCTGTAGATCACAATACAAATGCATGTCCAAGCCTGCAATTTTTGAGTGCCTGACATTTTTGAAACCACACCTTTGGTGAAAGTGATATGCTCCAAGAGACCTTTGTCCAGTAATACATAACATGGACAGTGTGGTCATACCACTTTTTTACACCTACTTGCAGGCTTGGACAACGTCCATTTTCCTAACCAAAAATATATTGCATGTACGACTGTTTTCACCAAGTGGCCATCTTCTTTTTTGTGATTGTTTAAGGCTACAAAATAACAAGTAGCGGTGTGATGGTGGGAAGGAGGGGGAGAAGTACCTCCCCACTCCCACCTTTCCCCACACCTTTTCCCTATTACTAGTTAAGGGGCCTGAATAAGTAATCAGAAGAAAGGATCTGCCAGGGAAAAGGGATCTGCAACTCCTGACTTTGCCCACTTCCGTCTGAGAAGTCTTGTGTATAAACAGATAAATATGGACTTTCTTTCTCATGGTTTTTAAGCGCGACTGGATGTGACAAAGCAGAAGGATCTGACTGGGTTTTACAGACACTTATTGAAACAGACAACTGGGGGTGATCCTGAGGCCAAGGTCAAAGAAGAATCTGTCAAGGTCAAAGAAGAGAAAGATAGCTCTCCCAACAGGTGTGTTTTGTGGCAGTTAAAATTAGTTGTTATTTATAACATTCTCGTCCCCAAAAAAGGAACACAATGGTGGCTTGTGGTGGTAACACAAGATGGATGCCCACTTGCGACCGAGTGTCATGGCTGAATGAACTTCTGAGGCTTTTTTTCTGATTACTCAGAAAAATAACCTAGCATGCAGAAGGGAAAATTTGTAGTTCTTTAAAGCAAAATTTAAAGAACAACAAAACATGCTAGGTGTTGTGGAAAACATTTGTAGAAATGGTGTACTGTATAAGGAACAGGCACTGGAAAAAGGACCACAAAAGAAGATGCTGGGTGATGAGTAGATTTCTGGCTGAAGTCTCGAGGAACATTGTTGCCCCTAGTAACACGAAGGTAAGTAGGTATAGGTAACAAAAATGAACCCAGTTAATCATTTGGACCCCCTGTCATCAGTTGAAAAATGACCTGTTTTCCTTTGTGGCACCTTACATGTGATTCAGTGTGTTACTGACAGAACTTGGGGTTTGTCATTGGGCTGTTACAAATAATCTAGGCCAGTAACAAACCTTTAGAATTACAGTGCTGAAAATTGCCTTTTATGGAGTATCTTAATATTAAAGCCAAATCAGCATATCAGAGAGTCTAGTGAGTTCACACAGATTTGGCAAGATGAGGCGTTGGCTGTTACAGACCAATGTGGTTTAAAGAGATGATTCTGCAGTGCCTGATCAGGGACGAATCTACAGTGGGGATGGGGTGGGTAGAGGATTCCTGACCCCTCGCCCCCAGCAGCAACAAAGAAAAAAATTTTATACAGGACTACATGGAAACAATGGAAATATATTATGAAAAGAATTATGCTAATTTTTGAATTCGCCTTAAATTCAAAGTACATATGAAGCACATATTTTGTTCAGTCATGACATCAGTTAGGATCCCCTCTCTGGGAGAATCTTTCAAGAGTTCCAGCAGAGGGCCTGAAAGTTTTCTTCATGAAGTTATTCGTTATTCAGTGTAAACTGCCATATAAGTATACTCCAATTATTAATGTATTTATCTATGATTCATCGGGAAAACCAAGTTTTTGGCAGCTGGAAGCAACCAGAAACAACTGGGAACATCTGCTGGTTGAAAGCAGGGAGTAATTTGAAGGACAACTGGGAGCAAAACTGGGTTTCTGTGACTGGAGTCAGATGGGAGCAACTGGAAATAACTCTGAGCATCTGATCTGGCTGTTTTTTTGTCCACCTAACTGACTCAGCTGAGAGTTGATTATGCTCTACTTTTCTGCCACTGGAAGCATATGTATCCAGTTCCGTTGAGCTGAGTGTGTTTGCGCTCATTTGGTCACAGTTGTTCTGTGTCATAAGGTTTTGTCAAACTTTTTGACCTAAGCTTTACGATTTTAATCTCGGAATCCAGATTTCAGAACTGGAGATTTTAATCTTGTAAATTAATCTGCGTGAACTCGAGAGACTGCTTAAATGCCGATCTGGCTTATACTGTATGGAACTCTTCAGCTTACATACTACAGGTTAACCTCTTCAGCTCATATACCAGATTAATCTCTTGAAGGAAAAGGCCTTGTAAAAATGGACTTTGGTGAGTGAAAAGACCAGTAGAAACTGTATCTGAAAATGTTTAGATTTTTTTTTGTTTTCCACCAAAATAAATGCAGTCAAATGTTTTGATTGTATGGTGGGTTTTATGGACGGTGTTGATAATGTGGTTTGCCAGTGATGTCACACAAGTTTGGGTACACCTTTATATTCACCTCTGATTGAAGGTCTTGTGAGGAGTACTCCTGTAATCTTTGCCTGTGTATGAAAATGTTAATATGACATTAAATTTCTGATTTAGGGCCATAGAAAAGTCAGCGTGTGTGGTGATTTACCCCTAGTAATTCTTCAGTTTTTTTCCTAATCCCACAAACCTACTTCCTTCATAGGATTAGCATATTCTGTAATGTGCAATTAATAAAACACAAATCTGTGTTAATTACATGTTTTTCGTATAAAAAAATGGCTTTACATGCATTTTTTGTTTCGTGATGGCCTTAATGCAACTGATTAAATGATTTTGGGCCCTTGACTTTAATATGAGGTCTCAGGTTCAAATCTAGGTACAGTGTAGTGCGGGTTTGTCTTCACCCATAAATGTAAGACTGGGCGCTGTCATGTAAGGGAAAAATTTTAGTAAGGTGGTAATTAAACCAGTTTAATGAAGAAATGTTTTTTTGGTTTGCGATAATTTTTAGGATACTCAGCAGCTCAAGATCACCAGATGATGACATGTCAGACTCAAAGGGCACAGGTCAGAGGTCAAGGTCAAAGGAAAAAGATAAAGAGCAGAAGAGGTCAGATTCTGAATATTATGAGAGAGACAGATATAGAGATTCAAAGAGGGATTCGCGAAGAGATAAAGATTTTAGACGAGACAGGGAGTCTGATGGACGTGACAGCAGAAGGGATAGAAATGATAGAGACAGGAGGCGTAACAGTGCTGAGAGGGAAAGCAGAAGGGATAGAAGTGATAGAGACAGTAGGCGTAAAAGTTCTGAGAGGGAAAGCAGAAGGGATAGAAATGATAGAGACAGTGGGCATAACAGTGCCGAGAGGGAAAGCAGGTCAAGGCGAGACAGTCGAGATAAAGAAAGCAGGTCAGGTAAAGACAGGGGAGAAAGACAAAAGAGGTCAACACCAGACAACAGAGAGAGAGAAAGTAGGTCAGACAGAGACTCTGAAGACATAGAATCTAGGTCAAGCAGGGACAGATTTGATAGGTCTGAAGGTGCGAGGTCAAGATCAGAGAAAAATGAATCAGCGAGAAAGAGGAGGCCACAAACTGAACATGTGGATAATGATCCGGAGAGACCTAAAGAAGGTGAGGTCTTGTCCAAGAAAGAGAAACTAGCAGTTGAAGCAGTAGATACAGTACAGAAACCAGAAAAACCTGAAGTGTCAAAGTATGCCCGGCGAACAACTGACAGTGCAGTGGAAGATGCGCGAGCGAGGTTTCTGGCCAGGAAGATGGCTAGAAGTACACCAGCAGTAGTGCAGGATGAAGACAATGGCTGATAAACAGTCACGGATGGCTGGTGGGGTTAGCTGTGATGGTTTCTCTTTCATCATCAAGTGGCTTTTAGTTACTTAAGGATGCACTGCGACAGTTGTGGATCATGTTGTTTTATTGGTTTAGACAAAACAAACTCATGAATATTCATGATGTGTGCTGAGAAGACCATTACGTGAAGGAGAGTCACCAGGATATTGATTGGCAGAAAGACTGACAGAGAAGATGTCTGTTTCACAAAATTAAGACATCGGACATCCTGGCTTGTGAAATTTTACTCAAGTTTTTATATTTACTCACGTACGACTGTGAAAATATAGCTGGACAAGATGAGATTGAACTCTGCTTCATGGTGGCATATGCTAGCCTAAACTAGGCTTCGTTGAAGTTTCCAGTTCATGTGGTGTGCAGATTGTTATCTTGTCTTATCATAACTTCTGCTTACTATCATGCAGGGTTCTCAGAATAGCTTCCGTTCTGTGGTCTTTATGAACCAGCTTGTCTATGGAGAGGTGTTTGCACCTAATAGTGTGTCTTTAAATGAACATTTACATTAAAATTTGAATATGTAAAACCAGGGTGTTTGGATTGCATTTTGTTTTGCGAATGGGACATCAAGAAACTCCTTGATAACGTTTATTTGCTTTAAAGGTGGAGAAAAAGACACTTGAAACTGATGTTTGTATGGTGGGTATTTGGGACCACTGTTTGGTATATACACTGTATTGTCTTTGTGTAATAATGTTATAAACGAGGATGTAACGCATGATTTAAAATAATTTTGCTCTAGAATGTGTCCTTTTCAGCTAACAGATGTGGATTTGAATCATATTTATATTTTTAATATGTTCATAAATATTGTCATAATTCAGGTTAAATGCATATGATGGTTATTAACAACAAATTCACATTCAGACAAATTTATTAGATATGCATCACATCCATATTTAAAACATTATTATAGAATGATAGATGCAATGATAAATACCAAAAGTTGGTCCAAAATACCCACCATACAAAAATATATTCAAATAGGTTTTTCTCCTACAAAAAAAAAAAAATTAAAGGCCATAATTGCAAATAGTTTTGAGACACTCTTTCACTTTTGCCTTTAAACTGAAAGAAACTCTTGACATAGTGCTCTATCTGTAAAACATATTCCTGAGATGGTTCTCGTACCGCTTTGCAGAAAGTGGGTCCAAAATAAATAGGAAAAAAAAGGGATCGTCTAAACTTCATCCTAACCTTGGACAGGGAATGTTTGAGATTCCCCTGGGATACATAATCCAACTCAACTCGACTGTTGCATTGGGTTGTAAGTGCTCTTGTTTGACTCAGAGTTCTGCTCCTCTCATTACATGTATACTGATCCAGTCTGAAGTGTTAGGCCATTAGGCCATCATAACTACCAGGTAATGCTTCTCCTACGTTCTTTAGCAATATTGCTACACAGCTTCATGATGTTGTTCAAGGGGGTCTGACTGAAACCGCAACGAATTATACAGTCATTCAAATGAAAATATTTTTCATGTTATCTTTAGTGTACTGAATGCACCATTCTTGGTGTACATTGTTGTTGCAAAGCCTGATGGGACTGGCATGGTGGGTAGAATGTCCACCTCAAGGTCAGGAGATCTGGGATCGATCCTGGGTTGGGTCATATCAAGGACTTGAAAAACGTTCTTGTTGCTGCCTCGCTTGGCACTCAGCACGGAGAGGTTAGAGCAAGAAAGCAGAACTGGTCGGTCCGGTGTCAGTATAGTGTGACTGGGTGGGGTGTCATGTCTGGTGTCTTTGGCTTGATGCTCCAGTGGCGGCAGCACCTTGGTGGCATGGACTCTCCCTGCTACAAGAAAACACAGTATTTATACATTTTAAGGATTCCTCGTTGTCATATGACTGCAAAATTGGTAAGTACGATGTAAAACCCAAACATGAAAATACAAAGCCTGTTGTGTGTGCCCTAGATGCTGTTAACCTGTCCTTCCCGCTGATTCACGTTCTTTGTCTGTACCTGAATTGCCTTAATTCTTCAACTTTTTCAACCACCTCTGCAACCAATATCTTGATACTTTCTGACAGAACTAGGGAGTGTAGAGAAATAATTTGCAGTTTTACGAAGCTTGCATCACAAACGAAATCATGTTGAGTGACATTTTTATTATGATTGTATGCCTAAACTCCACTGAAAAAATTTTGGTGGTTGAATAGGTTGAAGATGTACAGTAACAGGCATGGTCATAAACCAGAAAAACCGTATCCCACCACCATTTATTTTGACAAGGCTTTTGCAGACATAAGTCACTTTACTTCAATACGGCCTGTTATTATGGGTGTTCGAATGTCCCAGGCGCACAAAGTAAACCATAGCCCGGAGTTAATCTCCCGCCAGGGGTTCCACAACCCTCCACAAAGGGAAGCAAATCATGGAGCTCGTAAAACATATCCCTAACTAAATAATTAACAAAACCAGTGATTTCAATAACATAAAATACCCTCAATAGTTATCCCTGTAGCTGGCATTGTTACTCCAGTCTAAAGTACTGCTGCCTTATGAGTTACAAGAGTAGCTTCCCCTTACGGAGCACCTGGGAAATTGGAAAAACTCCTTCCTTTTCTTTAACAAAGGGGTCCAAAGCCATGTGTACCTTTATTCTTCCTTGGATTACGTCACACTTATAGGTGCATATGTGCTTAGAAAGAACTTAGGCAGTACACAAAAACAGCAACATCACAGCAGAAAATGATGTGTTTCTCCACGATTGGGACCTTTTTCTGTAGCCTGTGACAGTCTCCTGTGGACAGGTGAGTTGCGGAGAGAGACCACTTTAGCTCACCGAGCCAGCCAATTCCCCCCACCCCCACCCCCACAGCATTGGTAACACAAAACACAGTCTACACGTAAATAGGACAAACAACTTTATGTGATATGTAGAATTACAATCTTTAATTGTGAACATACCACTCCTGGTCAGAATAGCTGGCTCTATCTTGATGCCTTTCACTGAGTCAACTTTCCAAGCATATTCTGCATAATACCAGGTTTGCACGGCAAACCAGACTTGCCCAAATGCTACTGAAATTCTCCCCCACCTTTACAAGCATCACAAACTTCTCACAGTGGATTTTTTCTTCGTCGATGATCCTCCCTGAGATTTCAGTGGATTATGGTCCATCCCATACCCAATTCTATATGAAAAGTAATCCGTTGCCGTAGAAACGGTTCAATCCGTTAACGCAGACGATGAGTTTTAGTCTCTTTTACTGTTTCTATTCTTAGCTGAACATGAGAATGCAAATCTTCCCTCTTCAACACAAAATAAACAGGATAAGAACATAGACATCTATAATAAACCATTAATAATAAATAAACATAAATGTTCAGAATGTTAAGAATCTTCAATATACAATAGATCTGGAGAAAAAAAGTGATAGCAAACAGAAAAAATAATAATGAAAAAAAACTGCATAAGTTTTCCACCAGTCTTTCATAACTGGTTAATTTCAAGCTGAAAACTGCCACTGAGAACACCTGAATATATATGTACATCTGTCTAATAAAGGCCACTTTATTCTGGGCTTTTCACTATGGTGAAATTTGCTTGCCCAGCACAAATGAACAACACTTGTTAAAAAGACCACTTCAACTCGGCATTAAAACATCACTGAAATTTAATTCCTGAACCGAAAGATTCAGCTGAGTAAAGTTTCGGTAACAAACAAGCAATCCAGACATGAATGAACTGAGCACAGAATTCACCAGTCTGACATCTACAGTGTTGCAAGTTTGGGTGATCTCATTCTTGGGTTGTTGTTTTACTCCACTGCAATATTCAAAAGCAGACAAAGAAGTGATGCCCATGAGTGAGTAGCCAATGTTTAGCATCATTTCACACCGAGATATGAAAACCCAATTTTCAACAAGAAATGCTGTTCACCCAGTTTAGGGACAAGACAAAATCTGCTTGGAATTCATTCATGAATATATTAGTCTCACCCACCGAAAATAAATACTTACCACCAAAATCTACCATTAAGAATACGTAATACAATTTATACAAATAAGCCATTAAATAAACAAAATATCTAGAAGAGCATAGAACCTTATATATAGAACCAAGCATAAATTAAACTATTCTTCCTTGAACTTTGATTCCATAATTTTTATTTGCTTGAAACTGTTAAGCAGATTGGTTAAAGATTTCATTTCTGTTTCATAATCAGACAAGCCAAAGGCAACACGTGCTAAAGTACAAAGAAATTTGTTGGGTGCTTTCGAGTTCACATGTACTTTACCAAAACGGATAAGATGGCTTCACACTGTTAGATTCTGCGGACACAAATACAGTTCTACATCTTGATGCTCAAATTTGCTATCATATCACAAGATTGTCATTTACTTCACAGTATCCTTTACACTGTGTGTCATTCTCATAATCGTACATGAATGTAAATCCCCAAAGCACCAAATTGTCAGGAAAGTCGGTGTATCTTAGGCAATGAAAAACCAGCTTACTTCCTGAAAGACACATACATTGAACTTCACATGTATCACTTTAAATATTCATTGATACTTTCACTCATTCATAATGCCAGAGAAAAAGCTTGTGCGAGGTCAAGTTTTTGACAGGCAAACTGTCAGAGTTTCTAAATGGTCCATACTTTTCTCCTGGCCTTTAATTAAATGATTTGTTAATGAAGAAAGCAGATAGCAAATACACCACAGCCTTTCAAATATATGAATGTTCATAGCAGAGCTTCACAATGTTAACCTACATCTACACTCTCCTTGACCTGTGTAAAGGGTACGTGGTGAATTATATTCAACAGTTAAATAACAGGGAAAACGCAATAAAAAGACATAAAACAAGACCAGATCTCTGCCAGAAAAATACACCCCTGGCACATCACTACTGATTATAGCTATAAATAAATATCCTGACTTGTGACTTCTAGCAGATTACAAAAAACGATGCTTTAAATATAATGAAGCCATTTAAACAGCATAACAAACCATACTGGGATAACCAGCTGCAAAATGTATACCAGTATTTCATCAACACTGTACTGTATTTCCCATAAAATTTGTCCAAAAATTACAGGCGAACAGAGGCCAAAAACTATTACTTTTAGAGTCGAATATTACTTTTTCGAGTAGGTTATCATCCTACCATCTAAAAAGACCTGACACGCCTTTGTAAGAAATCTCAGAATCCAAGAAAATGAGTATAAACTTGGCCATGGATGAAATTTTAGGTCAGATGCAGTAGAGATTGCCCTTTTGAGCTACTACCAATCGAGGGCATTATGTTCTTATAGCTCTGAGCCAAGTTCCAGCAGGGTCAGCCCATGGCGCTTTCTCTAGCACTCCATAATTACATGAAATTCAATACCTCTGATTGATAAGGAGAATTGCTTCATTGACGGCAGGCAGATTTTTGACAATTTCGCGACTACTGTTCAAATGGAAACAAACAAACAAATACGTGTATTTTGCAGAAAAGTACAAAGTGAGCTGCGAACTGAAGGCAATGATTGCTCACATTATCCAGGTGTCTGTTATGATAAATCTGAGATTGTTTTTTTGATACGACAATTTAAATATCCTTAATAATAAAGAGAGGTAATAAACAGAAACTGTATGTTGTCCTTCATAAAGGAGAATATCTTTACACTGGGCCATCTTTAACAAAATTTCATGAATTAATTTTTCACAACTGTTCTTGCAAATAACATGGTCTTGTAGGACTATAACTCCAAACAAAGTCCTATATGAAGAGCCAAAAAGAAATTTGCATCAGGAAGTTTTATAAATGTGCATCCTGTAGAATGTCTGTAGCCCTTGTTTCTGTAAATATGTAAATACTCGACATGCACATCCAATCATACATATCATATTTACATTCATATCACTTCACACATGCATAAATCTTCAATGTCATATCTTCATATTTATATAGGTTTAAAACAAAACTGGCAGCATATATCCTAACGACATCTGACTGACAAAAACAAGTAGGCTGTTCTTATCTATTCCTTCAAATTCAATGGTGAAGTACTACCACTGAAAATCTGCTTTCCACTGTTTAAAAAGGCTTCTTTGGTAAGCCCCAACATACAATGCGATAGGCAAGACAAACTTAGACCATATCACACAAGTCTTACTTTAAAACAGGCATTTAATGCCAGCAATCACACACAGTAGGGCAGGTCTTAATTTATGTGGCTGATCAATAGGATTGTTCCAAAAGTAACAGTGCCTAAGTTGTCTTAATAAATCACATACTGTGATAACAAGGCCTTCAAAACCTGCTGGATTTCCGACTATTTTAATAAACAGACAACCTTGGGTGTGAGAACCCTCTGGTGTTTACCTCACCAGCCGTTCATTTGTCAACATCAGTGTAATAAAAATGTCATCCTCTATACAGCTCACATGTAATAAATAACTTTTACATTTTCTGCCTTTTCATCTTGTTTTCTTTTTCCTTTTTCGTTTTGTTTTCCTTATTTTATGTTACAATATTAAAATAGAGATTTTCATAAGTCCTAAAATTGTCTACATTAAGTCATACGTAGATGTGGGGGCCGATTTTGTGACCCGGGAAAGGGCGACCGTTTGGGCGCTGCGTTGTTTGTGGCTATTGCTGGAGATCTCGACCGACATGTTAGACTGGAAACTGATGAAATGTCCATGGCTTCTTCACCGTTGGCATGGAAACCGTTGGCTACTTGCATTTCTTCCGGAAGGGCAAGTTCTTCAATGGGTGGGCATTTGGGAAGGCTGCAAATAGTGAACAGTTCAGATCATTGTCAACAGCAACATAAATTCAGTTTCTCTTTTCCACCCTGTTACATCTGGTAGGAAGCGTACTGCAGGACATGTTATACACATACTATCCAGATAACCCTTCATGATGCAGTCACAGTTCACCGTTGCGCCATGCAGCAGAGGTTCACCAAGACTCCCTTACGCTGATGTAGGCACCTTCGGCACAGAATGATTTCTCAAGAAAGAACTGAACTAAAACTCATACTTGCAAAAGAAAATTGAAAAATTCTCATAAAATGCAGCAACTTAAGCACAACACAAGCATGCATTGTGACACGGCTTTGAGCCTAAATAAAAACAGCTCCTCCTTTATGCTCCTTTAACATATAACAACTGTGAACTGATCTAAAAGTACAGCTCCAATTTGGACCAGTCAAAGAAAGAATGCTGAGGATCTCAAAATACTGCATAAAATTATTAGAAATACCTCCCCAGTGAAGGTAACATACCAGGAAATTTCACAAATAATTAGGCAACATCATCAAAGTGTTCTAACATGACAAACTAGGGAAAACCTGTCAACGGAGACAGATGCATTCCAAAGAGAATGCATTCGTAAACTGGAGGTATTAAGGAGACTCTCCTCCATTCAGCAGAATTAGTGAATTGCCAAAGCTTTACAGCAAAGCAAATTGAAGCCCCCGGACAAAGCACACCACAGAAGAGCTGCATTCATTCAAACTTCAAAACCTATTTTTCATTCCACTGCTGCACACTGCATTTAATCCTCTGCTGAAAAAAAAAAGAATGTTTGACAACTGTCCTGTAACAGATTAAAATCACCGTTTTATCCACAAAATTTACTTTGCAACACCCTGCACTGCATGTTCTCTGAACTGAAGAGCTCCAACATCTGATAACCAGTAAGTCTTGAAGACAAATGAGGATCAAGGAAGAGTTTTCTTGAAAACATGGTTCTCTTGAATATTAATACAACTGATGTTACATTAATTCTTCAAACAAGCATGACCAAAACAGAATCAAAATGTCGCACTTTTATCTTCATATTAACATTTCTTTCTGAGATTACAGCAAAATTCATTTTAACAGAATACAAGACCAAGGGTTAACTTCAAAATGAATGTAACCAGAAACTGTTAAACAGGGAATCCATCCTATACATGTATTTTGTAAATGTAAACCAATTAGAAACACTAAAACCCCACTCTCTCTGAATAAGTAAGCTAAGCTCTGGCAAAGAGGCTGCAGAACTGTTAGTTGTGGAAATCTGTTGGAGAAAAGCAGTAGATCTATTTTTGCAGGGGTATTCAGGTATACCTGAACATATACTATTTACACCCTATTATACTATTAAGTTCCTTGTTTTTGTCTTGAGCCACCTGTTGATGACTGGGCTGGGGCTGGCTGTGGGTGGGTTGGGGGTGGGTTGGGGGTAGGCGTGGGAGGATGGGTAGTACAGGGTTCAAGCCCATGGGACACAAGACTGCAAGGAAATTTTGAAAACTGTTATTACAATCCATGTTTTAATAAGTATTCCGGAAGTGATGCTAATACTTCAATACACTTTAAAAAACTAGCAGTTTGAGCTATCAGCATAATTGCCATGTAGAAATCCAGAACAGAACAAATGGCTAAAAGTTTTTCAAAATGGATGATCAAGCTTAGTCTTCATCTTTGGCAATACAAGAATTTGAAAGTAAGTCCGGAAAAATGCCAAAACAGGAAAAAATGCCATCATTTTGGTGAAAATTAATAAAACAGTCATAGACTTGAACTTCATCTTTGACTTGTGACTGTAAACCTAGGTACAAAGCTTTGATTCGATACCATGAATCAGTTTGACAAAAACAAAGGCTGGTGAACTGTGAAAGTCCAAACAGGAGCAAACTGACCATCATTTTGTTTAAGGAAGACGAAACTGCCCACAACTCAAATTTTGTCGTTAAGATATTGTGGTGAAGCAATGCAAAGCAAGTTTCACATTAATTCAGCATGATCACTGCAAAGGAATGATATATACAGTGCCCTTCAGTAGAAGACAAGGACTAAAAATGTCGTATACATGTATGTTGTCAGGTGCTTTATGTGCATAGATGACAGTCGATGTCGTTGACAGTGTTACGCAGGAGAAACAATATCCAGTGGGGAGGTAATTACATTGTGACAACAACAGGCAGCCATACCAGCTTACTGCTTTAATACTGGTGTGTATTAACCAAATCAACATGAAAGGAAGGGAAATTACAAACAATACTTTATGGACAAAAGTTAAACTCTCTAAATTCACAACTGCATGTACAGATTGTTCTTTTACCTTCCCTCTCCTTCCAAATTTATAGGACACAAAACAGATTCTGTTGGAGGACATCCCTATATCAACTAAAGTGCCTTTTAAGATTTGCACAACTTCAGTTTGTAAGGCTCGTTAAAATCATTCGGTGCATTTGGCACACTAAAAGCCTGAAATGGGCATCCCGTTAGTTGCCCGGCAGTGGTGTGTTAGTTGCCTGCTCGTGGAGCACCTGCCTATCAATGGTTGTGTACTGGTATATTAGGTTGCCAATATCTGGTCACCATACCCTCCAGCCAATCCTGGAGAGGCACGTAGCCCACAAGTTTCAAGGTAGCCATGAAAGAAACTGTTCAAGGGTTTTCAAGGACATCCATACCATAACATCAGATATTTTTCTTCAATCTTCATGTGGACATTAATGCATTAATATAATTTTGGCAGATTATCAACATGTATTGGCCTGAATTGAACAAAAAGGCAATATAATATTTAACACTGAAAAATCATGTATTTGCGAGGTCCGTAAATACTTTTTTCCAAGAACTTTTGCTGGTTGTGAAAACCTCTCAACAAAATTCTAGCATTCTATATGTGCTAGGAATCACGGACATCTAAGTTGAATGCACGGACTCACCATATTAATCATAAGCTAAGTGCAATTTGTAAAGCGATGATTGGTGGTCAAAGGGATTGTTGCTTGTAATTTTGGAAAGAGGCTGGGGCATAAATTTCTTTTCATTTTTAACAAATGTCACTTTTATCATTCTGGATAAAAAAAATTCCTCATAGAAGAAATATTTCAAATTTAAACACTCATCCCCCAAAATACCGAGGAAATTATTGGTACTGGACAAGAGCATAAATATTTCTCATTTCACAACTTCGCCTCAACAACATAATACAATAATAATATGCAGACCTCACTGGTGGTTATGAAATTGTAGGAATTTACAAAATAACATTCTGTTAAGAAAGTCTGTAGACATGGTAGAGTTCCATTGGCAATGAATTGACAAAGGAAACCCAGAGTTCCTGAGCATTGAAAAAAAAACAAAACCCTTTATTAATAAATAAATAAATACTGTAAATAAATAAGGGGATATATTTATCACATATTTACTAAGCGCAGATGTACCCTGTACCAGAATAAATGAACAAATACATGGGCAATAGACTTGAAAACAATGACAAAAGCTGCTATAAGGGTCTTTGGGAGCAGGACCGTTGTCTCCTCTTCCAAGCACATGCTGGAATTTAAATAGAGAATATACCTGTCCAAGATGTGTAGACACTTTATCCACAAATACATGTATTTAGTCTGTTTCATAATCCAGCATGCATCAACTTTGGTTGTGTAGTATATATTGAATATGTGGATGTGTTTTTGGTAGATCTACTGCAGATTCTTGAACTGTTCTCAACATCACTGAGACCGTTGCCATTCTGAAGATACATAGTGCATTGTTGAGGAAAATTGAGTGTCAAAAACATCTGATGGATTCAGGATACTGATTTCATTTTATGTTAAAGTAAAAGACAGCTCATGACTGAGGCACTGTTCATTAAAAAGATTACAAAATTCTCTCTTGAATGCAAATACCTGTTTAAATTTATATGACTTTGTTGCTGAGTTATCTTCGTTTGAAGTGTGGAGTATTGTGCTGCCGACTGGGGATGTGAAGGCACCCATGCTTTTAAGCTAATGAGAGACTGACCAATCAGAGACCTAGGAGATATCAGCTGATGTAAAAACTGTGATGTAAATCTTAAGAGTTGACTGTCAATGTAACATGTAATAACATAGGGACAGGACACTGTTTTAATGTTATATATTTTAATTATAACAAGTACATGTGTTAACAACACTGCCAAGTACTTCCAGACCATTGTGTTGTGGAGGGAGTAAGTTTCTTGATCATTTCATATTATAAATTTACATATATACTTAAGTTTCAAGCACGATCCCAGCAGCTTACTACAGTCTCAGGTGACAAGAGTGTTCCATGCTTGGAATAATCAGAGCCCATACAGAATGGCTGCGTTTCATGATAGTCTACGGGACACGGTTAAATGTCAAATTCCACTGTTGCAGCAGCTGTTAGAAAAAATACCAAAATAAACATAATACTGCCCAACCTTTTTGACAAACTTAACTTTGAGCATGAGCTGTCTTTCACCCAAAAATAAAACAGACATATTAAATTAATAAAACTCACTGATGTATTGATAAGCTTAAAAAAAAAAACAGAGTGAAAATTTCAAGTGCAGGTCAAAATGTATTCAATTAAAGAACTGCCAGAACTGAGAACATCCTAGGAATTGTGATTTCTTAATAAGCCACAACCAGACAGAAGTTTGTTACAATTGGTACAGTTTTAATTTTTTCCCCTTGGATCGTTGAAGGAGAAACAGTATTTGAATTTTAAAACACTATTCCAGAAAACAGAGCAAAAGACAAACTGTCAGATTCTGTTGACAAGCCATGTTTGGGAAATACGAAACTAATACTATAAAACCATCACCTACAGGACTCTTGTAGACACACAAATCTACTGCCAGTGACAAAGCACGCAAGGCCAAGCTCTAGTCTTCTTAAATAACACAGCACATTTAGAAAACAGCCATTCTAACTGTTGACATAGCATCGTCCTTTATAGAAATGCGTGTGCTTCCTGCTTTTATTATCGATTTTTACTTTTCTTGCAATTTTTAACATCAATGTATTTCGAAGAGATTGTTATGGGGATTCTATTTCTGGGTGTTTGTCCAAGTTTAGTTTATTTCGGAAGATTTCAGTGCCATGATTGCCTTACATAAGATCAATATATATTTACTTACTCATTTGAGTAAAAAGATTAACTGGAATAGTTTTCAACGCTGATCCACTCCTACAACTGTGGCAAGGCTAGTGTGTCTCCCCCCCCCCCCAACAACCAAAACAGAGGTCCAGGGGCCACTTTCACCAAAATTCGTAAGACATTTTTTTGTCGTAAACTTTTATCATACAATATTATGATGTATTTTGATGTAAGTGGCCCCAGGAGTGTATGTACAACACATCCTAAAATGTTGTGTGTGCAGGTAGATATATTGTTTTGCAAATGATCCTATATTTGCTATCTTTGAGCTCTATTACAGCAAGTAACCTGTTTATCGTTTCAATAGTATCAAATTTAACTTCACAATTATTCACAACAGTGAATGTAAAAACTGAAAAAGCAAATTTGAATTCTTCTTGAACAGAATCCAAAGTTCAGAAGCCACAAATACAATGTAAAGTTCACTGGTATTCTCCCTTGGAAATCAGAGTTTCCTGGACTTGGGAGCCTGGGCATATTTATTCTCAGCTTACCATGATGTGTACTTTAAAATGGATGACTGCACATATGAAATAAAATTTAAGAATGATCCCAGAATAATATATCTACATTAAGCAGGGATGCTACAAACATATATACATATATCTGTGGCTGAGATGTGCAGAGGTTTTTAACTTTTGTGACTACAAATGTATACATGAATGTGAAACATTTAGGTTATGATAACTTCATGTAAGAATGCATGAAAGATGAAAGAGAAAAAGACCTCATGTACAGTAAGAGTACTCAATAACCCCCAGGTCAGATAAGCATAGGGCTCACGGCAGAAGAAGACACTGTCTACATGTAGGAAAACAAGAGTAAAGAAACAACGACAACGACAGGCAGTCATGCAAGTCAACACTATTATAAAAAAATGCTCCTGGGGATTAAAAACAGGCGCACTCACCTTTGGTAAAAAAGCTATAAAGTTTGTAGAAACAGAGAGATAAAGAGTTGATTGGGCATGTGTTTGGATGGAGCAAATCAATGGACAGAAACCCAGAAATAAATAAACAGAATTAAAAAAAAAAAAAAAAAACACTCAAACACATGGGGCTCGAAAGACAAAGAGCACTGTTACAAGAAGGGCTGACCAAAGAAAAGAGGGAAGGAATTTAAAGTCTTTGCAAATGACTTACCACCAAGAAATTTAAGAAGAATAAGAAATTTAAAAGGACTGGAACAAACTCATGTAATTTTTCTTTTCAAGAAACATATGGTCTTAAAATTACATATTAAAAGTAACGGTTGCCCAGTTGTATAAGATAAATGTGAAGTCCCCATATTTTTCTTCATAAGGAACTACTTGTAGCAGTAAATTTATTAACCAGAGGTAGTTTCTTTTTTTTTTTCCATAGGACAATGAAATTGTTTAAAAGCTTTTGCTCAAAAAAATTTTTGTTTTTCAATTTGTTGACTGTAACAAGAAATCCCCATGTCCCATGTTTTGCCACTTACATATGCAATGAACAACCGACGCTTCATAAAATGATCTAGCCTAAAAGGCCTTTCCTACCAAAAAGAAAAACGATGAACTTTTCCTTTGGCTAAATTTCAATGGCACATATAAACATGTGCCATTTGATAAATGATTTCCGAAAAAAAAAAAATAAAAAATTTTTATTATTTTTTAGATTTTTCAGCCAAGTACAAAATTAAAAGAGCTGCATGCCACTATCATCTGAAGAGTACATGATTATATTTTTCATCTTGTTAGCATATGACCAGAAGAGATCAGAAACACGATAACAAAATACACTAAAGCAGCCACAAAATGCCATGCCATTCTGTGTTCTTTCTGACTAGTGAATATTTCAGCGGGGTTTAGAAAGTGACTAAATCAAAATAAAACCACTTAGTTGTGTTTATGTTTCTGTTATTTTGTTTTCTTCATACACCATTCCTATCTGAACCCAAACAAATCTCAATAACACTGTCTCAAACCATGCCTTCAAACTCCACATGCCCTGCACAAATGCTTCAGAAAATCTCAAAATAAGTACACCACACTTTCACCCATGTTTCTTCTGAATTATGGAATCAAATTCATGTGAAAAGTTTTGCAAAGAACAAAAGATAACCTTTGCAAGAAAAAATATTTTTTTGTGCATTGAATGTAAGCTAGACAGGAAAAAAAAAACATTAGAAATTGAAAAAACAAAACAAAACAAAACTAAGAAAACAAAAACTAAGTTCAATCCCATCCCCCCCCAGTGGAAAATAATGTGCCTAGGAATTGTGCTACTCGTATTCATAGTGGGACCAATTCGCACCTCAGTGGTCCCCTGAAACTTGCCGTGACTTTTCTTGGTGATCGCGGCTCTTTCTCTGCGATCCACGGCTTATTCATCTCCTCCCAGACAGACGGTGCCACGTATGTGAAGCCCTGAAATAGAAAACATTTGTATACATCTAAAACAGCAATAACACACCTTGATCTCATATCTGATGGAGAAGATTAAGTACCAAATGCATTAAGTTTTGCTTTGGGGTTGGGAGATCGAGGACCAATCCCAGGTCGGGTAAAACCAACGACTTTAACAATAGTACTTGTTGCTGCCTTGCTTGGTGCTCAGCACTGAGAGGTTAGAGCAAGGAAACTGGTTGGTTGACCAG
The DNA here is from genome assembly GCA_016165875.1 of Acanthopleura granulata. Lineage (NCBI taxonomy): Eukaryota > Metazoa > Mollusca > Polyplacophora > Chitonida > Chitonidae > Acanthopleura > Acanthopleura granulata. The sequence continues at coordinate 8,338,957 of JABBOT010000009.1, read as the reverse complement.
GTGTCAGTACTGTTTGACTGGGTGGGGTGTCATGTCTGGTGTTTTCGGCATGATGGTTCAGTGGTGGCAGCACTTTGGTGGCAACGACTCATCCTGCGATAAGAAGGTACAGCATATATACAGACTCCTCATTGTCATATAACTGAAAAATTGTTGAGTACGACGTTAAGCACACATACATACATTATTAAGTTTTGAGACTCTTTTCAAGGTTTCAAATTTGGTGTCCAAGGGTCTGAAATTACATCTCATCCCTGTCCTATGGTGCTACGCTTTATGTATTTGGAATATTACAACAATATGTCACTTTATGACAGTGACCAGCAGTATGATGGCAAAGAACCCATGACCATCTGCAAGGTACGACTGGAGAGGATCCGAAGCCAGTCTGAGCTGGGCCTGAACTCACAGTGACTGCACTGGTGAGAGGCTTTCGAGTCCTTGTGATGTATTAGCATGATCACTACTTCGCTACGGAGACTATGCTACTTTCAGGTTTAACGTAAATGTATCATGGTGAATAATAACATTGGGTTGAAAGACCCAGGGGTCCATTTCATTTCTCCCGTACCAATATAAAGCACTGATCAAGCACTATTCCAAATGCCTAGTGCTGAAAACAGATTTTATCCCATCTTCCATCAGCTCACAACTTAAGGTGTCTAACCCAACCCTCTACCTTTTAGCAGGGAGGATAGATGCCTCAAAGTCACAAGCCTCAAGAGATGGAGTCAGATCATTACAGAGGTATGTCCCGACAATCACTGCAGTTTATACTTAAATCCAGTCTCGACTTCAGAACTGTCTGCTCACCTAAATCTGTGATTATAAACCACTATAAAAATATTTTTAACACAAAAAGTGCAAGCCACTGTTAGAGAGATAAACTTAGCTCTTCTGCTTTGAGCCAAACCATAGATTAAATATATATTCAGATCAAGTTTGAGCCAGGCTTAAAAAGAGCTTTGTGATAGAGAAATATATGTAACATGACCTTAAATTAAATACTGACCACGAACACTTGGTTGGCACTCTCACTTAACACTGTGTCATCAGGGGAGTCAACGGGAGTCTGTTTGGTGAACTTTGTGTCAAACTGACTGACATCTTCATCTCCTGACTGAAGCAACAATGAAAGCTCCACTTCAATAACGACAACAAATTCTACAACTCCCAAAACATCAATAAAATGTCATTATTCAGGACAATAAATTCTTTTTCTCCCCATCTGGATAATGTTTCATTTAACCTAAAGTTTGGCTTGTAGAAGCACACTTTCAAAAGCAGACAGGCCTTGAAACAATATCACTCCTAACCCACACTGAATTACCTGCCTTTTCAGGGGACAGCCAACTTAAAATAACGGGAGATCGTTTTTCCGTCGATAAGTGAGACCTCGGTGACTAGAATGAATGGCTATGTGATCCATGCACTATTTCACGGCAGTAATACTCTTTTCTATGCATCAGAGTGCAAATTTTCTTTCACTGTAAATGGTTAACAAACATTTCTCAGTGTGTAGTTCACTGTTTGGTGTCAGACAAGAAAAATGAAGCAAGTTTACAATGTCTTATTCAGGGGGGAGTTCTTGTCTATTCCCAAATAAATACACAGCCTATAATACACACACGATGGATGGAGGTGCTCAGAAGAGACATGGTCTTGGACTGATTCCAATTAAATATTCCAGAATTTGCTAGTTGCATTTGGCTACAGAGAGCTGTCGACTCGTTTCCATATCCCATGTGGGGAAATCTAGTGGAAACTTAAATCATTTATGGCAAGATAAAAACTATTGGAAAGAAGTGATTCATTTACCCTATGATTTTCAACCCTGCAGATAAATTTATCTAATAGGCAAATGATTTTTAACACCTCTCCTGCGTTCCTAATTGCATGATCATGCAAAGAACCTACAGCCGGATAATTCTTCTCACTATGATGGAATTTTTCACGAATATAATTAATTATATTATTGTATAATTATAAGTATCTTTTTGAATATAGCACTGCTAAGCACTTAGCCAATAAGGGACACTGGGAGTACTTACCACAGAAGGTCTGAATGGAGGCTCCACTTTCCTTGTGATTAAGTCATTCCAGTCAATGTGACGGAAAAAAGCGTGGCCCTGCAGAAAAGAACCAGAGTCTCGGATGAGAAAATAGCTCTACTGGTAGGCACAAAATTATCACTGAGTCAAATACAAAAGTAAAGTTGTCATCCAACAATGCTGCCAGGGTCCAAGCTATTACCTATTTACCATATCTGGTAGTCCGTTGATAGCTTCATGGTAATGAAAAAAGAGAAAAAACTGAAAAGTTGAAAAAGAATGAACTGGATTTGAATCCATGACTGCCAGATATCATATAAAATGGGCTTACCACTTAAAAACCAGTGTGGAAGCAATTCAGCTTTGACCTTCTGTTCATAGCTCATAACAAACGACATAAAGAACACAGCGCTGCATTTGATGAATGTTATTTAAATGTGAGAATTTTGACAAATTTTTGTTGGGTTAAGAGTAAAAACTTGAAAACTGTACCATGCATGAAAATAATTCTTGTAGATTTGTAATCCTGACATCATGGAGCACCAGACAGTGTGTTTGTTTAATCACTTCAAGCAGAATTTCGACAAGACGTAATTTTTATCTAACTTAAAGGTCAATTACAGACAACCAATCATCAAAATGGAAAACATATACTGTGAATTGTATGTATCTTGCTGTAGCCTAAACTTTAACCAAGTTTCGTTGAAATCGTACAAAAACTGTAACTGTAAATCAAGCCACAAACTATTACAAACATAAACCATGAAATGAAATAACTGGGAAAAAAAAAGTTGGCTAAAAAAAAATAGACAACTCTCAGATAAGTTACATCAAAAATGAAAGTCTATTGTCGATAGTCTCTAAAACAGCATGTTTTAAGTTTTAGTGATTATTAATTAAGACACTACAACACTCAACAAGGCAAGTAACAGGGATACTGTAATAAAGGTCTCTTCTGCTTGCCCCACAGAAAAAAATGGCTGCTTTTCTTCTCTTTTTAGAAGCTGTTCAATTTCCTACTTTTTCAATAAATTCATGATGGTAAAAGCTATGTATAAGGGTAGGAGTGAAACCTACATTTACATACAAGTCTTGCCTTAATTTTCAATGCACGCTTCTGAATAACAGGCCCCAGAATGTTGGCAAACAACCCTCTGCCATCAAAAAATCATGAAGGCTGCTGAACTTGGGGAAATGAATGTTTTAACAAACTATTCACCATAAACATTTTACCAAGCAATATACTCATTTATTTGATTGGTGTTTTATGCTGCTCTCGGGAGTATTTCACTTATACAATGATGACCAGCATTATGATGGGAGGAAACCGGGCAGAGCCCGCTGGGGGAAACCCACGACCATCTGCAGACTGCTGGCAGACCTTCTCACGTATGGCTGAAGAGGAAGCCAGCATGAGCTGAACTTGAACTTACAGCAACTGCATTGGTGAGAGGCTCATGGATCATTGCACTAGCACGCTAACCAAATGAGCCACTGGAACCTCTGGGCAATATGAACGACAGTGCTGTTTCCTCCTCCTACCTTGATGGGTTTGCCATCGTCTGGGCCTCCCCCTAATCTCTCAGCTTGGTTCTTCTTTAATAACTGCAAAACACACATTAGTCATACATCAATTAAAACATTAAAGTGTAAAGAACTGTCAAATGATACAACTGCAACAATTTAACAGAACATGCTTGTGTAACCAAATGAAATTGGGAAACAAAAACAACTAAATATTGCAAATGGCCTAAAATTTTGTCCAAAAAAGTGCATTTTTAGAGGTAAATAATTGTCATAAAATATTAAGCTTGGTGCTGAAACTTACATTTTTCCACTAGGATATCATCCTACATTTGTGTACCTTTCAAACAAACCCTAACACATCTCCCTATAATCAACAGAACTTACAGAATCGGGAAAAATGAGCAAATTTGTTATGGATGAAATTTTAGGTCATTTAGGGTAATCAAAATAAAGAAGTATAACAAAATGTTGACAGCATGTGAATGTAGCTAAGTAATTAAAATGAGCACAACACAACTGGTACTCGAGAAACTCCTCTTCTGTGTAAATACCAGGTGTCTGAGGCATGATATTACGCTCAGACACCTAACACCCTCCTGAAACAAACTCCAGGTGTGCTAATAACACATGCCTGAAATAAGGAACAGCCTGGGCAGTATGAATCTGGGTGTGCAAAATGACACTCCTGGTCATCTGCAAAGGGTGTGACAATTACACTCCCACACTCCTGCTCAAAAACAAAAACGAAGGCCTGAAATACATCACAGTGTAGACATGATCAACTCACCCGTTTTATTAATCCTCTGGCCTCGTTTGTCAAGTAGGGAGGTAAACACAGTTTGGCTTTGAGTATCTGAAACAAACAAACACAACCATAAGTCTTGCCATGTGTATAGACACAGTTTCCTAGGAAACATGAAACAACATTAGTACCTGAACCCAGGGAGAAAAAAAAGTGCTTTATAATTCAGTTCTTCCTACATTGTCTTTGAAACCCAGCATGCTATTCAGGTTTTGTAACCCTTGGATGTCATTTCCAAAACAATAAGAAAAAAAAGACAGAAATTATACAGTCCTGTGACAGTGTGGGCCTAAAGCTACAGTTCTGCTTCATGCATTAATAGGGGTAAATCCACAAAACAGGGAATTCTAAAATATGAAGACCTCACACATGTATATCATTACATAGCTTGTGTGAAAACCCTTTAACAGTTTGCCAAGTTATTTCAAATCTTCACATAAATTCTAGAGCATGTGTTAAACAATCAAATAAGTACAAAAATAAACATAACACTAGATATATCTTTAGAAAAGAAATAAAATATTACTTTACCTTATCTATTGTCTTTTTCCTGTTTTCAGCGGTAAAAGGGGGCTGAAAACAAAACAAGAAAGGAGAGATAAAGCATAAATCAGATAAAATACTTTTAATGGAACTACCCATCATCTCTTGGCTACATGTGTATGTGTGAAAAAGCATCACCATGGACCAGTATGGGCAAATTGGTGCAGTAGATTAAAAGGACAAATTTACGTCAAAAAGATTCATCTTACTATTGAATTCTAAGCAATGAGTAAATATGATAACACCAAAACGAAATACACAGCACCGACAAGACTAAGAATAAACGCAAGTTAGTGCCATAGTAACACTCCTATTGCAGGAGTCATTTTATTTTTCTGGACAGGTGTCTTGAATTTCTGCGACAATACAGACAGTGAATTCAAGTCTGCTGCTTCAAAGATGAATGTGTAAGGGGTGACATTTTGTCCTTGCAGGCACTGGTCAGGCATTTGCTATCCTCGGATGGCTTATAAAATTTTTGAGGAGTTGTGCATGATTTTCAAACTGATCACACACCCGATTTCGTTTCTACCGGTTCCTGGATCTTTATTTAGCTCGCGTTGTTATAATTTTGACAGTTAACCCAATTATGTCTGTGTGAGGCTGTACTAGTCAGTCTGTGTGACCTCCAAATTTTAACTCTCAGATGTAGTACCATTTCCCAATGATGAATTTTAAGAAATTCTAGCAATACTTAGTGTAAATGACCTAAAATTCCGTCCCCAAAAGTACGTTATGTACTGCCTAAGCACCGTGACTATGCACTATAACTATGCACTATAACCTTGCCATACATAACTATATGTATGGCAAGGTCAATATTCTGTTGTATAACATATGTAATTCTTAAACTTTCCAAACACCAGGAATGCCAGTGCTTTGCTTAATCATCAAGCACTGAGACTTCTCAAAACCATTCACAAGTACGTTTTTTTTTTCTTTTCCTGACAAGTCAAACCACATAGCCAATACTGTGCACTAATATGAGCAGAGCTATTCACCTACGTGTGTTTAAAGTGAAAGACAGCACATGTTCTCAGTTAAGTTTGCCTGAAAGGTTGGACAATATTATCTTTATTTCGATAAAGTATTTTTTCTAACGGCTACTAAGACAGCGGCAACAGACGTTTAACCGTGCTCCCTGGACTAGCATGAAATGCAGCCATTCTATGTGAGCTGTGACATAATTCTTCTGCGCACTGAACACTCTTTGTCACCTGCGACTGTAGTACGCTGCTACAGTTTTGTTTGTAACTTAAGTATATATGTAAATTTATAACATGAAATGATCAAGAAACCTACCACCGCCATAGCACAATGGTCTGGAAATACTTTGCAGTGTAGTTCACACATTTACTTGTTATAAATAAAACTGTAACATTAAAACATGTCCCTATGTTATTACATGTTACATTGACAGTCAAGTCTGAAGATTTACATCACAGCTTTTACATCAGCTGATATCTCCGAGGTCTCTGATTGGTTAGTCTCTCATAAGGTTAAAAGCATGGACGCCTTCAGACCCCCAGTCGGCAGCAAAATACTCCACACTTCAAACGAAGATAATTCAGCAACATATAAACACAGGTTTGTATTCAAGAGAGAGTTTTATGATTTTTTTAATGAACAGTGCCTCAGTCATAAGCTGTCTTTTACTTTAGGTACTGAGTAATTGAAAGGTAACACTGGATGGAAGACTCTTTCTTCAGTCACTCAGTAATAAAGATATTATCATCATTATTATAAGCAGACAAGCTGTCCAATAAGACGTCATGTTTCCATGGTAACCAAACTTACCGCCCCTGTCAACATGTCATACATTAATGCTCCCAAACTCCACCAATCAACAGCCTTCCCATGACCACCACGTGTCAAAATCTCAGGTGCCCTGAAAGTATAATGACAAACAATTTCAACCATTAAATGGTCCATCAGTCCATTAATATGTCAGATTTTAACCTCTGGTTTATACAACACAAGAACTACTTCAGTTAAAAATTATTTATTTATTGATCGATTTATTTGATTCATACTTTATCAAGAATATTTCACTTATACGACCAGCATTATGGTGGGAGGGATCGAGGCAGAGCCTTAGGGGAACCCAGGGCTATCCACAGGTTGCTGGCAGGCCTTCCCAAGTACGACCAGAAAGGAAGTTAGAAGTTACAACATCTGAGTAAAGTGGTGCCACAGAGCAATGGTGCATTTGTTGTACAGCATGTGTTACCTGGTTATGGTATTTAGGTACATAAATGAATGCAACAATGGCCAATTAGTCACATTTGTTATTGAGCTATAAAAAATGTTTATTCCATTTATGCATTTAATTGTTTCACCCTGTACATGTACCTCAGAAGTTTACATTCACAACATGCTTGGAAGAAACCAAAGTGATCGCAGATATTTTAGTTGCCTATAAAACCATTGAAATTAACTTGGGAAAGCATCTAATCCAAAGAGAACGACAAAACCACACAACCAGATTCCACCGACAATTCAAAAATGCTTGTCAGAGAGCTGTTTTCAACATAAAAAGGATAATCAGTTAGTTTCCATCCGTCAATTCTTTTACTTACATGTATTCTATTGTTCCACAAAACGTGTGCGTTACTGCTCCTTCATTTATAGACTCTTTACACAAACCAAAATCAGTCAGTTTTACATGACCTGAAAACAGAAAATGTAGATGATCTTCACAAACAAATTTTCAAAAGTGTAATAATCATAACTTGATTAATGTTCTCTTATTTCAAGAAGAATGTCCTAGGATTTGGAGATCTTGGAGACTTTTATTATAAGTTGCCGTCTCTTTCTATTTATGAAATAATTCAATGGTCTTCTAAGCCAAGATATTTTGAATTATTTTAAACAGGGTTCGCACGGCTCGCCTGGGAAAAAAAATCAAGGACTTCAAAAAAAAAATTCAAGTACCGGTACCTTGTTAGCTCCGTAAATAAAGGGCTGAAGGTTTCCAATCAACGCAGTATCTCACTATCACGGTATCGGTATAGGCCTTATTGAAATGCAGTCAAACTGCTGTCATTCACTTGAATGCATATAACGCCAATAACAGTACATGCTGCCCCAATGATCATTAATATTCACAGTCATTCGGTACATAGTTATATTTTGCTCAATTCCAAACATACCACGTATTTTCGCAAAGAACGGGTTAATCAGGCATCCACATGTTTACAACTAGAGCCACTTTGGGTCCCAGGTTACTTCCGTTTGCATTTCCCCACGGGCGGGTACTGGTATACTATTCGATGACGTATACATGTATGTTTAAAATGTTATACCTGATAATTTACTTACTTCATCATCTGCAGAAAAGCTAGTTTAACACTGTCCAGACTGAAAATTCCATCTATTTGACTTCCTGTGGAATTTATTTATTTATTTGATTGGTATTTTTTGTGCCGTATTCAAGAGCATTTCACTTACACAATGGCGACCAAACCGGGTAGAGCCTGAGGGCTAGCAGTCATCCACCTACTGCTGGCAGACCTTTATTTCAAAGTTCTGACATTCATCGCAACACCATCACCTAACCTGAACAAAACTTGAACTAGAAGTCACAAGGTGATGCGTTCACATAAACTGTGTGAGATGAGCGCGGACCTTGCTGAAAAAAGAAACTATGGAGCCCGGTAACCTGGTGTGAAGAGGTTTGGGTACGAAGTGACCCGATACCTTTCACTTATATGAATGGGTCAGTGTTGAAATGCCCCCTCTCGGAGAAAGTGAATGTTGCAGCGCACAACACTGACTGCGTACTTCTGGCCAGCGCGAATATAGGTCACGCAACTGGTTATTGAAAATTGACCGATTCAAGCTTCCAATTAACTTTATTTACTGAAAAACAAACAAAAACCAAGTACTTTCAAGGACCTGCACATAAAATGTAAAGGTTTTCAAGGACCCATGCGAACCCTGTTTAAAGTTGACTGTATAATTCCACTTTCCCAACACTTTTTCCCAATTCAGAATACAATTCAGTAAACTTTAATAAGCCTTAGCTCCTTGAAACTAAAACAAAATAGAAACTTTGACGAACATTCCCAGAGCCTAAATTACAAGGAGCTGATCGTTCTGGAACCTTGAAACCCATTGACTTTCTATGAAAGGTAATGTTACGTGCTATATATCTGAAGAATTTGATAGTATAAAAAGAACCTAATGTTTACATTCCTTACCTTGATGGTCAAGTAAAATATTTTCTGGTTTGAGATCTCTGTATATGATTCCTTGTGAATGTAGATGCTCTATGGCTAATGTGATTTCTGCTAGATAAAAACTGCAATGAAATAATAACAAGAAACTAAACTTTCTCAATTAAAGCACATAGTATTCAATTCAATAATTTGCATAGCATTCAATTCGAAGATTGCTAATAACATCAAAGAAAAATGAAGGAATAGAAACATATTACCTAGCTAAAGCTGGATAAAGCAATAAATTAAAACACTAAAAATATATTTAAAACAAAATTAATAACTTGACAAAGGTTATACCAGAATAACTTCATGAGAATCATGAGAGGAACATAAGACAAATAGGAGACTTTGACGGGCCACACAAAAGGGTCTAAATCACAGAGAAACACATGGTTTTCTGCTGTGACGCTGCAGTATTTGTGTACTGCCTGTTTCATGAGCACATGCAACTAGAAATGTGACGTAATCCAAGGAAGAACAAAGAAGCACATGGTTTTGGACCCTTCAGTTAAACCTGGGAAGGTGTTTTACGAGTTTCCCATTACATGACATTTTTTTCAGAAGTACAAGAAAGCAAGTTCATGTATTCTTTTGTTCCTTAATGTTCCATAATCTGATCAAAATATGGGACAAAGAGAGATCACACTAGGACCATGTTCAAATGTGTAACTGGCCTGAAAACCACTATGTCATACATGTTTATTTATATGACTGTTGTTTATGAGGCCATGCTCAAGAATATTTCACTGGCAGACTGTGAAACCAGAGAAATGGTCTGAGCCGCTTGTACTGGAAACATCAAATACTGTAAACCGACTGAACCTAAATTTGCTCCAAATAGAGGACATTTTACCAATTCTTTGGAAAACATTGAAGGTCTGACATTTTTTGAAACACCCCTTTGTTGGAATTGTTATGACCCAAGTGAACTCTGTCCAGTACTATATATCATGGAAATATATGTACCACTTTGTCCAATGGGCTGTTTTCAAAAATTTCAGGCACCTATTTACAGGATTGAAAACAATGAATGAAGTCAAAATATAGTGCAATCAGGACACAGAGGAAAGGCTGCTAATGATGACCGAACTGTCATAGCTTTAAACAAACTAAACAGAGATTTCTGTTTAACAGCACCTTTTGCTGTGACACTCACAGGACAAGCAACTGAAGGTTTTCTAACCAGAACAAATGCTCCGACCTCATGATATCACTTCTAGATTTATTCATCTAGATGAACAATCAGTCGCCATGCTACCTCACAGATTGGGAACAGAGCCTTAATTTTTTTTCTGGGTACATGTACATGTATATGGCTCTAGACGTATCCTGATTTTCTTACTGACAGAGGATGTACACTGTATCTTGTGCATAAGAGATCCTGTGTTCATAGTTGCAAACACCACCATTCCGAAAAATTATCAACATGGACAAGATTAACTCGACACATTTTTCCAATAAACAAGCCCCCTACATAGTCAAACAGACACACACACAGAAAACATAAGAAGAAATCTGTTAAGTCAATTATGAACTCACCAAGCTGTGTCTTCCATAAAGATGCCTTCTCTTTCCAGCTGCATGAACAACTCCCCACCCGGTAAATATTCCAAAATAAGATACAGTTTTCCCCCGGTTTGGAAAGCATACATTAAATCCACTATAAACGGGTGCTGTGAACAGAGATAAAAAAAGTATCAACCCATTTATTCAACTGCTTGGTGTCAACATGACATGTACTTAAAGACGGAGAAAATATAAAAATTTCATAAAAGTTCAGATGAAAGAGTGTGAAAAGTTAGTTTTATTTTTAAGGAGAAAAAGACATTTGAAATTAATTTTTGTATGGTGGGTATTTGGGACCACCTGTTGGTATATATAGTCTTTGAGTAATAATGTTATAATTGAGGATGTAACACGTGTTTAATAAATATTTTTGCACTAGAAAATATCCATTTCAACTAACAGATGTGTTCAACCTGGATTTGGATCATATTTCTATTTTTAATACGTTTATAAATAATACCATAATTTAGGTTAAATGCATGTTTGGATGTAAACACCAAATTTACATTCAAATAAATTTATTAGACATACATCACATCCTTATTTAGAATGTTATTATGCAATGACAATAAATACTAAAATTTGGTCCCAAATACCCACCATACACCTACTCAAAAATTTTGTATGGGTACTTTGATAAAAAAATTTTTATTTTTTATTTTTCTCTCCATGTTAATTTCTTTAAAATCCCTATCTTTTTCAAGAGCCAGAATAAAAAATATAGAATTCCCTACCAACCAACCCTAGTTTGTCTCATAGCGTCTGGTTACGCCCAAGCATGGCCTCATACATACCAAACATGAAGAATTTTTATTGTACAAGATTAAAAGAAGATAATTCATTCAGTGGGATGGATTCTGCATCAAAAATAGAAATTAAGCTATATGTAAACTGGCATATTAGCCTTATAACTTAAATGGAAAGACCACACAAAAATGTAGTTGTGGTTAGAGAGAAGACCATTAAAAACTGTATCTTAAAATACTTTCAATGAATTTCTTAGATTTTTTTTCACTGAAGTAAGCCCAGTCAAATATTTTGATTGTATGCTCTGTTTCATGGAAAACATTGATAATGTAGTTCACCAGTGACGTCACAAATGATTGTATGCTCTGTTTCATGGACAACATTGATAATGTGGTTCACCAGTGACGTCACAAATGATTGTATGCTCTGTTTCATGGACAACATTGATAATGTGGTTCACCAGTGACGTCACAAATGATTGTATGCTCTGTTTCATGGACAACATTGATAATGTGGTTCACCAGTGACGTCACAAATGATTGTATGCTCTGTTTCATGGACAACATTGATAATGTAGTTCACCAGTGACGTCACAAATGGTTGTATGCTCTGTTTCATGGACAACATTGATAATGCGGTTCACCAGTGACGTCACAAAACTTTTTGTACACATTTATACTCCTCTCTGAATAAAGTTCTTGTGAAGAGTACTCCTGTACTGTTTACCTGTATATGATAAAGCTAAGATGACGTTCTGCTTTAGGGTTACAGAAAAGTCAGTGTGACGTCACTGGTGATCCACATTATCAATATGGTTCTTAAAACCCACCATAAAATCAAAACATTTGACTGCATTTAATTTGGTAAAAAACAAAATCAAAAAAAAAAAAAAAAAAATTCAGTGATGGTATTTTTAGATGTAGTTTTTAATGCTCTTTTCATTCACCATAATTTCATTTTTGTGCAGTCTTTCCCTTTAAAATAAGTACCATAGTACTGAAAAACAAGATTGAAAGGTAATCTTACCTTCACAGCTTCTAAAATATTTCTTTCTGCTTTTGTATGGGCAGTATCCTTGGCATTTCTGGCTATAGTTGCCTGGAAAGAAGAGAACAAATAATAAACATAAATGATAGATCTGTTTCCGAAAGGGCAGATGGAGCCACTTTCACACATAGCCAAATGAACAGCTATTAAGCATATTTGCTAAGTTTGCATGTCAGATTTATGGACTTTCAATCTTGGATTTTAGTTCAAAATTTCAAATCAAGGGAAGACAAAGTGACAGGATCTACAAACTTTAAATGATGAAGTTATGGTTTGCAGTCAATGTCTCATCTTTTTGACTGGTATAGAGACTCACAGCATGTGAACATGCACACTTTGTAGCATTCTAACAAGAACCCGAACATGTAACTTGTGAGAAGAAACCAAAAATAAGCAAACATCCATTGGATAGATCATTGGAAACTTCAGTACGACATTTGTTTATTTCATTATTCCCTTTTTCCAATAAACAATATTAAATCTCATGTTAGAATTTTGTGGGGAGCTTCTATTCATGACCTTCAAAGACCAACAAAAGTAAAGATGGAAAGGCTTCAGTCGTCTAAACCAGCGACACTCTAATCTCTAGCGAACTTTGTGATACAAAGACATTTTAATCGATTTTACTCGACTTCTCATTCCTGACAGTTGGATATACATGCAGGAACCTCAGAGGTCAGCATGTAGCTTAATTTCTCAAGGTGCTTGCTCTCAAGGCAAGCAACATGTAGCAATGAAAACTGCTTGCCTGCACTCAATTCCACCTGCCATGCCATTACGCAATAATATTTTTAAAACTTATTGTTTACAAGTATAATGAAACTGTAAGCATATTTCAAAACCTTTATGGATAAATAAAGAAAGAGCATCTGTTATGTTTCAGCATAATTTGAATGATAATGTGAAGCAATAGGCACTGTAAATGAGAGTTATATATATATAATATGCATGGCAAAGATTTCTACTCTCAACCTCTTGTTGCAGTCAAAAAGCAGAAAATCATCTACTGAACTCACCTTTTTTAGAACTTTCATGGCAAAAATTTTGCCTGTGTCATTTCCAGATACCTTGCGGACTTGAAAAACCTTGAAATACACAAAAAATAGCTAATAAAACGTTTACAATCTTACAAATGTTTAACACTGTACACAGCCTGGGTCTGTTGAGACTGTACCTGTGTTGGTTGGGAAAAAGGTATAAGGACTCCGTCATATAAAACAAAATTTTGCATGCAGGTGTCATATGCTATATGACAATAGCTAATTGCACTGAAATCAAACACAAACTGTAGGGGGATACAGACTAACAGATGGGGTTCAACTGAAAATGAGAACTCATACTATCAAATATGCATACTTGTTACATGTACCAAGTTTAACTGAAATTTGACAGAAAACTCGAAGAACAACAAGTGCTGCAAAACCAGGGTCTCTGATGAGACAGTACAAGTAGCCGTATAAGTGGTATCCGCTTAAACAAACATGCATACACGAACAAATCATTTCAAAATTAGTGCAAATGAATGAATTTTTTCGTCCAAAAAAGTGAATACTTAGCAGCAAATAAATGTCCTAAAATATTGTTTCTGGTAACGAAACTCACATTTTTCCTTTAGAGCATCATCCAACCTTCCAAACAATCATCAAAACAACTTCCTACAATCAATAGAACTCTCAGAATCTTTTAAAATTAGCAACTTAGTCCTGGCCAAAAGTTTAGGTCATTTAGGGTCTTAATAACCTTCATACATGCATGGGATTAATTTACTTTTAACAGCTAAACTTTACGCTTAACTTTAAATGAAGTAGACATTTCTATTTTTTTTTTTTTTGGTTTTTGTTTTCATTGATTTCTTTTTTGGTAGCCAAGTAGAGATTTGCCTTACTTTTCCATAGCCACCCTTGCCTAGCACCTTGAGCAGCTGGAAGTCCTGGGGGCCAGCCCTCTGGGGTCCAGGGTTAACTGTGCTCTCGGTCAACTCCAGGGTCTCCATGCCCTCCACACTGACACATACAAAATATGGCAACAGTTCAAATACCTTGTAGAACACTATAATATATAATACTGTTCCTTACACAGGGACATGTACATATGATGAATAGCGAATCAATGCTGCCATGTGAGCCACTAAGGATAAAATATCCACTCATGAAAAATATAAAATGGGAAAGAGTGAATCACTGTAACAAAATGTCCCAAAAATAAGGAATGAGCACGAACTGGCCTTTCAACCTAACTTAATGTATTGTGTTTTATATCACTTTTCTTCGCAAATGTTTTTGAACATTTGCTGTCATATGCGGAACTATATGTTTGTGCAGTCATGTTGCTTTTGCCTGCAATGAGAATGTCTTATGTTTGTGCACGGTCATGTTGCTATTGCCTGCGATGAGACTGTCTCATGTTTGTGCACGGTCATGTTGCTATTGCCTGCGATGAGACTGTCTCATGTTTGTGCACGGTCATGTTGCTATTGCCTGCAATGAGAATTGCCTGCGATGAGACTGTCTCATGTTTGTGCACGGTCATGTTGCTATTGCCTGCAATGAGAATGTCTTATGTTTGTGCACGGTCATGTTGCTATTGCCTGCAATGAGAATGTCTTATGTTTGTGCACGGTCATGTTGCTATTGCCTGTGATGGGGCTGTCTTAACCAGATTGCAGCATTTACACAATGCCTCCCAGTTTGTTCTTACATAGTGTCCTTTTTTCCCTCGTTTTGGTTGTTTCAGTTATGTGACGAACAGAATCTGATACTCTTGTTCACTTCATATGAAAGTTATGAAACGAGTTGGAGAAATTTTGCCTATGTTGTTTCACCACTGTCATATGAAATGAACACTTGTGTCAGAGCCTCTATACGGTGTTTATATATACATGTATGTACATCAGTTTTATTTTATACGTGTTCAAATTTAGTATTTGGTTGTAGTTGGCAACTCTTCTTCTTTGCCTAATATCTCCATTTTTACACATACTTATACATTTATTGCTCTCATTTATTACTCTCATAGCCATGGATCTTGTGCAATAGTGAAATTTTTGAAAAATGATAAAATTATAAAATACATTCACATGTGCATCTGTCAACAGAAAATTTTTTGAGGCAGACTATTAAAATATAGGAGGCAGAGACAACAAGACCTTGGGTCAATCCTATGAAACCATTTCACCTGTCTTTCGTGATATTTAGCTCGCTTGCCCATTCGCCTGCTCATCCTGCAGTGGCGTTTTGAAGGAAAATATCAGATGCCAGACAGACAGATGGACAAATGCCAGACAACCTGCCAATATATAACCTCTTCTGGCATGGACCAATAGAGCTCAAAACTGAGTTTTATGTTCCCTGCAGCATGAAAAGGTAGCAAAATTGACATTTTCCCTTATTTGTCTGCATCTGACATGAAAAACAAAGAAACAAAACAAAACAAAAACAAAACAAAGTTCTGGTATTTATTAAATTCAGTCTGGCAAAATATTTTTATCTAAAACAAACACTGATGTATATATATGCACCTAGGTGGACCTTGGAGAATCTAATCACACACGTGTGCACCTACAGTAAAACAATCCCAAGGCCAAGGATATTAATATGTACACGCACTTGTTCATATACACAAGTACACCTATCAGTACGAAGGTCAACATGCAAGCAAAATAATGATATCTTATTCTAGTTATCGCGAGAGACCTGATGAACCTTGATTACCAAGTGGAAATCAATGGATATTTTTTTTATCTGCAATGTATTCATTATCTGTTAGTCAATACGTACATGTACATGTACATAATACCGGACATTTCACTTCATAAATATATAAATTACTGTATGCACATGCACATATGCACAAAGCTTTGTTCTAACAGACCCATAAGTTGCTACAAAAAGCTGGCCAGTATTTTTTTTTTTTTTCTGATCATCTGACATCAAGTCATGTCAGTCCCGGTGAATAACCTCATAAGTACATTTGGTGCAACCACTACACTCACAGATCCACTGGATGTCTGTCTGTCTGCTTAACTGTGGTCGATTACCTAAAATTTCATTCACGACTAAGTGGCTCATATTGCCTGATTCACAGTTTTAGTGATCTTAAGAATTCTGTTTGGAGGGTGCGTTTAACAAATAAAATGCACTTTCTGGGAAAAATGTTATGCCACTTAACCTAATACATGTATCTGTACATGTACAACCACTGTACCCAATCAAGGGCAACATCAGAACAAGTACATTTGCATCCCTGGCACTTAGAGGTAATATCTGAACATGTAGAACCTATGCTAAGTCAAATGCCATATTTATACATGTACAACCTGTGCTCAGTCAAAGGCTGTACATGTACAACCTGTGCTCAGTCAAAGGCAATATTTGTATATGTACAACATGTGCTCAGTCAAAGGCAATATTTGTTCATGTGCAAGGTGCGCTTAGTCAAGGGCAATATCTGTGCATGTACACAACCTCTGCTCAGTCAAAGGCAATATGTGTACATATACAAGGTGTGCTTAGTCAAAGGCAATACTTGTATATGTACAACCTGTGCTCAGTCAAAGGCAATATTTGTAAACAACTTGTGCTCAGTCAAAGGCAATATTTGTACATGTACACAACCTGTGCTCAGTCAAAGGTAATATTTGTATATGTACAACCTGTGCTCAGTCAAAGGCAATATTTGTACATGTACACAACCTGTGCTCAGTCGAAGGCAATATTTGTACATGTATACAACCTCTGCTCAGTCGAAGGCAATATTTGTACATGTACTCAGCCTCTGCTCAGTAAAAGGCTATATTTGTACATGTACACAACCTGTGCTCAGTCAAAGGCAATATTTGTATATGTACAACCTGTGCTCAGTCAAAGGCAATATTTGTACACAACCTGTGCTCAGTCAAAGGCAATATTTGTACATGTACACAACCTGTGCTCAGTCAAAGGCAATATTTGTATATGTACAACCTGTGCTCAGTCAAAGGCAGTATTTGTACATGTACACAACCTGTGCTCAGTCAAAGGCAATATTTGTACATGTACTTGTACATCCACTGTACTTAGTCAAAGGCAGTTTTAGTATAAAAACAAACAGATATGAGTAGCATTCAGGCTAGCTTAGCTTTTACCATCACGTATTTTTAAAGACATCTCTAGGATAACATGTTTCTTGTCACTCTAACAATAAACTGAGCCATTATATCAATCAGGGATGTTGTCATGTCTTCTATTCATTATCCTTGGTAGCACTCCTTTGTTTTCACAAAACAGGGATTAAAACAAAGTTAATCTACGAGAAATTGACATCATAGAGATGAATACATGTACTCTCTATTTATGCACTGAAAAACCCTTCGGTCTTAAGCACATGTACAATGCAACGAATAGATACAAATTTCAAGACATATTATGTATCATACCAACCATTCAAAATATTTAACTTCAATGACCTCAATGACCTTGAAACGGTCAAGGTCAACGAAAATGAATAGGGTTCTTAATCACGGCGGAGTGTAGGTGTGGTATAAGTTTGGTGACCTAGGGACAAACTGCTATAAATATAGAAAGTTCACAAGAATTTAATAATATTTAACATAAATGACGGACGCCGCACACTACAACAATATTGGCTGAGGGGTAAAACAAAGAAAATCTCCATAATAATTAACTTGTTTCTATTGATATAATTTACTTTGCGAGTTAAAATTTAGGGTAATTGAATTGAAAAATAGCTCCCAGAAAATACACTGGCTCCAAGAATATAAAAAACACTGACTCCTGCTTTTCTCATACATATCAACAAATAACTGATAAATTACACATGTACCTTAATGGGAACATTTGAAATCCTGGACACTGATAGCACTGAACTGTATTAGAAGTTTGTCAGAACTATGTCACAAGTGTGTCAGAACTGAGTCACAAGTGTGTCAGAACTGAGTCACAAGTGTGTAAAATGCTACTCACTCAAGGATGGCATGCCGACTAGAGGTAAGGAACCGCTCCTGGAACAGAAAGAAAAAAAGTGAAATTATTTTCTGATTAAAACTAATACAAAATTTATGTTTAAAAGTAGAAAAATTTCTAAGTGGGAAAATGCAAGACTTCGATTCAAAGCCCACATTGGTGGATTAAACTGAATATGCCCAAAATTAAATCTAACTAACCACTTATCTCGCACACCAACAAACAATGGGAGAATTTTGCCAATCCTTAAAATTGTCTGTGTGGTATATCAAAGTCTTTCACTGTCAAAACTGATATCGTATTAAAATATATAAATCCATAGTTTATAGGGCAGTCTTCATACAACTATAATAAAATAATTTAAACTTTGGGTCTTCACAATTTGGACGAACACAAATTTAGAAGGAAAATCATAAGAGCAACTTGTAAATTCATTAAACTGTGATTGTATCTTAATCCTGTGAAAATTACAAATTACATATCAACTGGCAGCCATGTGTCACTGATCTAGTTTCACACCTTCATGTCGGTGACACACTTAACATTTAATTCAGGTAAGAAATCAGACCACCCTTGTGATGTGCCAGAATGGGGTATCACCAAAACCTGTGCAAATTTCCAATGTACCGATATGCACACATGTATATGTATGTAAGTCAGTAAGTTGACAACATGGTGAAAACAGGTCATACTATCCCAGTAATCTGTCATGGGGTTGTTAACTAGCCAGCCTTGCCAGCTGAGCACCATACAGGAAGTCTACATATCATAATCTGTTGTCTCCACAAATACATGCAAATCTGTCGTCTCCACAAATACATGGAAAAAAAAAAACCTGAAGTAAAATATATTCATTACATTCCTGCAGCCTTCCTGATGACGCTCTGAAGACGTTTATGATACAGTTGTAGTGATGGAAGAACTACATGTACATGTAGGTACACACCAATACGGTCGTTGTTGGTTTAAGTCCAGCTCATGGTGGCTACCTCCCCGGCAGTATGTGGGACGCTCTGCCATAAACCTGCTGATGGTTATGGCTTTCCCGCGAACTCTGCTCGGTTTCCTTCCACCGTAATCTGGCCGCTGTCGTATAAGTGAAATATTCTTGAGTACGGCATAAAACACCAATCAAATAAAAAAATAAATAAACATGTAATTACACGCAGCAGAAGGACATGTGCACATCCAAACCACTAAACAGACTGATCTAGTAGAAATACAATGGTCTTTCTATCATTATGTTACTGATTACTGTTAAAGATCCACAATCATGATAATGATCAACGCAGTGTCCTAATGTACATGTAATGGGGTCTTCCAGCATCCGTTGTGTTCATATGCATGTCAAGAACATGTACATGTAAAGAAAATATCAAATGATCATGTACATGTAATTCAGAAAGAATGATAAATTAAGTGAATCCGCTTTACACTGTAACCTCTAGGCACAGAGTTTTGAATTTTCGTCTTGTCACAGGTTCTACATAAAACCAAACTTCTACCGATCTCAATATAAGTTATGTAGTAATATTGTAATATCAAGGGTGCTTGAGATCAGATAACTCTGCATCGTAAACATGGTGATAACTCTGTCTGGCCTGCCTGTCAACTGAAGACATGCCAGAGGGACAACCTTTCAAATATGATCTTTAATAAAAGTTCAGGTGTGCCAGTATGTTCTATTTCTTGACTGCTGCAATGACGGGAGCAACACGATTTCAATTATTTTCATCTTTTAACATGATATGTAATTCTCACTTTATAATTTTTTAAAGGCTTAATAACTGATTGTTGTTTGATTTCTCTTTTGACTGTTTTTGGGGTTTGTATTTATCAATGTTTTTAGTTCACATTTGGCCTCAGGGCTGATTTTTGTTGAGGCTCACATTTGGCAGAACTTTGTTTTTTGTACATGTAACAGTTAAGAGCTCTTTCATTAAAACAACAGACCACATTTTTAGAAAGTATGCAGCATCTGAAAGGCAATTTGGTGCTGATTCCAAATATGGTCTTCATTATTTCTTGGTATTTTTTATTTTTATAGTGATTAAATCAGAAATAAAGGCACAGGTGCTACAGTTGATTTTTTGGACCATATGAAAGCACTGTGATGAAACAGGTTCTTTTTAGCTGCAAAAATCCTCTGACTGCTACATGTCTATGTTCTACATGAATACATATGTACATGTAGTAACACACCTATATCGATATTTAATGTGGAAACATAGTAGTTACAGCATGTTTAGCAGCAAAAAAGCATCTGTGATGTCACTGCGCTTTAATATGCTCCAAAAAGACCACCGTAGCACTGTAACTTATTTCCATAATAATCACTGTAAAAAAAAAGATAATGACGACCACATTTGGAATCAGCACGAAATTGCCTTTCTGATGATGCGTACTTTCTAAAAACATGGTCTGTTTTTTTTTAAAGCATTTGACAAACATTTCATTTTACATTTCACAGTTGTTGCATCTAACAACTGACTGAGGTTGTGTCAGTCTTATATTTGACAATTGTTCCGTTTTACAATTGACATCTGTTCCATCTTAAAACTGACAGAGGTTATGTCTTACACTTGACAGCTGTTGCATCTAATATTTGACGGCTGCTCTGCATGTACATGTATGCACTGATGCCACATCCCTTTATTACCCCAGACTCAGTGATGACAGTACATAATAAAATGTTGAAATACAGAGTACAAAACAAATTCCATGCTATCATGCTTTGGCATAACACTACTTGTGCTTGACTGTTCCATCTTTGAACATTTGACAGCTCTTCCATCTATATGCATGGCACACAGGTGTTCTATCTATATTATACATGTAAGAATATGACAGTTCATCCACCTATTAACATCTGAGATTCAATCTAACATTTAAAAGTGGTTCTGCCTAGCATAAGAAAGATGTTGCATCTAACAATTAACAGTTGTTCTGTCATGAAAATAGCTCTTTTTCTGGCTGCATTTCAATTTTATTGTTGGCTCTTATTTATTTGACTGGTGTTGACCACTGTACTCAAGAATATTTCACTTGTACGACGGCAGCCAGCATTATGGTGGGAGGAAACCTGCCAAAGCCACAGGGAAACCCATGACCATCTGCAGGTTGCTGACAGACATTCCCTTGTATGGCCGGAGAGGAAAACAGCCTAGACTAGACTTGAACTCACACTGACCGCATCAGTGAGAGACACTGAGGTCATTACAATGCACTAGCACGCTAACACCCTTGGCCCCAGAGGCCCTGGCTGTTATTTGGGACTGATCACTTGTAGAATACTAGTCTATTTGATGTTTGTTTACCATCGCATTTGAACTTTTTTTTTTTTTGGACCCCTCAAGATTCCTCTTTGTCCTCCCACTTGATCCTTGATTGGGCAATTTTTCAATAAAATAGTGTAAAAACAAGTTTAAACAGTTATTTAAATACTGCTGTGATATTTCTTCCTCAAATAAATTTGCAATGTAAAGAAACAGACAGGTGAATGCTGACATCCATAAATTGATTCTCTCAGAAAAGGGGGACGGGGGGGAACTGAAGGATGCCTGGATGTAATGTGCAACATGGTACAAGTAGGTTGATTAGGTTCCCCACGAAGGAAGAAAGAGCTGACCAGGACTGATGGCTTAGCTACATGTATTTGCTTTTGCTCCAGCACCAAATTTAGGATGGTTCCCACGGCAATATCCTTGGCATTGTTAAGACAGCCACCAAAGCCAAGACAATGGGACTCAGAAGTGTAAAACACTAAGTCATACTGCATAGCTAGGACTAAAAAGTGCCTGACATTTTGTGACAGGAAATTCTTTGGGCTTTCTAAAATAATAAACAAAACATTCTTGTCAAGTCTCCTATGTAGTCTCTTTCTGGTAAAGCAAAATTCATGACTGCCGACTTCACCCTCTTGAGCTGACGAGGGGGTGAAAGATAACATGGGCGTGGATTAGTCCTAGAGAATATGACTCATATGAGCCATGTATGTATATCCTTGTCTACAATGATTGTGGAAAGAATACCTACATCTCAACAATGACAGCATGTACCCAGAATCGCCCAAAACATCATAAATTTGGTGCTGGAGTATGGTCAAATAGCTAAAGAATTTACTGAAAGTCTGTTGCCAAGCTGGGTTTGGATGAATTGATCGCGCATGCCTTTAGGCAGTGTTTTTGATAACTGGAGTCTTGTGCAATCTGGAATTAATCACCAATTAGGCTTTTCCAAACCAAAGGATTTCATCGGCTTGAAGCAGCGGCGTTTCGTCATGACGGAAGAAAAAGCTTGTGAGGATCGATTCCTTAGCTATTTGACTTTACTCCAGCACCAAATTTATTATGGTTTGGGAGATATCCTGGGTGCATGCTGTCATTGTTGAGAGGTACATGTATGCCATGTGTGTATGAGATATATGCCATACTCTGAGTTACAACACGAAAATTAACCAGAAGGGAAACTATTCTTAGAATGAATGAGTATGGCTTAAAGCCACATCGGCAATATTTCAGCCATATCGTTCTTCTGTCACATTCGTGGGAAATTTATGAACATAATACGAAGTATGTGGAATAAAAGTCAGAATTATTTGCAAATTATTTCAGTGGGTGAGTAATGAATATCTATACGTCCGATGAAGACAACCTGAACTACAGGAGACAGGTCACATGCGCATGTGTAGAATACTTCACGTCAGATCATAACACTTCCTTATTGGCGACATTTGGAAGCCGGGGTAATATAATCCCTTGAAACCTGTGAAGTTTGAGAACAGACGAATCAAATGAGCAACTAAACGTTAATTATTGTAACACACATCTCGAGTGCGTAACTTTATCGCTGATTAGTGCCTATCAGCCTTTGTGTCACTTGTCAATGTGTTGACTGGGTATATTCGCACAATGGCATTACATCACACAGTGGGGAAGTTCGCTGCGAAGTTAAAGCCGGTCAACGTACCGGCGCGCGACACACGGACAGAACTCACGAACTCACCTCAATCTGGTCGTCGGCCACCAAATACTCGTCGTCTGAGATGTCCTCTTCTTGATCCGGGGCATCATGAAGCTCTAAATCAAACACCCCAGCCATGGTGCTTCCCAGAGACCGGGAAAAGTGCACAGAAGATCGTCTCCGTTATGGTCGTCGTAACTTCTGAAAGAGAGATTCCTTCTGACGTCATCATCACGTGGGGAACGGCTTCCGCCTACGCAACTCAGCCACTCAGAACAGCCGTTATAAAAGGATACATGGCGCACGTGGGAGCAGCCAATCACGTGTTGTGGACTCCGTCCAGGCTATATTTATACAGTTTGTCGTAAACAAGGTAGTTGCCTTAACATCGTGGGAGTATGTAGGAAAGTCTTGTCACATTAGAGCACATAGCGACAAGGACTATTTTATTTTGGTATCCCGAACATAGGGTCGCCAAGAATTCTCGACTATCGAGTAGTAGGCCTGCACTAATATGTGTCAGCACCTAAGCAATACAAACCATGATAAACCCCTGGACAGCCAGCTCGTAATCGTTATAAAACGCTTAATCGTATATTGTATCTGCGCTTATCTATACAGCGCCCAATAATTGCCGCGCATTGCACTTAATACCATATCCTATCATCTCTCTTATTGAGGTCACTAAACCGGTGATTTCTGGCACCCAATTAGCTCTATAAATTCACCGAGCTGTGTTTTCTGTCAGCTGATGCGTGTATTTAAATTTTCTTCTTATATATACTTCACCATGCGGTTGGTCGTGGGTTTCCCCTGGGTTCTGCGCGGTTTTCTCCCGACATAATGCTGTCGTCGTATAGGCCTAACTGAAATAATCTTCAGTGCAGCATAGAACACCAATCAAATAAATAAACTGTGACCAGAAGAGACCTACACGGTAGGCAAGCGCTATATGCTGCATGTTTGATAATTCTTTCGCTTTAAAACCACTGCAGCTTGTACAAGAGAATATGCGAGGTCGAATCCTGTTTCCATGTTGAAGTGCGTCAGTAATGGCGTAGATTGACTTGCGATCGTAAGAGACTGGGTCCAACAAGACGTAGTCTATCTACATGTGTACGCCTAACCTTTATGTGGAAAATCAAGACAAAACTTTGCGATCTTGAGCAACTAGCGCCGTCTGATCAGATTCCGTTTCGACTACGACCGGCGACAAATGTGAGGAGATACATATAGCAATGTAACTATCATGTGACCTGATCTCGATGGCGGCGCCCGGTTACACGGTCCGTGGATGTAACTGATATAATGTCTTCATACCTCCAGTTTGGGGTAAAATTTCATGATGACATGATTTATGTGCTATGTAAAGAGATGGCTGGAATGTATATAGGCCTACATTGGCTTGAGAAACAGTTAGAGATTGTAATAAATTTATCAAATAAAGGTGTTAAGGCTTATAACAATCTCATAAAAATCAGATCCTTAGTTCTCGCTGCGTTACGCCACTGCGCTACGTCTTAGTGTAGCGGCCTCACTATGTGATTTTAATGAGGTTGGGCTTATATTCGTATTTATTTTCTCTTAATCAATTTTAGACATATTTATAATAAGAAGTACAAAATGTAGACGGTTATCAATTTTGTTCAAACCCAACCATTATTTATAGGCCCCTGACTTGTTGTTCCTAGGTTTCTTGAGGTCTGTGTGGGTAAACCCACGACCATCCGCAAGTTGCTGGCAGATATTCCTACGTACGGACGGAGAGGAAACCAGCATGAGCTGGACTTGAACTCACAGCGAGCGTACTGGTGGGGTCATTTCAGAGTAAGGTTCTTACTGGTTCTTGTCGTTCAAGAGCAAAGAACACTGTAAATTTCGATGTTTAAATTATAAACACTTTTAAGCATCAGGTATTAAATACTTGGAGATTATAGCATTATAGTATGGAGCCTATATATACATTGTTTTAGATACTTATGTTTAGTACTTAAATGTACATGTATGTGTATATTTATTAAACACGCTTGTTTGAAGCATAACTACCCATTAAAGGCGTTGGGCATTGGTCATTTTACAGTGTATTGTCATAAATGAATGCCGATTTGGAGAACATACTGACTGAGTGCATGTATCTGACTTAGTCACGCTTGTATATAGTTTCTCAATTCATAAAAAAGAATAACTCTAACATATTTAAATTAACAGTGCTTTATCAGCCAGGGATCAGGTCAAGATAATTTACCATCTCTTTCCTTCAGGAGAGCTGACACCTTTTGGAGTGTTTTTTTGAAGAAAATCACATAGGGCCACATTGTCACGCATATGGAACCAAGTGTAACACAAGAGCATATAGAGCTGGAAGAACTACAGAGGCCAGACGAACTTCAGAGAATTACTTTAAATCGGAACGATGTCAAAAGCTTGCCAAACAGCAAAGCAGAATTAAGAAATGGCCTAGTATAACATGGATAAGAATCCGCCAGCTGTGAATGATATTAGGAAGCCAGATTTAGTCAGATTCCAAACAGCAAACAGAAAAAAAAACGGCTGGAAAGAAAAAGAAATGCGTGTATAAAGTGTCCCACTATGAAGCAGGCCAACAGAAGGAAGTCAAATCTGGTAGGTTACAAATCTGACTGCTGAGACAACATTGGAAGAACAACTGCGCCTTTACCACATTTTGTGAGATACACAAACCCAGCAGGTGGAAATGGTCACCATGTAAGGATTGGAGCATTTTACAGTTATGGCAAATAATAAAACGTCCTCTCTGCAGCGGCTTTCTACTACTGCACGGCAAAAGCTGTGGAGGTACAAGACCTCCCTAGGGGTGGGGGCTGCAATTTAACCACGGTGCCCACCCAGCTGAAAGGACATGATATTCATTTGTTACCTCATGCACTACAGGAAATAGCTGTCAATTACCTTACCAAGTACCGGCAGTAAGGTTGAGAGTTATCCCTTGCGATACCTTGCCATGCATAGGACGAACTGAAGACGTCAGATCCGTAGTGTAGAGCTTTATTAGTCGCTGTAAAATAACAGCATTTATTATTTATACATCAGTGAAATCCCAATACTTCCTTCACTGAGAAAATAATCCCAACATTTCCTTCACTGGTAGAAGTGTTATTTTCACTGCAGTGAAATATCACATTTTGATATTCCACACCCACATGATTTCCTATGTGAAAAAATAATTTTCTCGTAAAAATGATTTCGAGTGTGAAAAACATGGCTACTATTGTGAAAAACAACTTTCTTCGCCAAAAAAGTAGTTTTCTGTGAAAAGCCATCAACTAACTTTACTGATAAACGTAAGTCGCCTTAGTAGCAAATATATACAGAAAACTGTCAAAAACTTCGGATGAAATTGTATAGCACTAATAAGCCATCGTCGTTCAGGCCATACAAATACTCCAGAACAGAGTTAGTCAAATACTTGGGTTGACTTCGCAGACGGGCCGATCTTCTGAGTGGAGTTGGAGAGGCGGGACGTTCACACTGACCTATCAACTCGGCGTGGGTAGGTGACGTGGGTCAGGGGTTGGAAACAAGCGGCAAGGGTGGCACAGATAAGCAGGGATAAAGAGGGAGTGAGGGTGGTGACGCAAGAAGATTAGCACCATGTTCATCTTCAGATGACTCCGGATCTTGGAGCCTTATTAATTGAAGTCCTGAGGTATAGGCACTTTGTAGCAATCAGATATCCGGGCGTTGTACGATGTTTTGCGAAATTGGGAGCCTGTGAATTTGTTAATCGCAGACACGACAAAATAGCGGTCACGAGGAAGGCGTTTGATGCGGTCGTTGTTCTAACAGACCTGGAACTTGTTTTACAAAGTAATCGGAGGCTAAGTCGATTGTAAACACCATGGCTACCTATCTCTTTAACATGGGTTGTCATGGTACGAGTAGTTACAAGTTAGTCTATGACTTCTTTGTGGAACAGGGGCCTGGTCACCTACATATGTATGCCCACATAGGCGTCGGAATTGGGGGAGGAGGGTGTAGCACAGGGGGCAGTCCCCCCCCCCCCGATTGGGATCTGGAGGGGGATATCTTTTGGCCTCCCCCCCACAGCTTTGCTGTTGGTGAAACTTTTCAAGTCAAGGCGAATGCTACGAAATGCTTTGGGCAGTGGCAAACAAGTTTGACGCATTTCTAAGACAAACTCTGTCAAGACTTCGGCAAACTCCTACATCCAGCATCACCCTCATGGACAACCAAACGCAGAAAGCCCAGCTAGGTGAATAGCATTTGTTTCACGTGAACTCAGTCCTTACAACGTGGATATAGCAGCCTTGCCAAAAACAATACTTCCTGATGAGGGCCAGCTTACAGAAACAGAGCAGGATATACCTTCTTTTGGAGCGAACGAAACGCAAATGAGACGCGAGAAGCAGGCGTAGGATTTGCTATAAAATCTCATCTTGTCCGAAATCGTACAAGCTTGCCCAAAGGTGTCGATGACAGATTTATGCCACTACGAATTCCACACATGCCACACTGATCAGTTGCTATGCCCCGACAATGACCAACCCAGAAGAAGTCAAAGATCAGTTCTACGAAGGACTAGACAGCCTCGTCGCCAAAGTGTCAAAGAAGGACAAACTGTTCCTGTTGGCCTATTTCAGTGCTAGAGTCTTCACACATCACACTACCTGGGAGGACGCAATTGGGAGCAATGGTGTGGGCAACTGCCAGAGTAATGGAACGCTACACCTGAGCACCTACTCATCACCAATACTGTTTTTCGTCAGGCCAACTGATACAAGACAACCTGGATGCACCCACGGTCCACATGATTGATTATGTTATCACAAGGAAAAGAGACAGGCACGACGTGATGACAACAAAGACAATGTGGTGCAAAATGTTGGACTGATCACCGACTTATCCTATCCAAAGTAAGCTTCCATGAAGCAGACAAACGTTGACCTCAAAGGAAGTACCTGGGCGCATCGACGTCTCCAAGCTGAAAGACGACGACATAGCAGATCAACTAGCCAAGGATCTCCACAATAAACTAGCAGACCTTGTTTTTGACAACGATTGTGTTGAGTAAAACTGGTCTAAACTTAGAGGCACTGTCCACTCTTCGTCTCTTTCCAGCCTCGGCCCTACAACACGGAAGTACCAAGACTGGTTCGACGAAAATGACACGGAAATTCAACCCATGCTATCTAGAAAACATCAGTCCAACATCAGTCTCAAAAAGAGATGCTTTCAACAGTGCACGGAGATTGATTCAGTCTAGACTATGTCAGATGCAAGACAAATGGCTCTGAAGAGTTTCAGAAATTCGCTGACATGCACGACTCCAAGCGCCTTTATCATGCTCTCAAAGCTGCCTTTGGCCCACAACCATCAGGGACATCCCCTTTCATGAGCGCTGAAAACTCCACTCATTGATCGTGAGAAGATCTTGGAAAGATGGGCAGAGCACTTCCACTCCGTCCTCAACAGACCTTCATCCATGGATGACGAAGTTATATCTCGCCTCCTGCAAATCGCTATAGAAGAGACCATGGATACAACACCATCGACTGAAGAAGTTAGAAAAACAATCAAGCAGCTGTCATGTCGTAAATCCCCAGGCTCAGACGCTATCCCAGCAGAAATATACAAAGATGGTGGAGAAACTCTGATACAAAAGCTACTGGAACTGTTCACATCATGCTGGAACAAGGGTGAACTACTGTAAGAATTCAAAGACGCATCAATTGTTCACATATACAAGAGAAAGGGAAGCAGACAAGTCTGTGACAATCACAGGGGCATCTCCTTTCTGAGCATAGCGGGAAAGATTCTTGCAAGAGTCCTACTAGACCGTCTCATACTGCACCTCGAAGACGGTTTGTCACCAGAAAGTCAGCTTGGTTTCCGAGCAAATAGAGGTACTGCAGACACGGTGTTTGCAGCCCGACAGTTAGAGGGAAAGTGAAAGAACAGCGCCATTACTTATACACAACATTTGTGAACCTGACTAAAGCATTCAACACTGTCAGCAGGGGAGGTCAGTGGAAGATCAAGGCCAAGTTTGGATGTCCAGAACGCTTCATGACAATAGGGCGTCAGCGATGGCTCGTGTCCTTGATGATGGAGAGACATCACACGACTTCCCAGTTACCAACGGAGTCAAGCAAGGTTGTGTGTTGTCACCTACATTATTCAGCATGATGTTCACTGCTAAGCTGACTGATGCATTCAGCCAAGAGGATCCTACAAAGAAGACCGAAGTACTATACCAACCTGCACCTGGACAGTTATATGTCGAACCAAGTAAATGACACAACCCTTGAAGCAATCGATAAATTTATTTATCTTGGTAGCACCCCGTCGAGAGCAGTTCACATAGATGATGAAATCAACTGCAGAATAGCCAAAGCCATTGCTGCTCATGGAAGACTGCGACTGAGAGTGTGGGAAACATGGACAGTTTATGCAAGACGTGAAGAAACTGAATCACTTCCCCATGATTTGTTTACGCAGACTGATGCGTATCAAGTGGCATGACTAAGTACGAGACACCGAAGTGCTCACTCGGTCTAAACTACCCTCGATCACCAACGTCCTACAACGTTCACAAGTTCGCTGGTCAGGTCACATCTACCACATGCCAGAAACCAGAATCCCCAAGCAACTGCTGTTTGGTGAACATTCATCAGGAGCCAGGCAAGCGGGTAGTCAACGCAAGCGGTACAAAGACTGTCTGAAGACTCACTCAAAAACTTCGGCATATGCACCGATACATGGCAAGAACTGGCTCAAGATCACTCTGTCTGAAAAGCAGCCACCACGACATTGTCAAAACATGCAGAATTAGGAGTGCGTGAGGAAACGTACACTTCGCAAGGCAAGTGCAGCGAGTACCTCTACAACAATAACAGATCACCTGTGCCCTACATGTGGGAAGTACTTCCGTGCCCGGATTGGTCTAACAAGTCATTTACGAACGTACAGGCCACAAACCAGATCTACGACAACGGTGTGATGAAATGGTCCTCATCGATCAACGATGGACGAAAGCCATACGGGCATCTGCTGTACAGTGATCGGTAAGAGAACGCCTACACTATACTCGGCCATCGAGGACCTGGTGCTTAATTGTTAGTACATTTTAACAATTACCTTCATAATATTCTCTTTTGGAGCATGTAAGTGTGCCATTTTATTTTCTTTTCTTTTGTTGTACTGAAAGTATGTGAGTAAAGGATTCAGAAGGATACCGAAATTAAGTTAGCCATTGTTCTTGAATCTTAATTTTCCCACCTTGAATA
The DNA here is from genome assembly GCA_016165875.1 of Acanthopleura granulata. NCBI lineage: Eukaryota > Metazoa > Mollusca > Polyplacophora > Chitonida > Chitonidae > Acanthopleura > Acanthopleura granulata. Next base: position 8,308,243 of record JABBOT010000009.1, on the reverse strand, counting down.
ACTTGAAACGTGGAAGTGAATCATCCAACCAAATTGCTTGTAAAAGAAAAATTAATCTTGATGTTGTATAAAAATCAGGGGAATTACGTGTGCTGATTTTTTGTAAGCTATGTGACATAGGTAAGAGGTATGTATATACATGCATGATAAAACGCTTCTTTCTGTGTGCATTTGCCGTGTTACACATTAGAATGAATGATTCAGTTTGATTTAGTAGTTTATTAGAGTTTATCCCAGTGAAAAGATTCAAATTTATTTTCATTCATTTCAGAATACAAAGGTTATTAAAGCTGAAAACAAATGTAACTATAACAACGGCAAAATAAAATCAAATACAATGTCACAAATCTACCAGCTGTGTAAGTGATATTGCTGTGTTCACACGTGTCAAGCCTAGATCTAAAGACTCCAGGTGTAGTCCTGGGCTAGGTTGCAAGTAAGACCAAAAAACGAGGAAGTTGCTGCCTCCTGCTCACCATCATGGGGAGAAAACAATGACTGGTCACCCTGGTATCAGTATAATGGTCTGGGTGTCTTCCGCAATTCCACTCGTTGAGGCAACACCTGACAGTAAATATACACACATACAAATGAGTTAGTGGTCATATGACTGAAATATCGTTGATGTTAAACTCCAAGTATCACATCATCCAGTAGCCTTAAAATCATGATGATGTTTATCGATTTAGATTACAATGGCTTTTCTTTCTCTGCATTCAGAGTCCATGTCTGTGATTAAAGTACAAGAATATTTCTTCTCCCATGCACATACCTTATTTCTAATCCTAGCCTGATGATAGAACTTAAGATATCGAGATATTCTCACTTTTATTTACTACACACTGTAGAGTAACCAGTGATATGAATCAATATTTCAAAATATATATATCTGCTAATATACCATAATACTTGACGGTCAAAATTTTGAACAGGATATCATAAAGAGACCAGCTAAAAATAGGTCAACTCTAATTTTACAAGATATTTTCAGCTCTTCACTTTAGTGGCTTAATATTGATCAGAATGCGTCTACGGGCATCTGGGTGCGCAGGGCTTCCGGGGCCCAGGCGGCCCCTGAACCCTCGCCTAAAGTTGGCTGTGATGATCAATTCGCACCCCCCCCCCCCACTCTCCCGCCGACATTTTTATTACTGCTCAGCTTCTTTGATGGACGAATTCTTTGCTTTCAATGGGCGTGTGTGCGATGGCGGTGTGGACATCATGATTGCAGCGCCAGCCAGGCAGCACGGCTGGTGAATGGTAACTTGGACAGGGATATTTTCGATTTTGATATTGTGAATTATCCCTATACTTGGATAGCTATATAAGGAATGGTCCCGCATATAGCATATACTTATTTCGGCTTGTGGCATTTGTTAGATCCTGTGTGTGATGATTTCAGTGAAGGTCATAAGTTATTACTGCAAAAACTAGCGTGCAAAGGATATTCCTTCACTCTAAGTCTCTTAAATTTCACAGTGAATGCACCTCTTTTGTTAGTAAATACGGGCGAGGTGTTCAGAATCTGTGGGACTCATAACTGCGTCATATTCCCCTTAACCCTCGGCTAGGGATTGTGTGTTCATCGTGTTGATCGCCACGTTGGATATATGAACAGGTGCAATCTAAGCGCAACTAAGATGCATACTTGATTATCGACACCATATATACTAAAATAGTACACCATTTGGAAACATTCATTGCGTCTTTTTGTCATCATTGAAAACTGTTTCTCTTTGCATAAACCCGTCCTAAGTTTTATGCTTTCTTTGGTGGTTTGAGTTATTTGTCGTTTTTTTAAACTGGTCTTATGATTGTCCATTTTGGTTGACGGCTGGTATACGAATGTCCCACTGCATTTATATGCAATGTATTAATGTTTTACTTTCTATTTCCGCTCAAACTACTTGCGCTGCCGCAATGCGGTTTGCATCATTCGATTTGTCGTCACAAACTTCGTAGGAAGGGTTCTTTACCAAACACTTTGGAATTATTTACCCATTGTTATTGTGTTTTTTACGACCTCCTGCCATTGTCGTCCGCCTATATGTTTTCCAGTGGGTTTATATGCAATGTGATAATGTTTTACTTTTTATTCAGCCAAACCGATTTGTGTTAGACCAATCCGGTTTATACTATTATACTACTGAAAAATTAACCTATTGGTGATGTGATTCTTACAACCTCCCGTCGTGCCAGCTCAGCTAATGTGTCTTCCAGTGTGTTTACATCCAATGTCTTGGTGTTTTACTTTCTGTTACAGCCATAACTATTTGTGCTAGCTCAATGCCATTTGTACAATTTGACTTGTCACACATTGTATAGGAATGCCCCCCCCCCCAACACCAGGCTCAAAAAAAAAAAAATAAAATAAAATAAAAAAAAAAAAAAGTGAAAATTTTCCCGTTGTTAAATTTGTTCTTACGGACGTTGGTGATTGCCGTCAGCTTCATTTCCTCTGGTGGGTTAGCTTGTAATGTGTTAATGTGTTACTTTCCGGCACAGCAAAGACTATTGGTGCTAGCGCAATGCGGTTTGCAACGTTCCATTTATGGTCACAAACTGCGTAGGACTGTTCATTTTCCAGAAAAATTAGAAAAATTTACCCATTGTTAAAGATCTTTTCTCACGGACTTGGGTCATTGCCTCCAGCTTCCGTTCCTCTAGTGTGTTTCTCTGTAATGTGTTGATGATTTACTTTCAGTTAGGGCTAAAACTATGTCTACTGTAGAACAATGCGGCTTGCACCATTCGATCTTTCGTCGAACAACTCACATTTACCCATTGCCTAACCCGAAAATTGCCAAAATTTCCCCATTGTTAATGCCACGTTTACGAATCCTGGTGTTTGTCGTCAGCTGGAATGCCTTCCAGTGCGTTTATATGTAATTTCATGTTACTTTCAGTTAAAATTTGTAAAAATTTACCTATTGTTACATTTGTTAAGAATTTTGGTCATTGTCGTCAGCTTCAATTATTTCTGCGGTTTTACATGCATGTAATATGTTAACGTTTACTTTCCGCTACATTTCAAACTGTTGATGGTAGAACAATGCAATATGCACCATTCGATTTGTCTTAACAGACTGCCTTTTAAATGGCCATTTTCCCCCCAAATTGGAAAAGTTTACTCACTGGGCTTTGTCGTCAGCTATATTCTTATGAGCCAGAAATGGGTTTACCACAGGACTGTATTTTATCGCGAACACTGTTCAGCATAAAAAAATTACTAGCTTAGGTAATACATTAACATCATACACAGAAGGTTCTTTTATACGTTTTCGTTTGGGTCGGCTCAGAGGACAGTGATATGTAGTGACTCACTCTCTTGCCTTTTGGCGATTGAGAATCAGTTAATTATCGACATTTTAGCCTTGCGCAGAAAACTGGATACCAAGCCATATTTGCCTTCATTGAAACACAGTCGCATACAGGGAGGCGAAAGCTGCCATATATTCCAGCATCACAAGTCTAAATTCCGCACACTGATATTCTAATATTTATAGGTATATTCGTCACTTTAAATTGGCAACCTGCAGATGGTCGTGGGTTTTCCCCGGGCTATGTCTGGTTTCCCCCGACCATAATGCTGGCTACCGTCGTATAAGTGATATATTCTTGAGTACGGTGTAAAACACTAATGAAATAAATAAATAAATTTAAATTGGTAGGGCGAATAGAACCTGCAAATCCATAATAAATTGCAGGCCATTTACTTAGTCATTGGATATAATTCTTACACTCATGGAATACCTCGACCAGACCAGGTACTTTTATAGAGGTACCGTCGTGCATTCTCCTTAAGGCGCCGCCCATAAAGTAGTACGCTTAAATTCCGAACACTTCCACAGATATATGTAAGGGTTGGTTTTCACTTTTTCACTTAGTTCCACAGCTGCTGACAATCGTCACAGTACTTTTTTCACACAGACTGTCTTTCGTATAAGCGCTCCCTGGAGTCTTGATTTCGTTGCCAGTTCTGGTAATCCATGACTGAGCAATTTTGGCTGACTACACAGGCCACGTTCTAATGATGCGTGCTCGCCGACAACCCTTAGAGAGACACTTTCAGTGTTCGTAAAATAGCGCGTACACCATTTATACCTTAACATCGCAAATTTTTGTTTTGTACCTACATCGATTCATGAAACCCGCTGCCCCGTTATATCCCTTGTAGCTGATACACTGCCCCCCCCTTCTTTGAACTTATATACTTAATGGAAACGTTTCCCTCCCGCCATAATTCTGGCCGCCGTCGTATAAGTGAAATATACTTAATCAATGAAATAAAGAAATAAATAAATAGATAAATATCCTGGTTGACTGTGTAGACTTGGCTCATGCTCTGCAAAGGTTCCACACAGTCCACTGTACTTGAATTATTAGACAGCGTCCATGGTGTCGCTGTCATTACTTATTTAAAATCTATTTACTTGTATCACAAAAACATAATTCTGATTCATCAAAATACAATTTTCTAGATTATAACCATAGGCTTAAAAATGTTGTGGTTTTCGAATTTCGCTTTTTTATCATGTTCGACTGGTTGATTTGGTTTAGGATACTCGTGTAATTTTGAAAACTATTTCAATGCTTCCTGGTTTAAACATGTTCTCGCCACGATTTGGTTGAAACACTGCCAACCAGGCGTTCAGCCATGTTCCTTCATTCATAAGACAGGTGTTATTACATCGCAACAAATTCGCGCAGCTGTGCACAAAGAATAACCACATCAGCGAGCATTTTGTCATCATAAATCCACATTCATTTGAATGAGACTAGTACTACACACCAAAACTGCTGATTCTTGAAAAATAAAAGGCACCTTCGCATGCACCTGCTGATACTTGAAAAATAATTAGCAAGGCGCGGAGTGACAGTTGCTTGGCATTTCTCCGCTACATATTGCCTAGACAATTGTGATACCTGCATTTACACGTATAATACCTAGATTAACAAGTGTACAATCTACACTGATACGCGTAATACCTGGATTAACAAGTGTAACACCTACACTGATACGCATATTATCTAGATTAACAGGAATAACATATGTAGAAAGATAGGTAAAATACTTACATTAACAGGTATAATACATACGCTTAGACTGACCAGTGTAATACCTGGATTAACAGGTATAATATAGCTACCTGGACTGAGAAGTATAATACCTGGATTAACAGGTATAACACATGTACCTAGACTGACAAGAATAATGTCTAGACTGCCTAATGAACGCCTAAAATCCTTTCACAATGGTCACTTAATGAATGGACAATACTACCGCAATAAAAATCCAATATGTCATCAATCTAACAACTGCTGTAACTTCAAAGGGGAAAGAATATTTGATTTTAGCTCTAAATGTACTAAAATGTGCAGGGTATAAAGCACTTGGATTTGAAAGACAATTCCTTCACAATACTGTCATCATAATAATGCTGGTTGCATAGTTCCTAATCACTGAATTCGTGGCATACAATATTTTTCGTCGATTTATTAGATTCAGTGTATATACATAACCAACGTAAAAAACTATTTGGCAAGAATGCAATGAGCAACAAATGTTTCCATATATACTAAAACAATGCCGCAGCACAAAATTCCAGTTGATCCAAGATCCACAGTCATGTCAAATGTAAAAATTAAAAAAAACAAAACAAAACAAAACAAAAAAATATTTATAGTTAAGAAAAGAAAATACATCTTCACTTAGCACTTCCATAATTAGCTCAAATATTCCATAAACAATCAGAAATATTATTTGAGCCCTTTAAAATCCTTTACATCACAAAAGTTTAAAAATTCATATATCTGGTAAACAAGATTACAAATACGTATAAAAAAAAGGAAGAAACATAACTATTTTGTTCTTCATATTGATACACAATATTACCATTTATTATCATCATGATGAGTAAAAATAAATCACAATCAACGAAGATTAAATGTAATTGTTTTTAAGAAGTCATTTACAGTAATTCTATGGGTAAAATATTGATAGCCCAAAGGCAGAAATATTGAAATATATCCATAAACTGTGATATTTAACTTATCATTATCGTCTGATTAAAAAAGCATACATACATACATACAGATATGTATCTAAAATGTATTTCACGTCATGAGCCTAGTACACGTAGTCCTGTCATGTCTCTGTAGCTAAACCTTGACCTATATCCTTTCATCTTGACCTTGGTTTGGCCTTGACCCAGATTCCATTCTTGCTCCTCATCACCACTTCAATCACCTTTTCCACCTTATAATTTGGATCAAGTTCCAAATCAAACCTGAAGGCAAATGAAAAGATGGACAAGTACAGTTCTAATGTAAGAAACATTTTCAACATTAGTCATAATTCTTTGTTTTTTTGACAGTGGAGTTCGCTTTGAAGTTATTTCCATGCAGCTAAATGAAAAATTTGGTCATGTGCCAATTAAGAAGGGGTACACTGCTATGATGACCCAGGTGTCTCTCACCGATATGGTCGCTGTGAGTTCAAGTCCAGCTCATGCTGGCTTCCTGTCTGGCTGTACGTGGGAAGGTCTGCCCGCAACCTGCGGATGGTTGTGGGCTCCCCCCGGGCTCTGCTCGGTTTGCTCCCACGAAAATGCCAGACATTGTATGCGGACACCGGGTAGATCATTTACATTTAACAACAGATCCCACTGTCAACCGCTGATAGTGCTGTATCCCTGGAATGCCATTCTAAGGACACAAGATATGATGGCATATGATGCCATACCCGAAATACCCCTTTATCTTGACAGGCGAACGTAAGAAGCACATGTACAATACCAACATGGCTGATTCTGAGGTCTACAGTATGAACTGCCTGATGATAGAACCCCTTTCCTAGTACACACTGATTAAAAGAGAAGACAGAGCATGTATTGGGCAAATTGTGGTACACGAGTATGGACTGAAGATTTAAGAACGACCATCACATTCTGTTTCAGATTTTCTTTGTTCCGAGGCAACAAATTTTAAGATAGGTGATACGCACATAATCAATCGCGAATAATAAATACCGCCATGTAAAATGGGACGTAATTGTGAAAATAGTTTTCATCAATCAGAACGCAGGATTAAATGAAGCCCGATGAGTGGATATTACATGAATCAGGCCCTTAAATCATTGTCATTCTATCTTTTGAATGGACATAGGCTAATGCTGCTCATATACAGATGCGAATTCAACTCGATTTCAATTGGTTGGCAGCTGCCCCTTGTTTTGTCATTACACAAACAAGAACAAAGAGTTGGATGCAACACCGTGCAGATTTTGGCTGCAGAAAAACAGCATGCTGGAGCGAAAGGCCCGATTCACGTCAGTCAGTCAGCATCAACAAAACGTTGGCGTCTTCTGACAGCTATATGAGCTTACGGCGATGAAGCATATGTTTAAGCAGTATGAGAATTGCTAAAAAATTATCCGATGGTGCTCTTTAAATCTTCAAACCTTACTCTTTTCACTACAATTTACATTATACCTTCTCAGCCTTCTCCTTTAGCACTACATGGTGGCAAATGTACAGGTAACAGCTGAAGAAAGATTCCCTTACCTGTACAGGATCCGTGATATCACAACTTTCATTTCATGCATTGCAAAATTTTGGCCAATGCAATTCCTGAGAAAAAATATTGAAACAGTCATTTCTTTTTCACCAACTTTTAAAAATCCCATTTAATGTGGTATGTCTTCTATCTTGTAAATTTCAATCATACAGACAGACAAAGCATGGACATATGTGAAAGGAAAACTACGTATGCATTTTGATGACCTGGATGGAATAATATGTTAAAGGTATGAATCCTCATTTTCAGTTGCAGTCAGGGTTCTATCTTGTTGAATTTATCCTTCAAGACTTCCTTATTTATTATATTTATTTATTTGATTGTGTTTTACGCTGTGCTCAAGAATATTTCACTTATACAAGGCAGAGAACACAGGAAACCGCTGTGGCTGGTGGCAATATATTTCAAGACTGTTTTATTCACTATAATATCAGAATGCATAACAAATTCACACCCGTTTTACATAGGAATGAATGATTAAGCCTTGACACCACATGAGCCATTTTTGCATCATATCATTGCTATTTTACATAAGAGTGCCATCCGCAGGTTGCTGGCAGTCCTATCTATCAAGACTACCTTATTCACTGTAATATTAGAATGTATAATTCACCCCATTTAACATAAGAATGAATGATTATGGCTTGCTGTCACATGAGCAATTTTTGTGCCATATCATGGCCATTTTACATAAGAATGAATGATTATGGCTTGCTGTCACATGAGCAATTTTTTTGCCATATCACTGCCATTTTACATAAGAATGATATCGCATAAACCAGACTATCAAATATATAAAACTACTAACACAATATGGTATCTTGCTCATGTCCAACACAATTCTCTCTTTTCATTACATTTATAACTAACTGTATGTAGAAAATGACCCTTCAAAACTAGATTTAAATGCAGCGTGATGCTAAACAAAATCAAACTCCACAGAAGTTCTATTTTAATTGTTCACGTTTTAGCATACTCCTTTTTTTAGGACATAATTAAAGTGAACATAAAGTCTGTCACTATATGTGCCTAGAAAAAAAAAGAGGTAAGGCACAGGTATCACTGAAAAACATTTTAAAAATTCAGTGGTGTTTTAAAAGAAAAGGCAACAAAAAAGTTAACCCATTATTTCAGAAGAAGGACCCGTACAAACCTAAACGCACAGACATTTTTTTTTGTGACATACTTGGTAACACTAAAAATCACCTTTTAGTCTGGATTCTTACAAGGCCGTGGGATACGCCGTTTTAGAGAAACTGAAACTCATCCTTACCCAACGCTCTGCAGGCGAAACACTCCTTTGTCATGCCAAGTACAGTCCCCCGTATACATGTTATTATTACAACTGAAGGCATGTTCAGCTCATGCTGGCTTCCTCTCCGGCCGTACATGGGAAGGTCTGCCAGCAACCTGCGGATGGTCTTGGGTTTCCTCCCACCATAATGCTGGCCACCGTCATATACGTGAAATATTCTTAAGTACAGCGTAAAACACCAATCAAATAATAATAATAAAATACAACTGAAGGCCATGCATTGTGGCCTCCTTGTTAAAGACCTTGTGAAATAACCTCAGAGATACTCCTTTTCCACATTCTCACTGAAAATGGGGTTTTAAAGTTTACCAGAATTGTCTCGTAATCACGAGGAAAACAGCTGCTTTAACACCACTTCCATATGGCAAAATGGTGAACTTCGAAGCATGGCAGTCCATTCGATTTTCCCTATGTGGGTATTTTTGCTTACTTTATGGACACTTTATTTGTCATGTTGTAGAAGCCCTGAAGGACTTGACCAATCAACAGCCTTGAAAATGTTACTGACACTTTGCCTGTGAGGTAACAATTATACCTAAGCTCTTGATTGTTAGTGGGGGTGCTTCTGGCAAATGGGCAGACATCAGAGCAACAGATTGGAATTTGGGGTTATTTTAATTGTTAAACTGACTAAAAGTATTTGGGTCCGACTGCATTTACGTGAAACTGACAGCAACTACATGAATCTGTGTTACAATGCTTAGGAGGCTGCAATAATTTGTCCAGGCAACTTGGCAATAAAACCACCTCAGGAGAGCCATTGCCTGAGGAAGAGAAGATACCATTTCTCCTTTCCCAATTCTAAAGTTAATGTCTTCCCAGTGTTGACAGAAAATAATCTGTTCCAAATACTCTTCTGTGTTCGGGATATTCCTGAACACAGCCGAAAGACACACGTCACTGCGACCATGAAGTTCGCCCTGAGAAGCTTTCAAACACGATCATTTGAAAACAAAACTAAGGTGACACTCTTGAATTATATCTGGCGTTTTTGTTTTCTGTATTTCACATATTTTGCGTGGTCCCACATGTTTGCATGTAATTTCAGAACATTTTTTTTAAATAGCTATGGTGCAGGGGAACTCCAAGGCAATGTAACATCATTTCAGCTAGATGTCTAGCAAATTGGCGTCACCAATGGTTAAGTTGTGATGATCCCATGCAATTGGCTCTGCCGATAAGTGTTGTAGAATTGAAAATATTTTTAGAACATCTTTGGAAAACTTCTTTGGGAATTCATTTAGGTCCACTGGCTGTCTTCATGTTCACTGCTGTGGTAACCCAACATCACCTCCAACAAAGAATCCCACTGGAAAGTTCCATTAAATCCTCATGTCTGAAACATAAGAATGTTCGTCAAGATCTGTTTGAAGACTAGCGCTTACCTCGGCCCAGCAGAAAATGGGACAAAAGCATACGGGTCACGCTTCTCACAATTCTCCAAAGTGAACCTTTCAGGCCTGTACTCCTGAAACAGAAAGTGAAAGTTGCTTTGTTTTCCACTTACTGCCCACCTTAACTAACTGATTTATTTTCTGGCCGCATTATATATGTAATAGCTTCTTGAGCCAGGAAATGAACACTGTCTGTTGGGTCTTAAAATAATAAACAGAGCTTATTCATGAACTCCTGTTTATTTCACAGATCTGTAAAGGCAGCAAAGGGAATATATGAATCTTCAGCCAGTTTACAAAGGCTGTGATAAAAGAAAAGAAAAAACAAAGTAAGAAATGAATAACCTTTTTGTCTGCTACAATATCAAAACATTAAAGGATCAACAATATTACTGTCTGTTACAGAATCAAAATACGAAGCGAGGAACAATCTTATTGACTGTTATGGTATCAAAATACTAAGCAATAAACAACCTTACTGACTTTCGCAAAATCAAAATACTAAGGGATGAATGAGAAATTTGAGAATGAGAAATGTTGATCAATTTTAAAGATCAATGACAAGAATAAATTTAAGCAAGATAAATTCTGGATTATTTCTGCGGGAGTCATGTCATAGTAAATGGCAGACAGAATGAACACAATTTACTACATGAAAAAAAATTGCTCTCCTCATGCTCACTGAAGACATAATATTTCACAAATATATAACAATGCAGAAGATTACAGAAGAGGAGTTTGAACAAGAAAAAAAACCCTGGGATACAGTTCATGTAAATGTGAAATCTTTCTTCTCATTATGTATTACCTTCAAAGTAACACTGTGTCATTACATACATACATACATACATGTATCTCGCTCTAAACCTTGAATTTGCCTGACATGAATTTCACACCTAAAATCTTCTCATTTGTCTAATACTTCACAAACCTGCTTTATGCATAATGTAGAATCAGAATTACTAGGACTGCATGACAGTTGCTTATTTAATTGCAAGTGCCTCCATGACTCAGTTGATTAGTGCACTAGCGCAGCCTAATGACCGAGGAGTCTGTCACCTAAGCGGGCATTGTGAATTAAAGTCCAGCTCGTACTGGCGTCTTCTCTGGCCATACACATGAAGGTCTTGCCAACAACCTGCCGATGGTTGTGGGTTTCCCCTGTGCTCTGCTCGGTTTACTCCATACTGTTGGCCGCCTTCACATGAGCAAAATATCAATCAAATAAATAAATGAATAAATATTTACCATGCTGTTGTCCCAGATGAGTGGATTATGGTGGATATTATAGATGACCACGTTAATAAGGGTGTCCGGGGGCACAGTGTGCTGGCCCAGGGTCAGGGGCTGGGTGGTCTGCCGCTGTATCATGGGCACGGGGCTGTGAAGTCGCAGGGCCTCCTTCACACACAGGGTCAAGTACGGCAGCTGTGGCAAGTCCTCCCTGGGTGCAGCCGGGGCACAAGCAGAAACATGCCAGTCAGTCGTGTGGGAAACATTAGGGTGGTTACGCAAGGCTACATAAACACATACACACACAAAACTGTTTGCAGACTTGTGCTAAGAAATTTCTGTATTGTTGTTTCCGTCATAATTTGCAAGATCAAAAATTCTACTTAACTTTACTCTTAAGTTAAAGCACAAGCACTGGTATGAGGATATGATTCCTAATAGAATGTATATATACTGTGTCTTCTTGTGGCCAGGCAAATCTGTAATTCTTCATTCTTGGAACGGATCATGCCAATGAGTGTTCATTCTTATTATTATCAAGTCTGAAGTCTTCTATTTCATTGGTGTATTAACCTTAATACAGTGGGTTCATATCTGTCCATGCTGTGTTGCTACTGATTACCAGGGATGAAGTAAAATTCCTTACCAGAGGATATCCTTGGATTGTCTCCCTTTAAGCACCTCATCCAGCTCCTGTTGTATCCTCCTCTGATGTTCAGGATGCTCTGCCAGGGAATATAACGTCCAGCAGATGGCACTAGAGGTTGTGTCATGACCTGAGGTACATCAAACAGCCAGTCATTATCATATTACAAGCTCTTCAACAACGGCTGATAAAACTTGTATTCCAAGAAATATTCACTTCATGCTGTTTTTTTCATCCAAAATTTCATCCATGGCAAAATTACTCATTTCTCTTGATTCTGAGAGTTCTATTCGGAATGTAGTGAGATATCAGCTGGAAAAATGTGCTTCAGCACAAGGAGTAAATATTGTATGATCTAGGTAATGTTGCCTCTAAAAATGAACTTTGGGGGCAAATTTTCAGGTTGAATGCAGTAGGTTCATCAAATAAAAACTATTTTTAAAAGTATTTTTCAGCTGTTAATAGATTCATTCCAATATTTCTATATAACACTCAGAATGGCTAACACTGCTTTCGTTTGGTAGCTATATAAGACTGAAACAGAATTTATTTATTTACTTGATTGGTGTTTTACACCGTACTCAAGAATATTTCACTTACACGACGGCAGCCCAAGCACTATGGTGGGAGGAAATTGGGCAGAGCCTAGGGATAATCCTATCTACTACCATCCGCAAGTTGCTGGTGGACCTTCCCATGTACGGCTGGGGAGGAAGCCAGGATGAACTGAACTTGAACTCACAGCGACAACATTGGTGAGAGGCTCCTGGGTCAATGCGCTGTGCTAGCATGCTATCCAACCGAGCCACTGTCATGCCAGAAGGACATGCAGTGGTTCACCAGCAGAATGTTATAACTTCCTTACATGTACATGCACACACAATTAAGATACAACAGACAATCTACAGCCTTTACTTCCATGAGCAACTTCTTTGGGCTTACTGTACAAAGAAAGACCCTGTAACTATAATAGTAAGTCAAGCGTAAATGTCATGATGACACATATTGCAGAGATACGTTGCCATGGTAGTTACATTTGGTGAAGCATTACACCACACTGCAGAGATATGTTGCCATGGTAGTTACATTTGGTGAAGCATTACACCACACTGCAGAGATACGTTGCCATGGTAGTTACATTTGGTGAAGCATTACACCACACTGCAGAGATACGTTGCCATGGTGGCTACATTTGGTGAAACATTACAGTCTTGGCCAGATTGCAGCACTTGGTGATCTTACCCTCAAACAGGAAGGTGTCGACCTCATCCCGGATCTCTTCATTGGTCAACCCCTCCCCTGAGGTGTCATGAGCTGTCAACAAAATGTCCAGAAAGTCCAGGTATCTACTCTGGCCAGATTTGGACTTGGCTTCGGCTTCCTCACAGCTCACCTGATATACACAAATACATGACCATAACTGCCAATGTCAGACTCATGATATCTTTACCTATTAATTTACATGTGTATTTACTTATTTATTCACCTACATCACGTTATCTAATGACACTATAAACCCAGACAACATCGTATAGGAAAACGAGGGATTCAGAGAGCCCCACTTGCACGCCTCATAGAGCGAATGACTAAAAAACATTCACAAAGCCAACACAACTAATACCAATAAAAAAAGTCAACTTTCCATCAGTAGACCATTAAATCAAGCCTGTAAATAGGTGGCTAGCATTTTTGAAAACACCCCTTTGCTGAAAGTGGTATGACCCGAGAGACCTTTGTCCAGTAATTTTAATATGGACAACATGGCCATACCATTTCATTCAAGGGAGTGTTTTCAAAAATGACAGGCGCCTATTTGCAGACGTAAACACCATCCATGACTGTTGGCCATGAGAGCAAAAAAAAAAAATAAAAATAATAAAAAAACAACAACATAACTTTCTTCCTCTGTATGTAGGAAAAACAGCTGAATCTTCAATCCATGTATTTCTGCCTAATATACAGGAGCTACAAAAAAATATAACCTTCCAATTCCCAGTATGTACATTTACACACTATACCTTAGACTAGGGGGCTAAAAACACTTAACTTTCAATCCATATATGAGAACCCAACATACGGAGCTAAAAAATTACAGGTTAACCAGACACCCACATGGACACCAACGATGCCACCTCAAAGCCCCCCCCCCCACCCAACACACTTCACAATACTTTGCCTTCCTTCGCACAGGCTAGCTAAAAAGTTACGAGAAATTACGAGAAGTTCTCCCTGCAGGAATTGGTTATGTCATTAGTTGGAAGATGTCAGTGTACTTGGCTAGTGATGAACATCAAGCCTGCAAATAGGTGACTGGCTTTTTTTGAAAACACTCCCTGTGGACAAAATGGTACGACCATAATGTCCATGTTATGAAACAAAAAATCTCTTGGATTATACCATTTTCATCAAAGGGGTGTTTTCAAAAACGTCCAGCACCTGTTTGCAGGCTTGGAGCACACTCAACCAAAACACTGATCACAGACTGAGTACCAGCTCTGCTTTTCTCCGCTTTATAATGTCTGTGGACACTTGGTGCACATAGTCACAGCATTTCTTGAACTGTCTCCCCTCTGTTGTCAAAAAGTACAGGAAGTCACTGTGAAGCCAGAATTTGCTGCAAAAGAATCCCCCAAATCGGCATTACAAACACTAGATGTAAATCTAAAATTCATTAAGCTCTCCAGTGAGAGTGCTCACAACAGTAAGGAAACATCTATTGTATACTCTTACAATACTAACTGCTGACACTTTAAAATGCTATAAAGCTCATCTGTAGTCACGTCAAGACAAATAAGTCATTTTTGAGTTTAGAACATGCCAATAGTCTTAATAATCTATTTATTTCCATATAAATTATACTGTTTGGGACTAAACAAAACCCTATCCCTGTGAACAGGTGACTGCTTCAAGTCATTCAGATTTATTCATTGCTTTCTACATGTTCTAGCAGGATCATTTTGGTGCAGAAAGAGTGATATCATACTGTACTTCTTGAACCTTATATCTAACCACAGAAAGATGAAGTTATGGTGAGTGAAGAGACCATTAAAAACTTAAATTAAAAATTATGAAAATATCTTCATAGAGTTTTTTAGATTTTTTTCCATTCAATTAAATGCAGTCAAATGTTTTGATAATATGGTGGGTTTTATGAACCATATTAATAATGTGGTTCAGTGGTGACGTCAAACTGACTTTTCTCAGAAATATTTTATTATATAACATACCATACTACCTTTTAATCACACAGGCAAACATTACAGGAGTACACTTCTCAAGAACTTTATTCAGAGTTAAACATAAAAGATGCACAAAGTTTTGTGACATCACTCATCAATACTGTCCGTAAAACCCACCAAACAATCAAAACATCTGACTGCATTTAATTTAGTAAAACAAAATTATCAGTAAAGATACTTTCGGATGCAGTTTTTTCACTCACCACAACTTCATTTTTGAGTGGTCTTTCATTTGAAGCATTAGTGCTTAATTATGCTTTTTTAATGGTGCCCTGAAACTGACGCACGCAAGCAATATAGGTTTTGGCTCCAACATCAACTTTAAAAGGTGAATAAATTACGCCGAAACTTGCTGCTTCATATGCGTAAATGTGGAGGCACGTTGCAAACCTCCTGAAATAATGATTTATTTATATATTTGATTGGAGTTTTATGCTGTACTCAAGAATATTTCACTTTATATACGACAACGGCCAGCATTATGGTGAGAGGAAACCGAGTAGTGCCCAGGAGAAACCCACGACCATCAGCAGGATGCTGGCAGACCTTCCCATATACAGCCAGAGAGGAAGCCAGCATGGGCTGGGTTTGAACTCAAAGCCACTACACAGGTAAGAGGCACCTGGGTTATTATGCTTATATTATAAGTATATGATATTGTAAATAATCAATGTGAACAGAAGAATGGTCTATTAAAGGACAATCTGTCAAAATAATACAAGTGCAGTACTCACAAAAACCGCATTGTGGCTAAATGGGACAACTGTTGTACAGCATGAACATATGGGTGCTGGTCCCTGGGAAGAGAAATAGCGCTGATTTCTAAGGCTTGTGTTTAAGGGCTATACTTAACTTCTTGATTTATTTGACATTATGTCATTTATGCTTTACTGAAGCACAACAGTTTAACAATGTAACAACATGAAGGTGACTGGAGGGAACAGCTAGAGCCCACTCTAGCATACCAGACACAGTTCAGAAGAAACCAAACAGAGCTTCGAAGAAACTACACAGGACCCAGAGGAAAGCAGACAAGGTCAAGAGGAAGCCAGATAAGGTCCAAAGAAACCATACAGGGCCAGATGGAGCTCAGAGTAAACCAGGCAGGGCCCAGGGGAAATCAGACAAGGTCTAAAGAAACCAGACAGGGCCCAGAAGGAACCAAGCTGATCCTCAAGAAAACCTGACACAGGCTAGCCTAGGATATCATGCAGTCCAGAGGAAACCAGACAGAGTCCAGATTAAACCAGGCATGGCCCAGGGGAAACCAGACAGGGCCCAAGCTGACACCCAAGGAAACTAGATAGAGGTTAACTTAGAATATCATACATTCCAGAGGAAACCAGAATTCGCCCAGAGTAAGCCAGGCATGGGCCAGGGGAAACCAGATATAGCCCAGAGAAACTACACAGGACCAAGCGAGAACCACACAGAACAAAGACCAGACCATACAGAACTCAGAGGAAACCACTGCAAAACAAACACAGTCCCAAGGAAACCAGGCCGAGACCAGAGGAAATGAGGCAAAGCCTAGAGGAAACTCCGGCATGGCTTACCGATATCTCCGTAATGCAAAACCATGAAAATAAAAATGTATGATTATTTATCAATACTAGTGTTTTTTTTTATGCTATTTTTTTTCACTTAAAGGCTCCATACCCAAGTTTCTGGCAGTTGGAGTTGTAAGAGAAGGCACATCTGAGCATGACGTCCAGGGTAAGGAGGCTGACTTCTTTGAACAGCTCCAAGGATCTGCCTTCTGTGCATGACTGTTGGAACTTATCCTGCACAAAGCAACAATCTCATTCATCATATCACCTCATAAACTTGTTTCTTAAAGCTTTAGTGTTCATTAATGCCACACTAAAACACTATCGACTTATACAATAACAGTCAGTTTCATATAAAGACGGAGTACGCAGGGTAAACTGACATACTGGCAGAAAACAGGTGGTCTTGAGCAAACGTTATGCCATGACAATGGCCGAACTAGCTTCAAAACCTTTTGCTGTAACCACGGCTCTAAGAGCACTGAGAGCACAGCATGTCGCAAAGTGCAAGGCTGGGTTTGAACCCTCACCCTGAAAGGCATGCCATGGCCCACTCCCTATATATGTAATCTTATACCGTGATGGCATAAATGTAATTCTATAAGTTACCAGAGAACTTGTAAGCTAGAGTGGCTTTCCCCCTGGGCTCCATCTCGCTCAATGGCAATGTTCTCCTCTACACTGTGAAACACCAGTCAAAGAGACCAAAAATAAGTAGACATCCTTTTTTTTAATTTTTGGTTTTAGAAATTAGCCAACTGATTTACTACATGAGTTAACCTTATGCGAACAAACTATCTTTTTCTCAAAGGAACATGAATGTAATTCTTCAACATTTTAGCATGTTTGCAAGGCATTTATTCAGGCATGTTCTGTTTACTTATTTGTTTGATTGGTGTTTTACGACATACTGGAGAATATTTCACTTATACAACAGCAGCCAGCATTATGGTCGGAGGAAACCAGGCAGAGCGAGAGACCTGGGAAACCCTTGACCACCTGCAGGTTGTCAAGCACATTCTGAAGGCAATACTCTGTGCTGACAGATAAAATTATACTTTTTGTGAAGCCCTGAAACTGGCTAATCCAACCAAGGCAGTTTTGCCTCCAAAATCAAATTAAAAATGTGCATAAATTGCTCTGAAATCTGCTCTCTCATATTTTCGGTTTTTTTTGATTAACTACACAGTTTCAGTTAGAGTTAACTTTATACGAATGAACTGTGTTTTTCTCAAAGGAACACTATAAAAGTATTCAGGTTATAAATCAGCTCATGTTAAACAAACAAGCTGAAAGCAAATAAGCAATTATAAATTCTTAGGATTCCCCTTACAACAAGAACATCGGACGCCTGGTTGTGGATGTTCATGTATGGTTTGAGAATCTCAAAATGGAATGCTGGCGTCAAGAGGCGGCGATTCCTCCACCACTTACTTCCCTTGCTCAGCAGGAGGCCGTCACCTACCCAGGGCTCTATTAGGTGGTATATCATCTGTCCTTTGGGCTCTGGAAACACATATTCAGTTAAATTACTGATGGTGTTTACTGCTTTGCTCGAGCTTCAAGCCTGCAAATAGGTGCCTGATTTTCAAAACACCCATTTGAATGTAGTGGTATGACCATGTTCATTTTACATATTAATGGACAAAAAGTCTCTTGGGTCATACCACTTTCAACAATGGGGCGTTCTAAAAAATGTCAGGCACCTATTGGCAAGCTTGCTCGAGATGGATTGAACTCTCAACCTCATCAAGGACCTTACTGTAGCAATCAGCCAACCCTTTAACCATCTGAGGTAGCAAGGACCCAAAAACGTTCATCGAATATGTATTGCAAAAAATGGGCTATAATTCACAAAGAAAGCAATACTGATGAACCACCTTACATGAATATTCACTTAAGACTGTTCCAAAATGGCTGACGGGTACAGGCATGACAGGACTGATTTTCACAGCAAAATGATCTCCTTACCAGACGTCCTTAGAATCTCCTTGACTGTATCAGGGTGAGAGGGCAACACTTGGATGCTAAACGGGCCAACCAACGCTCGGGACACATATGGGAAAATGGCCGTGTTTTCTCTCTGCCAGGCAAGACCTGCTTCGTTAGGACCTGGATACTGAAATTACAAAGGAAATATTTATATTTTTATAAATCTGGAAAATTCTGATAATTTTAGAAGATCAGAAGGAAATGTTATAAACAAAACCCCAGGAGTTGTTCAATTGAAAACTGTTTCGTGCACAACAAATGAACACTTTTGTTGTTTACCCTAAATGACCTAAAATTCTGTCCAAAAATATGTTTCCAAGAGCAATTAATGTTACAAAATATTATTTTTAATGCTGAAACTTTCCAGTAGGATATGATCTTGTCTACCACAAAAACCTGAAAAATAAAATCACCATCACCAGACACATGTACCTGACAAACCTCGACCTGAAGCCACCGCCGAAAAATAACAGCAGAACTGGATTCAAACTTCTGACCTAATTGCTAAAGGACCATGGAGGTTTCTGTGGTAAAACAATGCTTTAGTCTATAGTGATATTGTGCACAATTTATTATTTGATTGGTGTTGTACAGTGTAGACAAGAATATTTCACTTATACGACAGCAGCCAGCATTATGGTGGGAGGAAACTGGGCAGAGCCTAAGGGAAACCCAGGACCATCTGCAGGTTCCCACATATGAAAGGAAAGGAAGCCAGTGTGAGCTGGACTTGAACTCACAGTGATACTGTGCACAAAAGGAATGTACTTAAAACTTTGAACAATAAATTCATGATTATGCTCAAATGAATGACTGTATGGGTCAATAATAACCAATGATACATGTATATTTCAGCTAAGGAGATATGACTTATCACTGCCCTAATGTTAGACAGTGAACTGCCTTTGCCTAGCTTAATTCATTAAAACATCTCAAATACCCTCGCATCTGATAACTAGTCTTTTCCTATGAGCAAACCTGACAATCTAACTCACGAACTCATACCTGTGGTTTCTGCTCATCACCTGTAAATTTATACCTCCTGTTACTTTGAATTCCTTAGAAATATGAGTCTGGGTATCAGCTCATTCCTTCAATGTTATTTACTTATTATTTATTTATTTGATTGGTGTTTTACGCCGTATTCAAGAATATTTCACTTATACCATGGCGGCCAACATTATGGTGGTAGTAAAATGGGCAGAAACCATAGGGGAAACCATGACCATCCGCAGGTTGCTGGCAGAGCGAGACATTCAGAGCGATAAACAAAAAAAAAAAACAAAAAAAAAAACAAAAAAAACAGTTTGATCCGACCCATATCTGTCTCAAGTGCACCAGTGAACACAATGGACTAATCCTCAGGCTCCAGAAATGTAACCCCAAGGTGAATTCTTCCCACCTCCAGTATATGACCCCACAGCCAGTGGGGAGGCCTACAAGGAATGTCCGATAAAATCTTCTTTTTTCTCCAGAACCAGTATCCATGGATCACCAGTTTGATCAGGCTAAGGAGGACATAAGCTGTGACAACCACAGCTAGAGCAAGCATCCAAATGTCAGCCATGACTGTGGACATGAAGAAAAATCAGTATAACTCAATATGGCAGCACAGTTATATCATAGGGATAAACATCATACTGCAGGTTTATTGGAGAATACAGACATCCAGGCACTACTTGTTTTACTCATGTCTCCATGCATCACTCGCACAGGCATAATAGATAATAATATCTGGAAAAATACAAAACTTTGCTACATGTACCTTGCCTCATAGGCCCAAAAGAAGGCTTTGTTGATGTTCACAATTTACTTATGTGGTTTCTAGATTGTTTGTTGACCTAGCCTATTCAACTACTATGGCGTTCTGTTATTACAAGTTGTAATTCAATGCTGCAGGTTTCAAGTTCACCTACATGAAATTGTATGCTTGCTTCTGCTGCAGGTGAGTGAAGTTCATACATGTGCTTAATTTGAAAAATGTCAGCAAAGGAAAGTCAACCTGACATAATTAAGTCTGATTTACTGTTTTCTTTTGCAACGCTGATTAAACGAAATATTCAATTAATGAATAAAAATACAACAATGATTCAACAATTTTTATTCAAGTTTTATCAGCAATTCAAGATGTTCAATGATGAATCAATCTCAGTCTACAGTGAACCTAGTTATAGTGATGGTAACTGCCAGTGAGTCTAGGAAAAAGAAAGATAGCTACCAGTAATGAATGATTCATTGATTTCACTGGTGTTTTATGCCAATACCAGCATTATTTATTTATTTACTTATTTGATTGGTGTTTTACGCCGTACTCATGAACATTTCACTTATACAGCATTATGGTGGGAGGAAACCGCGCAGAGCACGGGGGAAACCCACGACCATCTGCAGGCTGCTCTCGGACCTTTCCATGGAGAGGAAACCAGCAGGAGCTCGTCTTGAATGCTTATTGTTTAACGCCCTACTCAAGAATATTTCACTTATACGAAGGCGGTGTCTCCTTGGTGCAGGACGGATTTCCACCGTATCTTTTATCTGGTGCTGCCTCACCGAGACGACTTGCCGAAGACACCCAACAAGCCCCCTCACCCAGTCACATTATACTGACACCGGGCCGACCAGTCCACCCTCTATCCTCTTATTGCTGAGCGCCTAGCGAGGAAGCAGAATGTACCATTTTTTAAAGTCTTTGGTATGACCCGACCCAGGTTTGAACCCAGATCTCCCCGTCCGAAAGCGGACGCCCAACCAACTGCGCTATCCGGGCGGGTCGAGCTCGTCTTGAACTCACACGCTTCGGGTCGTACTGTGATAGCGCGCTAACAGACTGACTCCCAATACCAGCATTATGATTTGAGGAAACAGGGCAGAGAGCAGGAGAAACCCACAAACATCCACAAATTGCTGTCGGACCTGGCCCGCCAATCATGCCACCAATGTCAATTATACCAAACTCTAATTATACCAAACATTTTCAAGTCTTTATTTCAGTTGCATAATGTTGATCAGAATGCGTCTCCGGGCATCTAGGAGGGTGGGACTTCCTGGGCCCTCGCCTAAAGATGGCTGTAATAGTCGATGCGATCATCAACCGAGTTCACGACAGCTGCCAAGGGTATGCGCTGCTTGCTGATTGTTAAATTAAATGCTATGCTCTCACCCTCGGAGATGTTACATGCCTTCAAGTATTACCTTTTCGTCCGTGTCCACGATACTCTTATTTATTCAGGTGGTTTCGTCTGTAGTCGTTAGGCATGATGAACAACAATAAACAAAATGCCATAAAATAAAATGTCAAAAATCGTCTTGCGAGATAGACGTGTAAGGTTATCTCTTTGCGGCAAACTTTGATCCCATACTCGCCACTACAAAAATGTGTATGAGAGTAAATCCAAAAATGCTTAATTTTCTGAACGCGGACTTTGACAAATTGACAAATGTAGGCTAATTACTATTGGTATGATATCAAGTTTGGTACATAAGTGGCTGGGGTATCGGGTATCCCAGACAGTCATGCGTTTATGGAAAGAAAAAGGTAAAGAGTAATCATGTTCATCTTTAAAAATGTGATTAACTCAGGCAGATTTATGCACAACTTTGCTCTTTAAAGAAAAAACCTACGGCGCTCATTGTTACTGCTCTGGAGAAAAACAATAGGAGTGTTTCTTTTTCTTAAGCAGGCGCCAAAAAAAAAAAAAAATCATGAAAAGAGATCGGGTTGGAGTTTTTCTCTTTTTTTTTATTCAAGCAGCCCCCCCTCCCCCCCAAAAAAACTCCCAGAAAAAAATCTCGGGAGTTCTAATTGAACCAGCCAATCCTTTTCTTGTAGGTATCGAGATTGAGACGAAACCATGCCAGAACCAAGTTGTATTCCGACTGACTTATTTTCTCAGGACCAGAGATCTTTTTTCAGGATTCTCCGGATTGGGGGGGGGGGGGGGGGGGGCGTCTGCATTAAAAAAAAAGGAAAGAAAGAAAAAGAAAAATCCCAACCCAATGTCTTTTTGTGGAATTTTTGTGTGCATGTGTGTGTCGGGGTTGGGGGTGGGGTGGGGGGTGGGGGTGGAGCGGGGATATATGTTACAATTCATACATCACCAAAGTAAATTACCGGCCTGCATTATGATACTGGTTAAACTCGATGTTCAATCTAGAAACTATTTTGTGCTACAAAACATTCAGGTAGGCCTCATTCGTATAACTTTGTTAATATAAGACTTGTTTAGTTGTTTAATAGAACAATTACCCTTCAGCATCTTTAATTGCTAGCAAGTTGCTTCTTTCTCGACATTTAAAGAACAGTTAAAATACTACTAGGTAGGGAAAATTATTTACTTATTTATTTATTTGATTGGTGTTTTATGCCGTACCCAAGAATATTTCACTTATACTATTACTGTGGGAAAAAACCGGGCAGAGCCTGGGGAAACCCACGACCATCCGCAGGTTGCTGGCGGACCTTTCGACGTACGGCCGGAGAGGAAGTCAGCATGAACTAGACTTGAACTCACGGTGATCGCATCGGTGAGAGGCACGAGGTCATAACGTCGCACTGGCTCGCTAATTCCCACGCCCAAGGGGCCTTCTCGTCTACCGTTAGGATAAACTGACAAGAGACTGGATTTCACAGGATTTCATTTAATGATCATATGTCACACTTGACTGTTTGTCACACCTGACCATTTGTCACTCTAGACCATCTGTCACACTTTCGCCGATGGTCTGGTTTTTGCTTCCTGCGTGTACATGTACATGTACCAGGATTGTGCTGGTGCACTGCATGAGCATGCCCGAGGCCTGAGCTCTCTGCACTGTTTTCACCAAATTATTTTTTAAATGTGCTAGAATAAAACCCTAAGTCATTTGAAATGACAAAGAGGCCGGATTTTACCGGTGATATGGGTGACAATTTAGCAACCATATGGCCCACATGGTACGCTGTAGTCGCTAAGGTTTTATTCTCTGTGCTGTAGTCTTCACGTTGTTGGCATGTCAAACCATTTGACCACGTTACGGGACCTTTCGTGGGTAGACGTGCATGATTTTCACTCCCGCTGAATACCGGGATCGATACTGCAACGATGGGATCACTTTTACCGACATGAAAAAGTTTGACCACTAAAATTGTAGGCTATTTCGTTTATCTGTTCAAACAGTCTCAACGAAACAGTTTCTACTCGGTTCTGATAATTCCACATTAGTTAGGCGAGCACTTTATATGTACATTTGTGTTGTTCGAGATTGTGTAGACGTTGAAATTTGCCTTAGAAATGTCGCGGACGCTCAAATTTCATTTCTGAGACCTGCGCTATACTCAGCCTTGCGGCAATGCGTTCCGACTTTCAGACCGACCCTCTCCTCCTTCGAAACAAGCCAAAGATGGGCCTAAACAGTTATAAAACTCCTCCTTGGAAACATATATCACTACATAACATGTTATTTATGCCATCTAGGGTAGATTTATAGCTTGAGACCGGTATCCGAGAGTGATGAATGCCGGTGAACTGTTACGTTACGCCTTAAGGCGTCGAGGGTGTTTTAAGCGAACCGAGAGGGAGTCGATTTGGATTTGCTTCAGGCGGGCAACGGAGACCGGCATAATTTAGATAGGCTAAATAGAATGGTATGTAGTCACCAAGGTTCCCCGAGAGTAGTTTTATTACAGTTTTAAACTCATGTTAGGCAAGTTTCTTAGACGTGGAAAGCAGGTCTAAAAGTCAGACCGCATTGCTGCACGGTAGAGGATAGGGCAGGTCTCAACTTGGAAATCTGAGTGTCGCTGGTGACCAGGTCATTTCTAATGCAAATTTCAACGTTTGAGCAACCTCGGGCAAAAGTTTGGGTATAGTGGTGAGTGAGAGCAGGGCATGACATGTTGTCCCACACTTTTGAAAGTACGGTGGCCACCGACCCCCCCACCCCAACCCCACCCCGTCTTCCTACGCCTCTGTTGAAAATGGATAAACGTAGAAGTCTAGGTTAGGTATCGGTACAACTATATAGGCTACATGTACATTGATCTCTTATAAAAGCAAAGATCTACAACGACATTAGACCCATCAAATCTGATATATTGGAATCCAGAGGCCTCTGTTTCAGAGGCGGCATTATGTCGGGACATTGGTTAGGTGCCGACATGGCTTCCTCGTCCCCTGTTCGGTTTCCTCGTTCGTTAGGTGCCGCCATGAAATGATGCAGTGGTTTTTACAGATTTGCTCAGTTTCCTCTTTTATTAGGGGCCGCCATGGCATGGTGCAGCGGCTTTTATTCAACTCTACTCGGTTCCCTCCAATAAAACCTTATGGGCTGTGACAGCGACGTTGTCAAGATCCAAAGAAAATAAATGTATAGGCCTAAATTATAATGTATGAAAACATTTCAGATTGTAAATAATTAGCAAATGTGAAAATGAATATGAATGCAGAATACTCTGTCTGCAATTTGCCACCCACAACAACCCACCTCTTGGAATCTAGACTGAAAACAAACATGTTTTACTTACATAGATTGCCACTCTAGGCCTCCGCGTTTCTTATTGTTCAACTTTCAGATAGCCCAATGACACTATACTTGTGCCTTACAATTTGCTACTTTTCGAGGCATTTATTCGAACAGATGGTATAAAACCTAACCAAGGAAACTTCACAAAAGGTTGAATTTCTCCGACTACGTGGAACCATTTGCCAACCAGTGCATTGTCGTGGATGCTCTGGTTTAAATCTCCATCCTGCAGTCTTTTGCGTCATGGTACATAAACGGTTCATTAGGTCGTCATAATGCGGCAAGGTCTCTCACATCCATGTGGCGGTAGGAGATATAATCATCGAATTCAACTCTACACCAGACCATAAGCCAGAAATTCAACAGGATGATGATGGGTTGGGAGGTGTCTCATTGAAGAAAGGCAACAGGCGACACACAGCTATATAAATACATCTTCCATGTTCTGTGAGCTATCCCAAGTACCGTAACAAAAGAAAATGTTACCAGTCTTCGGCGACTAATATATGTTCTTTCCATTTATGACAAAACTTGATTTCTAGGTTGAAGTTTATTAAAAGGAAATACTTTGCAGGAAAGGTGGTAGAAAGGCAACATGTTTCCTCAGGAGTTGACACATATTTACATTTTGACGTTTATATTTATGCCCTTGTTTTGCAGAAGAAAGAACTGCGAGAAATTTGCCAAAATATTACACTGTAAACTTCGATGTTTAACTTATAAAACCTTTTATGCACGCAACCCTTGGAGATTATTGTATTACACTATAGTCTATAAACATGTTTTAAACACTTACGTTTAATACTTAAATATATGTATATATTTATTAAACACGCTTGAAGTTTAATCACCCATTTAATCAACCCATCGGCGTTGGTCATTTTACAGTGTATGGACATCGGAAATATATATGTATATGTGTTCGAAAAGTATGTTGGTGCGAGTGCGTTTTTACAGGTTTTGTGCGGAGAGAGCATCTGTGCTCAGTTGGTTAAAGGAGTACTGCATCTTCCTTGCAAGTCTTACAAATATATCAGGCCTTATTTTATATGCAAATCAGGTGCGGTATTTCCTGGTTGCCTCTGGATGGGACAGGCGTGTAACATATATTTTATTAAAAATAGTCATTCAGGTAATCAGCCTTTTAACGAGCTGTAGATCAGTCCTCATCAGTTAGATTTCACTGCCGATAGGTGTAATGTATGTCGACGTTTAGTTGATCAAGTACACAATCTCTTACATACAGTCAGGTTGACCTTTAGAGCCCACGTTTGACAAATTTGGGTCAATCGGCAAGTGGGTCAAATGGTTATCAGGAATTAGACATGGAAGCTATTTCACCCACGGGTATATTGTACGCAGGGACAAATTATACGTACAGTTCATAACTATAACCACAAATCTGGCCAGCACACAGACTGACAAAATATTTCTGGATTATTTAAATTGGATAATTTGAAGTTTTATCTGATTGTGTGGCAACGGATATTACCACCTTGTACATAGTTCAGAGACTGATTAGCATAGATTTAACCCACACCCTGACTGCCATGCATATATATATACATATAGTTAGTTGGGGTTGCCCTCAGGCTGAAGACAATGTATATTAGAAACGAATGCTAATTATCCAGTAATTGGCTATATAATGTCTGAAAGGGCGAGTAAGTCAAAGGCAGATTAGACGGGCCATATCACAAAGGCATCTGAATTGCAGTAAAACCAAAGCACCCCTTCTTTCCCCTGTGATGCAGTAGTTCTTGTGTAACGGAACTTTATCAATAGAATTTAATGAGCACACAAAACGCGGAGAGGTGTGATGTTCTACCGAAAACAGATTCTTTGAAAAAGCAAGTGGGCACTGTTTTATACACATCTATTTGTGCAACTCGCGAGGTAAACAAGATGAGTTCCACAGGTACACAATTTTTTACACATTAGAAGTGTAGTTATACAATGATGTCCTATGCAAGGTAAACCTTGGCGTTCCTGTGCAAATGTGTCACAATTAATGTCTGCCTGCGGTACACTTCTTGTGTACATTTTGTACACAATTGCTTTTAGAGAGTGAGGAGTGCCTGTATATAGTTTTGGACCGCTGTGTTTTATGGCCAGTAAGGGTTTTACGATTCACCATTCCTTAATTGATTTTTGCCTGTACACCTCCTCGACATGTCCAAATGTATGCACATCCTGTATATATGTCCTATACAGTGTATACACACACTGTGGGCGCATCTTCTATGTATGCCCCCAAAAGTCAATACATGCTCATTATTGCTCATATCTGCGTCTTCCTTGCCCAGGGGCGCACCTCCTGTATGCCCAGAATCGCACCTCATATATATATATGCCCATGATTCCACCTTCTGTAGGCCCTCAATAGCGCCTTCTCTTGTTTGAATATAAGTTCACGAGTGCCTGGTATATGTACACAAGTGCTGTGAATATGATGGCTTTCTTGTTAAAACCCACTCTATGGTTATTCCTTTAAACTTTAGAAGCTTGGTACGCAATATAATCGGCCCAGTTTCCCCCTACCATAATGCTGGCCGCCGTCGTATAAGTGAAATATTCCTGAGTACGGCGTAAAACATCAATCAAATAAATAAATAAATATAAACGGATAGGCTAACTTTTAACGGTCTTCTAGCACACCTGTACAATGTAAAATGACCAAAGTTGGAATTTATATATTCATATAACACATGCAGTGGCATTTCATGCAATAGCAATGATCTCAGAAATTTATAAATATTCATGTAAGGGAGTTTTAAGAATTCAGCATGTAGCTATATACAATGTCAGAAATAAGAACATAGATATGAAACGTGCAGTAATTGGCTGCGCGCTGGTAATTCACCAGCCAATAGAAGGTAACATATATCTGGTAACCAATTAAGATTGTTTTCGACAATTATACTTTATTAAAATATAGTGTTGCCGTAACCCATGGGGCGATTCAAATTGCTGCAGGCAATTAAATGTGATGATCAGTTAGAGGCAACCCTTCTGCGCAGAAAGAGGTCGTTTTGCGGCAGATGATAGTAGGTGACTAGACAAGTAGGTCTATATCTATATGTTATAGATTTGAGATCTCTTGCTTAATTTATAAGCAAGGCACGAACCCTCAGTCGATCCAAAATGGATAGTGTATCTGTGATGAGTCTAGTACCTGTATTAATTCTTCATTGTTGCTATGAACGGTCAGGGACTCGTTTTACAAGGGGGTGTACGTCATGTCAAACGTTACAGCCATGAGGACACATACGGTTGAGATAAGTCGCCCTGGTAGTTACATTTGACGAAACGTTAAACCCTCTTCGTAAAAATGGCTCCTGGTGATTCAAATTCCAGCAGGCTAGTTAGCCGGCGATTCTTTAAAATGATACCAATGTGGTCACTGTGAGTTCAAGTCCAGCTCATGCTGGCTTCAATCGCGACACTGAGCAGGTCTGCCAGCATCCGGTGGATGGTCGTGGATTTCCCTCGGGCTCAGCCCGGTTTCCTCCCATCATAATGTTGACCGCCGTCGTATTAGTGAAATATTCTTAAGTATAAGGCGTAAAGCACTTACCCTGTTCCTGTATATCTATGTCGCTATGCTGGTAGGTCCATGTTATCATCTGACATCCTCAAACCTAGTTATCACACTTACATCGCCCGCAGCCATAACATGCACCGATATCTGCTTATATGCATTCAACAGGCATCCTCTGACATATTAGGGGTATAATCTGCAGTAATTTGTTCGCCTGCATGTATGTCTATTTCAAAACCTTTGACACCTCGTTTGACACCTGGCACGCAGTGAGAACCGTTGCATCTAAAGCATGTGCAGCTACGCAGATGGAATATTAAACTTCGACACGAACTCGAACGTAAAATGACCAACGCTCTTTTAGTGGGTAAACTTCAAATAAGCCTGTTTACTAAATATACACATATATTTAAGTATTAAACATAAGTATC
This sequence comes from Acanthopleura granulata, assembly GCA_016165875.1. Lineage (NCBI taxonomy): Eukaryota > Metazoa > Mollusca > Polyplacophora > Chitonida > Chitonidae > Acanthopleura > Acanthopleura granulata. The sequence continues at coordinate 8,278,823 of JABBOT010000009.1, read as the reverse complement.
TAAAATATGTCTGCAGGCCTATTTTATAATGCTATAATCTCCAAGCATGCCAAGTGTTTAATATATGATGCATACTGCCAATTTAAACATCGAAATTTACAGTGAACTTCACGTATGATTAAATGGTTGATTTAGAGTTTCACGCTATACATTGGCAGTATTTCAGCCACATCGTGTGGAGAGCATACTACAAGAAGGACACTGTTCTGACTGTCAACTTGATTTTTAAGTGATACTCATACAGTACTATACATGACATTAATATGTTTGCGCTACAAAGAGTTTATGCCGCTTGCATTATGATGGGAGGAACCCGGAAAAACCCCATCCACAAGTTGCTGGCAGACCTTCCCGCGTACGGCAGGACAGGAAGCCACCATGAGCTGGGCTTGAACTCACAAGGACCTCATTGGTGAGAGGCCCCTGGGTTGTGCTACAAAGAGATGCCAAGAAAGGTATCTTTAGCATGTAAGCGCCCTGTATAAGAACTTTTTTCAAATTTTAACTGAATTTTGTTTATCTTAGACTTTTTTAAAAAAGTGTCTGCTTACAATGTGTTCTGAGTTTGGATGTTGTTATTCTTATATCGAAAGACGAATACCTCATGGTCCAAATATCTTTTCGCTACAATACTGCCAAATTCTGAGTAGTAAACAAGATTTCACATTTTACGCTGTTATATATAATCCGACATTGTTTGATATAATCCGACGCTGTTTGATGTAACCCAACGCTGTTACACATGATCCGATACTAAGTCGTCAATATAATCCGACGAGTGCTTTGAACACCGTAAGTCTACTTCTCATTGTATAAGGAAAGCTCTACATAGAAAAATTAAAAGGTTTATGTTGTCATTCGGCCTTATTCGTTCGATTTTCGAAAACATCGGATCACACAAGTATCCCAAACTCCACTACCGATAGCCCTCAGGAGTAGTTCAGTGTGTTCTTTGCTTCCTGGGTACGGTGTAAATCAATCAATCAATCAATCAATCAATCAATCAATCCATCCATCGATCCATCGATCCAGCGATGGGTCGTCAAACATGGCGGACGTACATGACCTTTATGATCGATCCATCGATCCATCCATCGATCGAAGATTCATTGTGGCAATATTTCATATCTAGAAGACATAAGTAAAGGTTCATAAATACACCATTTTTTAACCATAATCATTATACTTATAAAAAGACACATTCAAGAGACCTAAGATTTATCACGCGTTGGCACACTTACACGAAGCACTGTTAACGTTACGAGCACGTAACTACAATTGCGGTCAGCGCTGGGAGGCTGAAGTTAGTACCATTTTCGTTTCTCATAATTCGTTATTCGAATGTCGAATAACGTGCTAGCACGTTTTCCGTTATTCGAAAGTCGAATAACATGCTAGCACGTCTTTATCTGGGTTCCGAATAATTGATTGACTAATTGATTGATTGACAGCTAAAATTGAACTGGCACATATTTCCTTATTTGGATCCTTTTTGTAACTGGAATATCCAATAAATAATATAATATATAATATTATAAATAATATTCATTATTCGAATGTCGACCTTTTTCGTTATTCGGTTCCCGAATGATTGATTGATTGGCAGTTACGATGGCAAGTATTTTCTTATTCGGATCTCAACTCGTACTTTTTGTTATTGGAATATCGAATATCCTGCTAGCAGGTTACGTGCTGGCACGTTTTTCGACATTTAAATCACAAATCACGAATAACGAAAAACGCGATAGCATGTTATTCGACATTGGAATAGTGAAAAAACGTGCAAGTACATTTTTCGACATTTGAACAAGGAATAACGAAAAACGAAAGTGATACTAACTTCAGTCCGCCTAGCAATGTAGGCATTACGTCGTCATGGTAGCTATGTGCTTGTAACGTTAAAGAGGGCTTCGTGCAGGTGGGCATTGGTGCCTGGAGAAGGAGCGGGGAGGGAGTGGCGCCATGCCGGTCTACACAGGAACTTCCCTCACAAGAAAGAGGACCTGTTAGGAAAATAGCCGGAAGGACATACGAGGTACGGGTTCAACTCCGGACTTGGGCAGGGAATTTGGATCTTCTCTCGTTCTCAGTGCTCGTGGGTCCGTGGTTTGCACAGTGTAACGTTCATTGGAGATCAACGGTCTCCCCCACCCATAAAACTGACTGTCGTATAGTATTATTGGAAAAAACAATAACAACAACAATAAAAGCAAAAACAAAAAACAAAAAAAAAACAAAAAAAAAAAAAAAAACAGCATTCAAATAAATGAATAAGTGTAAGACAATTATTCTTGAGCATTTCCCCCAGGTTTCCTCCCACCATAATATAAGTGGAAATATTCTTCAGTACCCGGCGTAAAACACGAGTCCAAAAAATAAATCAAATATTCTCGAGGAGGATACGTTATGAACACACAGGTGAAAAAAGAAATTACATCACATTGACATCGTGCAGCTCACTGAGATCCTGGTTGTTTATCTTGTATAGTGTATACTGCTATAAGTAGCAGGGGTAGGCTGACGACTTCCTGTCCCTTTCTCTTAATATCGACACTAATACAAAAGTACGCATATAATGACCGCTAAGCGGTTGTATAGGCCAATGCATTGTGAAAGAAATTCAGACCGACTCTTGAACCAATAGCATGTCGAAGTTTCATGTAACTTGTGGGGCCATTTTTTATGTAATAGCGCCCTACCTTTAAATAACCTCTAAATGCGTGGTGATACGTCTACCAGTATATAGTCCAATGTACACAGAACCGCTTTCACATTATACAGGAATATATGCTTATTGTTTCTTGGTTCTGCATTCTGCGTATATGGGAGTTAGTAATCCCACTGCCCTTTGTTCTTTTTGAAATGCATGATAACACGTATTTTTATGCTACGGTAGGTCAGAAATACATGTACGGCATTTTAACATTAACCTGTGCTAAATCTATTCGCGAACTATATATCACACTTTCCTTTTCGAAACAGAAGTCTAACACTGAAGAACGCTTCACTGAGTATGATGATGTGACATGCATTTGAAGTAATCGTAACCTGTGCTAGTTATAAATCTATTCGCGAGCATATACATCAAACTTTCCTGTTTGAAACAGAAGTCTAACCCTGAAGAAGGCTTCACTGAGTATGATGATGTCATATGTAAATACAGTATACGTTTACACAAGGTTCATGGCCTCAACAAGCCTTCACAATGTATATCCGTTCTCTAAGCACTGATGAGTTGCATTTTCGTCAATCCAAGGAAATAGTCCCACACTGGTTAGATTTACAAAAAAGCATCCCAGCCTTACCCAGAGAACGAATTGACAGGGAGATTTTTTTGCAGGGTACAAAGCTTAAGTCACAGTTGTCTTTATATTTCTTTCCTGTGACTTGTTCAAAACTTTGTCAACTCCTCTTCATCTCGAAAGAACTTTTCATTGGTGTTTTCAGCACGAAGAGGATGGTGCACGTCACGTAGGAACGGCCTTTTAGTAGCCTATGTCTGCCGCTATTATACTGAAATTATGTTCATTCTGCTATCACAAAGCAAGAAGAAGATCAGCCGGATAAACAACGATTATATGGGGGAATGTTATACATTGCGGTTTTCCCGAACGCCCCATCTACATGTACACACATGAGCGCGCATCCGCACCTCATCATGGATTGAACAACTTGTCATGCATGTCAAGGTTTTGTCATGTACAGTGCACATTCTGTCGACTACTTAGTTGGCTCAAATTAAAATGAAGAGAAATACTATTTAACCATAAATTAGTCACAAAAATGCATTTTAGAAGAAAATATTTAAACTAATAAAATAGCATCCTTCCTTCCAAAAAATAAACCTTAAAATACTTGCCCAGTATTAACAAATGTATCAAAATAGGGCAAAATGAGTATTACAAGGTTGGATAAAATTTTAGGGCAAGTACGATACAAATCTATATATATATACCCACAAAACAGCAATAAACCCACAAAAACAGCAATAAAAAACAAAGAAACAAGAAGACACAAAACTAATGATGCAAAAGGGCGAACCGGTTAGCCCCTGTTCCGTATTAATTACGTTGTAACATCTATATAATGACCTTGCGATATTCATTAATACTAACATTTATGTATTACGGAACTAAATTTACGAAACACAAAAACTATACCCGGTATTTCTGTTTTTGTCTCATTGCTGTTTTCGTATAAACTGCAGTATGTTGTGAGCATCACGTATTAGAATATATAACAACTTAGCCCTAATAAAAACGCGGAACAACACGCCTCCCAAAAACCTGTTTACAAAACCTCAGAATTGCAACTGACAACATCCGCACACGTGCCGCGGCGATGACGTCTGACGTTGAATTAGAAATCCTGTATATACTTAGATTGTCGTCCTTTAATTAGCCTGTCGTCCTATTGCTTAGCTGACAAGATCCTTTACCTTGTTCTTAGATATGTAACTCAGTTAGAAATCCTATATTGCTTAGTTTGTCGCCCTATTGCCTAGCTAACAGACTCTTTACCTACTTCTAAGATATGTTTAATACTCATTTAAAAGTCCTATGTTGCTTAGTTTGTGATCCCTTACTTTTCTTGTCGTCCTGTTGCTTAGCTGACAAATCTTTCACCCAGTTTTTGGAGAGGTTACTCACTTAGAAATCCTATATTACTTGGTTTTACTTAGCTTCTCGTCGTATTGCTTAGCTGACAAATCCTTTACCTAGTTCTCAGATATGTTGCTCATTTAGAAATCCTAAATTGCTTAGTTTGTTGTCCCTTACTTAACTCGTCCTATTGCTGAGGTGACAGGCCTTTTACTCAGTGCTTAGATATGTTAAATACTCTAGAAATCCTATTAATTGATTTATTGTCCTACAATTAGTTTGCTATCTTATTGCTCATTTGACAGACTCATAACTTACATGTGCATGTAGTTGATAGGTCTGTTAGTGATTTAGACGCCATATTATTTAGTTTGTCGCCCGTGTTACTCAGTTACACTGTCCTATTATTCATTCGATTTTTATTACATTTTTATAATCCCGTCAGCTCGTGCTTATAACGTTGTGTGGGAAGGTCTGTCAGCAACTTGCGGAGGGTCGTGGGCTTCCCCTGGGCCCTGCCAGGTTTCCACCCACCATAATGCTGGTCGCCGTCGTATAAGTGAAATATTCTTGAGTAGGGCTTAAAAGACCAATCAATTAAATGAATAAATTATAAAGTAGCTGTTAAATGATTTACCTATTTTGTACGTATAGTTTAGTTTCAAATCTGCCGGCCGTGTTAGTCAGTTGGTGGTTCATTTACCCACTTCATAAGTACACATATGCTGCTCACTAGTCAGTTGGTAGTGCATTTACCCTCTTCATAAGTACGTGCATACTGCTCATTAGTCAGTTGGTAGTTCATTTGCTCACCTCATAAGTATTCTGCAGAGGACGATATGGTGGTTAGTTGGTAGTGTCATTGCGAAGTATGTATGTATGTATGTATTTTTTTGGTTTTACGCGGTACTTAATTTTTCAGCCATACAATGACGAGGAGTCCTTACAATGTATATATACACTCTGTCTTCTTGTGGCAGGGCGAGTCCATGTGGCCAAATTGCTGAAACCACTGGAACATCATGCAGAAAACACCAGACATGACACCCCGCCCAGTCACATTATACTGACACCGGGCTGACCAGCCCTGTTTCCTCTCTCTAATCTATCATAAGTGAGCTCCAAGCGAGGCAACAGTAAGTTCTATTTTTAAAGTCTTTGGTGTGACCTTTATCACTCAGTAGGTATTCCGATAAGTTGGTGTGTTGTAATTACTCAGGCGATAGTTACACAATTTTCTGAGTTGGCAAGTGAAGTGCACAGTTCACAGGGCTGCTACTTAGTTAAGACGCAAGGTGCGCAAATAAAAGGTACCGGTAATTTACTCACTTTTTTCAACCCAGGTACAAAGCCAGAAGTCCAATTGTTCACTTAATAAGCTGACAGGTCAGTTACTTATTTGAAAAGTCAGTTGGACGACCGAGAGAAGAGTTAGTGCATTGACAAAGCAGTGACTTTACTGATAGACCATTTGCAGTTGCTCAGTGGACAGATCAGTTACTCAGCCGACTGACCAGTTACTCAGTTGATATATTAGTCACTCAGTTGAGAAGTAAAGTGCACTTCTAACAGGTGTGTTACCTATAGTTGGAACCTACGCAAGTTGAACAGTCGAAAGGCATGCGGATGTAAACAGACCTACTTAAAGTAATATTACAAGGATGCATGGTAGAAATATAGGAGATATATCTATACGTCCTGCAGAGACATGTCAACGGCAGTTAAACCAACAACATACAGATAAATGTACGTGGTTTTTATATCGAATATTCACGTCGAGAAGGACTGTTTTATTTTTTCAGTCTGTGTTTAACGCGTTGCTCTAATCCATTAAAACACCAACTGGCACACCAAGGGCACGTATTGCTTGACGTCAAGGTAGCCATTCGTCCTGTCTCGGAAATCACTCGGGGTAGTTCGGGCTTTTCCGGCGTTCCGCTACCTCCGTGTTTTTAAGCAGTTTTGTAATGAGAGCAATTTGTTTTACCAAACTTGTCCCTGCAATTTGGATTTAGACACACAGTTGTGTGAAGAAAAACGCTCAGTATAATTACTGTGTTTACACAGAAATGAGCAGTATGTGCTAATAAACGATAATTGTTTATTCTTTCAGCTAATGCATCCATATATGTATTTTTTTAAACTTTCATTTGTTACACTTGTGTTTATGGTTGCAGTCACAAAGCTGTTAGATATTAGTTAGGAATGTTGCCGAGGTCACATATAACTGCGCAGGTTACATAAAACAAAAAACAAAATATTTGATTGGTGTTTTACCCCGTACTTAAAAATATTTCACTTATACCACGGCGGCCAGCATTATGGTGAGAAGAAACCGGGCAGAGCCTGGGGGAAACCCACGACCATCCGCAGGTTGTTGGCAGACGTTCGCACCTACGGCCGCAGAGGAAGCCAGCCTAGGCTGCATAGACTCGGGAATACATTAATACACACATCGATGGCTACCAATGCATGCATAGACTCAGGAATACATTAATACATACATCAATGGCTACCAATGCATGCATAGACTCAGGAATACATTAATACACACATCAATGGCAACCAATGCATGCATAGACTCAGGAATACATTAATACACACATCAATGGCTACCAAATATACCAAAAAATGGTGTCCAGAACATGCACATTCTCAGGAATACATTAATACACACATCAGTAGGTACTGGTACATGTATAGACTCAGGAATACATTAATATACACATCAGTAGGTACTGGTACATGTATAGACTCAGGAATGCATTGATATACACATCAGTAGCTACTGGTACATGTATAGACTGAGGAATACATTATTATACACATCAGTAGCTACTGGTACATGTATAGACTGAGGAATAGATTGATATACACATCAGTAGCTACCGGTACATGTACAGACTCAGGAATACGTTAATATACGCATCAGTAGCTACTGGTACATGTATAGACTCAGGAATACATTAATATACACATCAGTAGCTACCGGTACATGTATAGACTCAGGAATACGTTAATAAACGTGTCAGTGGCCACATGGATCGAACGAACGTGATCATATACACATTTATATACACAAAATCGCCATATGCATACCATTAGGAAAGCATCTACATACACAGACTGGGAAATATATTCGTAGCAACAAGTTTTAGGCGTTAACAACACTGGTAGATGGCGCAGTTTGTTGAATAATGCAATTGGCGAGCTGGTTTCTATTTTATTCCATGTGAAATCAACGTATAGGCTTGCATGGTTAAAACTATATGTAGCTACTAAAATATTGTGCAATATCGGAGCCACGCGACCTGACCGGAGTCAATGGGCTCAAAATAAATATGTTGGCGAACAGAGCGAAGTAGCCGACAACTAGTAACACAGCGCGACGAGTGTTTGTCAGTGGAGGCTTTAGGCGAAACCTGGATGTCGAGGGTTGCTTGACCTACAAAGGGTTATGATTTACGAGGCGTCGTTGATCGCCCCACAGAATTATCATTGTTAGGGTAATTATACACACGGTACATTCACAGAACAGTTTAACACAGACGATCATGGTGTACCAACTGTAGTGTACAAGGGTGGTCAGTAGGTGATATCATAGCTGCCGTCAATCACATATTTATTTATTCTTATTTATCTGATTGGTGTTTTAGTACTCAAGAATGTTTCACGTATGCGACGGCGACCGGCATTGTGATGGGAGGAAACCGAGCAGAGCCCAGGGGAAGCCCACGACCATCCACAAGTTGCTGGCGGACTTTTCCATTTACGGCTGGAGACGGAGCCAGCATGAGTTTGACCAGAACTCACAGCGACCGTATTGGTGAGAGGCATCTGGGTCAATCACACATTATAATTCCACATGTTTAGTCCCAAACTTATACCTCAACAAGGTGATTAGTTGGTGACAACTTCCACGAAATTAAAAGTGTTATACTATACCCACATGAACTGCTTCAAAGTTAACTGTAAAAGAAAAATTAAATATTTATTTATGAACCGAAAATTAAAATTCGGTGCGGTGATAAACATCAATGAAATGAGCGAATGAATCACAAATATTTGATGTATAAAATGGCTCGGTTCTTGAAAATCAAGAAGTCTAACATGTAGCACTCACCTTCCCATGACAAGGTGTTCAACGATAGCGGTTGACGAATCAGTTATTTATATAAATTTATTATTAACAGTTGACAAACCAAATGTGACAATCAATATGGTACAGATTGTTAAGAAACCAAGTGGCACCATCAGTTGAACACTGAGGGTTAACAAACGAAATGCATTCATCAATAATGCTGAATGCTAACAAACACAATGTTATCATCAATGCTGAGTGTTGACAAAGAAATTTCAACACAAATCCAGTGATGACTTGAAAAACCGATGGTCATCATGAGTTCTGTATGGCTTGTTCAAAAATTTCACACCAGTTTAATGGTAGCTGTTGACAAATGACCTGCCACCATCAAGTCATGTCTGACTGTTGACGTACCAAATATCACCAATTAGTGCCAAGTGTTTGCAAACCAAATATCAATTCGGAGCTGAATAGTGACCAGCAAGCCATCCTAATTGCTGATAATTCAAATTTAGCTATTAATTCAGCTCTGAATTTGGACATATCAAATTCCATCGTCAATGGGTTACTCGTAAAACTCCTCCCTTCCTTCAACCAAAGGATCGAAATCTGTGCACTCCTTTGTTCTTTCCTACCTAAAAAACGTTTAGGTAGTGTACAGTCAGTATAGCGTCACAGCAAGAAACAAAGCGTTTAGGTAGTGTACAGTCAGTATAGCGTCACAGCAAGAAACAAAGCGTTTAGGTAGTGTACAGTCAGTATAGCGTCACAGCAAGAAACAAAGCGTTTAGGTAGTGTACAGTCAGTATAGCGTCACAGCAAGAAACAAAGCGTTTAGGTAGTGTACAGTCAGTATAGCGTCACAGCAAGAAACAAAACGTTTAGGTAGTGTACAGTCAGTATAGCGTCACAGCAAGAAACAACGCGTTTCCTGCGATTTGGGCACTTGGGTGTAGCCCATCAGAGTCTCCTATTCACTGAATTATCATCACCATCGTACAGCAGTCGACTGTACCGGTCGATTCACCTAACAAATCTGAACTGTATTTCAACTGGAAATGGCTGTTGCTCTTCTTTTTTTGTAACAATTCTTAAATTTGTCTCTCTGTGTCTGAGATTGGATTTACGAAGAAAAGATTGTGCTTGAATTCGACTGTATGTCTGTCTGGAACTGGAAAGAAGCGGAAGCAAGTGTGGATTGGGTGGTGTGGGTTTAGGAGGACTGGTGTAGGTTTGCATGGACGGGCGGGTATTGGTTTGGGTGGTGTGGGCTTGAGTGGACGATTGTGGATTTGGGGATGGGGGTTTGGGGAACAAGTGTGGGTTTGGGTGGTGTGAGTTTGGATGGACGGGTGTGAGTTTGGGTGGACGAGTGTGGATTGGGGTAGACGGGTGTGGGTTGGGGTGGACGGATGTGAGTTTGGGTGGTGTGGGTTTGTTTAGACGGCTGTGCGTTGTGTTAGTAAGCTTTGTCTTGGTGCAAGTCCTAATATATGTAAGAGGAATTTAATAAACAACATTACACATTATTTGGTTTTATTGTAATATTCCATAAAAAAACACATATATTCTTTCCTGCCACCCCTATGTAAATATATATATATACGTGTATATAGCAATTCATTCATTTTACTTATTCACATGTAGCCACCAAGGAAGGATATGTACAGAAGCAACTCAAGTGAGAGTTCTGTCGCCGCGGTAAGACTGTTAGAATTGCCAAAGTGGCGTTAACCCATAATCAATTATTCTTTCAAGTGAGAGCTCAAACTGGTTACTTGTGAAGCAACGCGGCTTGGAAATAACAGCAGAATAAAATTATCAGTTTTCATTGCACAGTCATCCGCTTCATTTAGGCCGTTATCTTTAAGTACCATTACAAAGTATTCTACTACATGTATTTTCATTTCAAACATGTGAGATTTTCCCACCGTTACATATCAGTGGTGTTAATTTCGTGACATTGAATGTTGGATTGTAAGAATCCACACTCGCTGACCGCCAGTGAGCTCATCCGGTTTGAGGCCACAAAAATGTCACTCGAGATACCTGAGGTACATGGACCGCTGTTCGCGTGCGGTGTTTGTCGTTGTCGTTGATACGGCGAAACTCTGTGGGCGTGTGAAAACACGTCCTCCAATAAGGGCTCTCGACAATTTTGTCTCTGCTGCCTGTATTATTGCCATCCTTGTACTGTTGATGATGAGATACTTTCATTAAAATATGTAATAAAACTTCGCGCCAGTATCTTTAGTGCCTTTTTTGCCACTGCTAGGTTGTCATACTCCAAAGCCACAATGACTTAACAGAAGATAAGATAACATGATTGTGAAAGTTTTGTAAAATCTTGACACATTAAGTTCTTGATTTTGTTTCATGTCCATATGTTTCGAAAAATATTATGTTTTTGGCTTAATTGTTAAAATGCGTGAAGACAAAGAGTGCATAAACGTGTAAATACTGGTACATAATTAGTGTAAATTCATTATAAAAAAATGAAGAAAAAATAGACAATGGGAAATGAACGTGTGCTATATTGCGCGAAGCTGTGACGTCATAAAAGCGGCAGAGGATATTGCGGTTCTCCGAAAACAGCAGCACGTGAGGTCTAGCGCGGTCGTAATTCAAATTCCGGCAGAGGTCGTGGCAGGGTTGGCCCTGAGCTTCTTACGTATGTGCAAACACAATGCTACTGCACATGACGGGATATTTCCACGCGTTGGTAGGGGGGGGGGGGCTTAGGGGAGGGGATTGTGTGGTAATAAAATTTGCTGAGTGACCCTGGCGGGGTTAGGAATGTGCAATTCCCGGTGCTCGTCCTATCCCATCGACTCGCCCAAAATTGAACGATATATAAGGGGCAGCCTTTCTACATTGGCATATCACTTTCTGCGCACTACGACAGAATAATATTAGGATAACTTATAGGCTAACAGTTTATTCGTTAGTTTACTTCAGTCCTATTTTTCTATTTAGCTGCTGTACATTTTAGGTAATTTTTTTTTATCAGGAACGATCAAGATGTTTAAGCCATTCGCCCTGCTTTTGCTCCCGGCCGTCTTGGTGAGTTGACCATGTATTGGATTTGTTTGACTCACTGTATTACTTTCAGAGTATTAGCAACATTGAGGTGCTAATATGTGCCTTTTGTATCTCAATGTTTATGATACTTTTGCTAATGATTCTGTACAAAAAAATATAAAAAGTTTAATGTATAAGCATTTGGGACTTCATGTGTTTATAAATAGGCTTATGTAGACTTTTTGCGCATTGCTCATTCGCCACTAATATTATGTTGTTCAACATTTAAAAATATGTTTTTCATATATTTTCAAAATAGATGATACAGATCATGGAGACCTGTATTTAGTCATACCTTATGCTAGCATTCAAAGTTTACATCTGCGGCAAGCTTAATTGGTTGTTTGATTATTAACATATCATGTCTAACATAACGTTAACCTTACTCATTTTCACAACGTATGTCTAACATAACGTTTTCTGATTTTTATAGGCAATGTTAAATAATACGCTGTCTCTCTTTTTCCAGGCCATGTCATTTTTCGAAGATGAGACTGGTAAGAAATGATTAAATCTATTCACTTATTTATTGGGTTTGGGTTTAACTCTGTTGTGGTACTTGGTTATTTTCACATGTGTGACAGTGTTCAAGGTCGAGGGTGGAGTATTTTGCTCTCTTTAAAATAGTCCTGTTTGGCTAAGGGTAATTTGTGGACCAGACAAGTTGTTTCAGCTGAATTTAAATTTTGTTTGTCATGGTGAAAACACGAGTGTTCTCATGTTATGAAAACGACCATAAAGGATTCAAGTTTGAAAAGACATCCAGCGAAGGCTTGTTTTCTACATTTAGAAAAGTAAAACACGAACCGCGAATGATAGATGTTTAAAACATAATACTCCTTTGACTATATACATAAATCTAACAAATCACATGAATGGTATCCTCACTTAACACCTCACAAACTAGTTGAAAGTGTGGGGCAAGGTCGATTCAATTGAGGCCAAAAGAGAGTCATTATTTTAGCAATTGCCAAATGTATGTAAGTACTTTCCACTCGTATTATCTGTGCGCTATTTACTCATCATTGGACTGTAATTACAGTCGTTTAGTTTTTCATACTGGATTGAGGGCAGTGATAATTACTCATTGTGAACATTCAGGCCAAAGCCACTGTCAGGGTGTAACTATGATTTGAAAATAACAGGGGAATCGGACTGTGTAATTGCACTGTAACAGTGTTCAAGGTTATAATGGCCTAATATATAACTGTAGGTGTCCCTAGAAAAAGCAATTTCTCAAATTACTTTATGGCGATTTGCACGCTGCAGGAGAGGTTTAGAAGGTGTATATGTGATATAAACTGGTCAAGTTAAAAGGAAACGACAGGTGAATGATTCCATCTATTTATTAATCAAGAAAAACATTCGGTTTCCTCCGTCTTGGAAACAAGATCCTTGTGGTCTCAGTTGTATAGCCATACAGATATGGAAAGAAATAACCCCGTAATATTTTAACACAGGAGCTATTGAAGACAGCTACATGAATGTCTCAGTTGATCATATGTTGTTTCCCGGTAGAATTAGGTGCACCTCCACAACCACTTTGATTTATACGAAGCATTAGAGAGGTCCGGCCTATAGGGGATAACCTACTCAAACAACTGCTGCTCTCAAAAAATTTCAGAAAGCCTAGGGATTCGTTCGGGTAGTTTGCTTTTTATGGTAAATGTCATCTTTATTTATATACACACCTTTACGATACACAGATAGTCAAATATATTGTTTTCTTTTTCTTTGAAGTCAATGAAGGCAGTAACAATTTAACATATGTCTGTCATTTGTACGATATTCAGCATTACCAATTTGTGTGGGTGAAGCACAGTGTTTGAAAATTAAAATTCTATATCTTTCTTCATTTCTTGCAGCTCTCGATGTCTTAGCCAGAGATGCTTCTTTGAAGAAAGGTACGAGTCCAGCCTCTGTTAACTATCCCAGTACCATATTTCAGTCCCTCTACCAGCGAAACGTCTCTCAGTTATTTCTATAGAAAATATGTCGAAACCTCTCACCAATGAGATCGTTGTGAGTTCAAGTCCAGTTCATGATGGCTTCTTCTCCAGCCCTACATGGGAAGGTCTGCCAGCATGGTGATGGGTTTGTTCTTGGATATGCCCGGTCTCCTCCCTCCATAATGCTGGCCGCCGTCGTATAAGTGAAATACTCTTGAGTATGGCTTTAAAAGACCAATCAAATAAATAAAATAAATAAATAAATAAATGAATGAATAAATAAATAAATCCAACGTCGCGTGAAATACGGACTCTCGTCAGTATTCGTATTAGAATGTTTTCTAATTACTGATATAAATACTTAACAAATAGCAACTTACAAACCCGTAGCCATAAGGCCTAGGCATTTAATTTAATCATCAAACTGCGGGTGCATATGCCATTGGCAAACCATGTGTTTCCCGTTTATTTGCTAATCGACAACATTGGCTGCCTTCGAATCTCAGAAGACAAATCTTGCGAACAATAAGTAGGGGTCATGTATTTTAACTCGGCTTTCGTTTGTAGGTTGTGGAGGTAAAAATGCCGATATCGCCTTCGTGATTGATAACTCTGCCAGTATTTGGTCTGTGGACTTCGCCAAACAGATCCGTTTCGTCCAGGAATTTGTCAAAGTTTTCCATATAGCTCCGGACAAAGTGAGGATCGCTGCGGTTTCGTTCGCAGACCGCGTCTACTACCGGGGAGCTTTCCGTTTCGACGCTTTCAATGACGAAGCTTCCGTCATCGAAGCAATTTCCAATATCAAGTATCTCCATGGTACAGCCACAAGAACCGACCAAGCTCTGGACTTCCTGCGAACCAAAATCTTTCCTGAGTCTCTGGCCAACCCAAACCGCCAGGATGCCGCTCGCATTGGAATCGTATTGACAGACGGCAAATCCACGTATGGGGACCTGACAGCTATAGCTGCAAAGAAGGTCAAGAAAGAGTCCAAGGCGCTGATGTTTGCCATCGGCGTGGGGAAGAAAGTCTCACCCGCAGAATTGCGCACCATTGCCTCGGGTGAGGATTATGTTTTTCAAGTGGACAACTACGATGCTCTAGAATCTATCAAGAAAGTACTGGGCATAAAGATCTGTGAAGGTAAGATTAACGTGTAGTTAATGTGTAGCGATTAGTAAACTGTGATTTAGGTAAATCAAGTGCCTAGGGTAAACCAGCGTACCGGTATATTGCAACTCATGCCTGACATATTTGCTCATAACATTTTAAACCACTTAAATTGACATGGTGTTTTCACAAAAACGTCAGACCACACATCAACATGCTTTACTTGTTACAGATTTGCCGATTCGGTCATTGGGGTGAATGATTGCTAGAGCATACATCTAAACTTTGTTTCGTAATTCAAAGCTTTACATCTTTTCTATTCTAGATTATTGTGGCAATTGCTTTTTAACGATATTTGTAAGGTTTCCAGATTAAATCTTTTCGTTGCAGATTACCTCTTCTTCTCTAATTATAATTAGTCAGAAAAGCTGCCTTGATGTGGTAATGTCCGTTTTCAAATATCTGATCAGGGTTTGTCTTTTCTCCTTGTTTTAGTTCCCACAACGCCTCCGCCGAAGGAACAACGTGAGTACACATCTTATTGTTATTATGATTGCTTAGTCTCTCCTTTATGGTACGGCCAGGCGCAATAGCTTCTGATCGAAGGCCTTGACCAGTGAGGCCGTGAACTCCTTGAACCGTGAGGTCGTGAACTCCTTGACCAGTGAGGCCGTGAACTCCTTGAACCGTGAGGTCGTGAACTCCTTGACCAGTGAGGCCGTGAACTCCTTGAACCGTGAGGTCGTGAACTCCTTGAACCGTGAGGTCGTGAACTCCTTGAATCGTGAGGTTTCACGCCTAAATCCAGCTACCATCTAGTTTTGCTGCGTTTCAAGGGGGATTCGCCATACCATAACCATTCGCGCTGTCACACAAGTGAAATTTTCTTATGTAAGGCGTACAATTCAATAGACGAGGAGAAATAAAGGACGATCTATTCGAAATTAATCACTACCCTTTCAGTGAGGCCAAAAGTACAGTTTGATAGAAAAATACATATTGTAACCTTCCTTCAGTATGTATGCACTTGCAGTTAATTCTATAGATTTAGTGTTGTGAATGTAGACTAAAAGGTGTCAGTTTGATTTTGCTTTTCAGCTTGTGGCGTTGTGAACCCCGCTGATATCGTTCTCGTCTACGACTCCACTGAGGTAGGACCTTCTGGCATAGCCGACATTCAGAGAGGCGTGACCGCCTTCGTCCAGACGGACGAGATGCAGAACCCTAATATGAGGGTAGGTCTCATTTCCGGTGATTGCCCGGAAGTGGGTAGTTTCCCGCTCAACCGATACACTGACAAGTCTCGCATCCCTGAACTCTTTGACAGCCTGCCCTATTCAGAGCTAGACGCCCTCATCGGAGAACTGCGCCACGACGGCTTTCATCCTGAAAATGGCGGAAGAAAGAACGCCCGCCATATTGGAATTCTAATCGTCACTGGCAAGCCGAAAGATCCCAAAGCCGTGAGACGGCAGGCGAACCGCGCGAAGAGGGAGGGTATCGAGTTGTTTGTGGTTGGGTCCGGCAGCGTGGTGGACCCTAGCTTCTTGAGGAGCTTGGCAAGTGAGCCAGTGGAAAGCCATGTCATCATGGGGTCGGACTACCGGAATTTCGGTCTGGTTGGCAGGGAATTGGCTGCTAGGATATGTGAGAGTAAGTAACCTAACACATTGCAAGTCATAACATGTTTGATTGGATAGACTACAGCAAGGAGACAGAGACTAAAGCAGTGAGGACACATGATAGTTGGCCAATGGTAGCAGGTAACACGTAAAACACGGCTTCTAATCAAGTTACCTTAGTCAGGTTTAAAGTCTAACTGTTCAGTTAAATAGGTGCCACTGGGCTACACGCACCAAATAACAGGAAAAACACATTTATTTTATTTGTATTTTTCCTTTCTTTTTAATTTTCAGAAACAAAGGACTTCCAGTGAGAAATCTGTGAACGTTTTTCAACAGATGTGCCATATGACCACTGTACCAGTTATAAATGAAGGATCGCATTTGCATAAATTTATTTTCGTAAGACGAGTATTTCGATTACAACACATATTTGAGCGTTGTTGTTTGTCCCATCATTTATGCATCTCCATCTTTGTATTTCTTTTATTTATTTCTCATTCATTTTGTAAAGTATTTATTTCCCTATGGCTTCTCGCTCAAAGAAGTGAAATGAGTTGTTATTTCAAATTCATGCAGACTACTCTGTATGTGCGGTGGTTTTTTTTTGCACTACATAAAATGGTGTGAAAGAGATAATCGATCTGTATTTTTATCTTGGCAAGGTCGTTTTTTTTAAGACGAAATGAAGCTCGACCTCACTCATGTGCAATAAACAATAAAGTATTCTCCAATTTTCATGTGTGTTTTCATGTTCCTTATTGTGTAGCGGGGGTGGGAGTGGGAGGAGGGGCGATGTGGTAGTCAGGGTGATGTTGGGGAAGGGTGGGGGAGGCCTGACTCGCTGCTAAGAAGCTTGTCCTCCCCTCCCCGGTGACATGACGTGTTTATACAAGCCCGGATTTTTCGACAGATTTTTCCAGATTTCTCTTTCTACTATTGCCAGAGCCTTGGTGGAGGAGAGCCGTCTACAGAGTTTGCATTGGAACTTATTCCTCTGCAGTTCACCCAGCACATATGGATTGGGCTGGTTCTTTGGGTGAAAACGTGTGACGAAGGTTCATCGGTTACTTGCAAAAGGCTGGTGGTGTATTGTCGCTTTCAACACTATTCGGTAACATCTCTTTGTATCATCCTTGAGAACTGTGTAAGCAGTCGTGTGCAAATTAAGGAGAAAGACAACAATAGTTTGGAGAGAAAATATCCGAGCATAAAATAAGGACAATGTTTACAATCGAAGACAAACCTTATCAATTTCGACATCTTGGACGTGATGGGAGCAACCATTTTGGCTGGGGGCCATCGCTCCTTGGGCTGAATTTATAATATTCCATGTATTAAAATCAAACGAGCATAGCCCAAATAGCTTAAGGCCCCAGTAAATTTTCCATAAGCGACAATGTTAACGTTTTGCGGTGTAACTCAGCCCCAAACATTCCGTGGCCATTAAGAATTTGTGCAGCCTTTGAGAAAGCAGCCATAAAACTCTTCACAGACGTTGACCGTCAAAATCTGGAGTTTCCTATATCAGAGGCTGGGGGCGAGGGACGCCTCTATAACAGCAGTTGTACACCAAAAACGGCTGGTTGGCAGCGACAAAAAAATTTTACATTCCAATATACACAGAATTGGATTCACCACTCTGGAATAGCGGACGTGCTAGTAGGGTACAGTTAAATCTAAACAACTGCCAAACAGAAACAGAAAATTGAAAACTTAGACAAGATGTTCAAACTACGATCCAGCTAAGACATGGCTGTCTTCATGCGGCTTTGTGGTATTCATGTGCTTACTTTCTTGTCCACAGCCAACAAACAATGTATGATTTTTCAATATAACACATAGACGAGATCACTGAGTTCTCATTTCCTTCAAAGAAAACATCATATCCGGACGTGTTACAGGCGAAAGGGCAGTAATGGGACACTCTTTCGAACCCATGGGGGCGTGGGGCCAAGTTGAACTGACGATTGTCCTCTTGCAATGCATGACCAAATATTTTCAGTTTGCAAAATCAATGCAGAACTGAACAACGGAATACATAACTTGTCCAAAGTGACTTTTGGCAGGAAAGTTTCCCATTTCATGAAGATTTTGGGGTTTTTCTCCTATTTGAATGAAGCTCAGTAATCGATCTGTACTATCAGTGGTCAAAATTTTAGCGTGACATGCTCGCACGTGTGAAAGTATAACTTTATCGCCCGTGACACGGGGGCAGGACCTGCAGGGTGGCTGTGGACCTAAACAGCAGCCTAATCCAGTGGACGACTGCACACAGGAGGGGAGTATCGAGTTCGAACTCTTTTGTTGCTAAGAGTCCTACTGTATCATGTGACTTGACAAAAATTTTAGGCATTCTTTGTTGACTTTCATTTGCTGATCACCTATCTCCAGGAGGTACAAATGACATTGCTTGCCTTCAGGAACTTCTTAAGTTCATAAACCTCCAGTTCCTCAATTTTCACCAGTTTTTCCAGTATAAATACCTTTTTGTGAGACTTTTTTAGACGACAATGTTATAGTAAATGTAATCAGAAAAAGTTGCCTGAAATTTTTGGCAGGTAACGTGGTACTGTGGGACTTTTCTTACCTTTCGAACTCGAAACTCCCCTGTTACTCCCGACTGTGAGGCCCTGAGCAGTGAGGGCACCGATTTGAATCCAGCTCTTGCTGTTTCGACTGTATCTTTAAATCAGAAAGTTCCTCAGGAACTTGGCAACTGTCCGTGATTTACTATATTATATAGGTTCCCCCCCCCCATCCCTATTGAAGGCTACCGTCATTCAATTGAGATAAGCGTCGTAAGCCGCCGAACTGATAAGTAATTAGATCAGTTATCTGCAGTATTATCAATGTCACTGCTTTGAAACCGTACAGACGTAGTTATGATACTGATTTGCGTGGTAAACTTTATTAAATGAAACAAGGAACTGTTCATCACACTCACAGCGGACATTTCAAAGGAAGAGACCTCGTCGTATTTCCATACTTTGTAGCGGAGTGCCGAAAGTGAGAGCGTAGCAGCCAACAATGTTCAGTTATATGGATGTCAGAAAAGTTTCGAACGACAGGGATATTCAAAACAGCTCTGATAGCTTCCTAGTGGAGCGTTGGTGACGGTTCGTGTGACCGTTTGCTCAGTATAAATCTTTGATGACCAGTTGTCTTCCACCAATGTAATGTCCGTGTCTGTACGTAACGTGTGGGCTAGGTTATCACTAACCGCTGGCCTAGACGTGAAAAGTTCTTGACCATGACGTTAAGCAACAGTCAAATAAATCATCACATAATACACAGAGTGTATATTACTCGTGCATTTCATGAAACGGTGTCTTGTCGTTGTTTCTTCACAAGGATATTCTTGTGACACGCAAGACGTGTGTAGTTCTGTTTATGGAGGCCGATTAACAACAAGTACAACGAAATGACCATTACATGGGCCGTAATGGTCACCTGTCAGAGATCATGTAACCAATGGTCTATTAATGTATCAGTCAGTTGGTCAATTATTAAGGAAGTCATTTGGTAAACTTTTTTAAAAGTGTTTATTAAATAATTCACTTATCGATGAAAGCCTGTGGAAAACTCTTGGACAAACACAGGTACCAGTCAAACTGCAAATACTACCGACGAACAAATACATGTGCAAAAAAAAAAAAAGAAAAAAAAAAGAAAAAAAAGGAAAACGTTCCAAGAGAGTTTCTCCGAGGGTACACTCGTAAACATTTTCATTTTAAGTGTATATATATAATATAAGTATATTATACTGTATTTCATATAAAATACACACGGAATCAGAGTCATGTTTAAATGAGGCACCTTCCTCTGATTTGACGTCAGCTGAATTCAGTTGCTTAACAGTTGGGGTTCTTGGTAGACGGTTCGGGGGTTGGTTTGGGCGTTGGCTCTGCAAAAGTTCAATATACTTAATCAGACCACCAACAGACCAAATCAAGTGACCTGTCGATGA
Organism: Acanthopleura granulata; assembly: GCA_016165875.1. Lineage (NCBI taxonomy): Eukaryota > Metazoa > Mollusca > Polyplacophora > Chitonida > Chitonidae > Acanthopleura > Acanthopleura granulata. The sequence continues at coordinate 8,258,403 of JABBOT010000009.1, read as the reverse complement.
ATTCTCACATGTTTTACATCAAGTAAATGCTTGATCGCTTTTGTAAATTTTTCAGCCTTTCCAGCCACTATTGCACAGCATTTTCTCTTTCTGTAGGTTGTATTACTTCATGCACTGTGGCGATAACCTGTTAACCAAATTTTGGATATCTCTTAGCCAAACTGAATACGTCACATGGAGCCAGCAGAAACCACGTATTTGGTGGTTCCCCAACAGGGTTGTGGTAGAAAGGCGGGTAACGATATAGCAGAGTTAAGACAGCATTCATGAAAGACTCAAAGCTAGAACGTCGAAATTCACAAACAATACATAACCTCATCCGAAAGAAAAACGCATTGCTGACAAAGCCGTTGTGTATTTTATTCGTTACATTAAAATGGCCTAAATTTACTGCTAAAATTCTGGCATTTTCGAGACGGATGAATTTGACAGTATTATTAAAGTAATGGTGTAACCTGAAACCGTAGGAGACCACAATATTACAGAGCACGGCGTAAAACACTAATCGTATAAATGAATAAATAAAAAAAATTAAATAAATAAACAAATAAATAAATGAATAAATTTATAGCAACCATAAGCATATATACGGAGTATCTTGCCATAACTGCGACTAAATTCTCTTTAGAAACCTGTAAGTCATTGTACACAATATACAGACCTGGGTAGATTTATGTCAGTTTATTCTAGAGGCCTCTATATGCTGATGGTCGCTGTACACTGAATAGTTTGCTGTAACTAGATATGCAACTGAGTTCAATGATCCTCAGTCGGCCAGTATTTGTACTAACTGTAAATTAATACCAGTTTTCTTTCCCTTTTCTGGGGCAGTGATGGTGAAGAAAAATGCAAGTAACTTACTTGGCTTTTGGCAGAGTTCAATGATCACCAATCGGCCAGTATTTGTACTAGCTGTAAATTAATAGAAGTCTTTTTTCACTTTTCTGGGGCAGTGATGGTGAAGGAAAATGTAAATTACTTACTTGGATTTTGGCAGAGCTTCTGGACGAAGTCCACGGCGAAAGATTCCAGATCTGAGGCGCTGTTGACGTGAATGACGTGCTTAGAGGAGCTGGCAATTCTGTGCAGCAGTTTGGTGTCAGTTCTTCCGATGCCAATGGCGTAGAGTTCAATGTCGTTCATTTTAGCTTTCTCCGCTTCCACCAAAAGTCCCTTGGGGTCTCGTATTTTTTCGGGAACAACAACGACACCAACGCGTCGCGCACCACTCCGGCCACCATTTTTCTCTAAGAAAGCCTGTGACCACAGTTCCTTGACAAGAGGTCGGACTTCTGCCTGGGACAGTCTGTCGAGATAATTACCTATGGCAGCCTGGAAGAGTAAAGTGTGTAAAAGCACACAACAATATGAAGCTATATGTAGTATGGAAGTAAAATGACAGGTTTATGTACATACGTTTCCGTTATTCACAGAGCAAGAAGGGAAAGACAGAGAAATGTAAAAAGCTATAGTGTACTGCATTGGCAATTGTTTGACGTCTTTTCTAGGCTTAAACATGACCTCGGTGCTTCGAAAGACATATATTCTTTCCTAGTACAGTTAAAAAAGGGCACAGACTCCAGTTTTTGTCGGATTTACAGGTGTAACATTAGCTAGTGAAAAACAAAGCATTCAGTGTTGTTCATTTATAATGTGGCGTAAATTAACATCGACTCTCACACACCTGGGGCTTCATATGCCTACATGGAATATGCCTGTGAGGTCTGAAAATAATGTCAACCTCAAAAACATTATGCAAGCGGCACATAGTTGCTCACAGGATGTAGTCTGCACAGAAATGGATTTAGTCCATGTTACCATTCATTCTTTGGAGGCTGCGTGTGCAATATACATAGAAAACCTATACCAAAAACTTAACGTGGAAACTACATCTTGGGGGGAGAGAGGGGGACATCATTTATCCGAGCTGCGTTGCTACTGAGCGCAGCGGATTGTGGGGACCCTTGTGCAACGGGTACTCACAGAATACAGATATTTGTTTATAAACGTTTACCTTGTCAATAAACTCGCCCAGGGGAAAACCTCTGTAGTTAACACATTTGCCGGTAAGCAGTCCAATACGCAAGCCTTTGTACAGAGATGTACCTTTTTCTCTGACCACATCAATCATGAATTCGAACACCGCTCTGACGTCACCAATGTTCATGCGCGAGGAATCCATGGTGAAGATGACGTCAGGATCTATGTCACCGCATGCTAGATAAACAGACAACTAATTAAAAGCGCATGTGACATAAAGCAGAAAATAAATATCCATCTCTTGCACTTTACAATTTGACACTAAATCAGTGTTTTATACTATTCAAACTATAAACTAAATCAGTGTGTTACTGACAAAGAGAAATAATTTTGCATCTGACAGGAATGACCCTTTAATGTATGTTTTATTTCACAAGGCGTCTAAGGGTACCCTGTTTTTAATACTTCACTCCTGTATGTCAGTTACATATTTCTCGTCAGCATATTAGAAAAGAAAAGAATACAACTTACGTCGGTCTTTCGGTGGCGGTGTCGTTGGTTCTGTAATGACAAAATAATGTTTTCAGCTCGATTATTTCGGAAGCACACAAAAGCTCTCTTAGATTATGTGTAAGTACTTTTTTTATTGCAAATTACACATATCAGTATGGACAGGATTTAAAACTAAAAAGAAAATTGGGCAATTAATGAAGAAAAATTCACTTTTCTATAACTTTAAATTAAGACTGAACCGAAGCCTCCTAATTCAACACAACGCATATGAGATTCTACATTATCAACCACAGTAAGAGCCATATCTTTACTGAACAATGTTAAGAGAAACAAATGCAGCATTGTCCTCGGATATTTACTTTTAAAGGTCTACAAGAGCCGAAATTTCAAAATTATTGTCCATGAAAGGCTGTTAGCATAAAAGTTAAGACCAGAAATATGGAAACCACTAGAATAGGGGAAATGTTGCCGCAAGTTGATGATCATAAAGAGTCCTCTCATAATACTGTTACACTTCACTAAATATCTTAGGAGAAACGTAAAAATTCTGGCTGATAAATTTCCCGCAAAATCAACTTCTACACTGCACTTAAAGATGAAAAAAGTTCTAACAGAAAAAGAAAAAAATACAGGAGAACAGGAAGCTTACGTTCGCAAGCAGTGGCTGCTAGAACGTCCTTGATTTCCTGAAGTGCGGAATAATCGGTCACATTGAAGACGTATTTCATCGAAGTGGCCATGGATTTCAGGTCTTCAAGGCTAATTTGGTTTCCAACACCAATGGCGAAGATGGTGATTTTGTCTTTCTTTGTCAGAGAGATTTCTTTATTTAGACTAGGAATTGCCGGCTTGTCGGTTCTACCATCTGTTACGATGATTTCTATTTTTTCTACATCCGGGCGAGCAGTACTGAAGAACGTTTTTCTGGCGTATCTCACTGCAAGGTCGGTCCTTGTGGATTCTCCACGGGTGAAATGAACAGTACTTAGCTTGTCCAACAGAGACTGTTCATCGGTGTATTCAGCGAAGTTAAAGACGAACTGCTCGTTGACTTTATTTCCATACGTCAGAAGGGAGAACCTCACTTTTTCTGGTGAGATTTGAAAGCTGGAAACCAAGTCCTTAATGAAAGGCATAAGCTTCTTATTAAAGTCCGGAGGGAAGATACTGGCCGAGGAATCCAAGACCAGGGCGATGTCAGCCGGCATTCCGCATACTGAAAATTAGGATGTACAGCAATCCAGGGGTTTACTCGATAATTCATAAAATCTATTCATTGGTATTTAACAGACTCGAGAAAATTTGCCTAATACGACGGCGGCCAGCACTATGGAGGACGAAAAGCCACGACCATTCGTTGGCTGCTGTCAAGCCTTCCCGCATATGACCGGAGGTGAAGCGAGAAAGAACCCCTCGGCTACGGAGGTACCCAACTCGATAATCCATATTCACAGAAGACTTATTCCATGACCGATTTATGCTTGAGTGACTTGACTCGAACTCATAAGAAAAATTCACACGAAGGCTTAAAGAATAAAAGAAACTGTTAGTTATTAATTTTTTTTCAACAGGAAGGCACTCTCTTTTTTAGGTGGAAGCGATTAGTGGTCATCTGCTTTTGATTACATTTGACAGATGACAAAAATATTCCGTGAATGTGAGGTAAAAATCTCACCTTTCTCCACTGCTGATGTGACATGGATGCTGCCTGCGGTGAAAGGAAATATTTAAAACATTGTAAGAGAGCACCACAAGAAGATAATCATTACGCAAACAGACATGAATAGTATAGGAATAGTATAGTATAGTACAGGTTCAATAGATCGGTAATAAACCAGAAAAGCCCACTGTTAGTAAATTTTGCCTGTTATACAGATCAGAACTTTACATCCTGAGCTTCATTAAACATTTTAATAATAAAGATACAGCGATATCTGATAACTGGTATCTAGCCCAGTTATTTGTGTAGCCCTAGAATGCTTTTGAATATTGTGGGTCAGAGCTCAAATCCAGCTCGAGATTTTTTGTCATCTGGTGTAATGTAGAGGCGCAGTGCAACGCCCTGTGCATTTCCTTCACATAGATAAGGTTTCCATGAAGCCATGTTGCAAAAGGGTACAGTGCAAAGGCTTTGTTAAAACTTCAAGATATTCGGCTATTTAATCTACTCGATTGGGAGTTTAAAAATTGCGTCAGGTAAAGAGATGCTTACCTAAGAGGACTGCGATCGACGCTAGCACCTACAAAAGTGAAAAACATCACAGTAGCAAAAATATGAAATTTTATCATTTAAAAACATGACAAAATATGAAGGAAGTTGTAAGTATTGCTGTTCCTCACGAATGCCGATGGATTCCTGTTCAACAAAACTTCCCTTTAAATGTCAATACAAGTGCAACATCTAGAAATATTGCGATCGCGGACATTTTGTTGTTCCAGAAAAATCCGGGATGACTGCAGATCTATTCTCCGTTCATTTCAACTTTTCAAGAAAAACGCTGCCTTTATAACACAGGGTCTCAACTGAAATACTCACAGGAAACAACATTTAAACTGTATGAAAAGTTATAGGCTCATAAAATGCAGAGTTTTAAAATTTCGTATCGAATCATCGTGGCAAGAAGAAAGTACATACCGCTAGGCAACTGGAATGTGACTTTGTCATGATGGAGTTGTAGCAAGGACACCTGATGAACACGGAATGGGTGGCGATAATAACGGTTTTCACGTTGAAGCGGTCCTTTTATATGAAAACCGCTACCTTTTAATTCCTTCGCATAATTGTTTTAATTGCCACCGGTCCGCACGAGCCTCCTAATTAAAAGTGTCATCATTTTTTTTTATTGCGTTTCTACCTTTATCATGAATAATTCGATGGACATGTTCGGTGAGGTGGCTGTTTATGTGGTTATATGACCTTCCTCGCAATCTGTGAGGCTCTGAGTTTGGGAAGTTTCCAAATTATAAATACGTTTGTAAAGGTCCTTCCATCTCACTAATATAATTACTGTAATTTCGAAGCTCGGTTTTATGTTTACTTTAATGAAACACCAGTAACTGCTTTTAAATACCCACCAATTTCAGCTGCAAATAATGTGCTTACCATACGTAATTAAATGTTGTCATGACGGTAGTTGAGGGGAATTCTTAAATGTCAGACTAAATTTCTGCAGCCCACTGCCGATGAACACCATTCCTCATTACAACTGACTTTTAACTGTTTCATAATTTTATTTGACTGTCATAGAATGCGTCCATCCTTGATAGAAATGTAAAAACCAGCATGATATGGAGAGTGACGGTAAAATATGCAGGTTACATAAGAGCATGTATATTAATGTATTCGCGGATTTTCTTGTTTATTCACTGAATCTCACAATCACAAAAACTTGTATAAAGTTTCAAGGCAGTGACACTGAATATAATACAGATGATTCAATGCTTTACTTATATCTCTTTGGTGTTTTACGCCAAAATCAATAATATTTTACTTTTACCCTCTGCGTCTTGTATTATATAGTGAGAAGAAAACTGTGAAGTCCTCCGCCGTTCGCCAATGGCGGGCAGACCTCCCCATGACTGGAGAGGGGGCCAAATTGTGCCGAGATAGTTAATTGAAGAAGAAATAATCAAGAATAGGTTTTAGCTATCCATGAAAATCATGAAAGTTAAGGAGATAAATCAAATAATTAATTCTTAACGTGATCCAAATGTAGATGCAAATAGTATACAGCATCGTGAAGTTGGTTCCACAGTTTTGCTCCACGAATGTATATCTTTATTTGTCCAAAGTGCATTCAGTGTGATCGCAAAAAGGAAAAGAAGGTGTTTACTTTTTAAGTAGTTTTTCAGTGAAATGTGTGCGAGATACACATAATAGAGATGTGTTGTCAGTTTTCAAGTCTTCGAATTTTAAAATATATTAAACTATTATAGACCAGTCACAGTTGTCTTAGATCCTAGTGGAAATTTTCGGACAACTATTTTTCCTCTGGAGGAAACGACATGCCAGGCTTCGAATTTATTCACCCAGGAACGGCCCACCAGCGTTCAACTGAAACGATGACATGTTCAGTGACACCTGTTCGGTTTGCTTTTGTACACATGGCCGTATGATAGTCCTAGGCGGAGATATCGACCGGTGCTATACATATACATATAGAGTAGAATGGCATCGCGTCTAAATGGGAGGCGCTACTGTGAAGCTGGGCCTTGAGCCATTGTTTTGTCAAAAATTATTGTTGCGCTATTACAATATTACAATGTATCGGTTTCTATTGTATTGCGCTGTCTTTAATGTTACGTCATTGCGATGAGCAGGAACATTTCACGTCAATAAAATGACGTCAAGGCCCTGTTGCCGAACGTCACACACGCTTTAGAACATACTGACGTCCAGATTCGCGTAATAGTACACGGCTTTGGGCGACGTGATTTCAACGTCATTTCAACGTTTATAATGGGTCCCTATCATATTTGTCAATCAAATTCATGCGCGCAGAGGACAACAAAGTCACGTGAATAAATAAACAAGACAACATGACATATAGAGAAATTTATACGCTTGTTGTGACCAAGGAACCTCTAACGGTGAGAGCTGGTGAATCAACAAACTGCCTGTCAAAGACCGGTATTGATCCAGCAAACCGTGTGTCCTACCGATTGGACCATAACCAACTGATTGATACATAAATATTATTATATTTCACTCTTTACTGACCATTAAAGCGGATAAGTTTGTTAACTCAGATTTCAGAAGGCATCGGGATCCTGATTTTGAAGTAAAATACCACGGTCAAATGTTTCAAGTTCTCTGTTACAGATGGTAATTATAAAATTGCGTTTGGATGTTTTGATTCCTTTGCAATGATCAAAGGTAGGAATATGATTAACGCCTTAATTATTCGCATACTGTCTGTTGCTGAATGGTGGGACACCCCTTAAAAAAAAAGGATTACTCACATTATTTATATTAAATTGTTCATTTAAAAGAAATTAAGCAGAGAATACATGATTTGTTGTATATGCTTGAGCTATTATGAAGGAAGACGTAAGCAAAAACCTTATTGCGTTGTGATATAAAATCCGTGACAAAACAACTCTCCAGTCAGCTTTTCTTGAAGGATGGAAATGGGCGAGTGCAAATTATGAAACACATGAGCCCCACTGGAGCATGTGTTTTGACCCCTTCAGCGTTAAACATCAGCTGGTGTTAATACATGTATATATATTTCTGCAGAGTCGACTGAAAGAACGTTCTTCTACTGACCAATTGCTCTGGGTAACGTAGTCCCTTCAACTCATCAAACTGGCCCCTACCGTTTGAGTGCCAAAATACCTTCAACACCATATGGTGTTAATCACAAATTATAGCTCTTGCACCAGCCAGCAATAAATGTACTTATTAGTGCCACCCACAAACTAATCAGTCAATCAATCATTCAGAGTGTAACATGTTCATGTTCTATATGTAACACACATGTACGAATGGTAACAGGGACGTTAGCATTCAGAGCTCCATACTCGCCAGCATGACCTTCCCTAAACTGATAGATCTGCACCCAAGCTTTTTCAGTCGGAACGCTAATTTATTTACACAATTAAAACCACAGACACCAAACACAATAATGATCGCCCTTTTCTTGGTACACTGGTATTATAAACGGGTTTTTGAGTCTCGAATGTCTGGTCACGGGCAGCATTATACCCTGATCAAATGCCTAAATAGAAATGTCGAACCATCTAGCGGAAAGGCCAGTGCTTATCTCTGTTCCCATCTGACAACGAATCTGCTGTTTACGCAGTTATGCGAACTGCACCTAGTGTCAGCCACATGACCCGAGGATGCTCTATCCTTTGAACTAGGCCTAGCTCATGCTGGCTTTCTCTCTCAGCGTACATGGGATGGTTTGGCAGTAACCTGCCAATAGGCATGGGTTTCCTCTGGGCTCTGTCCGGTTTCCTCCCGGACAAATAAATAAATAAATAAATACCTTTTGGCATGTGACTTTTCTATTACACTTATAAAGAACGATGTTGTTTAGGAAGAAAATATGTCTGTGCTGCCCTCTGAACCATTCTTGTTTTCTCCTGTTTTATTCGGGCCTACAACTCTGATCAGTATTAAGTGTGCTAGTGCAGGACCCTCTCACCAAGTCAGCTCATGCTGACTTCCTCACTTGGGAAGGTCTGCCAACAACCTGTAGATTGTCGTGAGTTTCCCCTCTGGGGCTGGCCGATTTCCTCCCACCAAAATGCTGGCTGACGTCGCATAAGTGAATTATTCTTGAGCACGGCTCATGAAAGAAAACAATTTGTGTAAACGGTTGTGGCCTACATACCACAGGAGTGCATAGTGCATTGCAGTGTTATATGGCGGACATTACCACGTACATGCAACAGATGCCACATTGGTGAAAGGCGTGATTTCCAGCAAACCTCATGTAGAGCGAACTTAATTCACCAGAGATTTGTTTGATTGGGGTTGTTTGATCGCTTCCAGCAATATTTCGGTCATATCATGATGAATACACTAGAGAGAACGCACGCGCGCATACGTATATATATGTCATGACGGTTCTTCAGGGCTTTTTTATTTCAACATGTGTCGCCACAGCTATATATATACATGCAGGCAGATTAAGCCATGGTAATTAGTCCTAGTTACAAATTATATATAATATAGTAAAGTTCGAACTTGCCCAGGTGATTATCCATTCGAACAGATTATCTCCCGATGTTTTCTCTGTTAATTTCAGATTTAAGTTTACGAATGAAGAACTGTTCTTTGATTCCTCTGGTTTGAGGTTTAAAGATGGGCATTATGTGGAACTTGGGCCCAGTGTGCAGGTTACGGGTACACGATGCGACAGGTTTGGTTACAGGCAAAATCTGTAAAATTGATTTGTTGTTAATTGTTAATTTGTTACCCATGTACCCTACATCGATTCCTTAATGAATCACCGGTTTCGTCTGTGTAGAATTTGTTACAATTAGAGCAGGTCAAGCCATAAAGTAGATTTTGGGAATTACAGTTCATGTTAGAGTTAATACGGAAGTTAAAATCGGTAACACGAAACAAAAAACGACTGCTTTTTATAAAATGTTCACAGCATATGCATCGCGGGCCTTCACACTTATAAGTTGTATAACTGGTTCCTATTAAGTTGGTAGTAAACCGAGCGTTTGTTAGAAGTTTCTTAAGATTGGAAGCCTGTCTTTTACCGTTTATAATTTTGCTTTGATGAAAACTTTTAGAGAGATGATCATTTGATTCTAGCAGTGGACGGTTGTTGTGAATAATGGGAAAGACGTTGAAATTGTTAGGATTATGACTGCATATAAATGAAAGCGTATCGGTGTTAGGAGTCGGTTCTTAAAACTGAAATATCAATTTTGTTTGCTTTGTCAATACCGATATCTATTACTTCCTTTGGATAATACCTCATTAATAGAAAGGTCTTTAATTCAGATAATCTGATTTGTCGGAGTTCTTTGTTTGGTACGATTTTTGCGCAAAGTCGTGTATACTCGCGTTAACTCGGAAGTGTGAAAAAATAAGAAAATTGTGACACAGAAAAAACAAGGATTGTGAAACGTTAATGGGCTCAAAATTATGCAATGCGAATAAAACTAGTGTAGTGGTTCATTGTGGTAAATAAGTTCTGTTTGAGCATCAAATTTTCACAGCAAACAAATAACAAAAATTCCAATAGATATAACTTCTCGCTTTATTAATTATAATACTGATGTGCCTACTGATCACAATCAAACATGTAAACACAATTAAGTCAGTTTCTCGTCACTGTAAGAAAATGCATGTACATGTGTCTATGGTGGGCTTAAGTATCCGGGAGGAGGTCACGAGCCAGTCTCACCGAGCTGAAGTCAGGCAGGAATCCCGGACATAACATATCAATCACGTTACCGCGAATATCCCCTAGTTCAGTAACGCTGTCGGCAGGAATGAAATACTGACCAAAATCTTCACCAAAGAGGTCGATAAGAAGCTCTTTGTCCAGAGACACTCCGAGCCCAATCACTAAAAACTTTATGCCTTGGAATTTAGCTCGTTTTAGTTCGCGCTCAAAAGCTTCCGTGTTCGTGGGCTTGTCGGCTACAAACAGGAGCGCCATTTTAGCAGAGGTGGTTCTGGCGCCGTTTTCGGTAGAGAATCCCGCCATCCGAACCTTTTTCATTAGATCACTGTAATCGCCCTTCTCGAAATCCATAAGCTGGTGCTGGAATCCTGCTTTACTGAAGTGATCCGACAAAGAAATGTCATGTTTCTGGGTGCACGCACTTGTTACTATGGCGACACGAGTCGCCTCGGAGCCTATGGAGAAGGACGTCATCAGGTTGTTGATGAACTTCAGAATATGCCAGGTTGTGGTCTCTCCAAATCTAGCTGAGTCAACGCCGAAAACTAGGTCTGTAGGTTCCATTGTCAGACAGTCTGAAAGCAGAAACTATATATATATATATATACTGGCTGTTTACTTCAACGGCAGCAGATGGGTGCTCAATTCGACAGATACTTGTTACTGTTGCTCTGTTTCAAAGTCATGGAAATTAATAACACATCTCAGCCAGGCATATTCCACTCAACGACAGATGACTATTTTAACAGACAGGCTTGTATGTATGTATGTATCCTTGAGTTATACGTCGTACTCAACAGTTTTACTCTAATCTCTCAGTGCCGAGCACCATTTTTAAGTCTTTGGTATGACCCGATCAGGGATTCATCCCGGATCTCCTGACCTCGAGGGGGACGCTGTAACCACTAGGCCACCGAGGCGATCCTTAAACAGCTAGAGCGGAATGCTTATTTTCATTCACTGAAATATAATTCATGTTTCATTATCACACAAAATGAACGGCTTGCATGGAACAAAGGTTTAAACGCTTTTCGAGTGTATGATAGAATGTGAATAAATCCTTACCGCCACCAAATTGCTGGTCGGCCATGGTGTCCGGTTTTACTTCAACTGTAACAAAAGTAACAAACTACGGTGACTTCATTGAAACCTGGTAACTACGTCTGCCTTTACAGTTTATATAATTATTTCTTACACACATGTATTCACTTCGGAACTGGTGTTTTACGTTGTTTTGAAAATAGGCATTGCGATTGTCGATTTATAGAGCTCTCCTTATACAGAAATGACGAATCATTATATATGAATGTCGGTCAGGACGTTTAAAATTCAAATGAACAAAGGCATTTCTTACCAAGGCATTAGCTTTGTTGAGAAACCTCAGTGGTTCTAAAGGACTTCGGGAAAAGAGCTACCAAACGTTTTTTTGTGACTTTATATAATTTGACAAATATGACTGCTACAACGACTGAACAAATTCTTTCCCACTGGTTATAAGTGTTGTTAACCTGCATTTTAACACTTTCCAGAGGATCAAAACCATGTACGACCTACTAAGGCTTTCATGTTTTCTTGTGATTTATAACCTGTCTACGGCAAGCTGCAGGTGGCCTCACGGGTATCACAAATGTAAGGTAAACACAACCTGCTCTCTCTTAATTCGGTTTATCGCATCTTTCCGACGTACCGGCACAAGCTTTTATGGCCAGTTTTTTCTTGATGGACTGTAGGGCATCAAAGTCGTTTGTCGTAAAGCGATATTCCTCCATTGGCTGAGAGGCTATGGCGTCCAGCTCTTGAGTGTCCACCTGAGGCCCGATACCGATGACAAACAAGTTGATGTTCTTACGGGTCAACACCGCCTGTTTCAAGGTCGCCTTGGTGTCATGTGACAGGCCATCGGTGAGGATGATTCCAATGCGAACGGCGTCAGGTCGATCATTGCTGGGCTGAAAGGCAGTCTTACGCATGAATTTCAGTGCGAGGTCTGTGAAGGTGTTCCCTCCCGTATAGGTAACATTCATGATGGCCTCTTGCAGAGCCGGCTTAGAGTCGAAGGACGTGAGGGAGAACTGTGGGTAAGCGTCGTCACTGAACGTCAGCAGTCCGACGCGTGTCTTGTCGTGTCCGACGTCAAACATGTCCACAACATCTTTGACGAACTGGAGCTGTTTGTGGTAGTCTTCCATGTATATGCTGGTGGACGTGTCCAAAGCGAAGACAACGTCAGCCGGCTTCCCTCCGCAAGCTGAAATAGCCACAGTAAAATATACAGAGTCGGTTTAATATGCATCTATAGCCGAGTGTTAGCATTCTAACCCAGCGATATAGACCAGGGGGCGATTCCACTATGCAGTTTTGTACTTATGCTAAGACTTTTAAAACTGAACAAAAACTAAACATTCCTGATATTTTCAAACAAAGACATTGGTGATGAATGAATATCATGTCGAAGCAGAAGTGATACCGATTTTCAGTAAATGTCGAAATAAAATTTAAAGGTTTTGACTTCAGTCATAAATTGCTTTTTGGAATCGCCCCCTGGTCTATCACTCTCTCTCTCTCTCTGAGAATCCATGTCCGGTTCGGGCTGGCTTGTTTTAGGGTCCTGTGGAATTTACGCCGTGTTAAAGTTTGGCGTCAAACACCACTAAATAATATGAGACAATGTTTTTGTCTCAACATCAAGTGCAAATTTATGATGTCTTCTTTCCATTTTTAGACAAGAAAAGTTCTGATAATCTGTGTTCTTTTATGTATTTAAAAGGGTGCTTCTGTCCTATTCATCAATCTCCATTTGCAAGAGAGAGTTGCTAGGCTTGTGAACCTTCAAGGGCAAACCACCACACCTCGTTAAGTGCCGGACACCCCTCCCACCCTCCCTATCTTGACTGCACTCAAGCCTGGGGAAACTGTTTTTTATTAAGCTAAAATGGGGCAACTTAATCTATGTCCAGTAACCTTTAGTTAGAAGTCGTTGCTGATCATCACGATTTCCTTCACCTTCGCTGCTATTGTCCGTTAATGGCAATTTACCTATGATTATGACAATGGTAAAGATGAAATTATATTTTGTGGTTACATCTTTACCTGTATGCGTGACAAATGTGTCATACTTATGTTGAAAATAAAACTGATATTCCTGGATATACATGCGCGTACGATCTCGGGCCCCAGACATGAGCAAGAAAATGTGTTGAATATTAAACTCCACATAAAAACATGCAGAACGCCACAGATTCACTACAGAGTACATTACAAGAGTAGACATATGACTGACCTTCCTTGATGACTTCAGAAGTTTCTGTGCCTGCTGCTTGAACCGGTTTCAGTTGTTCTTCCGCTGCAAAATATAATGCCATGATTATTCAGCAGCACTATAATTTACTTTCTCTCGCTGATTTAATTATATTTCCATAACAAGTGAACGGAAAGAATGAACAACTTGTGTAAAACTTTGCATACACACAGGCCTCTCTTAGGAAGGACAGTGGTAAATAATAAAATTATGACATCTGGGAACTGGGAATATTGAAAGGATTTACAAAGGTTTATCTATTCCAGCTATTAGAACTTTAAATATCGAAGCCAAAATAAAGATACAAAGACGAAAAAATTAACGGGAAAGATCCCCAAGAAAGGTTGTGGCCTGTCAAATGGCTCTAAATAACTGAATCTGAAAATACCTTCACTGAATTTTTAATATTTTTTTTCACCAAATTAAATTTTTCTTTGATTCTGTGGTAGATTTTATAGATCATATTAATAATATCTGTTAATCAGTGACAAGACGCCGAATTTTTCTGCATCTTAAGCAGAACTTTATCATATTAGATTCTCCATACACAGGCACACATTACAGGGGTAAGGTTCCCAAGAACTTTATTCAGAGGTGAACATAAAGGTGTACAAAACTATTTTCTGACTTAACTGACGTACCAGAACATCAAATTTAAAACAAAATCCAACCAAACAATCAAAACATTTTGACAACATTTAATATAGTGATAAACAATCTGAAAAAGTCAGTCAAAGTGTTTAATGGAGTTTTTGCCCACTATGGCTTCATTTTTGCTCGATCTCTCCACATAAATATACATCTGTTCACTGTAATAGCTTCACGCAGTACATCTTACCTTTGCACGCTTTGATTGCAAGTTTATCTTTGATGGACGACAAGGAAAGGAAGTCGTCTATTTGAAGAATAAAGTTTTCCTTCGGCTCACTGCCAATGGTGCCTAGCTCGTTTTCGTCCACACCCCATCCGATGCCAACAACAAACATAATAATACCCTCCTCTCTGGCAAGATATGCCTCTTCTTTGGTTCGCTCTGGAACGTTGGACAGTCCGTCCGTCAGGACGATTCCGATTTTAGGCACACCTGGTCGGACATTGTCGTCGCTGAGCGCCACCTTGCGGAGATATTTCAAGGCCTTGTCAGTATGCGTGCCGCCTCCGTAGTTCTTAATCTTATCTACTGCGGCCAACAGCGATTTTTTGTCCGAGTTGGATCCCAAATCGAACTGAGGATGTACGTCATCGCTGAAGGCAATGACACCCACTCGCATTTTATCCTGTCCAATGTCGAAGATGTCGACAACATCTCGGACAAACTGTATCTGCTGGGCGTAATCTTCTGGGTAGATACTGCTGGAGGAGTCGAGCACGAAGACTATCTCGGCTGGTTTCCCACCGCATTCTGTAAGACAGTTGGACAGCAGTATGGTTGCTATTTCTCAAAGGGTATGTAACATTAGGCCGGTCTAATGACCAGGCTCCTGTTCCACAAAGCAGTCATAGACTAAGTTGATTGTAACTACCATCACAAATCATGTTAAAGAGATAGGTAGTCATGGTAGTTACAGTCAACTTAGACTACGGTTGCTTTGTGGAACAGGGTCCACGACACCGCATACCGACGGCTTACCCATACTTGATAATTGTAACCGGTGTACCATTATGACCACTTCGCGAAACAGCCCTAAGAAGTTTCCCCGGACTGGGAGAAATGTAAACTTGAGTCAGTAACAGGTAGAATTATTAACATATTTCAATAGCAGGTCATGGCTAAGTGGTTGCTTTTCTTCCGCTAGTACATCGACATCATTATTTAAGTAATATTTTATTACTTTTTATGTTATTATTTTATTTATTACTTTATTAATATTTTTATTTAGTAATTATTCTGAACACTTATCTCCTTATTTCCGCTCTCTATCGCCCACTTCTTTACAAAGTAAACATTCGAACGATGGCTTGTTCAGCTTGCAGTGACATACAGGCTCAGCAATTTAAAACTTCAAAAGAACAGGTTATTTCTTTCCATTCTTTTCGGTATAATAAAACATGCAGTGCATGACGTCGGATGGGATGCAAGGTATTGTTGGCTCTAGACAAGGGATGTTCATCTCTTTCTCCGCCCTCGTTCAACATCATTTGTCTTGAGCTCACAATTCTCGATATCCCATTTCACGACATACACCATCTGCATATTAGTAAAGTAACTTTCATCACAAAGTTTTGCAAAATTTATTACCATTTTAATACTGCCCATCGTACATGCGCGAAGTCCAGATTTTTGATAGGTTGCAATTTAGCGTAAAGAAATTTTGGAAATATGTAGAAAATTTGTTTTGATTTGCTATTCTTACCCATTTTTTCTTCTTACAATTTGCTGGGTGGCATCCACACACAATGGTCTACATATTTCTACCTTACTTGCGCCTTAAGAAGCAAAAAGTTGGTAACTGCTTGTAAAAATACTAGAAACATGAGCACGAGGCCACTGTGGCCGGCTTACCACAAGAGTTGATTTTAATGGGAGACTCTGACAAACTACACAAATGGGTCCAAATCGCAAAGAAACTCATCGTTTTCCGCTGTGTTTGTGTACTACCAGCTTTCTGAGCACAAATATACCCAGGAGTGTGACGTAATCCAAGAAAGAACAAAAGAGCACACGCCTTTAGACCCCTTTGTCAAAGGCGGCACCGCGCCATACTCAAGAATTTTTCGCTTAAGCTTCAGTGCTACAGCGGTCTGTTTTATGGACGGAGGAAGCTCTGGTACCAGGCGTAAACCACCAACCTTTTGGATGTTATCGATGAACTTTCTCACATGCGACGAACGGATATTTTGAAAAAGCAAATGTGTACTCTTTTGTACACATCTGATTTGTGTAGCTCGCGAGTAAATAAGAGGTGTACTGCAGGTACACAATTTGGTACACATTAGAAGTGTAGTTACACAAAGATATCCTATGCAAGGTAAACACTGATGTTTCTGTGCAAATTTGTTACAGTTAATGTCTTCCAGTGGTACACATCTTATGAGCGTTATTTACGCAGTTGATTTAACAGAGTTTGCAGGCACCATCGGTGGTGCGTGGACCCTGTCACCAATGTTCCACAAAAAACAATAGCGAGGAACTCTAGACTGGGTTTATGTGTCCTATTGTTTGATCAAAAAAGCAAGCGCTCCCCAAGTCTGAAAGAGGACATCGTAGTGATGAGCAAGAAAGCAATGGAATATAACTACTTACTTTCGTCTTGGGCGCTCAACACCACCTGTGAATAGTAAATAACACCGAGTTCTTACGTCGTGACGATGATCATGCCTGTGCCACAGAACAGAACAGTATGAAACAGTCATCGTGTCTTTGCCACAAAACAGAAGAATATTCAATGGCTGCACCTTCTTTTCTAAGTGTGTATACTCAATATGTTCTGCGTTCACTAATGTTATGATGACTTTACCTGGTACAGGACTACGGCAGCAAAAAACCACAGCAACACTCTGTCGGACGAAAGCATCGTTGTCGAGGGTTAAACAGCTGGTAAAGCGAAGAACCCGAGACACAGCGTTTTTGCCAAGCTCAAGGCGAAGCGATAAGAACACCACTGTTATATATTTCCAGAGTGGGCAGCTCAGATGTGGCTTGTCGTATCCCATTTCCAGTGGCCCATCGTCATTCCATAGCAAACACGCATCATTCTTGGCCAAAATGACAAGAAAATTCTCCGTGACATTTGGAATATTAGTCATCTGGCGCTAACACGAATGGCCAAAATTGCTGTAATTTACCTCCGGTAACACTGATACCTAGTTACGATTTCAGTGCAAACAAACGGCTTATAGGCGTTCCCTGTTTTGCAGCCAATAAATACGGGGTTGGGTTCCAATTTTTGATTAACTCAGTAAACAAATTACACCCTGCTTATGTCAATAAATTATGTTCCGGCATGTATTAAGATATTGGCAGGACACCCTGCCACGACATATCCATAGTCACATTGCACTAAACTTGAAAATCTATATACAGATATACAGCTGATAATGGAATGATATTAAAAGGTTGATTTTATCTTGCCGGCAAATTGGGATGAATTCCAAAATTTGTGTCTACATCGGTAGTTTTTGGGAGGTCACCTGGGTTTGATTTATGGAAAGCAACATTTTTTGCACACGGCCACAGTTAAGTCATCCGCCTCATTTCCACAAGGGTATTTGTACGTTTAGAGAATATCAGGATATAGGACCTTTACCTGTTTTCCGAAATTGGACTTTTGGGTTAATAAAGAAAGGTGTTCTTTAAGTTTAGTTCATCCTGGAAAAGACAGTTTTTATAAAATCCCCTTTCCTCGTGCGATTATTTTAGGAACTGATGCGTAATTTTCATAAACCTACCTACTAACCACACAAACGTTTAGTCACAGTTGATTTTTCACTGATAGGATGGCGGTCAGGTTTTGGGTACATGCAGGGAACTGGAACGCCTGGGGATAGACCACCAACCTTTGGCAAATTACTGACGAACTTATTTACACATGACGTATGCCTCAAATGCACAACACATTTGTAAGAGACAAGGGGTCTTCAACGAACATTAGACCACGGTCACGCCAACGTCCTCGGTCGGTTGTTGCTTGCAAGTCCACCATTGGCGCTGAGAGCAGCTGAACTGATGTACATATTATGAGGGGATATACAAATTGCCCTTTCAAGACAGACTGTGAATTTGGGCCTTTTGGCATTGCTTGTGTCCTAGCCATAGGACAAAGACAAGCACTTTTAAGCACTAGACCACAACCGCTCCCCTGTATTGATTGGGACAAAAATAGGGTGCATTTTCACGTTAAGCGATTGATTCATCCAATGTGGTCCTTTCTAAAAGAATAAAGTTGTTATTTTGTAATAATAAAGAAGTGGTAAGTGGTGGATTGGAAAACTCTTTGCACCATGGACGTTAAGGCATAAATCTAGCTCTTCTGAGTAAAGAACTGCCGCTACTAACCCTTATCCTTACCATGACAAGTGATATCACCTGATCAGTTACGCCATTTGGTATTTTCATTGTAGTCCCAATCACGTCACCCGAATTTACTTCGAAAAACGATTTATTTGATTCTCCATTTCAGAAACAATATGGATCTCTGCAACTTTCTTCTCTTCAAATAGAAAAAAAACCCCAATAACGTTTGTAGTCAGGAGACGACATCTGTACCACACGTGTACCACAACATCAGAGTCATAACTGTTACGTATGTAAAGAACGGCAACAACAACTACAACAAATACGTGTAGTTACGAGTTTACGTTTCTAAAACACCTGAGGTGATGTACATATTGTGATGAATCTCTTTGCATAGAAAGCCTTTCATGAGGTGCAAATACCATTTTCCTACAGAAACATACAAATCTGTGAATTCAGAAGCATGTTTTGCGCAGAGACACCTTAGGAATCACCGTCCATGTATATCATTACATAATAACATTTTTAGAGTATTGTATTAATCGGGTGCTAATATGACCAGTAATTCCGTAACAATCAGCATTGGAATAACAGCTCTGTATACATGTATCCATGTATGGTAAACCTGGTGTATATAACGACATTCCCTCAGTTCATGTCTTATTTTAGACCAGTCATACTGCCACAGTTTATCATCTCCCGTAAAACCTGACTTTTTCATTGTTGGGATATGTGGGACAATACAACTTGATTTTTTCAAACCAATACCGCGAAGCCATAACTCACTGAAGTTCTCCCACAACGAGATACCTTTTCAGGCGGAATGACAATTCAATCGGATTATTTCCTGTGAGTACTGCCAGAGCCTATCAAACATCGAGCGCCAACTCTACGGTTGTTTGCACAGATGGCGTTACACGGGCGCAATTCCAAAATGTGGCTCCCAATTGAAGAGTGCTGGAGCACTGATTGGATAACACTGCCACACAGACAGTCTACCTTGTTGATACACTATCAATTTCGATATTGTCATTTTGCACTTAGTTAAAATATGTCCGAATTTTCTGCTGTGGATGCAAGAGAAACCTTTTACCAGGGTTACTCCCCCCCCCCCCCCATCCTCGCAGCCCCCTCGCTCTCTCGGTTTACAAGGTTACAAAATGCTATTACACCACTTCCAGGACAAACAGCTAAAAAATGGTGATCATGCTAGGTTTCTTTTTTGATGTGATTTGGACAAACATCGAACATATGGTGGTATGGCACCACTGGGGATATATATTTTTTGGGACCGCCTCAGTGGTCTAGTAGTTAGAGCGTCTGCCTCGAGGTCAGGAAATAAAGGTTCAAGCCTGGATCGGGTCATACCAGATTTTAAAATGGAACCTGTTGCTGCTCTCAGCATTGAGAGTTTAGAGCAAGGAAACGGGACTGGTCGACCCGGTGTCAGCATAATGTGACTGGGTGATGTGCCATGTCTGTTGTCTTCGGCAGGATGTTCCTGTGGCGGCAGCTCTTTGGCGACATGGGCTCGACCTACCACAAAACACCCTATATGCACACACATTAGAGGGCTTCCTCGTCGTCTTATGAATGAAACTTTGCTAAGTACGACGTTAAACCTCAAGCACTCGCTCACTATATATTTTGGGGGTTGAATTTGAAAAATTTACTACATAAAAAATAGTAGGGAAAACGAATGCACTCGTGTAACCTATAACATGGAGCTGTGATGTAGAGCCGTAGCAAACAAGCATAGTGTTGGGGGCTCGGGGTTAGATAGGCACTGGTATTTACTTCAATAAACAAGTAAGCCCACAAATGGTCACCACAAGGGGAGTCGTGAACAACAAACGTCACTGCTTAGGCCGGTGTTCCTTTACGCGAGAAGGATTCTCCACTTTTCTAGAGATAGTTTATTCCCGTTTCACCCACTTTCATCCCTGCTCCATTTACCTCACCACCTGGGGCCGGGCACCGGATGAGACCTTTGGATTATCGGGCAATGCATTTTAGTCTTATCTGTATTGTTGAAATCTGTTCTGTGCCACGCTATGACATTGTTCACCTGTAACTCTTATCCCAACAGGTACTGTTCACTTGTGACATATATAAAAGAATATTAGATATAACTCTCTGTAAATCGCTTACTATGTACTAGTTCTCATACAAATATAACTCTCAGCACCTGAATCAGTAAAATCTAGTAGTAAATGTACTGTGGCAATAAGGATTCGTCCCAGTAATTGACTCACGTACATGTTAGTGAAAGAAGAAACTTAACGCAATGTAATTGTTTACCACTAATATGCAAATGTTCAAATAAACCACTGATTTGACACGTCACGATGTCCACAAGGGAAGTGTTTTCTAAACTCAGTATTGAAACCAAAAGGCAATCAGTATTACCTCATGGCAACAGAACAAGCCGGCCAATAGTGTGTTCCCATAAAGGGGGGTGGGGGTGGGTATAATTGTTTCTGTAAACACATTCTAGGAGGTTTTACTCAGAACTGTCAAGATAAAAAAAACAATAGGCTTTCGGGGAGCATTATAATTTCTTTTTAAAATTTTACATAAGTAGTTCGGCACATTCACCTTCTGATTGGGGCCGGGGCAATTCTTGATTAAATTTAATTCATAAATAAATAAATGATAAACTTTGTTAATACACATTCTGCAGCTTAAGGCCTTTTAGTAAGTTTGATACACTTGTGCTGTGGAATACTTTTATTTCTCGCTTATTTTTCAAATTTCAGATATTTTGGATTTCTGAACACGTGTAGCAAAATACTTCAGTTAAAAAAAGATCCCGCAAATTTTTCATACCTTTTCTAGGTTCAAGAATATTATTGAAATATACTTGGTCAATAAAACCTTGCAGCTGTTGAACATTGCCGAAAAACAGCATTTTCTCAGTATTTTCGTTAATATTAGAGTCTGCATTGCAGTTTTGAAAGTATTTTTCAAAACACCATGTTTTTAGCTTTCAGAACATATGCACATATGACTATAATGGATCAACATTTTGAGCTACACAAGGCAAAATGCGGAATTTTGCTTAAACGCTAGAGGATGGCATGTGTGTAGTGCGGGCTTGTGATTGCGCCAGAGACCTAGGCTTGTATCGCTCCACAAACTCAGTCCTAGTGTATTCTCTGACTGTCTTTCCTGAGGATGTAAGCCCAGCAACCAATTCTGATGAGCTCGATGGCAGCATTGGCTTATTTCTCTTCGAGCGTTTCGCTAAGTTCGTTATTAATCTGAAAATGTTCATTTTTGGTTTAGTATTGCTACTCTGTTGGTTGCTCTCTTGGGTGTTACCAGGAGGAGTAAGTCTAACTGATTCCGACGGAGTATTTGAATTTAATCCACTGCTAAATCGAACCATTTTACCGCAACAAGAGTTATCGTTCTTGGAAAGATGAATGGCAAAATCAGGCTCATATCTACGGTCTAAATCTTCTGTGTATACCTCTCCAGATGCTGTCGTTATGGTTTCCACGAGATCGGATTTGACTGCTGATGAACCGTGTAATGCCTGGACGTGCTGCCGTATTCTGTGCTCCCTAAGAATGTCATCTGGAAGATTTTCATTGGGTATATTCAGTCGGATGTTTTTGAACCTCTTTGCACGCAGTTCTCGAAGATCCCATAAGGAAAGGCGGCGCTTTTGTCGGCTTGTCGTATGCTTTGAAGCGCCGTTTCTGTGTTTCGTGTAGGAACTAGAAGACGTGCTGTGTCGAGCGTGAAAGTCGGGCAGTAACATACCGTATACCATTTTGGAGGGTCGTTCCCGAGATCCCCTCTGATCAAACCTGGCCCACTTCCGGGAGCTGCTTACAGTAGACGATTCGCTGGAGGACCAATCAGAATCCGAGGATTCAGCCGACATCTGCCACTCACTGTTGTAGGCAGGAACAGATCTGGCAGTCTGACCAATGGCACGGTTGTCTCCCCTGGGATCGGAATCCGCATAGCGAAAGTCCGGTGGGAGGCGCACTCCTAGTGACGCAGACGCGAATGACGTCACAGATTCGTCATCGGCATCAAGATGAGTGCTCGTTAACGGAACGACAGATAAAGTAGTCTCACTCTCCGATGAATTTTGGGATCTTTGTCCGTGCTTCACGAGTAGATTTGGGGATGGTCTGTCCGCCTGTGCTCCTCCAGAATTGCTCATGTAAGACGCCATCTTATCGTCACCAGAGAAACCAAGGTCTGGGCTGTCACTGAGGATGGATTGCTCCACAGAAGAATGAATACTCCTGAAACAATGTAATGGAAACTACTGATGTTCAACGGTTTAGATCATTGACTGAAGTATGTCCACGAATCAGTTTGGCGTGAAATAAAATGAGTTCTAACTCCAAATATTGAAGTCATGTTTACAGATATTTGTTTACAGATTATCTGGCCTCCGTCAGGATTATAGCACTAATAAGAATGTACAAGAGTAAATGCATGTGCATACAAGGTAACCTTTATGGACGTGAACAAATGAGAGGTGAATAGTACACTAGCTACATACAAAGAATTTTGTACCTTACATACGATAAAAGTATGCTGGACAGGTAAGGACAGGAATGAAAGCAAACGTATAATAACATGATATAAATGAAACATGGAGGAATAGAGACGAGGGGGCCTCTGTGGCTCAGTTGGTTAGCGCGCTAGTGCAGCGTAATGACCCATAAGCCTACCACCAATGCGGTCGCCGTGAGTTCAAATCCAGCTCATGTTGGCTTCCTCTCCGACCTTACGCGTTAAGGTCTGCCAGCAACTTGCGGATGGTTGTGGGTTTCCCTCGGGCTGAGCCCGGTTTCCTCCCATCATAATGCTGGCTGCCGTCGTATAAGTGAAAAATTCTTGAGTACGGCGGAAAAACCAATCAAATAAATAAATAAATAAATAAATAAAAGACAGGATAACTCTGCTTACAAAATAACGACAATGACAAAATAAAGAGCATGGCAGAGCGAACACAAGTAAGAATGAACATCAGTAGGTGAAAATTTGTGGAGAAGAGGCGGGGGAGGAGGGTGCGTGCGTGGGTGGCATTACAGGCCATTCGAGTATTACATGTTCATTGGAGGCTTTGAGCCCATGATTTAGTGTACACGTGATTGGAATGTAAGGCTTCTTTAAGTAGTAAGAATGATTAGCTGTCCACGACTGTAGAGTTGTTCAATATGATGGTAACACTTGTCTTTTCTTTGGTGATGTTGGGATTAGTGTCTATTCAGTGTTGAAAATTGTGGTAGTGTATTAGGTATTTATGAATTTCACTATTGTTACTACTGAAATTACATTACCGTATAATTACATTCCACTCGCCCGCCTCAACCTCACTTTCGTGTGTTGTCTGAGTCTCGGTTTGGAGACGATCCAAATCACTCACGGCTGCCAAAATCTGGCGAAGCACGTGTCGCAAACTGTTGATGAGTTCGGTGGGATCTCGATGAGTATGCCCTTCAATTTTCTGCAAGACGTGCCTGGTTTTATGAAAATATTTCAGTTAAGAAGCTTAATATATTTCATCAGTGTGTCTAGCGGTCAAGACCTTTTGCTCTGTCCTCTTCAAGAAACAAAATAGCTACATCTTTGGTGCTGCGGTAGCCATAATTATCCATTTAATAAACAAGATCTTAGATCCTCAAGGTAACCACTGTGCACGCGAGGTTAGATATCTTGCGGCTTACATGCTTGCCTTTCCTAAAGCTTGGTAATTACATGTTCGCCAACTATTAGAGTAATGCGACAATCATTTTCTTCTTTTTTTTTTAACTAAATTTAAATTTAACCAACGTTTTACTTACAAAAGATCATTCCGTTTATGACCATTATCTGCGACGTCAACTAAAGAGTGTAGGGTGTGGACATGCGCACATAGGTCTTTACGGGCTTCCTGTTCCGCTTCAGTCCAAAATGACAATTGTTGGTCGGCCACTTGAACATTCTGTTTGATCAACAGAAAAACGAAAAATAACCATATATTTCAAAAATTCAAAGTACACCTAGGTTGATTGACAATTACATCGTTTGGTATAGATATGTTGTGTTGTGTAAAAAAAAGATTATTTTCAGTATTAAAAACACGCATGAAGAGTTATTTATTTGATTTATTTGATTGGAATTTTCAATGACAAGTTACTGGCAGGCTTTTCCAACATAGACGGCTACAGTAGTAGTGAGAGATTCCTGAGTCACTAAACTTAACTATCGTGTAAACCAACGGGCCAAAGAACAACGGCCATCGAACGTCCTCATGCACATTTTCATATATCGCTTAGCCGAACGGCCGTCAGTTCCGTCCATCGGTTAATTTGTCTGTATGCAACACCGATTATACACGTTGTGTTTTCATATCCGACAATGAAATAACAACATTTCACTGCGCTGAACACGTTTGTTCGATTGAGACTCATGACGTCGGGTGCCTCACTTCACTCCTGCATCAGTCTTGGCTGGCTTCTTCTCCCGCCGCACGTGGGAAGGCCTAGCTGCCAGCAATTTTCGGATGGTCATGGGTTTTCAACGCTCTGCCCGGTTTCCTCTCGCAATAATGCTGCTAGGCGTCGTATAAGTGCAATATTCTTCAGTACGGCGTTAAACACTAATCGAATATATAAACAAATCAATCACTCGTGCATGAATACACACGAGAATGTACTAGTCCGGCGGAGAGCAGCTCTCTCGTTACTGTCCAGTAACTTGAAATCCTTATCCTACTGACTTCTGTGTTATTTTAGCTGCTTTTAAATGTTTCTATATCTTTTTGTTTGATTCTGGATGTTTTCAACATTGCTACGAAAAATGAACATACAGCTCTGGTTTAAACATGTACCCGCGCTTATAAAACTGCAACATTGCCCAAGTGGCATGAAGCCTTAATCGTACAATTTACAGCTATACAGTTATAACGAGTTTCTTCGTTATAATATAGAAATAAGCTCATATAGCGATGCAGAAGTAGGTGGGAGTTGTTTTATTTGCACCAACATAAATTGTTTCATTATTATATAAAGTATGTTGTTTTAGTGGTTATGACCGAAGCTGTTACAGTGGTATATAATACCAAGTTGCTTTAACTCTGACATCGATTTATTTATTTATTTGATTGGTGTTGTACGCCGAACTCTAGAATATTTCACTCATACGACGGCGGCCAGCATTATCGTGGGAGGAAACCGGGCACAGCCCGGGGGAAACCCACGACCATCCGCACCTGGCAGACCTTCCCACGTACGGTCGGAGAGGAAGCCAGCTCGAGCTGGATTTGACCTCACAGCAACCGCATTGGTGGGAGGCTTCTGGGTCATGGCGCTGCGCTAGCGCGCTAACCGAATGAGCCACGGAGGCCCCTCTGTGGTATCGAAGATAACTGTTTCATTAATATCGGTTAAAGACGTTCCACTGGAATGGCGATGGATATTTCACTGATAACAAAGTAAACTGTTTCACTAGGTTTGAAGTTAGTTATTGAAATAGATTTCTGTAACTGCAGAATGCACTCCCCGGATGAAGATCATGTGATTTGTTGATTAATTTCATTCCCGTTCACTTACGTTTTCAATTTCTTGTCTGGCTCCGGATATTGCATGTTCCAATCTGGAAGTAAAAGTGATAAGGTTTTAACACCAGATGTATATTTATGACTTGTGTGCGCGTTTCTGTGCGCACGCGCACGCACGCACGCACGCACGCACACACACACACACACACACACACACACACACACACACACACACACACACACACACACACACACACACACACACACACACACACACACACTCGGTTACACTGTAAATCTCGATCTTTAATTTATAAACACTTCTATGCATCAGATATTAAATACTTGGAGACATTAGGATTACAATAGAGGGCCTATATAGATGTTTTAGACACTTTCGTTTAATACTTAAATATATGTGGATATTTATTTAACACGCTTGTTTGAAGCTTAATTCCTTATTAAACGCTTTGGGTGTTGATCAATTTACAGTGTAAACTATTCCAGATATCCGCATTTCTCAGGTAAGAGTTTGGGAGCAGGATTATTCAGGTGTATTGCGTTTATCATTAAACCACCGGGACTGGTATCAGAAAAGAAACACTGCACCGTCGATTAGAGCTACAGCTCAAAATTATTTCATCAATGTACATTTAGTAGCTTTTGACATTTTCTGTCGACAAAATGCGTTGTTACGTTTTGGCTATGTAGAAAATATGCAGCATTTTTCCTATGAGTTAAACGGTAGCTGTAGTCATTTAAATACACAATATTTCATGTCGATAAATGACGAAATCTAAGCCTCATTAAAGGCATTTGTCTGCTAATCATCGACCATATTAAATGTTTCAGGTCATTAGTATACAATAAGAATAAGATAAGATAAAATAAGAAAATTTGACTGATACGTCGACGACCAGTATTAAGGTGGGAGGAAACCGGGAAGAGCCCGTGAAAACCCCACGACAATCCGCAGGTTGCTGACAGGCCTTCCCAAACACAACATGAGCTGGATTTGAACTCCTAACGATCGAATTGGTAAGAGGCTCCTGGATCATTGCACTGTGCTCGCGCTAAACCCCTTAGCGACGGGGGCCCCAATTGCAATATAAGTCCTACATTCGTCTAGCACTTTATGAACGGACGTTTTAGGTCGATAATCGTAAAACCCAGTTGCAAAGCAACCGTAAACACCAGTTTCCCAAGGAATATGTCAGAATTGATATGTAAATAGTAAATAAAGCTGGTAGGATGTAACCGAGGAGCAGTAATTAGTTCTAAATGATGCAGAGAAGACACAAGATTTATTAGGTATGGCAAAAATTTCAAATTTGAAACTCGTAGTCCGTAATAAAATACTGAGTCGCGATTTCAATCTGAAAATTAACTTGTAACAAAGAAAACTAGGAAAGTATGTAAAGTGAGAAATTAGGATAGATTCTTGCAAAAACAGTAATTGAAGGGTTTCCAATGATGTTGGAAAGACGCTAAGAGAGGAAGGGACTTATTGGTACATGCAATCGGTATCCAAATCCAAATCAGTAATATATATATGTGTCTGAACTGCCATTTGATTGCTTATGTGTGGATTTTACTCGGCACGATGCATATAAAGCTCCATGAAGCCATGGGTTAAGCTAAATTGGAGACAATTGTGAAGCATAGCTCCATATTAACACACCTGTCGATTATACACGCTCTGTCGACTATTTGCTCCACCAGCTTTACCTCACTTTCAACCTGAACCAGGAACCGGAAACAGCAATGATGTCCGTGTTTGACAGCCGCATGCGCGGGACGTTCACCGGAACTGTTACAAACAGTGAGGTCAAACTCGTAGCGATACAAAACCTAAACGAGAAAAGAAATCACGAAGGATTTGAAATTGGTCTATAGCAATTGTTTAAAGGTAACATTATGTGTAGCGAAAATGTTAGTTAATTACATACAGTGGATATGCATGTAATCTTGTACTCACTGACTAGTGCTGTATAGATATAAGCCAACTCCTGAAGTTAAGGTCCCCAAAAGTCATAAAGGCAAACAGTATGTACTTATCAGTTTTAGCTTCTAATTACACTGTTTTCAGCTCATAGCATCGTAATCATCAAATAGACATGAAAGTTAAATTAAAGTTATTCTATAAAAACCCATGTTTAAAAAAAATGTTTATGAAGGAATATTTAAAATTCATTACATATACTCACGTGGAGACATTGCAGTCGCCCTAACTGAGCTGCCACATGACCGGGAGAGTTACCGCCCTTGTCAACGACAAATGTACGTTCACCCGACTTCCTCTTGAACTCTTTCAGTAAAATGGTCAGACATTCTGACTAAAGATGATAAAGTAAGGATGATGAACTCTACCAAGTTTGAGCAACGCATTGGAAAAAACATTTATATATTAGCCGTTAACCATAATTGGGCTCCCGAATCAAAATCGCCTAACTAATTTCCAAAAGAAAGTTCAACACAAACCACAAAGAATGGAAAAGTATACAAAGAAGAGAAAACCGTTTTCAGCAATGACAGAGAGAGGCGAGGAATATTCTAGGCGGGTGAATGAAATCGGTGTCTAAATCACGAATGCGGAGTTCTCATTGTGGATGCGTTTTTGTGACTCACGCTACACACCATTTGGCCACGACTATATGCTGTTCGTTTCAGGGATTCCGAAGTAAACAAGCGGAAATGTCCGTTCACATAGGTATTACCTGATCGCCTACTATCGCCGTGGTGATCAGACGTTCGATGTCATCAGCGATCAGCGATAACTGAGTATTCGAATGGGACAAGCTGATATACGTCCGCAGGCATGCCGCCTGACCAAGCTGCAAAAAACAACACAAAGAAATACAACATAATCAAATTCATTTGAATAATCCTAACTGAAAAAGAACTTGAACTCTTCGGTAGTCCACATTACGGTTCCTTTAAAGATTGTGAACTCATAGTTAGACTGCAATATAAATCGCAATAATAAAACTAGTTAATGTTCAAGGCTCAGTTCTCGTTGATAATTCATATCCTCAACTTTTGCAACTCTTCTGTCCGGTTTGAAAGAAAAGAAAACATTAGAACAAATGTATATATGCATCGATAAATAATTTCATTCATAGTAAAAAAGGTCACTTTTTCTGACATACGATAACCCAGAAACCGCAGTTCAAAGTAAGCAAAAACGCTCAAGTATAGAAAATCAAACGGCCCGCCATACTGCCAGTTTCAAGGGCTAGATATTTCTGCAACCCGAAAAAGGCATCTGTTTCCGCTTTGACGTCACCCGTTCCTAGTTCACTATTTTGCCATATATAAGTAGTGTTAAATCAGCTGTTTTCCTTCTGAATATGAGACAATTTTGATATACTTTAAAGCCATTTTCGACGAGAAAGTGGTAATGGAATACGTAAGGTCTCAACAAGCAGACCACAATGCATGGCCTTCCATAGTTATAATAAAGGGGACCTTATATGTACATCGCACACAAAAGCGTTTCTCGCCTGTAATACTGCACAGCACATGGTACGGATGACACGACATCGTGTTTCCCGTTTCCCTAAAATGGCGTATCCCATAGTCTCGTAAGTACGCCACATTAAAAGGTGATTTATAAAGTTATCAGTTAATTCATAATGATACACCTATGCCCGTTTAGGTATATATAGACGTCTCTTCTGAAATAACTTTCGTTATAGTTTTTATTTTCTTTTAAAAATATCTGTACCGGGGTATGTCTGTTTACATTTTGTATATTCTCATTGGGGCAGGGATTTACTCTCTCGGGTCTTAAAGCAGGTTCTCTCCAAGATATGGCTGAATTATTGCCAGAGTGGTGTTAAGTCAAAACATTGGTTCATTCATATTTCTGTCCCATCCCTCTTCCAACCATAACCCCATCACAAGCCCCACAACAACCACACTATGCTAACCTGTACCGCCGTGTCCACCGGAAGTACTCCGGAATGGTTGGCCTCTGAGGTAAGATGCGGATGAGAGGTAGCAATTATCATCATTGCCTGGTCATTGCCGGCAATGACGCACCTGTGAACGGCATTGTTGCCGGTGACGTCACGCCACGTGCTGGTGCCCTCAGAGGCAAGCAACCGGTCCAGAATTTCCTACATAACAGAAAATATTACACAGTTTAGTTATCTTGTGGCGAATTGGAAATTCTTGTCAAAACCATACTTTCAGTAACCAGCGAAATTGTCTTGGTATATGGATTTCATGGAATCAATCTCAAAACAGTTATCATTACCTGTAAAAAAAGATTATGTTTCTGCCAAGTTGCATTTGTCCGTATCTCTGCCTGTTAGTAAATTTACCGACAAAGTTATGCAATGATTCCGTGCAGGGTGTCTTTGGACTAAAGGGTAATCCATTGAACTTGGCGGTAATCGGGGGCGAGAGAATGGTGCAAGTATTTATATATGACATTTCCCTTCAGAGTGATAGAACAGATATGCAGAGTCTTGTCCCTTCGTCTATAGTTTACTTATTTATTTATTTGATGGATGTTTTGCGCCGTACTCAAGAGTATTTCATTTATACCATGGCTGGAGTAGAACCCAAGAGAAGCCCACGACCATCCGCACGTTGCTGTCAGGCCTTTCAATGTACAAGCAGAGAGCTCTACCTTCTTCTATACTGATGGAGGCAATTTGTACCTTTTACTGGGGTGTAGGTTTGCTCTCTCTGCAATAACTATAGAAATGACTCTGAAATTATTACACAAGGTTACATGAAACAGGCGTTTATCTGTAAAGCAGATAAAACAGAACTGCTTTTTTCACTCTATAATTTGCACATGTTACAAACCTGTGTATCAGATGATCCACTTTCCAGTCGACAAAACAAGTCAGAAATGCGATCGTACAGTGGGAATAGTTCCGTGTCAGCCACACGGCATGTAGAGTTTTTTCCATTCTCTGATGTGTTGCTTTTATCCTCTTGGTACATGGAATAACGCGCGTTTCTGTCCTTAATAGCTTTAATTTGGTCTGCCCAGGAATAATCTACATGAATTTCATATTTATTTGACTGTAGTAAAGAAGTGTGATTTGTATTTTCAGTAAATAAGCCGTTGTCTTGATTGACTGGCTCTGCTTTAGGGGAGGAGCTGTTGCCAAGGGCGTAGCTGTTGTCAGTCACTGTGTTATTTGTTACAAAGTTTCCAACGGTTCCTTTTTGTACCAGAGCAGAATGCATGCTGTCAACTGAAGATCTGCTCGGGGCGTGGTTATTGTCGAGGGGGGAAAGCATTTCGTCATTGGAACAATTAAATTCTTCCTCCGGTTGCTCCTGTATAGTTGAATACGGAATCTTGTCCATTTCACTTTGCTGTCTTCTGAATTTCTTTCCACATTTCAATCTAATGCGCACGGCAGTTGGTAGCCGGAACCTGTACGCATGCGGAGCAGCATTCCGTTTGTTGGGTACCTTTGAATCTGAATGGTCACATTTGGCTGGTTCGTCTTCTGCTACAACTGCATCATCTTCAAACGACTTCGCCTCGTCCCTTAACACACCATATTTGGATTTCTGGCAATACAAGCGTAATTAAAAATTCCAGAGATAATGTGATTTTTCAAGGCGAATTGCTTGCTGTGCAACAGGAGCTAGCTAAAACACCAATAAAAACTTATACTGTGCCGCATTTGGTATTTGTCGGTCACATAAGGGAAGTTTAAATATCATATGAAAAGCAAGAGTAAACGATGACAGTGTGGCAGTTTGACGAAAAAATTACCTCAGTTAGGGCTTCATGCAAATGCTTAGCAACTGATACGCCCCGCAACACCATGGCTTTAGCAGAATTAATCGATGAAATGGCGTGATGTTAATTACAATTTATTAGGCGTAGCTTGGCTAGTTTCAGACAAAAATTGTACTGTGATCATATTTAGTAAACAGTAACATGAAAACAATGAAGAGAAACCCAGCCTCTGGGACCCTTAATCTATCATCTGAACATTCAGTTATGCTAAATGGATATTCATTAGTATTTTTTGGCTTGAAATTCTAGCGTTTAGTTAAGCCATTCAGAGATGAAATACACAACTATCTCTTTTTCTTCTCTTTGATGAAGAGTAATTCAGGTTATCGAACAACTTAGGTTAAAAACAGTTTCAAAAAACTACCGCTTTACCTACTCATGTTTTGGACAATTTGGAAATTTTTTTACCAATTAAAACACGAATGTCGGAACTCAGTCGGTACACCCTGCCCTGTTGTTCAGTAGGCTCTTCGATTACCAGACCTATATCTATTTTCATATGAACACGGTACATCAAGAAATTTCTAAAACGTGAACTTCATAATATTCGATCCTTTTTATATTAGGCCGCCTTCGTATAAGTGAAATATTCTTTAGTAGGGCGTTAAACAATAAGCATTCATTCATTCATTCCAATATTACGCTTACTAAATTCCCAGTCGGCCGAGTTGGGCCTACATCTCTGCAAGGATGAATAAGCTCTCCTCTGACGACGTCTTTATGGCAAAAGAGATCCTTATTTGCTTAATAATATAGCAAAGGGTCATCTTATTGTAGCCTTTCTTAGACCGTGTGTAAAATGTTATAATTTCAATTTACATGAGAAGTTTCTACACTGCAAATTTCGATGTTTAACTTATAAACACATGCATCAGATATTAAACACTTCGAGATTATAGCATTATAATAAAGGCCTAAAAACATGTTTTGGACACTTATGTTTAATGCTTAAATATATGTGTACATTTATTAAAGACGCTTGTTTGTGGTGTAATCACCCATTAAACGCATTAGGAGTTAATCATTTTACAGTGTATGTAAACAGCTACTGTTTTTCAAGGATACAAATGGTTACACTTTCACTTTCAGTTTCTAAAACTACATGTATCCAAGTGCGAGTTTGGTAGATGTATAAGTAGTCGTATTTATTACATCAGCACACTGCTTATCACCTGTATTTGTATTCGACTCGAAATTAATTCACGGGTTACGAGTTATGGAAGCTGTTGAATGCCATGCCTAGAGTATTTATTGTCGTCCCTGCAGCATTAAATGTATATTATGTACATACTATTCCACACACATTCATACTGAGAACTGGTGTTTTAGGTAGTTCTGGAATTGGGTTTTGCGATTATCGACTTGGAACGTTCCTTTATGCTTAATGAATAGTATCAAAATGACGGAGTCATTACAGTCCGAATAGACGCCATGTCTGGGATAAGTAAATTCCAAATAACAATAATATTGTTACTTGAAAATCTTTCCAAACGGTGTCACCTAGTCTAAGAATGTGCTGGAAAAATTTGTATGTAATAAAAAATATGAAAATGTGCAAGTAAAAATGGGAAGCTTTTGTATGTGTTTAAGATACTGACTCAAAGGCGTAGAACGATTTGTTTTTTTTTTTTGTAATGCCAGATAAAAGTATTTGTGTGGACTTGTTTGCCACCACTTCCAAGTACGTTATTAGATTTTTTCCTTTGCTTAACAAATCTCTTCGCCTCACGGTGGTGTTACTTAAATAACTTCATTTTCGAAAAAAAAAGTTAACAAACATCAACCAAGTTGGACGACGTGTCGCATGTTCTTTACAGGAAGACTGGCCACTGCTTCATGGTTTACGAGCAGTATACCACTGTTGGACTTGAAGCTTAGTTTCAATGGTTTTGATGGCAATATAGTGCAAAGTATACCATCACCCTACGGCAGCTTGCTATTACTGACCAATTGCGTCACTCTGTTATTCAGGTTTACCAGTACAGACAACCACTTGTGACGTAAAGAAAACAAAGGCGTTTAAATATCAAGTCAAAGAGATTACATGCCTTGTATATTTTGGGTATCATATGGGCAAAGAGATTT
Organism: Acanthopleura granulata; assembly: GCA_016165875.1. Classification (NCBI taxonomy): domain Eukaryota; kingdom Metazoa; phylum Mollusca; class Polyplacophora; order Chitonida; family Chitonidae; genus Acanthopleura; species Acanthopleura granulata. The sequence continues at coordinate 8,224,398 of JABBOT010000009.1, read as the reverse complement.
TAACCTGAAAAGTAAACGGTATTTGGCTGGGAATGTGGAGGAAATCAAGTCAGGTCAGGGGAGACAACTTACCTTTCCTTTCGTTTGAGCGATGTCATCAGCAATATCGGCGAAACAAGCCGAGATACTGTCATCAATTTTAAACTCGTTGACTAGATCGTCTATATCTAAATGATCCACCGCATCTAGTGAAAGTGACGTTTCGTGTTTACGTCTTTGACATTCCATTGACAACATATCTGCAAGATTAAAAACAGTCAAAATCAAGTGCACCAGCATTTTATTCATTCTTATTTAGCTTTTACTTTTTGTGGAATTTTCTTAATCGTTAACCCAGAGTTCAGTCATGTTTCATCTGCGCACAAGCGCTGTTTAACAAGTTTAATTTTTAAACAACGATTAGCACATACAGTACCCTGTAAAAGGACCAACGCTTAAACTTCAAACAAGCCTGCTTATTAGATATACACATATATCGAAGAACTGAACACAAGTGTCTACAACATGTATATAGGAACATATTATAATGCTATAGTCTCTAATTGTCTAATATCTGATGCATGAAAGTGTTTATAAATTAAACATCGGAGATTACGGCGTAGGTGTATTATTTTGAACACTGGTTCAGTCTCTTGACTAGGGCAGAGAATTTTCTAAATATTCCCACTTTATTAAATTGGGGGAATTTGTGACAATAAATGGAACTAGGTGACCGCGCTCTTAGAGCCGTTTGCACTGACCTGAGCTGGTTGGAAACGTCAGACGTGGTACAGGACCTCAGTAACTTGCCAATAGGACGGGATTTATTTTCAAGTTGGGCACTCTGGTTTCCCATATGAGCGTAATATATATTGGTATACAGGATCCCCCGCATAAAAGTGATATCCATTGTAGATCCAAAAAACACTTGGTACACTGTATTTTCTGTGTTAAACTTATAAACACTTGAATGCTTCAGATATTAAACACATGGAGAATAGAGCATTTTAGTATAGGTTTATAAACACGTTTCAGGAACTTATTTTCAAAACTTTAATATATACGTGTATTTATTAAACACGCTTGTTTGAAGTTTAATGTCCCATTAAAGGCGTGGGGCGTTGGTCAGTGCAGGGAGTTAAACAATTTACCTTGAAATAAATAAAATGAGAAAAAATCATTGCGAGTGGGTAATGCTGTCGTTCTGCAGGACTCACCTAGTAGCATTTCTGGATGGGCCTCGTCTGGCTGAGGGGCCCGATGGGACCGCCTGTATAACTCCTGCTGGAGCCCCATGCTTGGCCGCGCGCGCTGAACGACCGCCATCTGAACAGCATCGGATCAAGCAGACCTGGGAAAGTAATGTTACAAATTCTATATAGCCGTGAAAAAGGGAATCAATATGGACTTCGAAGGATTTTTTCTAGGAGTGCCCAGAAAATCGAGGAGAGGACGAATGTGTTGTGGACGAGCAGTTATGGTGGCGGTGATGTGCTGAGTTGAAGCGTTCGGAAACTGTTGCTCCTTTGTCGCTTTTGGATAGTGAGTTTGATACTGGAGTGAACATATTTCTAATTATCCTTACATAAATGCCTTGTACGTGTCATATGCTGACTGTGTTGTGAGATACACGAGACACCCCTTCGTTTTCAGTCTTGACAAGGACATTTTAAGATTGTCATGCCTCTGGGTTTTATTGGCAATAAATGGGCCTCAGCGACATATAAGCGGTTACATAAATTTTGCTGGAAATTGACTTGTGTTATATCAAAACGGCGTATTGAACTCGGCCTACGGGTGAAAATCTGTCACATCTGAGAGAGGTCGCATGCTTTTCTGGGATCTCTGGTTGCTTCCATCCATATATCTAAGGTTCGAAACATGCATTCATATACCAGCCATTACCTATAAGGCATGACAGACGTTCCAGTCCAATAACCCTAAGACCTATTTCCAGAACAACGTTCAAATTAAGAAATTATATATTACGTTAGCATTTAGGACTGATTTACGCGATGAAAAACTATTGTATGTTTCCAAGATAAACTGTGTGAGTGGCGACTGATTTTATTTATGTGCAACTCCGTAAATCTGGGTTTATTTTATACGGGTTTCTGTAAAATTGATTATAATGCTTAGCGATTATGCCTTTTCCCATTGTACAGGTCGAAGTGCCATTGAGATTTAAAAATGATTGTGACACGTGATTTCCAACGACATGCCAGTAATCAAAAACCAAAGTATTTTAGAACTCAAATATTCCTATTACTTTTGTTCAAACGGGAAAAAAATAAATACAAATAAGTGAATCAGAGGAAAACCAGAGCAGCGACGACAGTGTGATAGTTTGCAAATGGTCACACGTAAGCGATGAAATACAGCTCGGTCTTGTCAGTTTATTTGTACCTCAGGGTGTTTATCCGAACAGATCATGGAAGTGCTTAATTAATAGCAGCATCTACGCCACGATTTGGACAGAATTACACGTCAGGAACAACGCTGCAGGAAGCGAGAATTTATTAGACGTCACCGGTCTAGAATTACTCACAAAAGCTGTGTTGTCGTCACAACTAATGGACCATCAGGAAAAGCAATTCAAAAGGACCAGTCCACCAATAGAAATCCGGCTTTTGCCGGCGTGCAATATTAAAGACTACAGCATAGAGAGTAAGGCCAGTGAAGAGACGACATTGTTATAGTTTTCAAATAAAGAAGGCATAGTAGTTACACTATAAATGCCCGGGTAACATATTAATCGCCGGGGTCGAAGCAAGCAGCTCAACAGCTTTCCATAAAATACAGAGGCGGGTATATATATGCATGCGGTAACAGTTAGAGGTAACAGTTTGGGATTGATAGATCTTTCGGAACTGTCAATCAAGAATGCGTATTTCACCAATCATAATCAATATTGTTGCAAGTAGGTCAACGGGATATCCCACACATTGGTTACAAACGTTCAATCTTTCTGTAACATCATGACGTCGCAAGTGCTTTCACCGGGAAGGGAAAGAAATGTAACGTTGTCACGAGAATCAATTCTCTATGGATCAGAGAATGTGGTTTTCTGACAAAAATACGTGATGAGGCGTGTGTGGAGAGTGACAGAGAAACTTCAGAGAAAATCTTTCAGATTAAACCAAGATGAAACACAATGTATAAATTTACATAATGTACATAATTATGCGATCAGGCAGTTGTTACCAACTGAACCGGAATTTGCCTAAGGACCTAGCACGTGACACAAGCTCTTGAAATATTGACAATTAGCATGGTACGCCTTAAACAAATGAACCATGTCTTGACGCAATGTTACACGAAAAAGTTAAAGGTATCATGTATGCACGCAGATGCAATTATAAGTCAGTGTGAATTAGAAAGTGTACAAGTTTCGGAATGTATGTATAGTATTCATCTTCATTTACTTGCTGTGATTTACTGGGCGAGACTAATTCCAGCTTAAAGGTTGCGGCGTCCTACTCAATTCATTGTCATGGGCGAAGGAAATAGGGTTGTTAGGAATAAATCACCGACCTTCGACAGATGCCAGACCAACCTCCTAAAGTGAACACATATAGACAGGGGAGCCTCCCTTGAGAGGTTATTCACAATTTCATAACTGCCTAACAGATAATACAGAAATAGGCAACACGGCAAAATGGGTCGAAGCAAGCAAGAGACAAATAAATGATCCTATATAGTGAGCGCAAGTCATACACTGCACTGTAAATTTCGATGTTTAACTTATAAACACTTTTATGCACCAGATACTAACACTTGTAGATTATAGCTTTGCAATACAGGCCTATATAGATGTTTTAGACACTTATACGTAATACTGAAATATATGTGTATATTTATTAAACACCCTTCTTTGAAGTTTAATCACCCATTTAACGCGTTGAGTGTTGGTCATTTTACCGTGTAAAGACGTTAAAATAACCATGTGAAGCATTTTACAACCTACCACTAAAGATACACCAAAGCACATAATACACTGTATATGTGTATACAGGTTTATTAACACAGACGCAAGCTTTAGGGGTAGTACAAATAAGAGAATAGATATTTTACAAACCAAACAGCTACCAAAACAAAAGAAAGAAAAAAGAAATATATATATATATATATAATTGAAAGAGCCAAAATATTATTAATGGGTACACTGAAGTCAAGATACAGACAGAACGTTTGTGACTGTAATTATGTACTGATTATGTAGGAGGAATTATCTGATGAACCGTATGCACTGAACATGATGGGTAACTACAGATGGAGAGGTAACACAGTACATAGTCGGTTGTGAAATCGGACACACTCATTCCCTTCCCCATATACAATCGGATTTTAATGGTTTTGTGTAAATGTGTTAATGGTAATGACAACGTCAGCAATTTGAGTAATTCTAGACCAGTGACGTTTATATATTGCATTTGGCACCAGTGCAATTTTTTGACCTAGTTCTGCTTAAAACATGGTGGTAGGGGTGTGTAAGTTGCTACTTCTTAAGCACTTACATGAATTAACAGTTAGAATAAAACTCTAACTGAGGTAAATTGACAAGAGGCCGGATTTGACCGGTAACGTTTGATCATTTGCCACCTGTCACACTGCTGTCGCTGCTCTGGTTTTCCTCTCGGTGCTATAGTCTTTTATATTAAAGATTTGTAACTGCAAGTGTATAACAGACATGGATCCATTAAATGTACCCCGTCTAAGTTGAGATCTGACTTCATAAAGCTCGGTTGAAATTTGCAGCTTTTTTTGCAGACGCTGTAAACATCTTAGCCGCGCAATAAACAGAGCCACAACACCTATACTGGAATACATACCTATAGATGTCGCCTGGAGCGAAAGGTGTAATCGTTTGATCTTGCCGACACCATATACTCAGAAATGTCCACACTCTATAACCCTCATGCATAGGGTTTAAAACACAGACTCTTTATGTCATAGGGAATGCACGTAGACTTACCTTTTAGGTGATAAACGTCTTATAGATCTGTCCAAAGGTGACGTCATCCAGGTATATACTGTCACCTGAAGGGAAGATTCAACTGATGTATCTCAACTAAGGCTTCATACTAAACATAAACCCTTGAGCTTACAGGGTCTGCCCTGTTCACGGCTGAAAGCTATGTCGTATACGTATGGGACCAGTACACTGTGTAAATACATCTGGAAACTAAATCAATTCTTCCATGGGACAAAAGGCCCGTTGGTGTAGCCTGAGCGCAGATACATTATAAAAGGCCCGCCAGCATATTGGATACTGTATTACCTGACACTATATACCTTCACGGACGGGTTGCGATGTTAAGCGAGCTGAACTGAGCTCGAATTGCGAACACGGCTACGGATAGCCTCCTTCCTAAACGGCATTTCTAAAGGCATGTGAAGTTCGGCTATTAAAAGATCACCCGGATCATACAACTCGTACGTGCTCGTAAGGCTATCGGCCGACCCGTACACCGCTGTATTGTCAACACGCTTTATTTGCACTGCTGCGCGTTGTTGATAACAGTGAGCTGGGGACACATTTTTTTCTACATGAAGGCATTATAACGGGACTATGAAGTCAGTTTATCCCGTACCACAACCACAACGACCTGCAGAATGTGGTCATTTAGCGTAGACTACAAATGGCCTTTAGTAATACTCCAATGAGCTGTTCCCGCCGTTTTCTGTGTGATTTTTTGTGCTTTTATGTGAACAGTTAATATAAAACCCTAGCTGTGGTAAATTATTAAGCAGGCGTATTTGAACGCTTTGATATAAGAGAAATAATCTTGAGTGCGGCGTAAACATCGATCAAATATATAAATAAATAAATTGAACGCTTTGGCATGATCCACTATTTGCACACTATCATACTAATGACGTCGCTGAACTATGTTTACTCGCTAATACTCCCAAGTTGCTATTTATTTAATTATTTGTTTATTTGATTCTTTCTCAAAGCGATTAAGATGCTAGACAAAAACAAAAAATGACCTCACAGCCTTATATATCCTATATGTATGTACGCCAAAAAAACGACAGAAGGTTGGATTTGGTACTATTTGAACAACTTATAGCTTCCAGATTGTTACAAATACAATAATAAATAAATTTATACATTGATTTTTCTTATGTCATGGAAAATAAGACACTTTTAAACAAAGCATTAGGTATATGTACCACCAACCGTTTGAGAACGATCGCTCGTTATGTGATTCGGTTTCAGAGAGAAGTTCACACTGTTCGTGTATTTGTATCGCTTGCTGGATGAAGAAAATATTGACCTAAAGCTGTTATCCGATGCAAATTGGCATAACCCCTTCTGTGTGTTTTAACATTCCTGTTCGCATAAAATGCGTTGTTTACTATCTTTTTAATTGTATGAATCATGCGCATTCAGACGCCTTTAAAGAACCTGACGTTCACCGCTGCCCTTTAAAGACTTCGAATAGTTGAAAATGCATTAAGCTCACAAAACAGAGACAAAAACGGATTGACATGGGTACACGCAGGCGGATTCAACACATCTGTGATGCAGTCATGCGTAGACTGCTGTGTGTAGACTGTGATTACATTATACGATGTATACCTTTTTAAAACTTGAGAATCATTTCAACACCATAGACATTAAAGGAACCAGTGTGGTATTTTCTGAAAGGCAATGATTTGAGTCGTTCATGGTATAGCACAGTCTCGAGAATTCGATTTCATTAGCGAATGTGAATTTGTTTTCCCAAATTCTGTGGTATAGCCTCTTACATTGAGACCATCGCCTCACAAGTGTGACGTCCGTGTCATGAAATCACATGATATCACTAGCTTCTTTTGCAGACATCTGAGCGCCATTCATTAAAGTTTTATAATCACAATCTTTATTATTAGATTATGTCGTTTCAAAATACTCCACAGTTCCTACATCACAGAAGCAAGAATTTGATTGGACCACACATGCAGTTGGCGTGTTGAGATTCTACCTGGCACTTCTTCACGTCTGCACATGACAGCAAGTGAATACTGGCTTTATGAGATATGACTGTATAGCCTGGGGGAAACCTACGACCATCTGCAGGTGATCCCATCTACATCATATTGATCTAAGGCATGTGATCACCTACGAGCTTCATATAAGACTGCCTTAACGACTTAACTTATTCTGTGGAAAATTTATTTGCTGTCATTGGATCTTTCTTGGCCGATGACGTTAGCATACTAGAACAATAACCCAGAAGCCTCCCACCAGTGCGATCGCTGTGAGCTCACGTCCCCAGGTTCCCCCAGGTTCTGCCAAGTTTCCTCCTATGATAAGGTAGGCCGCCGTCATATAAGAGAAAAAAAAATTCTTGAGAAAGGCGTAATACACCAATAAAATAAAAGAATAAATAAATCATTTCTGTGATGGGCACGGATGTAATAAAGGCAGGAGGCCGGGACTGAACCAATATCTCTTGTATCATATTGCGATTGATAAATAACCATTAACTTAATCATACTGGAAACTGAACAAAGCACGCTTATACATGTAGCAAACGAGCTTTTGCCGAAAAGGGGAGAAATTTATTAGTGTTTCCTTAAAATGTTGCTTTATTCTTGTTGCTATATGATTATATCACATTACAAAGAAAACGAGTTTTCATTTCCAAACAAAGCTGAAATCGTATAAAATCGGAATCTCTCCCCTTTTAATATCAAGACAAAATGCAAAAGATAGATATTGGTAAATTCGCGTGTTCTTACGATTGAAAGTGTAACGGTACCACTACCGGAGAGGAAAAATGGACAAACAAATGGCTTGTTCCACTCTCAGACAGCAATAGTCCTTACATAAGATCAAACTAAGAACCACGAAGACGCCTGAATAAGGTCAATACCTATATATCTGAACAAAGTAGGCATATAGTACAACTGACAATGATATACAATACAATACAGATAATTACAAAATGCAATTTCTTCTGATAATAGCGTCCAAATCAGGGTGGAATATTTCGGCTTCCAAAGGCAAGTCAGTCCACGTAAATGTGGAATCCACAGTCCTTGGGAATTCCCAAATCAGAAGATGACAGTCCTGTAAGTCACTAACAGCAGTGGGCGCGGTCCGCCGGCTGTGGTATATACCCAACTCCCCGGCAAGGTGCAACTTTCTTGGACAATTGAGTTGACTCAACTGACCATCTCTCTTTGCTGCCTTGCTATCCCATTACTTCTCCGCCCTTCTTAGCTACCTGGCCATGTATTACAAGGGTTTCCTGTCGGCTTCCATAGCAGACCCCATTCTAAAAGTGTTTCATATAACCTCACTTTCTGTATTGGTATTCTGCGATGCATCTGGAACTTTTAGATTTATTATCACTACGGGAACTTTCCGATGGGCATGTACTGACAAAAGCTGCACTTGGTTCTTCACCTCGGATCACGCTAAATTATGCGCGATGGCTCCCAGCTCAAGACAAGATCAGTCTCAATAAAATTTTTCCTTTGGTCAATTCACAGTTCAGAAGACAAAATGAATATTCTCAATGGCGATTGGCCAGGCCTATAAAAATGATGCATCATAGCTTGGAGGTAGTGGAGCTAACTCGTTTGACGTGCATGGTTCACGAGTTTGAGGGGATCAAATTCCACCAAGATACAAGACATTGTAAGCAGCCTGAATGCATACACACCGCCAATGCCGATCAGGCGAAAACAGTGATCGACGTAATGGTACACCTAGGGAACCCATTTACAGAGGACTGTGAAGATTTGTCCAAGTGGACCAAGCTATGATATAGGCACCTACAAGGCAGAGAAAATGGACATTGTAGATTGATATGTATATGAATGATTGACTGACTTTATTGTGAGAGAGTGATTCCTGTTTGCCACCTGCAAGAGACCCTAAGGCTATGGTTTGTTCAAAGACCTGTATATAGTCTGTCAGACAATAGATGGCAATCTGCACGACTTGTTCCCTACCGTTCATACAAACCATAACTATCCTTTCATGGCAAATCATGTCTCAGAAAAGAAAGCCAGCCTCACAAGCTGTATAAATTGAAAACTATGGAAAACGAGGGCGAGTGTAGCCGAGGCTGATGCCACCATACTTGGGGAAGCTGTTGTTATCAGTGGGTCATCCGGCCTACTGATAAATTGGTTGTAGTATGAACAAAACGATCCAAGAATTATCTGCAATTCTAAACGGGCATATTATACAATTGCGATTTGATTTTATTGTTGCATAACACCATGCTCAGGAATTCTTCACCTATCCCGCAGAAAACCACCGACCTTTGGCAAGTTACTAACGGATTTTCCCACATGTATCATACAGATATACATATTACAATGCAGGAAAACAAATAGTCTTCAATGAATGTTAGACTATGCTAACGGTCATACGAGCGTCATCGACCACTCACTGTCACTCTTGCCCCACGAGCAGTAAAAGCGAGAGAATCTGTAACTTCCTTGTCAAATGCTGGGCATTGAAAGACAATTAAAAGGAAGGTGACTGAAAAACAAGCGTCCATCACTAATACCCTCTACGGGGTAAAAACCCTTAGGATAGAAAAAGCTTCCCGCCCTTACACTGTAAAGTGACCCACGCCCAAACGCGTTTAATAGGTGATTAAACTTTTAACAAGCCTATTTAATAAATATACACATATATTTATTAAACGTAAGTGTGCAAACATGTATATAGGTCTAAGCTATAATACTATAACCTCCAAGTGTTAACTAACTCATGGATAAAAATGTTTATACAAATAGCATCATGTCTGCTTCGTCTCACGTTAAATTGGGATACCCGTGTCAAGCCTACCATACGTTTAAAATGCACGACAGGTCTTAAGGTCGGAAATTTACATGTGATAGACAAGAAAGAGATAAAACAGAAGGTAATGGATAAGCTTGATCGTTAAGGTTTACTGGACCCGCCTAACTCCATCTGAGAAGAGAGACATAGTTATCTGCCCTTTTCATGGATCACTGAATAATGGAAGATAACGGCTCTGAAATTAAAACATTAATGTAGAATTCTACATCTCGATGTTATCAGGAAAGTAAGTGCCCGTACAGGCTGCTCAGTTAATACCAGTGTTATATTCTCCTGCATGGATGAGTACATTCTTGGGTTTATTGAACCCCTTCTTCATACCATATGACATTTAAAAAAAATTATGTATAGAGTGTAAACAATCTCAAGTATTGGCGGGTGTGTATCGCGCCGTTCGGAAGGAATACGAAAAATAACAAAGCACCCCCCGCCCCCCCGGCATGCTCAGAAACATTTCATTCATTACACATCGGTCATGTTGCAGGGTTAAAGAAACCGGAGTGTCCGGAGGATATCGCCGCCCTCACCCAGTTGTCTGACAAACACCCTCTCTTAGAGCCGCAGCCGAAAAACAAGGATTGGAGTTCAACCCATGACTACACCGGGGAAAGACTTATTCCTGCAAGGAGAATAGCGCTTTAGACAAATGAGCTGGAGAAGACCTTGGTTTCTGCACATGCCCTATTAAATGGTTATTTCATGTCATTCTCAAGAATTGTTCACTTACGCGACGGTTGTCAGCTTTGTGGGTGACCATACACCTCAGTGCCCTCACCAGTGTATTATATAGGTTCTTTTAATGAGGATGACTCTCATAGAAACTGGCAGATTCTTGGAGTGATTTCATGCATATTTACATGGCGAGGAGAAGCAAGGTAAATTTAAGAAAAATACTGACTCCAAACAGAAAGATCTACGATATATACTCTGTCTGTTTTAAATTCCGATTTCTTCTCCCTGTCGTGTGTCGGACGGTTTCAATCAACCTGTTCGTGGGTTCCTCTCGCGGCTAGGCTCCATTTTCTCCCACAGTGTAGCTTGTCGCCGTCGCATGAGTTAAAAATCCGTGAGTAAGGCGTAGAACTCCAATCATTACATTGCTTGATATATGCAGTTTGGTTGTTCATTTTGTTTTAGTCTTCATTCGAAAACAATCTTATGCATTAATTTCATTTAATACAGTTACCTTTCTCAGGCTTCTATCTTCTACTCTAATCATAAATAAATAAATAAAATAAATAAATAAATTTGTACAAAAGCTGATAATACCTTGGTGGTCTCTCATGTTCGCTGGAGACTTCCTGGCTTATATTAGCATGACGAGTGTTGCGCTTCATTTGACCTGACCTAAATACTGTTGGAAGCGGCCACTCATCTACAATGAAATACATACTGTCAGGGGAGACAACTTCGCCCCTCGACAGCAGACAGATGTTTGTCTCCCATCGGTTGCATGTTTTTGTCATATATACGCTTGTATATCAAATCTGTACTACTAAAAACTCGCCGAAAATCTCTCCAGTAAAACTGACATTTTCTAGAAGAATTGGTCTCTTTCTGCTTTATCAGAGATAGCGTTAACGCGAGAACGTCTTTTACGTACATGTATTTAAAAGTATTGTTGTCTTTAATGTGGTAATTTATACCAGGCCAGCCTTCTTCATTTAATTTGACTACAATAATGGGCTATTAGAATTATTATAAATAAGTAGCAATAACTTGTGCTAAAATTAAGAAATATTGATTCTTTATCTAGTCTAAGTCTAGTCTAGTTTAAAAAAATGAGCAAAAGCTGTACAAATTAAACAACCTTCTACCCCTTCGCCGCTACATTAACTTGTCTGCTGTCAACAACTGCATGATCCTCTGAGAATGACCAGCTTTTCCACTTAAAGCAGAGAGATGAAGCATGTTTGTAGCAAATCAGTTTTGCCCACATGTTTCACGAATATCTTATTAGTGTATTTATAAATTTTTTTCTATATATGTCTTGTGTTTATTCGAGTGACTTTGTTGTCGTCTGCTCTCATGAATTTGATTGACAAGTAGGATAAACACCCGTGAGAACGCCCTGCGTTGAAGTGACGTCGTGCAATGTCGTATCCTATGATGCTAGTCGTGACATCAGTATGTTCTGGAGCGTGTGTCTGTGAATTTAGGTGCGTTGCCGTTCATCGTTGTATGTAGTAGGAAAATCCAAGGTATAATAGAATAATAAAATTCAAAAACTTCAATGCTGAGAAGGCATCTCTGTTATTTGTATCTCGCACTCATTTCACTGAAAGACTACTTAAAAGTAAAACTTCTTCCTGTACTTTTAACGATCATACTGAATGCACTTTGGACAGATAAAGACATACATTCGTGGAGCAAAACTGTGGAACCAATTTCACGATGCTGTGGACTATCTGCATCTAAATTTGGGTCTTGTTATCAATTATTTATCTGATGTATCTTCATATCTTTCGTGATTTTCGTGGATAACTCAAACCTATTCTTGGTTATTTCTTCTTAAATTAACAATCCGGGCACAATTTGGCTTCCTCGCCGGTCGTTGGGAGGTTTGCCCGCCACCGCAATGAAAACTTGCGTCGAGTTTTCCTACCACTACCGCCGTCGTAAAATTAAAATATTATTGATTTGGCGTAAACCACCAAAGAGATATAAGTAAATCATTGAATTACCTTTATTATTTTCAGTGTCACTACCTTGGAAATCTACACATGTCTTTGTGATTGTGTGATTCAATGAATAAGCAAGCAAATCCGCGAATACTTAAATATACGTGCATTTATGTAACATGCATATTTTCACTCTTAGTATCGTGCTGGTTTTTTTCCACTTTTGTATCAAGGATGGACACATTCTTTGACAGTGAAATAAAATTATGAAACAATTAGAAATTAGCTGTAATGAGGAATGGTGTTAATCGTCAGTGCGCGGAAGAAAAGACCCCTTGCATCTAGATGGGAAATCGTCCACCGGTGATGCAGGAGTGAGATGTAATTTTTTTCGTGCAGAAAAAGCGAGGAATCCACTTGAATGTGAAGAACAATTACCGTGCAACATAACTGTGAAAAATTACAGTGGTGTGATTCATACTCTTTGTTTTATCAGAAGGCAAAATGAAGGTGAAATGCAGATTTCGCCATTTCATCCGCGATTTGCTGAGAGAATTCCCATTAAAATAAAAATATGATTACGTGAACCGCAACCGTTTCTTTGTATTTGATGTCAAGTTTCTAATATATTGCGAAGTATCATGATGGTTCACACGATCATGTTTTTGTAAATAGAAAAATATGAAAATATTTTCTTGAACCATTGGAACTTCATATTCACCATAACAGTTCATGGTTTCTAGGTCATGGTTCTTCATAGTACAGCGGTACAGCAGTAACTCTCGTGGCTGACAACCAAAGTATTATTAGAGTTCGACTCCTACGAGTGCTTTTTCTTTCTTAGTAACATGAGCTACGGAGAAAATGATTAGATTAGGCAAGAGACAAGTCTTATTTGTTTCCACTTTGAAAAGCTCCATATTAGATATGTTTGCAACCATAATAAGTATGCATTGATAATATATGGTAATATACTTCCAAAGAAAGATCAGTGCAACCAAAAACATGGAAGTAATGTTCACGTTGTAAGTCTGTTTCAACGCGCCGCACAACGGCACCTCATAAGTTTATCAGTCCTTAATAAATGTCCGATAAAGTCCCAGTGATATATTCACGATATATTTCGTAAGAAATAACTTGTTTTTAACTTCTTAAACTTCTTTAAACATCTTACAGGTCTCACTTGAAAAGATATTGGCGGATAAATTATTTTGTAAAAAAGACATTGGACGCTCATGGTTAGTAACGAATATTTTTTCATTGCTGGCCTATTGCACGACAAGACCTGTTATATAACAACTTCAGTCGCATACCGCGGAAGCCTTTGCGTCATTTTGCAGTAGATCTGTCACTGTGCGCAGGGTGGCAATTGGCCTGAGCAATAGGGGGACGATTTCCCATCTATGTACTTGCAAGGGGCCCTTTAGCCTGACATTTAAGAATTCACTGTCAACTACCGTCATGACAGCATTTGATTACGTAGGGTGAACAACATCATGTGCAGCTGAAAATGGTAGGTGTTTGAAAGCAATCACTGGTGAGTCATAAAAGTAAACATAAAACCGAGATTCGAAATTACACTAATTATATTAGGGAGATGGACATATCATTACAATTACCTTCGTATTGCGAAAACTTCCCAAATTGAGCGCTTTGCAGATTGCGTTGAAGGTCACTTAAGGTAGAAACGTAATCAAAGTATTATGACTTTTAATTAGAAGGCTCATGCGGACTGGCGGCAATTAAAACAATTATGTGAAGGAATTACAAGGCAGGGGTTTTCAAATAAAAGGATGGCTTCAACGTGAAAACCGTTATTATCGCCAGCCATTCCATGTTCATCAGGTGTCCATGCTACAACTCCACCATGACAAAGTCACATTCCAATCGGTTAGCGGTATGTACATGTACTTTCTTCTCTCCACGACGATTCGATACGAAACTTGAAGACTGTGCATTTTATGAGCCTATAACTATTCATACAGTTTAAATGTTGTGTTTTTTGGTTTTTTTGTGAATATTACACTTGAGACCTGACATAATCAAGGCTATAGTTTTCTTCATAAGTTGAAATGAATGGAGAATATGTCTACCGTCTTCCTGGATTGTTTACGTAAAACAAAGTGGCTCTATTTATTTGATTGGTGTCTTACGCCGAACTCAAGAATATTTCACTTATACGACGGCGGCCAGCGTTATGGCGGGAGGAAACCGGACAGAGCCCGACGGAAACCACGACCATCTGCAGGTTGCTGGCAGACCTTCCGACGTACGGCCGGAGCATGAGCTGAGCTTGAACTCACAGCGACCGCATTGTTTGGAGGCTTCTGGGTCATTGCGCTACGCTAGCGCGCTAACTGAGTGAGCCACGGAGGCCCCCAAAAATTGCTGTAACATTTCTAGATGTTACACGTGTATTGACATTTAAAGGCAAATGTAGTCGAATAGAAATCCATCAGCATTCGTGCAGATTAGCTATAATGATAACGTCTTTCGCATTTTATCATGTCTTTAAACCGTTAAAACTTCGCATTTTTGCTACTGTGATGTGTTTTACTTTTGTAGGTGATATTGTGGATCGCTGTCCTCGTAGGTAAGCATCCCTTCACCTGACGCGAGTTTCCAACTTCCAATCAAGCAGGCTAAATAGGTGAATTCGCTGAATTTTTAGCAAACACTATATAACCTTTTGCAACATGACACTTCCTTTCAAATTTATCTGTTTCTGTGATGCTTTATTTGGGCCTGACGGAAACCTTACTTAAGTGAATGAAATAAACAGATCATTGCAAGCATACAAGAGCCCTACGCCTCATCATTACACCAGATGATAAAACCTTGGGACGCAGGAATGACAGATCCATCTCGAACTGGATTTGAGCGCTGACCTATATTTTTCAAATTCATTCTAAGGTTGAAACAAATTTCTGGGCCAGATACCAATCATCAGGTATTTCAAATGTCTGATGAAGTCCAAGACGATAGGTTCTGATTTGTACAAACGGCCTACAAATTGCTAACCATGGACATTATAGAGATTTTCTAGTTTATTATTTGACGTATGCCATTGGACCTCGAACGCGTTGTTTCCTGTGCTATCTATGTCTAATTGTATAATGATTATCTAAATGTGGTGGTCTCTTACGATTTTTCAAATATTTCGTCTGCTTGCAGGCAGCATTCATGTCACATCAGCAGTGGAGAAAGGTGAGATTTTTACCGCACATTCACGGAATATTTTTGTCAGTTATCAAATGTAATCAAAAGCGGATGACCACTAATCGCTTCCACCTAAAAAAAGTGCCTTCCTCCTGAAAAAAAAACTAACAGTTTCTTTTATTCTTTGAGCATTCGTGTGAATTTTTCGAAATTCGAGTCAAGTCACTCAAGCATTAATCAGTCATGGAGTAAGTCTACCATGAACATGAATTATCGAGTTGGATGCCTCCTTGACCCAGGGGTTTAGTGCGACACCGAAAAGCAAAGAGCCAGGAGCTTTTCACTTATGCGGTCGCTAGCTCTCGCTGGCTTCCCCTGTAGTCGTATGCGGGGAAGATCTGCCTGAAAGCTGTGAATGGTCGTGGGTTTCTTTCTTCCATAATGTTGGCCCCCGTCGTATTTTGGAAATATTCTTGAACATAATAAATACCAATGAAATTATGTAATAAATTTTCGAGGAAATCCCTGAATTGCTGTATATCCTAATTTTCAGTATGCGGAATGCCGGCTGACATCGCCCTAGTCTTGGATTCATCGGCCAGTATCTTCCCTCCGGACTTTAATAAGAAGCTTATGCCTTTCCTCAAGGACTTGGTCTCCAGCTTTCAAATCTCACCAGATAAAGTGAGGTTCTCCCTTCTGACGTATGGAAGTGAAGTCAACAAGCAGTTCGTCTTTAACTTCGCTGAATACACCGATGAACAGTCTCTGTTGGACAAGCTAAGTACTGTTCATTTCACCCGTGGAGAATCCACAAGGACCGACCTTGCAGTGAGATACGCCAGAAAAAAATTCTTCAGTACTGCTCGCCCGGATGTAGAACAAATAGAAATCATCGTAACAGATGGTAGAACCGACGAGTTGGCAATTCCTAGTCTAAATAAAGAAATCTCTTTGACAAAGAAAGACGGCATCACCATCTTCGCCATTGGTGTTGGAAACAAAATTAGCCTTGGAGACTTGAAATCCATGGCCACTTCGATGAAATACGTCTTCAATGTGACCGAATATGCCGCTCTTCAGGAAATCAAGGACATTCTAGCAGCTACTGCTTGCATATGTAAGCTTCCTGTTGTGCTGTATTTTATTTTATTAGCAAATTTTTCATCTTTAAGTGCAGTGTAGAAGTTGATTGTAAGGGTAACTTATATATCAGACAGGAGTTTCACACTTTTTCCTCAGATATTTAGTGAAGAATTTTCCGAATGTTATCAGGAGATTTTTTATGCTTGTCAGCTTGAGGCTTTAGTCGGTCAATATGTCTTCCATTCTGGTGGTTTTCGCATTTCTGGTCATGGTTTTTATGCAACATGTTGGTTGGAAGAACCCAGTCTTTCCTCGAAAATAATTTTGAAATTTCGGGCCTTCTTTCCTAGAAAAGTTTCTATATGAAGAACTGGAAGACCTTTAAAGCACATATCTGAAGATCATACTGCAGATTTTTCTTCCAATTTTTGAGTAAATAAATGCGTGGTGTTGAATAAGGACATTTCGGTTGACTCTTAATTTAAAGTTGTAAATGTTTTTTATCTTCATATTAATTGTCCAATTTTTTTGAATTTTAAATCCTGTCCATATTGACACGTACAATTCCCATTGAAAATCTACTTTTCTGTGCTTCTGAATTAATCGAACTGAAAACATTTTTCTCTATTACAGCGCCAACCACACCGCCACCAAAAGATCGGCGTAAGTTGTTTTCTTTTCTTTTCCCGTGTGCTGACGAAAAATGTGTAAGGGACATACAGGAGTGAATTATTGAAAACAGGGTACCCTTATGCGCATTGTAAAATAAAACACACATTAATGGGTTATTCCTGTCAAGTGCAAAATTATTTTGCTCTGCCAGAAACAAACCCATGTAGTTTATAGTTTGTATAGTATCAAATACTAATTAAGCGTCAAATGGTATAATAGTAGAGATTGATATTTATTTTCTTTTTCATGTCACATGCACTTTTAATTAGTTGACTGTTTATCTAGCGTGCGGTGACATAGATCCTGACGTCATCTTCACCATGGATTCCTCGCGCATGAACATTGGTGACGTCAGAGCGGTGTTCGAATTCATGATTGGTGTGGTCAGAGAAAAAGGTACGTCTCTGTACGAGGGCCTGCGTATTGGACTGCTAACCGGCGAATGTGTTAACTACAGAGGTTTTGCCCTGGGCGAGTTTATTGACAAGGTAAACATTTAAGAACATATATCCTGTATTCTGTGAGTACTTGTTGTACAAGGGTCTCCACAATCCACTGCCCTCAGTAGCAACACAGCTTGGATAAATGATGCTTCCGCCCACTATACAACGGCCGCTTTTGCCCAATTGTGATGGCTCTTGACCAGTCACATGCCCCGGTGCAAATGTGTCCAAGCCGTGGTTTCCACTTTCAGTGTAGGCTGTAAATGTATTGGCGACGCAGTCTCGAGTGAATGAGCGTAACGTGGACTAAATCCACTGTTGTGCTAACTATAAAAATACATGGTAGGTTGATCGATCGACTTTAGTGATTTGCGCCGTTATTACTCCAACGACAACATTTTGATTGGCATTTTGACACTTAGCAGTTGAAATCTGATCCTCGAGCCACCAATTTTCCCAGGTGTAACCGCGGTTTTATATATGAGGCATCAGGCGTGTGAGATTTAACGTTAATGAACGCCACATTATAAATGACAATCATACAATGCTTTGTTTTTCACACGCTAATCATCGATACACCTGTAAATCTGGCAATAGAAAGTAGAGTTTGTGCCGTTTTTGAACTGTACTAGGAAAGGATAACGTCTTTCGAAGCACCGAGATCATTATTTAAACCTAGAAAAGACGTCAAACAATTGCCAACGCAGCATGCTGTAGCTTTTTACGTTTCTTTATGTTTCCCTTCTTGCTCTGCGAACAACGTCAACGTAATATATATAAACCTGTGATTTTACTTCCATACTACATTGAGCTTCATATTGTCGTGTGCTTTTACACATATTCTTCCAGGCTGCCATAGGTAATTATCTCGACAAACTGTCCCAGGCAGAAATCCGACCTCTTGTCAAGGAACTGTGGTCACAGACTTTCTTAAAGAAAAATGGCGGCCGGAGTAATGCGCGACGCGTTGGCGTCGTTGTTGTTCCCGAGAAAATACGAGACCCCAAAGGACTATTGGTGGAAGCGGAGATAGCTAAAATGAACGACATTGAACTCTACGCCATTGGCATCGGAAGAACTGACACCAAACTGCTGCACAGAATTGCCAGCTCCTCTAAGCACGTCATTCACGTCAACCGCGCTTCAGATCTGGAATCTTTCGCAGTGGACTTCGTCCAGAGTCTCTGTCAAAAGCCAAGTAAGTTACTTTTATTTTCCTTCACCATCACCATTCCCCCCCCCCCCCAACAAAAGTTAAAGGACTGCTGCTTATTTACAACTATTAAAAATACCGGTCGAATGGGTCAATGGACTCAACAGCATATCTAGCTCCCGTGGCGGTGCAAATTATTCGGTGTACATCGCCTATCACTGTATAAAGTCTTCTAGAATAAATTGACACGAATCTACAGAGGCCTATATATTATGTACAATTACTTGCGCGGCTCTAATTTAGTCAGGGAGTTTAGTCGCAGAGTTAAGCCAATATACTCCAATTATGTACTCATGGTTGGTACGAATTTATTCATTTATGTTTTTTATTGGTGTTTACGGCGCACGCCACAGCTTTAGATTACACCAGGTACATAGTAATATAGCCAAATTCAGCCTTATCGCAAATTTCAGCATTTTGAGCTGTAAATTTAGGCCATTTTAGTGCATCGGCTAAAGAAACAATATGGCGTTGTTATCATTGCGTTTTACTTTTGAATGAGGTCGTTTCGACCTTCTAACTTTGAGTCAGTTATGAATGCTGTCATAACTTGTTGGCATAAATACTTTGTCATGTCATTGTCCGCCATTGTACACTAACCATCTTGGGAAGCCGCCAAATACGTGACGTCACTGGTTTCTGCTGGCTCCATGTGATGTATTCCGTTTGGCACCCGAAGTTTTGTTAACCAGTTACCGCAACAATGCATGAAGTAACACAATTTATAGAAAGAGAAAATGCTGTACAACACTGGCTGTGTAGATTGATATATTTACATAAATGATCAAGCATTTACTTTCTAAAACATGTGAGAATTCATCGACAGGTCACATGATTTGGTCTGTTGGTGGTCTGATTAAGTATATTGAACTTTTGCAGAGCCAACGCCCAAACCAACCCCCGAACCGTCTACCAAGAACCCCAACTGTTAAGCAACTGGATTTAGCTGACGTCAAATCAGAGGAAGGCTCATTTCAACATGGCTCTGATTCCGCCTGTAATTTATGTGAAATACAGTATAATATATTTACAATGGATAGCACATATATACACTTAAAATGAAAATGTTTCCGAGTGTATCCAAAGAGAAACTCTCCTGGGACGTTTGTTATATTTGCACATGTATTTGCTCGTCGGTAGTATTTGCAGTTTGACTGGTACCTGTGTTTGTCCAAGAGTTTTCCACAGGCCTTCATCGATAAGTGAATTATTTAATAAACAGTTTTAAATAGCTTACGAAGTGACTTATTAATTTCATCCTTAACAGTTGCAGCTGAGAGAAACATTCGAAATGGAATGCTTTTGTTGTGGAGATCGTTTGCAAATTGTGATGCAAAAGGTTTAGTCAAGTAACGTCATATAATTAAAGTGAAAGAAAACAAACAAAAAGAAAACTAGCATTTAGCAACCAAATCAACTAAAACCTATGTATCTTTGCTTATTTTAAGATGTTTCTGACTTAATAGAATCAAGGCAAATGGTCAAATTCTAAGGTGGGTTATGTGGATCGCTATTTTTGTCACCGATTTCACCGACTAAACATAGTATTAAACATGATAAAAGCGTAATAATTAATCATGCTGGTCCGTATCATTAGAACGTGTATCTGTGAGGAAACTGAAAATGAATAAAATTTAAGGCGCCAATCATTTGACTCTCCAAGTCACATAAGAGATAATTTTAGATCACTTGGCTTAATCTTTGTCGGGTACAAGGATTTTTTGACTGACTGATTAATAATTTACTAACTGATTGATGGATTAATAGACCATTTGTTACCTGGTATCTGACATTCATGGGGCAACTGCCCTTGTAATGGCCATTTCGTTGTACTTATGTTAATCGGTCTTTAGAAAGAGAACTACACACGTTTTGCATTTCACAAGAATGTCCTCGTAAAGAAACAATTCCGCCGGGCTCTGCCCGGTTTCCTCCCACCATAATGCTGGGCCGATATTGTAAAAGTGAAATATATTTTGAGTACGGCGTAAAACACCAATCAAGTAAATAAATAAATGTTAAAGAAACAACGACAACGAGTTTTCATTAAATGTACATGTAATATACACTTTATGTATTATATAATGATTTATTTGACTGTTGTTTAACGCCTTGGTCAAGAACTTTTCACGTCTACGCTAGCGGCCAGTGATAACCTAGTCCACACGTGACGTACAGGCCCGTACATTATGATGATAGAAGACAAGCGGCCATCAAAGATTTATCTTGAGGATACGGACACACGAACTGTCACCAACCCCCCACTAGGAAGCTATCAGAGCTGTTTTAAATTTCCCTGTCGTTCGAAACTTTTCTGATATCTATAGAATTGAGTATTGTTGGCAAGATGACAGCTACATTCTCACTTTCGCAACTGCCCTTTTAATGGGAAAGACTACACAAGAACAAAGTTATGAGGAGTGAAAACACCATTAAAAACCGTTTATGAAAATAACTTCAATAAAATTGAACTCAGTAAAATGTTTGGATTGTATTGTGGGTTTATGGACCATACTGATAATGTGGTTATTATGGCGACTGTTACACTTGACTTGACCTAATCGAAATACTGTTGGAAGCGGCGATTAAGCTCAGAGCAACAAGCAAGTTAAAAGAACATGTGTTGTGAACAGAGAGTCAGGGGAGACAACTTCGCTGCCTGTCAGCCGAATTCCTCATTCAGATGTTTGTCTCCCGTGAGTTGTATGTTTTTGTCATATAAGAGCTTGTACACAACTCGAGTTCCTAACACCAAAAACACGTGGAAAATCTATCCAGTAAAACTACACATGCCTAGCGATCTGAACGCCTTCACCATTTCATTTCGTCATCTTCATTTATGTCACCTAAGTCATTGTTTTAAGGAAGTTTTAAGATCTGGCTTTAAAGCCTTACACCTGAATCTTTCATTTGCAGGATAGCAGAGGATACAGAAGTGGCTGGAGTGAAGCCCTGTTCTATGGTAAGGACGGTGGTGGATACATAAGTGGTTGGCGTAGACCCCTGATCTTTGGTAACGACGGTTGGTGAATACATAAATGACTGGAGCAGAGTGCTGATCTTTGGTGAGGACCGCGGTAGATGCAATAATGACTGGAGAAGACCCCTGATCTTTCATAAGGACGGCGGGTGGATACATAAGTGGCTGGAGTAGAGCCTTGATCTTTGGTAACGGTCGAGAAAGCAGTGACGGGAATAGAGTCCTGAAGGGCGAGAGCTGGATTTGATCCCGCTACCTCAATGATCAAGACTCACTCGCTTGCGGGGAGGTTGACATACTCAATGTTTGTCACTTTTATTTAAACAAGCTAGAGCTTAGCCAAGATGAACAAGCGATGTACAACTTCCGTATAATGTTAAATTGCACGGGTATCAAGATTTGCATGACTTCAGATGAATTCTTTTCACCCTGAAAGCTCTCAGAATTTTTCTTCAATAACACGAGAAGACTCCGCAAACTATGTTTGCGAAATTTGTGCCTCTCATATCAGTGGACGAGAGCAGTAGAGGATTTTCCCGTCTCAGAGTAAAAGAGCTGGGTTGCGTATTGGTCGTCCTCTTGTTAGTACACTGGTGTTATCGCTGATTTAACGGGAAGCAAACCTTTAATGAGACATCAAAAGAAGAGCACTAGATTTACCTATCCCTGAACGCAAACGCTTTATAAACCTAAGATCACTATCTACCACTCAGTTTTTATATTACATCGAGAAAATAGGTCTTGCGTAAAAAAATCTGTGAGAATCTAGGTTAATTCGCTTCAGGAAAAGCTTGTAACTGACAGGCCAATGTCAAAGGCACACAGGACATAAAGGTTACAATATCTTTGGTATATCCATAACCGATATACACACGCGTCATAAATCATGTACAATTTAGCAGATGTCAGTATAATAATACAGCGATACTATCTGATATATGAGTAAAATTTCACGCTGTCAAGCCAACAGAAATGCGTTGGTATATGCTTTTTTTTCGTATATGTTGACATAACATATACTTTCTTTATTAGTTTCATCGTATTTTGTAGCCCTAGATACACAAAGAGTTACAAGGTTTTATAACACGTTGAGCTAGTTTTTACTCTTTCTTAAAAGTGGAAGTGGAAATTTTTGAACTTCCACCTGTTATTAGGTACATGTATTTGAATGCTTGACGTACTTTGTTGAATCCATATGCTCAGTGGTTGTATAACATGTGAATCTTTCTGAAAAACGACACGAGGGTCAGACGCGTTCTAATGTGGACTAGCCATATAGTTCAGTCTCTTGACGGCTTTTACCCTTGACCGTTATGTTTTAACACAATTGGCAAAAGATATTGCAGAATACATTTATTTATTTACTTGACTGTGTTGACGTCTGCACAGTGGCGAATAGTTTTATACGAGCATGAATCCGGATGCCTGAATTAAACCACCCACCTTCGGCAAGTCATTGACACACACCCACACGTGTGACTTGCAGTATAAAGCATACAGGCATGGTTTGATAGACACTGGTAAGACCTATAAGAACTCCACATTAAAAAACTGAGGCCATGTTCATTTCTTTACTCATTCCTTCTCACAAGTGCCTAGTGTCTTGTCTTACAGAAAGGTGACTGAGGACATTGCCGAAGTAATGCCAAAAAGGGCGTAAATATGTAATGATTTATTTTACAGCAGGAAGTATTACGCACGAGAACTACAGCCTAATTAAGCGCGTACACAGGTCTCCAACTTTCCCAGCGTGTGGTTTTGGGAGGTTTTCCAAAAGAAATATAAAACTGCCAAAACCTACATGACAGATAATTATGCTCGTTAGTTGAATTTCAAAGACGAACGTGGATAGTTCACATAATAGATGTCGTTTTTGTATATATATTTTTAAATGGAATATTTCTAATCGCTAGTAAGAACGTACTTGAACGTTCTTCCACATGAAACGACGTCAATTGAATGCTTAAGCCGTTACAGCTTTGGGATAAAATGAAGTGCGTAAATTCTGCATGATGTTAGAAACAATGAAGAACAGACAAATAAAGGCAGAGGATATTAATACATCCGTTGACGTCATATTATGAAAAAATTCAGAAATTACTTCCCTCGTTAGCCGCTGGTTTTCAATGAATATATTGCATTCCACGCGTTAGCATTGAAAGCCACAAACATAAATGTTTTAGCGACATGTGGTTTAATGAAAGGAATCATAATTGAAAAATTTACGACCGCAATAAGGGTATTTAAGCAAACGAGCAATTTCCTGAACATAGATGTTGCATAAATTAGTAATGAGTAATGTCAAGGGCTCTTTGAGGTTGAAGTGACCTTGTAGAGCAACAAAGTTCTTTCATTTCCTTTCTCCATTTTAAGACTCATTTATGCTCAGTTTTCCATTTGACTATGTTATGCAGTTATTGGTATTTGAATTTAAATAAAACTTAATACATAAGTTAAACCACTGTTATGGTACATTAGTAGTGACCCACTGGCTCGGCTGTGGCCTTAAGTCGGGATGTTTTTTCAAGCTCCTGGTGAAGTGCGGTGGTTTAGTAAAACATCTTAGGTTTCCTCCGCGAATAACGCTGATCGTCGCCATATATTCATGTACGCAAGACTTTCAGGATATGGCGATTAATTTTTCAATCATAAATTAATTGATAATAAATTAATTTCGCAATCACTCACTCACTCGATCAATCAAAAGAAGTAGGCAATCAATAATGACGATCGCGTACATCTGAAGATATTAGTCCTATCAACTGCAAAAAAGTTTAAGTATTCAGTTCTCATAAGTCTATTTCATCAAAGTAAATTTGGTTGGCTCTAAAATATATATCATATGGAGTGTTCTCTCTCATTTTAAGTCTTTTTTCATTCACATTACAGCAGGAGGCGCACTTTCCCTCTACGGCTTGGGAAGCCGAGAGGTTTGTAGAAAACAGTCTGTTCACGAGGTGGTCGCGGTTGGGATATATGGTCGCGGTTGAAAGGAATGACATAGGAAGGAAACAATGGCACAGGGACCTGTTTCACGAAGCTATTCTTAACGTTACGAGCACGTAGCTACCATGGCGACGTAATGCCTCACAGTGCTGGTTCCCACGACAGATTCGTGGTCGTAACGTTAGCACGCATTCGTGGATATGGGACGATCTACTAGATGCATAACTAATTCAGGTCAGATTCTAACATTCTACATTATTCTAACTGTTACTGTCTTTGTATATTTTTTGCATTTTGTGTACCATTCGTCCCAATGAGTGCAGATGTCCTCGTCCTTTTCCTGGAAACACCTCAACTTGACTACGCTGAAGTAGAGATTAGACGCCTCCTGGCTAAGCGGACCGTTTGAGTCTCGGAGGCAGGAATAAAACGCTTTTGAGCAGTTGCAGTGGGGGAGGGGCCAGGGATACAGGTTGAAATGCTCGTACTGAAATGTCCAACCTGAAACAGATTTTTTTGAAAAAGATTTTCAAATTGCCTGAACATCATGTGTCATTTATAGACGCGACATTATGACTTCTAATTCTAACTCACCAAGTCCTGCTCCAAGTTCAAGCCCAGTTCACTCTGGCTTCCTGTCAGGTTGTACTTGAGAAGATACGCCAACAACCTGCGGAAGGTCGATGGTCGTACAAGTGAAATATTACTGAGTACGGCGAAAAACATCAATTAAATAAATAAATAAATTCTAACATTCCCGCTCCTCCTGTCTAGATTTCTAGGCCCATACATACAGTTGAACAAAAGAAATAATGATCCTTGTCTTAATGAAGATTTCGATGCCATAAATGTTGTAGTGTGACGAAAGTAAGAACATCAGCTTATTTACAATGTTTAAATGATATAGTGGCAGAGGTTCAAGGTCTCAGTTTGTTGCATTACTTCTGTTTTTAACAGCCCTGGTTAGCACCAAAGCTAGCCAAACCATACTTGACAGAGATGAAAGTTAAATTTGTGGAACTGGCGCCAGTTCTTAAAATGAAATCCTTAATTGAGTATGGCTCGATGTAAAGAACAATAAATAAATAAATAAACAAACAAACAAATAAATAAATAAATGAGAAATGAGAAATAAAAAAAATTACATAAATAAAAGTTTTGAATTATATATGGACTAGGAACGCGACGCCGTGCCTCGCCAAAACTCCATTAAACTATGTCCACATCGGTATTCAAAGTCTCATTTTAAGCCAGAAATAGGCAAGAGATAGTGGGTAAAGATAATCATACAAACCGACACTTACGGCCACGGCCATTTTTCTGACTTGCTTCTGACATAATCTGATATCCTTGACAAGCCATTGGATACGCCTTGTTAAAATCACGCCAAAGCTGTTGGGGCCTGAGGATACTAACGTTGCTATTCTTAAACATTAAAGAATGGAGAATTTGAAGAACAGCCAACCCGAGCCAGTCTGTCATGGTGCCATTTTTTTTTCCGACCTAACTAAAAATAGATGGTTTTGTGGATTTATTAGTTGTTGATTCTGTCTACCATGCACGTATTAAGGAACAGCCTATTTAACAGCGCATTCCATCAGCAATTACAGTCTTCTGATTTCTCCCTAGAACACATTTATTTGTTAAGTTCATAATGTCTCACAGGCATTTATCTAGGTTAAAGTTGTCTTTTCTCGGTGATTAAATACATAACATGTACAAAGAGTAAAATCTTGTTCAGCAGTCTTCAGAGAGAAAGAGCGTTTTTGAATTACAGAGCGACTGTTGTAAATTTTATGATGTGTTCCATCCAGTATAACAAGAAGGTTCAATCCAAACAAAGAAAAAAATTAACAGAAAAAGAAACAACAAAACCTAATGTTCCTGTTTATCTCATTATCCCTTGAATGTGGAAATTGTTTTCGTCTTTGGAAGGACTGAACAATAATTTAATTACGCCTTTCCTTAATGCCTCTCATTTTCCAATTTGCACAGGATTTCCTTTTATAGACGAGCAAGCCGTAAGCTTATAATGTTGATACTTTCCGCTATGACATGAAAAATATTATTTATTTATTTATTCCATTGGTGTTTTACGCGGTACTCAAAAATATTTCACTATACGACAGCGACCAGCTTATGATGGGAGGAAACCGGGCAGAGCCCGGTTACGTAGCACTTATATGGCGACTTTATGATTGGCGAAAACAAACAGTTATCCCGGAAAACAACTCTAGCTTGTCAGCTCTCTGACAAACTTCCTGACTTGAAGCCAGATTCTAGAACTAGTACCTAACAACACAGCACTCAGAAGTCATGCAGCTCTGAACAAGCTCACTGTTATTTTGTCAAGTGTTCTTATATATTCCCCCAGGTACTGGGCTTAGCCGTTTGCAGTCGACGGCTTTCTGGTGTTTTTATATTGTTGTTAAGCTCAGCCATATGTTTGTTGTTATGAAAGTTTTGTTTACGCCTTTTACTTGAGCGCTGACGTAAGTCGCACACTGTTTTCGCCGTTCATGAAGTAATAAATATAGAGGTCATTTTCATGAGCCTTTGACCCCCCTAATTGCTCTTTAATGAAGACGTTTTTGAGGCATGTCGACACATGACTGACGTTTGACTTGTGGTAAAACGTCATATGAATTTTTAGATGTCACTTTTTCAGCAGTTCATTTTGTTTTTTGCAAGGCATACTTGCTGACCTCTACTTTTGAGTATTATTCTTGTGACAAATAATTCCCCATTTAAAACGCACACCAACAGTTGAGACACTACACATGTTTAATACATGGATTTGCATTAGAATTTGGTCTTTTCATCTAACAAATGTGTTCAACCTGGATTTTGAACATACTTACTTCTTTAATGTATTCATCAATATTATAATTCAGATTAAATACAAACAAGCAATTTACATTGGGGTGGTCCCAAATAACCACTATACATAAACCATTTTCAAATACTCTTTTCTCTTCAGAGAGAAAATCCAAATAAAAATATTAAAGACTATATCTGAAAATAAATTTTCTTGCTCTTTTATCTGAGTTTGGCATTGTTTTTATGTTTTCTTGGCCTTTAAGAATCACCATTTTAAGAATCACTCGATCTATTAACCAGTCAATCTACAAATCACTCCATTGGCGTATAGGAAGAATACGTGTACTGTACGTATATATGTGCCTGTACGCTCCAAACATGTCGCACAAACGATATAAGGTGAAGTGTGTTTACCGCGAAACCTAACTTACAGATACTCAACAAAACATACAGAAAAAAAAAACAGCCTATTAAAAAGAGGCAAGTATGTCATGAAAAAATGGACAAGTTAGAATAAACAGTCCATTCCGCAAAATATCCTAAACTCGTTTTATACTTGAAAGTCAACATTGCCAACATCGCTCTACATAAGCATATACATTTGTATTTTGAGACTTCTTGTAAACGATATATGGCGTAATCAGATGTTGATACAACAAAATACCTTAAAAGAACAGACCACATTTTTAATCAGTAGACATCATGTGAAAGGCAGTTTTGTGCTGATTCTAAATATCGTCTTCATTATTTTTTGACGTCACTGTGCTTCAGTATGGTCAAAAATCCACTGTACCACATCTATCTTAATCAGTGTAAAAAAACCTTAAAAGCTACGTAGACCATATTTAGAATCAGTATGAAATTGCCTTTCAGATGATGCATACTTTCTAAAAATGTGGTCTGTTCTTTTAACACCCACACCTCAGATCTGAGTAAAAATTTGACTGATTAATAATTTTGACTTAACCCCCTAGCCTTTATTTAACCCAACATAACATGAAATGTGATTTATCATATTTCGGGGTGAACAAAGTTAACTCGTACCAGTACCGTGGTAATTAGCAAGGAAAGTTAGGCAATATGTACAAAAGAAAATGACAGCTTTTAAATCAACAAAATTGATCGAAACTTGATAGATTGACTAATTCATGGAGTGACTGATTTATAGTTTGACTGAGTTACTGATTGACTGCTTTATATGTTGGCCGGGCGATTTACAGATTGACTGAGATATTTATGAATTGACAGGTTGCTAAATCGAGTGAGTTATGGAAAGGCTAATCTAAATTGATTTATGAAGTGAGTTGCATCACATTGGCAGGTTGAATAGTATTAAAAAGAAATCCTTATTTTCTGACAAGCAAACAGACTCGCTAACTATCTGACTCAGCGAGTTACTGATCAGACCAAATATTCAACTGGTAGACGAAGTAAGGGACTAAGTACCATATAACAGACGGCATGACTTACTAACTAAAAAACTGGATGACAGACTAGCAGGCTGGTTGACTGACTGACTGTAACTGAACTTATTTCTTTATTTGATTGATTTATTTATTTATTTGATTGATGTTTTACGCCATACTCAAGAATATTTCATTTATACGACGGCGGTCACCATTATGGTGGGAGGAAGCCGGGCAGAGCCCAGCGGAATCGTTTCTTTTCCCGGGAGAAACCCACGGCCATCCACAGGTTGCTGGCAGAGTTTCCCACGAACGGCCGGAGCGGAAGCCAGCCTGAGCTGGACTTGAACTCACAGCAACCCTTCCCCCGCCCTTCTCCGTCTAGCCTCTCCAACCATACCTGGGATAGTAACGTTGCACGAATGCAGAAGTTTACAACATTTGTCGGTAGAGGGATCCTCTACGTCATTTCCTTTCTCCAGTTGGTTTGCACGGAAACTGCACCACGATGTACCTGTCGATAATAAGTTTCCTTTCTGGTGAATTAACCAATATGTCATTTAAAAATAATGATGAAAAAGAATTTAGCTAACGCTGAGTAAGAGGTGTTTTCTCTATTAAAAGATGTTGAATTTTGTAAGAGTCGAGCGGTCAGATTGAAGTAATTCATATTATCAGGCGAAATATCTCTTTTGTGTATTGCTGTAAGGATGCTTTTCAAAATAGGCATTTCAAAGAAAAACTTTTATTAACCGAAAATGTCTAATCCATCATATATACTTAGGACGTTGTGCCCAGTGGAAGAACATGTCCGTACCTTTTATCCCTTTATGCAGACTCTGTCTGAGCTTGGCTTCTTTGAAGTTCCCCGGGTCTTTCTCCCCCGGTGTCCAACGTAACTTAAACAACGAGAGAAATAAAGTCACCAAAAGCAAAAAGTTGTTGGGCAGTATGACGGTGTCTCTGCTATGGCTTTCCAATGAGGCAACACAAAAAATACTAGGACCAACATGTCGCTTAAGGACACTGTCTTATAGCATAGATACATGCAGTGAAATGCAGTGTTCAACTCAACTGGCACCAACAATAAACAAAATTGTTGCAACGCTCTACTCGACAAACCATTGTACTTTTGCACAAAGAGCTTTCTGACATATATGTATTGTGTCGTTGACACCTAAAAACATCAGAGACGTAGTCAGTAAGCTGTACAGCTGAAGGACGAATGAATGGACGAATGCTAAGAGGTTAAACCACCTATTAAGCTGTATATTTAAGTGGTTTTACTCCATTCTGTATCTCATCCAAGAGGATGATCTTTAACATTATATTGTACCAGTTACAAGTATGAATTAATAAATGTCCATCTGTGTGGTTCAGTGGCAAGGAAAATCCCATTAATCAAACCGAAGCGTTAACAGTTAAGACTGATGTCTCCGGCTGTTGCACGGTGGATGAGTTGTGGTTAGAAGACAACATAACGTTTCTAGATCCTGTCTTAATGGCTTAAGTTTCGATCTGCCAATTTGAACTCCTCTGCCTCTATTTGCGAAGCGTATACAGAAAAAATTAGCAACGCCCAGCGCGTTTAATGCGTGATTAATCATCAAATGAAGGTGTTTAATAAATACTCACACATATTTAAGTATTAAAGAGGAGTGCCCAAAACATGAAAATAGGCCTATACTATGCTATAATGTCGAAGTGTTTAACATCAAAACATCGAACATACAGTGTAGATCCTGAAGGTCTGAATGGCTTAAATTTAGCTCTCTCAATCTAAACTTATATGACTTATTTATGTATTTCACTGATGCTTTACGCCGTACTCAAGAATATTTCACTTATACGACGGCGGCCAGCAAAACGTTTGGAGGAAACCGGGCAGAGCCAGGTTGCTACCCACGGCCATCCGAAGCTTGCGGGCAGACCTTCCCACGCACTGTCGGAGAGAAGCCAGCATGAACTGGGTTTGAACTCACAGCGACCGCATTGTTGTGAGGCTTCTGAGCCATTATGTTGCGCTGGGGCGCTAACCAAATGAGCCGCGGTGGCACCTATACCTTTTTGAAGCATAAGAAATAATGATGCATATCATCATAGCAACGCTTGCGCATTTCACCGTGGCGAATTTCCCTTAAATTACTCAAATGTTTGGATGGCTTTACAGGTTCGAGTGTGAAGAAATCCAATGCATTTTATGATCTTTTTGAATCAAGCGATTTATAAACTGTTGAAAAAAGAAACTTTCATTTATAAGAGTCAGGATCTGTTATCTAACCTTTTTCCTACAACCGCAAGAGGGATATTCGCTGAAAGTTAAATGCTACGTACAGTCAATGTAGAGATTGTTAGAATAAATTTGACAATGTGTTTCAAACTGTTATTTATTTTTCGTATGCCTAGAAAACCTCAGATATCGGAAGCAAGTATTTTTCTGTCCCTGTGTATAACCTAAAATGTAACATTTCACTACTCCATTTCGCATTTGATCTCCAGTTTTCATTCTTCCGATCACATCCGATATGAAATTCTCGTATGTGTGCGGTTGGAGACATTTTTCATTTGTTCAGAATAGTACCGTCAAATATGTCACACGATTCATCATCTGTTTATGAAACGTGCTTTATGAAACAGTGTAAAACACTCACCACTTTTCTTATGAATCGCTTACATGCCCGCGTCACCAGTCGAACATCGGTCATCTGTATCATTTGTTCTGATGACTGCTTGGCAATAGCCTGCAGAACAACGCAAACAATAGACTTGATTAGTCGGCGGTAACTAAAACGTAAAGAGTTTTTACCAAAGAGTGAAGGACACTATAATGGTCTTGGTACAGTATTACAGGTCACAAAAATGTTCGGACTGACGGTTTGTCAAGATTTATCATGAAGTCAAGCAAAATGGTCACAAACCTGGAGGACGTGAAAGAAACGAAAAGCTAGGGTATTAAACTCAGTTTGCTTAGTTTGAAATTCTATGATGTATAG
The DNA here is from genome assembly GCA_016165875.1 of Acanthopleura granulata. NCBI lineage: Eukaryota > Metazoa > Mollusca > Polyplacophora > Chitonida > Chitonidae > Acanthopleura > Acanthopleura granulata. The sequence goes on along the minus strand of JABBOT010000009.1, from coordinate 8,192,260 downwards.
TATATGTACTGTAGTCAACATTTTTGCCCTCAGAGTATTTAATTATGCATTTGGTGTCGTGCACGATTGGATTGTGAAGTCATCAGCGGTGGAACTTTCCTCGAAGTGCATAACTCTTTCGCCCTGTTCAACTGAGAGATGGGACACTAAATGTGAACAATGTATTAACATGGATGTAGAAGAAGGATATCACTTTGTACTAGAATGTCCCCTTTCTACATAAACAAGAAAGACATTTATCACCCAGTATTACTGGAAAGAAAGAACTTTTGTAAATGTTCACAATGATTCTCAAAACTAAAACAACTCCCAGACAGCTGAGATATAATATATTTGAAGGTTTAAAACTCATAAATTTATAATAAAAGTGTATCATCTGTACACTTCTAAGAAAATGGGATGTATTCATCTTTAATTAACTTTCACTCTCACTCCTGTCATCAGTCTTGTAACCGCTGAAGTTTGTCATTCTCTATCACTGCTTTGAGGCGAGAGGCAATAAGCAGCTAGAATTCAAAAACGGGTCTGAGATGTTGCATACCTCTGAACTCTTGTGTGCTTTCAGCTGTAAATAATATGTGTGATTGGTAAATGATGCGGAAACAACAGTCTTCCTGTGTGAATAAATTAGGAATGACACTCTCACAACGTCAGTGTAGACAACACACTGACAAAGGACTGAGCGGTTATTAAGCTGTCTCGAACTACTGAACCGCATACATTGCTAGTCCTCAGAGGACAACATGCAAGTCTCATTCATGTAAGACGCGTCAAGACACTTAAAGAAGAAAACATAAACACGATACCAAAATGAAATGAAAGTGCATGCAAATTTATTTTCTCGTTCCAGAGAAAAGAGGATTTGACAATGTTTTTGGGTGATGGTTATATGGTATGTATTGACTCGACGTAATGATGTTATAAATGAAGATATTACACGTGCTTAAAGTCAAAGACCACTCAGGACTGAGTCACTGCTAATTAAAATGGTTAGAAAATTTTCATTTGAATACAAAAACCTGTTTTAATTGGTATGAATTCGTTGCTGAATTATCTTCGTTTGAAGTGTGGGGTGTTGTGCTACCTAGTGGAATCTGGAGGAGCCCATGCTCTTAAGTTTATGAGAGACTGACCATTCAGAGAGCTAGGAGATATCAGCTGTTCATAAGCTGTGATGTAAATATTCCGAGTTGACTGTCAATGTAACATATAGCCAATGGACAGGACACTGTTTTCATGTTATGCATTTTAATTATGAATTATGGATTATCTGTGAACAACTCTGCAAAGTATTTCCAGCTTATTGTGTTCTGGTGGGAGTAAGTTTATTGATCATTTCATGTTATTAATTTAGATATATACTTAACTTTCAACCACAACGCTAGCAGTTAACTACAGTCTCAAGTGACAAGAGTGTTCAACATTTGGAACAATTACGTCACAGTTCACGCAGAATGGCTGCCTTTCATGTTAGTCGACTGAGCATGGTTAAATGTCATTTTCATGTTAGTCGACTGAGCATGGTTAAATGTCATTTTCATGTTAGTCGACTGAGCATGGTTAAATGTCATTTTCATGTTAGTCAACTGAACATGGTTAAATGTCATTTTCATGTTAGTCGACTGACCATGGTTAAATGTCATTTTCATGTTAGTCGACTGACCATGGTTAAATGTCATTTTCATGTTAGTCGACTGACCATGGTTAAATGTCATTTTCCACTGAAGTAAATGTTACAAAAAATAAACATCATATTGCCCAACCTTTCGGCAAACTTGGCTTTGAATATGCCAATATTCGTATATATGAATTGAACTCCAACAACATCACATTAACAATATATTTGCAATAGAATTTGGTCTTTTCTAACAAATGTGTTCTACCTGGCTTTTGATAATATTTATATTTTAATATATTCATAAATATTGTCATTGTTCAGATTAAATGCATAGGTTCAATACAAACAACAAATTTACATTCAGATACATTTATTAGGCATGCATCTCATCCTTATTTAGAACATTATTATGCAAAGATTATATACATATCAAGAGGTGGTCCCAAATAACCACCGTACAAAATATTTTCAAATACTCTTTTCCCCTCAAAGAGAAAATCCAAATAAATATTCAAAATTATATCTGCAAATATATTTTTGGCATTGTTTTTGTTTTCTTCTCCTTTAGTCTTTAGACTAGAACGTTAGCGCAAGGCCTAGATATTCGCTCCGTTTGTGACTGAGTAGAAAATAAAGACCGGTAATGTAAGTTAAGTTGGTCAAGAGTTTTCCTGCCTGCGTGAGGCCGTTGCGTGCTGGGAGCATTATTAACACATACATTCAAAAGGCAGCTGCATATCTGACGATGAGTTAACCACCTTGCCGAGTTTGCAGTTCTCTCCTCTTCGTGGAATTGTTTTCTACATGCCACCATAAACTAACTCTTCCACCCATTTCGTGGTATGTGGCCGATTCTTCACGCCCATCGGTTTTTAGTAGCGACCACCACGCTCTTGGTGGCAGAAATCGAGCTTTTCCTCGCGGTTTTTAATCCCCACTTGTTATTCCCTAAGCAGTACCAGTAGAGGGTTACGAAACATCGCAAACGCTCGTCTCAGGTTACCCTTCCAAATGATGACAGCATGTCTGCAATGGCCATAAACATGGCTGGATTATCTCGGCATCTCCAATAATTCTCCCAGCAGGATTTCTGCTAATGCCCGCCATTTAATGGCCTTGTTTTGTCGGCTTTTTCCAGACGCAAAGCGAATAATAACTCCGAAAGTGTTCATGGGGTAACCCTCAGCTGATGCTGCTATTGCCACCTCAATGTAAGAGGTGCCTTGAATAACTTGAGGGAATGTTCCTCATGTTTCTCAAACGACAAATACGCTATACAGATGACTCGGCTCATGAAGACTTCATAGCTTATCAAATCTTTTTTCATACAATTTTGAAAAAAATACCCTCCTTCTGGCAATTCATTACCGGCTGTGCCTGACAACAAATGAGTTTTCTGGATAAAATTACTGCCCAGTATTTCGCAAAATACAGATGTATGATGCTTACATTTAAAAATAAATCAAGAATTAAAAATAGTTAACGAATAAATTACCTTGCCATAAAATATGGACAAAATTGAATGCCATGTCCGGCATTCGTAAACCATGAAGGAGTGTTCCATGTCGGTAATCACACCACCCATTTCCAACACAACCTAATAAACCTGTTCCTAAGGAAAATGCAAGAAAGTATATATTTATACTATATGTAGGGGAGCAACAGTAGTCAGTTTTAGGGGTGACACCGAAAACAGAATAGATATTTTAGACAAGGTATCCCAAAATATTTCACACTAGGAAATCGGTTGATAATATTGTAGGTTGAATATACATAGGATTAGGACATATAGACCTTAGTCGCGCTTAAGTGCAACTGTTCATGAAAGCACCATACTGATGTAAAAAGCATATTTATGCTTAGTTGTATGGCTATTTGGCTGGTGAGAAGCCACGTGGGATCCCCTTTCGGAACTGGAAGTTCCTCTCACCCATTCTCAAGTATCGCATAATCCTTACGAGTTATGACACCGTCAATAACTGAATGACACGGAAAAATGGAGACAAACATTTTGCCCATGTTTCGCACAACACAACCGTTTAAGATCTTGGCAGGAAACCTCTCCCACACACACAAAAAAAAATTAATGCCAAATGGTACAGTTTCATATGTCTCAAATTATATCCTAGAACAATGGAACAAATGTGCTTCGTTTCTCCTTAGATGTGAGAATAAGCATTTCTTTATTGCACAGCATATCGGAAATATCTCGAATTCCCACCAAAAGTTAAAAAAACACGTCCAATGTAGCGGGGTTAACTTTGACGTGCTAATTAGCATCAGTCGCAAAGAATCACTTTACTGAAGAGATTTGCTAAATCATTTGATTGACTAAACTCCATTGTCGCTGTCGAAAGCATTTTGCCTGTGGAAAAGGGGCGGGAAAGTTAAAACGATGAAACATCGGAATAGTTTCAAATGTTTCCTCGCCTTTTGGACCAGGTTTTGACCCAAGGTTTCCTAATTTAGAGCAACAGCCACGCCATTTGTACATCCTGTATGTATGAAGAAACAGGCGTCTCAGTTGCACAACATATTAACTTCCCTGGCCATGTGCGAATCGTCACGCCGTGTCTGTTCTAATGGGAAGCGTCACAACGCGGCCACGGGTCGACGCCATTTTCTGACACTGCTACATTTCTGCGCCAGGGGAGCTATCAAAGGCATGGTAGTCTTCTTTGTTCTTATCTATAGTTTACGTCAGTCTCTTGGTGTTCCGCGCAATCATGTCAGTTTTTACGTTTGCCCTCGTATTAGAGAAAACTGAGAAAGCCAAGGAGAGTAATCATCACACCGGATGCGAACGCGTACTATATGTAGAAAATCGCGCACGGCGGACCTTTTCTTTTTTTGTTCCTGAGGTAGGTTTGGTTACATATGTGATGCCTCAAATCACTAATAACCGAAAGAAAAAAGAGAATATGTTTCTTTTTTTGTATATATGCAGGGACTATAAAGGTCCGTGAGAACAGAGACTCTTCGTTTTGTGAAAGAAAGAAAAGGGTACAGCACTAGTTTGGATAAAAAAATTTCATGTTATCTGCTAGTCATCTGTAATAGTGCCGTGTGCCACCGTTGTTTGGATTGGTAGAAATCCAGGGTAATATGGAAAAGTAGCTTTTAGCGAAAACGTAGTCTACATTCTGTTGAAGGAAGCTAGAAAGTAGTCATCTATAACACGGGGGAAAAAACGCTTGCCATTATATATAGGTTGTTATCTGTTAAGACTGCTGGATTTTCGGAAAAGTCTCTGTAGGTGGTCGGTTGCATTAGTGCAATGACGTAAAGATGGGGACAATTTCCTCCTCTTACCCGGAATCCGTTAATTTTACCTTCTGCATCCCCATCTAATTTATACATCTGTCAAATCCGTGACGAGAAACTCATGCATGCGGCAGAAACGCACATTTAGAAACTTGAATGGCCCAGCTACAGTGTTTGACGAGTTTGTGAGGCTTGCATGACGTGTACATGTATCGCCTGGTAGGATTTATTACATCTTTTGTGTTATGATGGGGTTTCTGTCAACGTCACATTTGAAGAAGGCACATTACTGATGCTCTTTATTTCGCGTACGTATTGTTGCATATTATTCATTGTAATGCCCACACAACTTATTCCTTTCACATACATTTGACTCGATGTATTGTTTATATTCACCCATTGAACCATCACACTAGTCGGAAACTTTCACACCCCTACCTATTGATTTCCATCCATTCGTCTAGATGTATTTTCATATGTTACCTGTATAAAAGCTTTTCCATATCTGTTTAATGTATTTGGTTTGTAAACTATGTTAACATCTACATCGAAACTTCAACAGCAATGAAGTCGAGGAGTTTATTATCCATAAGAAATGTACCTTCTTACGTTGTACCTCCAGCTACTAAATGCCAGGAGTTTGTTATCCATAAGAAATGTACCTTCTTAGGTTGTACCTCCAGCTACTAAATGCCAGGAGTTTGTTATCCATAAGAAATGTACCTTCTTAGGTTGTACCTCCAGCTACTAAATGCCAGGAGTTTGTCATCCATAAGAAATGTACCTTCTTAGGTTGTACCTCCAGCTACTAAATGCCAGGAGTTTGTTATCCATAAGAAATGTACCTTCTTAGGTTGTACCTCCAGCTATTAAACGCCATTATAAGAAGATAAACGTCACAATTTATTACACCATCAAACGACTCTCGACTCTTAAAACGTTCTTCAATTCTATATTGGGTGCTCTTCTCTTGTTGGTAAGTATGGAATCCCAGTGACCTTTCTTCATAATTGTGCCTACTTCCACTTAACTCGGGTCTAAGGGTCATATGTTCAGCCTGTTGAATAAGCCCCTCCCCCTTCCCCCTCCCCCTCCCCCCTCCCCCCTCCACGATGGAAACATGAACATTTGCAATCAAAGCGAAACTCAGGTATATATATATTATAAATATAAACCAGCAAGGTACACGATTCGGATGCTGATTTTGTTCATCGGCCTAGAACATTTCTTACATCTTTCCGTCTGCTGAATTTCTCTTACTGTAAATCCTTTTTTACTTCATATATTTTCTTAGTTCTTCCATGGTTTCTATTACGCGTCGTTTGGGAAACCGGTCTTGCGATTATTGACCAGGAACGCCCATTTTCTATGACGGCTGGTGTACAATGTCGGTTTCGAAGCCTAGATCACGTTTTCGCCACGCGAACATGAAAACCTGTAAAAAGCGATGTATTATCTCTTTCTACTCACTTCAAGTTATTTCTCACATGAACTGAATGTGATGACAACACAGCATTTTATAAGTAATTCTAGACCCCTGACATCTAGTGTGTTTGATTTAACATCATTGTAATATTTATGCCAAATTCTGCTTACACCACGGTGCTATTGAGCGTGTACGTTGTTAATTCTTACATGAACAGTCAGAATAAACCCCGGGTTGACGTAAATTGAGAGTAGGCCGGATTTCACCGGTAACGTGAGACTATTTGCCAGCTATCTCACTGTCGTCGCTGCTCTGACTTTATACTCTCTACACTATAGCCTTTTATATCACCTTGCTTCTTTACTCAGTCGGGGTTGAGAAATAAAGTCACATTTTTTTCATGAGTTCTCACGTTACCTTCTCGTCGAAAGGGTTAATACGTGTAGCTTGGCACAAACACCCTTATGAAAAGAAGACAGAGGACTTAGGACAGTTTTGAACATCCGGGCTGATACATGAAGTTTTCGAGGGCGAGAGCTCTTCATTTAGTTAACTCATGCCTCGTCTGTTGTAGTTACCGACAATAAGGTTTTGTTTCTTGTTTGAAGTGATCCAGCTACTTGGGAGGTCATTTTAATGTGAACACACTCTGGTAATGACAACTCATACTTTGCAGGGTATTTTGGTGAAAATAGATCTTAGTAAAAACGATCTTAATATTTTACATTAGATACCGTAGAGCTATATGACGTTCCACCTGTGGATTGCAGAGCGCATACACAGCGGCAAACCAGTTCTAATTCTCGTCGACCGATATGTTTCGTCTCATCGTGAAAGCATCGTGTTGTATTAGCAACAAATGTGTTGCCCACTCTTTTCGTCGTAACATTACAAGTTGTAAATATTTCTTTGTCATACAGAACGGTAAATTGGCGCTATTTTTGTATTAATATACATGTATCCCAACTTGCGTAGTTCGGTTGTATGTATTATGCATTGGAATGTTTCAATCGCTAACACACGTGAAGTGCGGGTTCAAACCCAGGCTTGGGTCGGGAATTTAAAGATTCTCCCACTCTAATCGTTTTCGAGGCTCTACGGCGCTCGTGTGGCCACTTTTTGAAGAGATCTTGTCGGCCACCAAGACCAATATCGGAACGTCCTATATGACTGTGGGAAAGTTCGTCAGTAACTTGCTAAAGGTCGATGGTTTACTTCTGACACACCATGCAGTTTACTACATCCACCTCCACCTGACGGCCAACCGACATGTAGCTAAAAATCTTAAATAACACAGAAATGCTGTGTTATATTTTACAATGAAACATAAAATGAGATAATTTTAATAATGTATACATTCAAATAGTACCGAAAATGATTTTAAAACCAGTGCTTAAAGTGGAAATCATATGTTTTCCACAAGTTATGAGTTCATCGGTTTCCTTATGGGGCCTCTGTGGCCGAGGGATGTGTGTGTTAACATAGTATAATGACTCAGAACCTAGGCGTGGAAACCGATATTTGTATACCAGAGTCAACTAAAATGGATGTTCCGGGTCAATAATCGCAATAATTCCAAATAACAAATGATACAAACCACCAAAGAACTAAGAAAATTTAAAAAATATAAAAATTAGGACGGATTCATGCAAAGACAAAAAGTCAACAGATTACAATGTTGACGACAAAAAAGAACGCCTGTTCTAGGCGAATTAATAAAATCAGTATCCAATCGTATATAAACAGTACGTGTGGTGTGGACAATCAACTATGTGCCTCAGTTGCGCTTTTCACCAGTGCTGTCACTGTGAGTTTCCACCCAGTTAGCTACCCCTCTGACCCGTGCGTATAGGAAGCCCTGCCAGCAACCTGCGGATAGGAGTGAGTTATCCCCGGCTCTGTCCGGTTTTCTCCCTTCATGATGCTGGCTGATATGGAATAAGTGGAATAATAAATAAATACATATAAATAAATAAACCTTTTTTTGTCTTCAGATTTTACATACTCTCATTTGGCAAACTCACGTCGTGGAACACAGCGGCTACCAGGGTCACGTTTTGACGCTGATAAGCACAGTCTACAAGGTGGTCAGCGTCGTCGAACAGCCCAAGGACTACCTCCTTCCCGTTGCTGTATATGCGAGACTTATATCCGTCCGGTTCCTCATACGTCTTCACCAGGGTACTGTCTATCTTGGTCTGACTAGGAGTAACTAACGACAAAGTTATCCCGCAATAAAGAATGAAATCCATCATAACGATATTCAACGTGTCTCAGTATGACCACACATACCTGGGCAGAGGTGCAGAACAGCTGTTAAATGTTCGGTAGCCCAAAACTACTACTATCATGGCCTAGATATTTTGCGTTCATTGAACACATGGTAGTTTCTCAGCGATGATACTTGTTATCTCAAATAATTATCATGTCTTGCTTGCTAATGGGAAACTTTAATTTCACGTCTGAAGGAATTCGGACCTAAGTTATGTAGCCTAGTCACTACGGTCTTTACACTGAGGGGGCCTCCGTCGCTGCGAGGGTTAACGCGCCAGAGCGGCGTAATGACCCAGGTGCCGCTCACCTATGCGGTCTCTGTGTGTTCAAGTCCTGCTCATGCTGGCTTCCTCTCCGATCGTAAGTCGGAAGGCCAGTCAACAACATGCTTATGGCCGTGGGTTTCCCCCGGGCTCTGCCCAGATTCTTCCATAATGCTGACCGCCGTCGCGTATAAGTGAAATATTCTTGAGTATATCGTAAAAAACCCCGTAAAAATCAAATAAATAAATAAATTTTTACCCTGACGTTTTGTGGTTAAACTGGTGACCTATTACTCATGCATTGTAAAGAACAATGGTCGATTCAGTTTGGAGGGGAGCCACAGTCATTGGTTGATGATATAAGGAGAACGACGGAGAATCAAGCTTGTAGGAAATTAAACGCAAAACATGAGTTTATAGTAAATGTTTGTCTGTTCGCAGTTTCTACAGTTCATTCTCGCGCAAGATGAATTGACACATGTAGGTCACAGTTTCGACCCTCCTTTGTCGCTGCGTCGTATTATTGCGAACCATTTCTTGGCATGCCGCATACAGTTGCATTTCCTTTAAATGTATCACTGAAAGCGTCAGGGGATTCAGCTAAGGTTGTAACAGTTGATTCACTTTGAATTTTGTGAATCTCGGACAAGAAATAGTACAGGTTTCGGCGAGCAATATTCAAAAATGGATACATCGTGTCTGAATTTTGAAATAACAGTTTCATTCTAGTGTCAAAATAGCACGTTGTTCGATGTCTAAGGCAAAAAGCCAAGCCGTAAATCTACGTCTGGCCGAATTCTCGTCGTTGCAGATGTCTGACCCTATAATCTGCACCATGTGGATTTTACATTTATGAAAAACAGACCTGAATATCATGTTCTGGCGTTCTTCCGACTTCTGATAACATGGGTGCCCACCCAATGATTTTATCGGAAAGTAAGCACTACCAAATGTATCAGTTCATGGACATTCGTGTGCTCAAAACAGAAATGTCTTGCGGCTGATAAACTTACCATCTGGAATTGATAAGGCCCACCATTAATACATTTTCAAATCTTTATAATTCACAAATGTATAATTATTCAAACTTTTTCTCTCCTTAGGTTTCTCACTATATTTCAAGTAAAAAGTAACGTGCTATTAAGGTTGGACGAGATAAGGATGTCCCGATTAACACCAGTAGAGATGTTTCAATTTTACCCTGTGTGGATCACGTGCCTGCATCTCTGCCTCAGTTCACAGAAATGAGGGGAGCGTGGGTGGTGTAGAGGGGATGGGCTGAGGACCGATACCCAGTCAACCTTGAAGTAAACAGAGTTCTCAAGCGTAAAACAGGTGTTTCATTTAGCGTGGTGAATGAAGCCCGGCATGTATTGCCCTCCTGTATACATTGTGAACCATAAGAATTAAGAACATTTCAACTTGTACGGTAGGCTATCTTTGATCTGTTAGTGACCAGATAGTTAAAGTGTGGCGATAAAGTTTCAATAGTGCTATCAAAGTCACCATTGCTGACGAAGTCTAACTGCTAGGGCAGACTCCAGTCCAGTGGAAATATTTCCTTCTGATGTAAACAGCGTTCAGATTTATTGAGTGTAGTTTGATGTTAGATATACATTATCATTTGGCCGATCTGAAGTTGACATTTTCTCTGCTTCCTCGAGATTTCGGTTACGCACAGGTTTTCTTGTGCTTCTCTTTCTCACACTGAAGATGAACTTATTTGCGCCATTTTCGTTTCTCCAGAAAAAAAGACCAATAGATGAAAACAAAAGTCAAACATGTTTGAATTAAACCAGCTACCGCGATATTTCGCTTGGGTAACGTTAGATGTCGTTGGTTACAAGATTTGCTCATATTACAGATGTTACAAGATGTGCTTATGTTACAGATGTTACAAGATGTGCTTATGTTACAGATGTTACAAGATGAGAAACTGGCAGAGACTTAGGTCAGAGCTCGGCAAACTCCCCACTGATGTTGTCCGTCTTGTCAGGGGAAAAGGACTTCTCAATGCCATCGTGATTCAATCTATTAAGTTCACTCTCCTGACATTACCTTTGCCTGTGATGACAGTTTGCTATCTTATGTTGTGATAAAATAATTACATCCTACATATAGTTTTCTTGTGAGACATCCCATACGATAATACCATGATACATGGAGTATCTTTGTACCCGACATCGTCCCCTGCAGATGACAAGTAAGATGTTTGGCAGGCTAATACCTTAGATATGTAAACATTCTTACAAAACTATTTGCTCTCTACCGGAAAACAGCTTCTAGAGAAAATGTTTCGTGACGTTTTGAAACATACACTGTAAAATGACCAACACTCAACGCGTTTAAGCGGTGATTAATCTTCAAACAAGCGTGTTTAATAAATATACACAAGTATTTAAGTATTAATTTTTATTATTAAAAGTGTCTAAAAGATTATATAGGCCCATACTATAATGTTATTATCTCCAAATGTTTAATATATGATGCATAAAGTGTTTATAAGTTGAACATCGAGATTTACAGTGTGCCCTCTTAAGGCGCAAGGCAGCTGCTACTTACACCGACCCAAATACCTCTGTCAGAATGCCCAGCTTTTATCATAGATAAGAGAGACCCGGATCTAGCTAAGGAGGTCTTCTATCCACGGTGTGGTGTTTTCGTTGCGATTTAAAGCCTGGATAAAGCAGGCATGACATAACATGACGAGATGTCTCTACCTCAGCAACATCATTACACGCTAAACAGCTTTGACGTGCGCTTGGGAGAACCTTGGCACATTTCCAGCCATTTCTCCCGTCATGACTTTCTACCTTTTTTATTTCGTACACCATTATATTATTTTGGTATCAAACACTAGCGGGCAAGCCGGTCGGTAGTCTAATATAACAAGCTGTCCACAACCGGTCGACCTGTAATCAACCCATCCCTGTATGGCACAGTTAACAACTCCCCAACTCTGCAGGAAATCAGAGAGCGTTGTATATCAAAATTGAAATGATTTATTTATTCATTTCATTGTTGTTCAACCATATAGATAAGAATTTTTCTCTTACATTTATTTATTTACTTTTTCGAATGGTATTTTCCAGCGTACGTATTTCATAATTTTAGCTTGGCTGGAACATTCCGCAGGTTGATGGTGGCAGATCTTCCCACGTACGAACTGAGAGCTGGAGTTTGAAGTAAATTCACAGTGATCACAGAGGAAAGAGCTCTGGTACTACTGCGCTTAGCCAGCACGCTGTAACAACTCGAACACAGAGGCCCCGTTTCGCTCATGTATAGGATAGGGGGGTCAGTTGTATGGGTGGAGCAAACCGGAGTGCCTGAACTTTGATACATTTATTTATTTAATTGGTGTTTTACGCCATACTCAAGAATATTTCACTCATACGACGTCGGCTAGCGTTATGGTTGGAAGAACCTGAGCAGATCCCGGGGGAAACCCCACAACCATCCGCAGGTTGCTGGCAGACCTTCCCACCTACGGATGGAGAGGAAGCTAGCAGGAGGTGGCTTGAACTCACAGCGACCGCCTTGCTGATCCTGCCTTTGACGAACAGGAACACACACCACATTGGTGGGAGACAACCTGGCCGAACCCGGGTGCGAACGTGTATCCTGGCCATTGAACTGTTAGACCACGACCGGTCCTGACTGTTTGTTAAGGCTGTTTATGTTAAACATTACCGACTTCTCCCATGTCTCCTGTGGTTTTGTTCTTCGAGTAACTGGCCTGCACAACATATTATGATGTCGACGGGAGATATTACACTGTAAAATAACCAACGCCCAACGCGTTTAATGGGTGATTAAACTTCAAATAAGCATGTTTAATAACTATACACATATAGTAAACATAAGTGCCTAAAACATATGTAAGTCTTACACATTTACAACGCTATGGATAACTACGTCTGTTTTTCGTCTGCTCCACCCGATATATAAGAAAAATATTCTTAACTACGGTGCACGAAAAAAATCCACTGTCAACTAATAAAGAGTAATTCTTTTGACACTTGTACCTGAATACTATGGAGTAATGTACGAGTCAAAAGGTCGATGTACCATGATAATAGGGTGTACGCGTAACATGACTTTATAAAATGTCAATTACTACTTCCATCTGTGGACAATATCTAGACAATTTACCAATATATAAATAATAAGTGTGGGAAAACTTACCCTCGCGGAAAAACTGATTACGTTTAATTTCAAACAACATTGGCTCAACTGGAACAGGAATTCTTCGCACAACACATTAATTTACCTAATTAACCCAGGAAGTAATATAGGTGACCGAGTGGACAGAGGCATGGAACTCGGACTAAGCGACCTTTTGCAATCAACTCAACCAACTTCCAAAACATGGGGCTTATTCCTAAAGGTCACGAAATTTGCCACCCTGTAACCTTTTATATCCGCCTCAAGACAAATACGCCTTTTGGTTAATTCGAATTTGCGTTGGCGGAGATGAAACCTCTAATCGGTTTTATTAACCTTGTTAACAGCGAATAATTAATCCGACATTACCTGCAATAGAGCGTAAAGGTAACTATAAAAAGAGCTGTCCGCTTTCGACATTTTGCATCATCACTGTAGGTGACACAGTGCCGCATTTTCTCATTACCGTTCTCTGGGTTTTCTGGACGCATGGGTATGTTATGGGGTTATTGAAGCAAGCAAATACCAAGTATATTAAACTTTACTCTTCAAGTTTAAAATTTATGAAAATTAATGACCGGTGATGACAATATTTCAAAACACAAAATGTCCATTTTTTTCTTTTGGGCTGGGTTGACTGGATGTATATACAGAACACGATATAATCCCGAGCACAATGATAAGAAAACAAAGGGGATTAAATTTCATTTATGGGTGTTTCATCATTTAAGCATACAAAATATATTTTAAATACATTTAATATATAAAATATCTATAATATCTTTAAATGTATATTATAAACACATTCAATTTTTTTTTCTCAATCAGTGGTGTTTACAAAACTTTCCTTTTTGATTTGCGCTTAAATTTAGTCATTTAAGATCTGCGTATATTGCTAATATCAAACAGGTATATCGTACTTACTTAGATAACTGCAAACTTGAAACTTATGAAAGTAATACCAGATATCTATAGCACTTCCTGGGTCCTTCTATCAATTTGCAAATTCCTTATTCCATTTGGTATTATTCATTATAAATATAACAGAAATAATGTAACTTAATTTCACGTTTTTGTGAAAGGTATAGATGACCTAAGTTATTTATTGCCTTTCATAAATTTATAAATATCTTATCCCATAAATTGATCAATTTATTATCCCATAAATTTATAATGCAATGGAAAATAATAAAGAAAAAGAAAACGGTTGTGTTTAATTAAGCTCTATTCTAACTTTTATATCTTGATATGATAATCCTAGTGGTCATAATGAACATCCAGTAGTTGACACACGCCTGTCTGCTGACTTGACAACTTTCCAACATGTCTACAAAGAACACAATATTGACAACGAGCCAAAAGTAACCTGTTCTCAGTGACGTCATGCAATATAACTGACGTCTGCTTCGCACCTGCAGTGATATGGATCAGTCTGTACCCTGAGTAACCGGTTATGAACATCATTTGACTGGAGCCTCACATTTATTCTTTATACAGACGTAAAAATAATGATTACATGCGTAGGAGTTACGCGTATATTTCTCAGTATATATTATATATATTATAATCACACTTATTACACTTTTATTATCACAGTTATATTACACTTATGTTAACTCACTTCTGTCACTACATTCCTCGTATTAGAGTTCTGGTATTGTATTTCTGTCAATACATTTCTGTTTCAGACTTTTTATTATACTCACTTCTGTGGTTTAAACAAGCTGTCTATATTAACATCTTTACGTCGATACAATGCTGTTAATCCAAGAAAAACGATTAAACTACACTCCTGTAAGGGTATCACTAATCTGGGAGGAAAAAACAATAAACAAATAGCTAGTTGAACTCGCAGAAGGTGATAAGCTAAACGAAAGATCAAAGAAAGAAACACAAAGATACTTATAAATAAATAATATAATCTAAGCAGTACAACAATACAATGAACAAAGCCAATACAAACGATAACAAAAATACAGATTTTTACCGATATTACATATTCGATTTAGGGTTCCTCCGTGGCCTAAGGGTTAGCGCGCCAGGGCTGCGCAATGACCCAAGTGCCTGTCACCAAGGCGGTGTCTGTAAGTTCAAGTCCAACTGGCTTTCTCTCGACCGTGCGTGGGAAGGTCCGCAAGAGGCCTGTCGTGGGCTAGTCGTGGGCTAGTCGTGGGCTCGTGGGACAATCGTGGGCTTTCCCTGCGCTCTCCCCGTTTTCCTCCCACCATAATGCTGGTCGCTGTCGTATGAGTCAAATATCCTTGAGTACCGTGTTTAACAACAATAAAACAGAAAAAAACAAAAACAAAACAAACAAATTCGGTTGTAATACAAGGCGTTAAAAGGCGAGTCTGTCCGCAGATATAGGAAAATCCACTGTTATGGTGAGATCCCTGACCCTCCACGTGACGATCGATTGTCCGTACGCACGGCACGACGATGGTTTGTTCCCAACGGCTTGGCTAGCCTAAAATCTTCCCCGTACGGGAAGCTGGTAGGGGGAAATGTCCGAAGTCCCTTGCCAGACGAGAAACAGTCCTCAGGCTTGACACCGCAGCTCGTGTTAGTTCGAAACTGGCTTTCGCTGGTTTGCGGATTTGGGTGACAACACGAACAACGTTGAGCAATATACTGTGCCTATCAATCTGTCAAATGTGCGAATCCTCGGGTTTCCTCCAGTCATAACAATGACCGTCATCATATAAGTGAAAAAGTGGGGCGCTAAACAATAAAATACAGCAACAACCCTACCTATTGTCGTGTTTTTCCCCTGGACCCTGCCCGGTTTCCTCCCACCACAAAGCTGGCCGCCATCATATAAGTGAAATATTCTTGAGAACGGCGTAAAACACTAATCAAATAAATAAATAAATAAATACGTTAACGATAAACAGTGTCATTTGTCACTCCTTATTTCCCAGTGTGATCACCGAGCTGTTATTCATCTTAAGCATTGTTTAAAGGCCAATAGGATAACAAATTTTACACTTATTTTCCTTAGAACAAATAGTTCTTACTCAAAATTCCTAGCACCACCCTTTTTCTAGTTTTGTAAACTTGATTTCAGACCACGATAAAGGTGGTCCTGAATTCTTTTTTTAGTGGGCTCTAAGTTTGTGTAGTTTTCTTGGATTTTCTTGGATTAACACCACCATGTCGACCTCATTACACAATTTTATAACTCAGTGTTATTGTCGACAGTGTTATTGTTATTATGGAGAGTCAATTGTTGCAAGTTATAAACTCATACCTGGCCTGGTCATGACCATCAAGAATGTCCGCCAGCAGCTTGCGAATGGCCGTGGGTTTCCCAGGGCTCCGCTCGGTTTCCCCTCACCAAAACGCCAGCCGCCGTCATATAAGTGAAATATTCTTGAGAATGGAGTAAAACACCAATCGAATAATAATAAAAATAATCATGACCATCAGCAAGACACGGGCAATAGGGTCTCCCGGACGTACTCCGGATTTACTCATATAAATCAGTCCTATTCTTTGAAGCATACATTATAATCTGTGTCTGTGGAATAATAACTGTAGTCGAGGTAACTAACATGAAATGATTAAGATGACCAAACGTGCGTGATAAAAATGAATAGTACTAACAGTTTGTTGCGGTTCATCGATGCTTTTTAAGCCCTCGATTGCTAGTTACTGTTCTTTTTCAACCTCATGATTATACTATAAATTTATATTTGACATTTGTGCTGACATAGCTCTGTTGTATGATACAGTGTTACCCGAGGCGGTGATGTCCGTCAGCGTGACACACATGAAGGCGGCATTCAATACTAATTCAAGTTAAAAGTGGCACACATTTCATTGACGTGTTTATGAAATGCTGTGTGCACTGTGTGATGGATATATGGTGACCAGCGTTTTATTAGTGATTATAATAGCGAGTGTCTGGTGACGATATTAGTTACATGGTTACAGAGTGAATGGACACGAAACTATATGGGATCAGTTGGACTCGGTTGACGCCTAACCAAATATAAGGCTTGTTGACCCCATATAGTTTCGTATCCTTTCACTAAGTAACCCTGTAACTAATTTAATCTGAAGAAAACCCTAAAAACAACATTGAAATTTGTTTCTTGAAAAACAAAAGAAGCCTCAACAATAATTTTTTGTCGAACTTTAGAACTTTGGATTACCAAGCAGTGATCTGCGAATTGTGACGCCATAACGTTATCTCGAATGTTGTGTCAATATTCCCTTGTGACATTGCACTTGTTACGTTAGGGCCTTCTCCCTACTGCTGAGTTTGCCACATGACCATTACTGTCCAATCAAAAGCAGAGGATTTTATCCCACTCGGTATAATGACCCTTACCTTTCCATGATCCCACTCCACTGAGAAAATGGGAAACGATCTCTTTATTTATTTATTTGAGTGATGTTTTACTCCATACTCAAGAATATTTCTCTTATACGACGGTGGCCAACGTTATGGTGGGAGGAAACTGGACAGAAACCGGGGTAAGCCCACGACCATCCCATGTAGCGGAAGCCAGCATGAGCTGAACTTCAACTCAAAGCGATCGCATTGGTGAGAGGCACGGGGTCATAACGGTTTTGCACTGGTTTTTTAATTTCACGCGCTATAGTAGAATGTCGTATAACAAAACATAATTCTGACGACCTGACAACAGAAAAAAATCATCATAAACTTTGTTTGTCGATACGACAAATTAAGTTTGAGGAGCGCTTGTATACCCTTGTGACGGTTTGTTTCGGGCCACCGCCCTCTCGTGCATACTGTATTATCGTCTCCAGCAAGTTCTTATACGCGACCCACGTGTTCAGTTCATTCCTTGAAACACTCATCGACTGACACCGAAGAGTAACCATACAGTATGGTTGTTTCTCCACCTCAGTGCTTTAATAATCCAATGAAAGGATTGTTATTTTTCAGAATATTATGGGTCTCCCCTCTCCAGTGAAGGTATTTCAGGACTAAAATAACCTTGTTTGTTTTAGTTCACCTTGACACAGGTGCCAACAACAAATTAGATGAGAAATAACCGTTTCTGTATACATGTAACATACACATTATGGTTATATTTACTTATATCAAGCCATTGTTTTGTCGTGGAAACACTACGATAATCTCTATTATTTAACAACAGTTTTCTATTATCAACCAAGAAAAAACAGTATGTTGTCAAATTTTGTACACATCTACTACTAAGGGTAACTGTCAAATTCTGATATGGTGCCTGGCTGGAATAGCCCTTTGGGGGAGCGTTTCATCCTGGTGGTAGGGGGGAAAGCACAGCCCCCACTCTTCGCTAATTTCGGTCAAGTACCAAGATATGCACACATTGCTGAAAACTTCCTTAAATACTCAAAATCTTGATATTATTAAAGTATAAATAATAAATAGAATATTACGCAGTGAAAACTGAATACGGTAAGTATTGTTTTCGTGAAAGGTGGACAGGATAACCCATTCGAACAAAATTAATGGTATTCGGCCCTCACTGTGCACTACTCTCAGTTTAGTTTTCGTCTCATGATAGACAGAAGGGAAAAATATTGCACAGACTAACTCGCATATCAGATGAAATCATTCACAATATTGGTTGAAGGAAAGTCAAATATCCATGTGTGCATTATTTCGGCAGATATGTATGACACCTTATCCCATAGCAATTATTTATCTGTTCAGATTTTACGACGTAGTCAGAATATATTTTCTTATACAACAGCTGTAAGTTGTTGTATAAAAAATAATGGAGATGATAGAAATTGCACCTAGCTTTAAGCCCCTGTTGGAAGATGGGGAAAGTCGGGTCCATTTTCCTGCGCAATGGTGACTCGAGTCTGAGTCACTGAGTCAAGCTCAACTGATCTTTATTCTCTTCTAAGGCAGGGGCAATTCAGATTCGACAAATCGTCATGTCAAAGGCGCACCATGTGAAAAACATCAGTAGAAATGAACAGAAAACGATCTGAAGATTTATTTGTTAACAATCGAGCAGGAGAAATTCCGGTAAAAGATGCGTAGAATAAGTTTCTAACCATGCTGTGCTCTGCATAGCTGTTTTTACGGCTGGGATATTTGCAGTGTATCCAGTGTTTTTATAGTGTATGGGTAGTTCTGATTTTAGACGGCACCAAGGCTAGCTGTGTAGCTAATTATCCACTTGGTATTTATAGTACAAGCTTTGTTTGTATAGGGCAATTTAGGGTAGTCATTAGGGAGCATGTCAAAATATCACCAGCTGTTGAAAATAAGCCTTCTTCCCCATGTAGAATTGTATATGGCTCATTTGTAGCCATCGTTGACGTCTTCCTGCAACATTTGTTTGTTTTGGGACCTTTTCTCAGATAAGGCGAGGAAGTTCGCAGAGGATTATTGCAAAGTGTATTTACTTTCTTTACAAGCATTCTCCAGACAGCTCTATCTGATGTAACTATAGAAAGGCACTACAACTTTGGTGGTAAGCGAGGCTGATATTGCCAAGACTGATGAATCTTTTGATCTTTGGGTTCTTTGACTATATGCATACATCTCAATAATTATTCATTTAATATTAGTTTGAACCATAGATTTTGCCAGAATTTGAAGTCAAGGTGTCTCATGTGCACTTTACCCTCTACTTGCCCTATCTTGCGCATGACAAGTTTGTCAGAATAGGGTGTCAGAAAGACACTGAGTCTCCCCCTAGCTAAACCTATTGAACATTATTAATTTTTGGTGTTGTGCAAAATGCAAAACATAGGCATAGTGCAAGGTTTGATAGGTATCCACCACATATGAGGTTATGGATTTTTACACTAGCAAGGAACAAAATCATTTTTAAGTTACTCAGATTATGGAAAACCTCTATTTAAAAAAAGGCATTAACAACAAATGTTTTCGTCAAGAAAATTCTCGTATCGATTTCACAGACCATTTATTTCACAGAAGCCATCAATCACCACTCAGAGAATGCAATGGAGGCCGACAATGCACCGCCATCATGAAATGACTGAGAAAATTACAAAACCGCGTCTTGCTCTCGTCAGCGTGAGAACTGATGAGAAATTATCCATGTAGCCCGCAAGCCAGTTTTCATTCGGAATGTTTTAGCTGATTTGTGTAAACAACAACTACTTCACTTTTGGCAAGCTGCTTGCAAAAATGCATGCAAGGTGAAGATAATAATTTACAACACAAGGGTCTGGAAAGAATGCCAGAGTTTCTTGTTTTCTGTTGTCTGTCAATACTCCCTGGTACAGAACGTCATCCCTGACACAACTGTCACAGCTATCACAACTGTCAGCACACCTGCCCTAAATGACATAATGATAACCAGTTTTACACTAACGGCTCTCTTTATAAAGGGGAAAATAGAAACCCGACGAAAGCAGGGTTCAAACTGGATGGCACTTTAACACCCTAATGGAGTGTTTGTGCTTCAACTCAAAAACACAAGCGCTGACAATTTCAATTCATTTAATATCCTAGTAAATGTGACATAAAAATAAAACACAAAGAAAGAACGGAAACAATCAGATGCCTGACGTTGTAGGGCAAATCTTTCCGCTACGAGAAAATGCTATAGGATTTTGTAGGTTTCATACAGAAATGAGTTTGTAGTTAAAGCCGTATATATAATGTAATCACATGTGGAACACACTTAAAACGTGTGGATTACGGCTTACACCCCACCCCTCCCTCCAGCACCATAGCTTAAGCAGACTCAGCTAAACAGGCAGTGATGTTTTTACAATTGGCAGAAGTCACTGGTGTAGACATACCCTTAATGTAGTCTTTTCATCATATTTACACTTACTTGAAAACGACTCAAAAGGATATCACACAATTCAATTCAAATATATATACCACGTTTCACATGTCAATAATGTAGCGTCCACACCTACGTACATACATTCTATTATGTTCAGGAGAGAATGTGAAACTCCAGCTCTTCCATCCTGTCAGCTGTTATCAACAACGTGTCTACAGAATTCTACAGGTATGTGGAGAACGATAGCCTGTGTCCAATTTGTCTAGTATGCCACGAGCTTCTTATTATGACAGATTGGTGGCCAAAGGCACTGGGTGGTATTGGAATGATGCGATAACAAGAATCATGGATCACGTTATGTCTGGAATGGTGTATTCTCCCAGATATGTCATTCCACGCAGATCCAGGCGTGTCGTTTCCGCCAAAGGTTGTTTCATCTGTCAAAGCAATTGCCTTTATATTAAGTCAAAGGTTCCGAAAAAGAGAAACTTTCATCTAAGTCTGTTTGAAGAAACTGTTCTTTCGGGAAAGCCAAGGTCACAACGAGCGCATGTTATACAATGACCACAGTGAAATATATTTCAGCAAGGTATCTATAGAGGCATTTGAATAATTCTAGACCAGTGACTTCTAGTATATTGCACTTAACATCACTGCACTTTTTTTTTTACCTTACTCTGCTTAAGGCATGATGCTAGTGGGTGTGTAAATGTTCTTAAACACTTACATGAATAGTTAGAATAAAATCTGAAGTGAGGTGCACTAACAAGAGGCCGGATTTCACCGGTAGCGTGTGACCATTTAACCATTATCTTTAAATTTAATATTAATTTACCGTTATTTCCCTCTGTCCACTTCATAGTAACTATTATTGTACTTCCCGAGGTATTCAATTCATAACTATGTGGGATGGCAACTCCATAGTATTGTCGGCATTCCCAATAACCAATATAATATAGATATCAATATCCGTAGGATGTGGACATCGGTGTTAGTGTACAGAGATTTGGTATCTATCTGTTTTTAGTTCATTTAATAGTATTTTGTAACCACTGTGTGTAGGTACCGTTATGGAAACTGCACAATGGAGAGAGCAGATACGGCTGTTTTGGGGGGGGGCACAAAATAATTCCGTCTTGTACCGTAAACCCACGCCTTTCTGATTATCAAATCGTGTGGAAACTTGAAAAAAAAAATTTCAGTCTTCTTCCACGACCTATTTTTACAACTGTGTGCAGAACAGCAAACCATTTCTTGGAGAAATTCGATATCCTTGTTCTCACTCTTGTAATAAGTTTAACACTGAACAAAATGGCGAAGCTCTGTCAGGTCGTAAAGGTTTGCCTTGTAGGACGTAATTCGGCGGAAACTACCGGGTGGTGGCGGAAAAATGCATAAAACCAACCTCATTTTCTAACTATTTTAATTGCTTTATTACTCACATTAATGTACACTTTTAGAATATTTCTTAACCTCACAATACCAATATATGCATGGCTAGATAATTATGAATAAATACTAAATCTGGACACTAATCCTTTAAGCAGAATTAAATGAAAAAATTGCAGTGATGTTAAATGCAATATACTAGTAGTCACTGGACCGGGTCTAGAATTACTCAAAACCGTGTGTTGTCATTATATTTAATACAGTTATATACAGGTGTTCAAGAACAATGGTTAATTCACCTTGATTTAAAGCCTC
This sequence comes from Acanthopleura granulata, assembly GCA_016165875.1. Taxonomy (NCBI): domain Eukaryota; kingdom Metazoa; phylum Mollusca; class Polyplacophora; order Chitonida; family Chitonidae; genus Acanthopleura; species Acanthopleura granulata. The sequence goes on along the minus strand of JABBOT010000009.1, from coordinate 8,169,802 downwards.
GGTTTCACTGCAGACAGCATACAAAATGCATCGCATGCTGTCTGGTTTAGGGACTGATTCAATAAAGCGTTGTTTTACATAAGTCAAAATGTTAAAGTGTTGCACAGCGTATTGCCTGGAAAGTTGAAACGACGACAGCACTGTCTTAAAGTAGCACCTTATGGGCTTACATGTACCTATTTTCAGAATTAAAGATGTCAATATCAATTTCAAAATGTAAACAAAGTTTAAAAACTGGCTTTGCCTGCAGAGCTCTGATGATGACTTCCACTATGTGTTCTCTTCCATCCACCATCTCCCATCCGACTCCCTCCCCACTGGGGACCTCCAACCATTGTATACGTGAAATTCTGGCTCATGAATTATACTGACAACGTGATACACATACGCTTGACGTGTAACATTATGTAACATAAATGGCAAGGCTTTTCTGTCACGTCAGGGAGGGCATTCAGACAACAGATTGCACAATCGTTTACGACTATCCATTTTACACTGTCACCCGCGAAAGATCAGGTCTTAAACAAGTTACATGAGGGATGGCGGACTGCATTTTCATCGGTCTACCGGATTCATTCGTTCTTGATAACGGATTAATCCCTTCATGATAACGAATTTTTCCCTCAGATCACAGAAAATGCTATCCATCATACCTACAAACCGCATTTTAGGTTTTAGGCATTCTCGTCAAAATTTTGCTTTCTGGCGTTTCTACAATAATGTATTGTCATATCATCCTATTATTTATCGCTTTAAAATGTTTCTATGATTCTATTAAACCCATTTTACATCATCTTCATGAAGATGTAGATTCACGAGCTCTTTCGGTAAAATTTCTACCTCAAAACTTAGGTGCCTGCTTGACTGATCTAATGTATAATGTGTCGGGTCGTGGACTTGAATAATTGTATAAAGTTTGGGTTTCTCTTCATTTTCAACGAAGCTTATCAGGGATGTCCGGATACATCCACCCATGAAACTGGTCGCCGTCGTATAGTTGTAAAAATTATTTATTTCTCTATCACATAACAGGCATATAAATTTGGCGAAACGTGTAAGTCAGTTCCCAGTCTGAGGTATGGAAACCGAGATTCTACAAGATTGTCTAAACGATTTGAAATGCCTTTCGTCCAGCATTGCTGCTTATCGATGTTTCGACCACACTCTACGGCTAATCTGTTAAATGACAGGACACGTTCCGGGTGACTGGAGAAAGGAGAATGTTATCAATACAAATTATATGTCTTATGTATACAATGTTATGTATAACGATTTATACACCATGGCAAAGGACGAAATGTTCAGTTATAATCGGCCTTGTATTATTTCCTCTTAGCCAGTACTTCCCAGTAACAAGGCACATCGAAACGGGATGCCTACCCAGCTTGTGTTAAGCGTTACGTCGGCTGGAGATAATCAACAAGGCCTATTTTCCTGTATCCATATAACCTTATAAAAATATCGTTTTCTGAATTGCACGTCTTGGCAAAGATAGATTTCTTTTCTGATCAAATATTATAGCCTCGGTAAGAAAACGAGGAGGAATGAGTTGTTATCTCGAAAGAGACGAACATCTAAAATAAAGGCAAAGAGGCCATAACAGGCAATTTCAAGGTGTTAAGAATTACATAGGCTTAACCCGAGGTTTCCTCGCATTGAGTATGATTGGCACATTGGATATACGAACAATAGCAATCCAAAAAAAAATGAGATGCATAATTAATTGTCGACAATATATATATATATATATTTTATTAATTCGCCTAGAATGTTTATTGTGTCTTTTGTTCATCATTGAAAACTGTTGTTTCTCAGTGCATGAATCCGTCCTAATATTTACATTTTATATATTTTATTAGTTCTTTGGTGGGTTTTGTTTATTGTCGTCTTTGGAGACTGGTCTTGCGATTATTGACCCCGAACGCTCGGTTTGGTGGACGGCTGGTACACGAATGTCGGTTTGGACACCCAGACTTAACACATCCATAAAACCTACATCCAGCTGTGGAAATGGCCAGAAACTACTTATTGCTGATCAAAAGTTAAAGCCGTACCACTAAAAACTCTAACAGAGTTCCACAATAAGAACCAGGTAACAGTTTGGTGTGGATCTGTGGCTTGTTCTACAAATACATTACGGATTAAACAGGAAATAAAGATTGGGGTGCACAATTACGTCACAGATTCTTTTTAACTGCAAAACTTCCTTTGATTACTATATGTCTACGTTCTACCTCAATGTATATGAGGTACAACACCTGTGCCTGTATTTAATGAGGAAACATAACAATTACAACATGTTCAGTGGCATAGAAAGAGTCTGTGACGTCACTGTGTTTCATTATGGCCCAAAAAGTCCACAGTAGTACCTCAATCTTTATTTCCGTTTTAATCACTGTAAAAAAAAATGCCAAAAATAAAAATAAGACCATACTTGCAAACAGCACGAAATTGCCTTTCGGATGAAGCGTATACTTTCTAAAAATGTGGTATTTTCTTTTAAGTCGAAACTTTAAAACCTCGTCACATACTATTGATGCCAGAGGAGAACATCTTCAAACATTTCTCCTAAGATGAAACTTATGAGGTGGACAGATTTTTAATATCTAATACCTAAAACAACCATTTAAATCATGTTTCAAATTTGACATGAGCCAGAAATGATCTTGCGTAATCGGCCCCAACATTAAAGTGAGCGTGCCCCAAACGGCCTTAGGTGCAGATATTCGGGAAAACAAAACGACCTTTTAGTTCCTTTTCGAAAATTGACCCTTAACCTCCAAATCAGTTTAACGAGCTGCAAGAAAGAATCAAATGAAAACTTCAACACAGATTCCATTATCAACAAAAAAAAAACGTTTTATTCTGTATACTTGACAGGAAAACTATCAGTCGTTTCGTTTGACCCACACCAGTCAGCATTCATCACATTCACACACGCATGCGCACTGACATAAGTATTAGCCATTGGTCAGTAATCCCCATGCAGACAACACTTCGGAAGCAAGAGTCATGACAACAGATTTTAAGAAGCCACAAATATCGTTTCGAAGACATGGCCACTTGGACAGTATGCCAAGCAAATGCAGTGAACGTTTAACGCGGGGAACGTTTAACACGGACACGTATCGCGTAATGGCCAGCTCCTTTCGTTGTCTGCAGATGGATTACTTTAAACTTTACCCGAAGTTTACAAGTCTACATCTTTACACAAATTGCATAACAATGGCTTTTGACAATGCAAAGGAATAAATAAATACATCAATAAACACAGGTGTGTAGTAGAAATATAAAATGGTAAAGATAATCTCTTGGGAATTAAGTAATAACATCGCATGTGGGTGTCAAAAACTGCTGTATTGTAGTGCGAAAACATTGACTTGCATACGTGCATTTAAATAGACGTGAGCGAAATTCTATTTTCATATTACTTTCGGGCACACTGACACATATTCATAACGCCAGAATTTGTATTAAGCCGAGAAATAGTAAGATTCATTTATTGGTCTTTCTTTTGCGTAGATACCTTGTCCTTATTTGCCACAACCGTATGTGTTGCACAAAAACCATCGAGTAAGTAAGTATTACCGTACGTCACATATTTGTCCAAGCAGACCTTAGGAAAACTATTTTGATCAAGAATCAATTCCAAATACCATGAATGACAGATCGAAATACTTACAGAATTTTCCCCGTAAAAACGTTAGCGGTCGAAAAATATACTTTAAAGAGAACTTATTTGAAAAACATAAAACCAGAACGAAATCCAAATGTATAAATACAGACCAACAGTCTGATGATGTTGCTGAACGATCTACTTTAAGTGCAACTAGTCAAGGAATTGCTAATGTGTTTTAAAGAAAAAGAAAACGCACAAACAGAAACGCACAAACACAGATGTATTGATAAGGCTGCTACTCGACCTATTTTAACTGCCACTAAACGTGGACTGTACAATACTAACATTTTATAACCTATATTATATAGGAAGCATGCCATATTTTGGTAACCATGTTAAAGAGTTGAAGTCACTGTGCTATTTGCTGGTAAATTACGATATCAAAGTATTGTTCGCCAACAGCGATTGGATTCTGGATACAATGCTTTATTGAAGGTGGGGGGGGGGGGGTAACTTAAGTTTAGCCGATTTTAAACTATAAGTACCATAAATTATTTTCAATGGGCGTCAGTTATCCCACGACAACACCTTGCCCTGTATTACAGGCATTTTGTTTTTACCGCTTGCACATAGTTTGAAGCCAAAAGATATTTACGCAACGAGACAATGTAGAATATGGCTGTTGTTAACTAAAATTGTCAGTATTTTCAAAGAGGACTTAAACCATTGACATTATCTTTAATAGCCGAAAGGATAATGTATCCAAAATTATATCACGCACTGACTACGGTGAAACGTTGTCCGGCGTTAAATGCGCTGTTGGTACCGTTCACTTCATAAGCACTTTTTTATAAACATGATGGATTCATGGTATCTAATATACGCTTATGGAAAAGGCAGAAACGGAAATAATTTTGCAATCCAGCCTTGAGAAGTCAAATATCTTGAATATCCACAGCAAGACATTCCCTAAAACCGGTATATGAAATGATCTAGTTCATGTTTTTAATGGGAAATTTAAAGCAGGAAACTGTTTCTATGCTAGTTTTTTTTTCTCGAGATTTTGGCACAATAATAGAACAACGATTTCTTACGTATAATATTTGTAGACAAAAATTTGAAAAGATAGGAGGGGACCAGTCAAGCAACAAATGTCTTACAACTCATACATGGAGGAGTGACAGTCATTATAAAATCTGTTAACAACTATTTGATTGAAATCGGTGGATTTGTCAAGATACGAGCTGCGATTTAACTTGGGCGTTATTTACAATACAATACAGAGTATGTACAAAATACAAAGTTGAAGTTTTCAGTCGGCAACAGAGACAACATCACAAGTGCACCAACACGGGTACCAAAGGAAAAATAGTATGGCAAAAGCTGAAGGAGGTCAAATAGTGTCCAACTGAAAGAATCAACGTTACTTTCATTCTGACGCCACAGTTGAAATGGTATCCGTCCATTTCGAAGATATGGGGGAATACATTTGTAATTTATTTGTTTTCGTCGATGAGAAACTGTCTACAAGCCGCCACTAATTATGTCTTTGTACTTGTAAACTAAGAGGTAATTATCAGCGCCTCACTTGTATATCACAAATGCTTTTTGAGTTTATCAAATGAACGCTCTTCTTGCAGGCGTCATTTGAACGGCGTTACTGTATAATTGGAGTATTATATGAAAAACTGCCGAGTCAGTCGTACAAGTTTAGGTGATACAGATATCTCTGGCCAGTTTTGCAACAGTGATATCACGGCTGTTGGCATGTAGCTATAGAAAGCCACGTAGAAATTATGCACAGACAAATTACTGGCGTTGTTGTTGGTAAAATCGTTGCTTCCGTTGTTGTTGTTGTTGTGGTCCAAGCGGATAGGAATACTACAACCAACATGCATCAGTCCATGAACCAGATAACTGTAAGAGCCTCTTCACTTAAACAGTATGTCCAAAGGCGGCCATCCCCAGCAATCGGAACTACTGAGTAGATAAGGAAACAGTGGAGTTCTTTTTAACAGTGAAAGTGAGCAACGTTTCAGCTTATTATGTCGGCCTCCTTAAAAGACTATTCTCCTATCAGACAGTATCTGAAAAAAAGAACGAAAGCTTTAGACTATTTTGGCAGTTTTCTCCTTCAAAATATTAATTTAACATGACTTTGTGACAAAAGAATACTTTCTCTCTTCCAATAACACACAGTGTTGAATCCCGTGTAGTCAAGTGTTTAATTGTCTCTAGGTATGTTTAATATCATACTGAATTAACGATTACGTTTACTGAGATTCGTTGCGCTTAGAATCTCTTAGACTATAGTATTCTTATTTAGTATCTCTAAGACTACAGACAGGTAATTCTGCACAGACAGAAAGTGTCCATTGCGCGTTGCCTGCTAAAGACGGTTGTTTACTGCTCGCAACCTGCCCTTTCTCCACCCTCAGTCCTGACCGCCGTCAAATAAGTGGAACATTCTTCAGCACGGTATATAAAACACAAAATCAAACAAGAAGTTTTAAAGCTTGGTTCAGTTTGAATCAGTGTTGCATTTGTTTCAAAATCGTTCAGAAGTGTTTCACGTAGCATAACAGTCAAAAAGAATCCGATTTTATGTACTACTTACCTCCGCACATTTTCTCTATCAAATCGGATGAAATGTTGTTTAAGTCGTCGTACGAGTCCACCTTGAAGAAATGATCTGGAGACGGGGAGCTACACATGAGGGACAACTCCGACTGATCTATCACGGGGCCCACGGACACGACGTACACCTCAATTCCGTGAAAGCGAGCTCTCTGGGCCTCGGTCAAGGCTCGCAGAGGGTGCGCCAAGTCGCCGTCCACGATGATCAGAGCAACCTTCTTGGCGTCGGATCGGTTACCTCCCGTGTTCGTGTGGAGAGCCTGCAGTCTCATCTCTTTCATCAGACTGGAGATGTCATTGAATTCCATCGTCTCCATGTTGCCCTTCACCGTGGCCTTGTCCTGAACGGTACCCAGCTGGATGCCTTGGGGTTTGTCGCATGGGTCGGATATCGTGCCCACTTGAACCTTCTCTTCGGAGATCGCCAGTCGCTCTACGATGTTCTCCAGGAATTTCATGGCTTTTTTCGTGTTCCTGACGCCGGCGTTAGGGGAGTCAACCACAAACATCAGGTCAGTGGCTTCTTTGGAGCCGCAAGCTGTAGAGGAGAGAGGAAAAACATTATTTGAAAGATATAGTTATGTATTTCAGGATACTTTAAGTATCTCAAGATTATTATCACATCAGGTTTCCATTACAATTTAAAAGCCTAAAAAAATCAACATGCCTTCTGCACCCTAAGCCAGTTTTTACGCCCATGATTCGTTTAAGTTTAAGATATTAGCTTTCAGTTTTTTTTAGTTTGTTACACTTTCAGACAAACGTCCCTACGAGACATGAACAACGACGAAAAAAATTTTCCCGTCTAAAGTAAATGACACACAAGCAATATAACTGAAGCCAGCTGTATTGCAAAGCTCTCGTAGAATGAAGACAACATTAGTGGTGCTATTTTTTCATACAGTTGCCTGACCTGATATAATATAGTGACAAGCAAGGTATGAAAAGACCTACTATACAGGTAACGCAGTCAATCGAGACAGTCCAATCTTCATACAAGTAATCAATGTAGTCACTTTTTTTCTCTTCGCACACTTTCAAGAGACGGACAGATGCATTTCGTCCGTGGTTTAAGGGACTATTTCTAATTTAGATACAAAAAAAAAACATATATCCAACCTGGTGGACATTTTTAACCGGTCGATTATGCTTAATTTATGAAAATAATTAAACCCATGAATAAAACTACTATTTTTACCCGGGTTTTACTTCGAAATAAGATGAAATATGTTACATGATTGTGTAACAGAATTACATGCTCTAACTTGGACTATTATGTTTTTAAACTACCAGCTGCAGATAGCCTGAACAACTCAACACAGAAGTCGGCGAAAGGCATTCATATAAATCCACATAATAAACGTTTGTTAGTTTGCAAGCACCTTACCCACCACGTCTATATGCACTGATCGTTATCTAAGACAGAAAGGGCACTAGACAGTGTCTAATTTTGTTTGACGTGAGTGAAAAAGCTGGGGGAAACGAGTTAAACTAGCTTAGCAAGACGGAGTCAAAGTATGTCTGTCGGTCGCTGTTCATAACCGTGTAATAACGTGTATGGTGGCATTGTTGGATATTTAGCAAACATCAGGCCAGAAATTTATCGTTATTATACAATTCGTATGTTATGATGAACTTAAAATCCCATACCTTCATCGGATGGGAGCGGTCTTCTCTTTGGGGGTTCCACTGTAAGCAAGAACAGGAGAACAAGTTTAGTAAAATAATGCAAAACCTATCTTGTAACCTAAAAGGCGAACTGGACAATTAAGAGGTTAAGTAACCATGAAATAAGACCATGTAATTTGTAATCAGCTAGTAAATCAACAAACTGAACCGTAAGAACGAGATAGTGTGAGAACGAGACAAAGCGGCGAACCTTGAGGAAAGGGAATATAAAAAGATAAATCTGTGGCTTTATCGTTAAAGACGTTAAATTGATAACAGATGAAAGACAAAGTAGACGCGTGCTCCGTGCTCAGCTTTTAATACAAGTTTCCAACTCGTCTAGCTGCTATTTCTCTGTAATATTTCATCTCGATATGGCAGACAATAACACAGATTTGGTTTAAAAAGCGCATCACCTGTATCATTGTTTTATATACATATCGTGTTAGTGAAGATCTAAGGAGTGCGTGAGCAATTTTTTTTTCTGGCGGTTAACAAGAAAGCTGGGGTAGAAACGCATTGCTTACTCTGACATCCACGACCAGGTGTGCAGCTTGATGTTTACTTACTAAGATAGCTGACACATAATTGATTTCTTCTCACAGAAAAAAGTCATGTTTAGAACATGATATATGACCTAGAAGTAAAAACATAGTCGCTTTCGTAGGACTGCATAATTTCCTTTGATTTTATTTTTTTGTGATATTTTTGCTTTTTTGAGCTGGACGATGTTAATACTTTAACGCATTACTTACGATCTTATTACTGAACGTAACAAAATGCCCATGGAGGCGAAAGCAGCAATTTTTTTGGGCAAATCTATATGTGCACCTACATTTACTGTGGTTGGATAAATCATCTTCTCTGCTGTGCAAAGTTAGGTACACATAACCTATACACATCTATCACAGGTATATTACAAGCCCCTGTATATAAAATGAAAGTAGGCCGGCCAAGGGTAAAAAAAGTGTTTATTTCTATGGGTAATAGATACAGCTATGTCATGGGGGACACACGCGTGCTGCTGGTATACGTTACATTCCATTCGAAGGTAATGAAATGCTGAATGCACGCTTGCTAGTTTAAAGTGAAGAACGCCAAAAGTTCACGTATTTGTGTCAATTTATTCCCTATTTCAGAGCCCCGTGACGGTTACGCTGGTGTGAAATTCAAATCCTTAAAACTGGGTAACAGCTCTCGACGCGAGCTATTATTGTAATAGGGCTGAAGCAGGAATGCTCACACTGGTTTGCGATTTTTTACGACGTAAGATGACGCCAGGCGAGTGTGAGGGCTCGCTTATATCTCTCCCGCTAACGTTATCAATATCCCAGATCAGATGCGTTACGAATGAGGTCAAAATTTGCCGAGTAAAAACCCTATAATCCTTGTTCGCAATTGAACATAAGCCGACTGAAGAGACATCATGATGTTGACGTGAATTCCATCACTTTTGAAGAGTCCTTATAGAGCCAGCTCTGTTGACGAATTTACATGCCTACTGGTTCGAGAGTTAAACTGTAGTATGGTTTAGCTGCACCCTCTCCTGTGTAACGTTTTATGTTCTCTGAACAGTTACAAAACCATAGAATGGTGAAGTTTCGAGCCAGGGTTTCCTGATATCTAATACGGGGATCGAAGACCTACGGTTCATGGGTTTGGATTTTAATGATTGACTGTAATCATTTGCTAACATTCACGCTTTAAGTCTTATTCTCCATGCTATATGAACAATTAGTCTTTAAACAATTATCCTTTAAAAAACGCGATGAATACTCACATTTGCAGGCGGCCAGAGAGACGATGTCGATGACGCTTCGAAGGGCATGGAAGTCCTTCACTTGAAGTACGTACTTCTCGCTAGGGCTACTGGCGATGACATTCAGGTCCGACTCTCTGACCTTATCGCCGACCGCTATCACGAAGACGTAGATATCTTCCTTGTGGGCCAGCTCAGATTGTAAGGTGAGCTCTTGTAGATCGTCTGTGACGCCGTCCGTCAAGAAGATGGCAATCCGGGCAGCCTTGTGACGAGCGTATTTCGGCAGAAACACGTTTTTCCGGAGGTACTCCAGTGCTTTGCCCGCATTGCTGGCTCCTCCCATCTGCTCTATTCTGGCCACGGCACGACTAACCCCTTTGACGGTCGTATGTTTGCCTAATTGAAACTCCTCTCGCACGTCGTCCGCAAAGCTAAGAGCTGCGAATCTGGCCTTGTCCGGTGCCACGTTGAATACATGAACGACCTCTTGGATGAACCTTAGCTGCTTCCAGAAGTTTTCCTTGGAGATACTGGAAGAGGAGTCGATGACAATGGCTATGTCGGATGGCTTCTTACCGCAAACTAAATAAAACAAAAAGAGATAACGGTTTGACAATTATTGTCACAGTGGCTCTTTGGTGTATCTAGTTGTTGTTGGTGTTTTACGCCTCATTCAAGAATATTTCACACAGACGACGGTGGAAGGAAACCGAGCGGAGCCCCTGGGAACGAACGACAATTCAAAGGTTGCTGGCGGACCTTCGCACGTAAGACTAGAAAGGAAGCAGGGCTTGAACTCACAGCGACCACATTAGTGAGAGAATCCAGGGTGGCGCCTTAGAAGGCCCAATGACAAATCTGTATAGTTTGCAAAAGTCAGCGATAAACTGAAGTACAGGAAGAAGAAACACCCAAGCTGAGAGTCTGAGGGAACTTTCGGTTCCGAATATAAAACTGTCTCTAAACCAAATGCAAACCACAGTTCTGGAAAACCTCTGAGAGTTAATACAATGCTAAAATTCTGCACTTTCAATACTTTAGAATTTTTTCGAGTAACTAAATGGGACACTCATTATTTCAATGGCAGAGATAAGTGAAATGAGATGTCAGTAAAACGCAATTATTCCTTAACTTAATCTTGAAATCGTCGGATCACAAATATATCATAACAGTTAACAAGTAAACTAGATTAAATGACATTCCTAGGATACTTACATCTCTAACTACTTTGCTTATTCCCTCATACTGGACAGTCCAGTAAGTTGGCTATACCAACATACAGAGCGCCAGGCATGGAACAGCACAACCGCTTTTTACGCGCTTTTCTTTCTAACTATCACAAACCTGAGGATACCAGTTTGTTTAGCTAGAGAATTTTAGACATTGTAGGGATTGTGAACAAAAATGGGTGACCAGCAAGGTGTAGAAAATTAATTCCAGAATGTGGGATCGACTAAACTTCTTGAGATGGATGTTTCGTGTTTGATGCAACTTAAATATCAGAGATCAGAGACCAACTATTTTAAATTGAGCTAGGTGTTCTGGTTTATACCTGTGGACCAAAACTGTTATACCGGTGTTTATGCTCTATGAATTACTTAACGCTCAACTCATGAAGTTTCGACCTTAATCCAATTTAAATGATGGCGCCCAGTTATAACACGAGAGGACACTCTCTGACGCAAGACCACTGTATTTCACCAGAAGCTACTAAAACCAGCGAGCAGTGGATCTGATCACCCGACTTGTAGGCTTATGAAGCCACCAAAACCGATATATGCCCAGCTGATAATTCAAAGAGTCTTTGATCCGATGTAGTTAATGCGCATTGTGAAGTCCGTCATCTTTCAGGAAGAGTGAATTATTATGGCTTAGCGCCACATTTCTGAGCCTCCTTCTACCTTATGTAAATATAAGTACACTGTTGTGGTCGACTTACCTCGCCTTAACCGTGCGGTCCACAGATCATTGTGATTATCCGGGTATACAAACTTCCATCGGTGAGCTGGGGTGAGAAGAAAGGAAAGTAAAATCCGTCATAAATTTAACTTAAAGCCAAGGTCATACGGGTTCCTCTCTGTACATGTAGTCGGTGTCATTATGGCCCGCGACTTTGGGAAATGACTGCTATGAAAAGGGTAACACGTCATCCTTTTTCAGAATGCATAAAGCCAGTTATTCTTGACCCAATACCACACACTTCAGCTTATGAATTATTCTTTGACACAGCCTGTATACATGGTAATGGAGCTATTCAACTGCGCTTAGATGGTTATTAGATTCATACCTATGGACGTACGCCTGATTTACTGCATACACAACAGTTACTTATCTTGAGACTAATTGAATATTCCGGTATTTAGCCGCAATCTTACAGGAGCATTGACGCCAATAGGACTCCATGAATTGCCCACATGACAATAAATAAGAAAAGCTCTCCAAGATGAATATTTATGAATACCTATTAAATTTCAGTGTATGTGTCTTAAATTTGCCAGCCACAAACAAGTATTCTTACCTGCAGTTGTTGTCCTTGGCGTCGTTGTTGTAGTGGGTGGACGCGTAGTGGTTGTCCGTGGTGGCTGTGTTGTTGTTGTGGTTGTTGTTGTAGTGGTTGTCGTGCTTGTCGTCGTTGTTGTTGGAGGAGGTCTTGTAACTGGAAAGAAAAATATAAACCAGATAAATAAAAGACACCAGGATGTGACGGCGCTTGAACAGAACAGCCGCGGGAGGCTAAAATCAACTCAAGATAACCTCCCCCCACCAAGATACCACTCCCACGCTGAGAAAAAGGATTATCACATATTGTATATTATCCAGTCTTGGTACGAATTTACACAAAACTGTAAGTCGTTCTGTCAGTTCGTAGATATGTTGGTGGGTCAACGTTTCGACATCATATCCGTTAACACAGGTTATTTCCTTATTGAGATGACCCGGAAAACCATAACGCTGGCAACGTGATGTCAGAACCATTGTGAAAATGCGGTTGTCCTATGGGCGTCGTTTCTTTCCAGATGACGAATTTACATGTTTTTGCTTTTTTTCAGGAATTAAATATTTTATTTATTCTTTTATGCCTCGTCAATGGAAGACGATTTTTTGTAATTACGCTTTTAAAATTGCCCTGGCCCGATACTTAGAAGTTTGACGTCCTGATCACGAATCTGGTCTTGCATCCTTCGATGCATACTTTTGCCGCAAATCGCGGTCAAAGTGCGAAAAGGCGCAATTTCCCCCAAATTTGCAGAAAAAACCAGAATGAAAACTGTTACAGAGGTAAACCTGAAAAGTTCGGAGTGCAAAGCGCTGCACATTCCTCATCCCGCAACGCAACAGTCCATAGTGATCTACACCATCTATACAGTTAACTTTGTCTCTACAGCAACGTGTAAATGTACAGCAAAACTTACTGGTTAGAAAATTACCAGCAATTTTAGGTGTAAAACTACATCATTTGTTTTTGCAGTGAAAGCCATTGTGCACAGAATATTTCCGGTTTTATTCCTATTCATGTATTACCCCTGATGGTGGTTTCTAACATATAATGCATAAAATGCTATTTGCAAAAATGGACTGATTTTTTGAAATTACCTCACTAGTGTTTTATAGCTCATCTCTTCTCGATAATAATAGACCAAAAAATCTGCCAATGAGAAAATATATTGTTTAAAATACTACCCAGGAAGTAACATCTGAAGTTTTGACTTCAATATATTGGGAGGTGCCAGTTGATTCCGTGCGTACTCGTACAACTATAACAGGTTTTGTCTACATATTTGGCCATGTTTTAGATACCTGCATGTGACGAATCAGTCTTGAAGGTCATGAATCTGTCTTGAGGGTAATGAATTTGTCTTGAGGGTAATGAATTTGTCGTGAGGATAATGAATCTGTCGTGAGGGTAATGAATTTGTCGTGAGGGTAATGAATTTGCCTCGAGGGTAATGAATCTACCCTAATGGTCAGGAATCTGTCTTGTGGGTCATGAATTTGTCCTGAGAGTCAAGAGTCTGTGGTGAGGGTCGAGAATCTGCCTTGAGAGACACGAATCCCTCCTGAAGGTCTTGAATCTCTCCAGAGGGTTATGAATCTGTAACAAACGACCCTTTCATACTGAGGGTCTTGCTTTAATGGAAACATTGAAAAGCGATATGCTTGAGGGCCTTTGACCCTGTTTTAAGCTTTCCTTGTGGCAAGATGAAAACCAATGTGTTCCTTGCGATTTACACTGCGACCGGCCTTTCAGAGAAACCGGGTGGCCGAAGTAGAAAATAACAAAGGGAATGCACTATAGTCTTTGTGAATTGAAAAACATGTCAGAAAAATGTCTTGTTTATTACATTTAGCGACCTAAATCCAGCTCCCAAAACCGGTCCGTGAAACCATTCAGTTTTTACTTCCGACCGAGTTTTTAAGACAGGAGACAAGAGAAATGTAGATGTTCGACCCTTGGGTTAGCCAAAGGAATTCTCTGGCAACATTTTCACAAACTAGTTTCGGGTGGTCATGAAGAGAAAATGATATTGTTATAGAGTTGAAGTCACACACAAAATAGGCTAACAGACGATATGTCATCTCCGGTTCACAGGACGTAATGTTGTCGCCGTACGGCACAGACACATTACACACACAGGGGGCATAAAGCTACGTAAAACCCGAAAGCCAAATCTTCAGGCGGAAAATTTAGATCCTAGTTAAAAATTACACGCTTCAAAAACTGATGCAGAGGAATAGCGTGCTAAAACGAAGGCTACATAAAAGTAGAGCACAACCAGAATCAAAGCTTACAGCTGGGCGGCGAAATAGGTATTCTGTTTACGTCAAATTAGGTTAGCGAATGCCATATATCGTTTGGATAAGAATGGGTTAGTGAAATGGCACGGTTTTACCTTGATTTGAGAAAGGAGTTTCGCTGTATAATGTAGTTACCGCTGTGTCTTAGCGTGTCCTATTGTATATACATGTGTTCAACGTGATGACAACACAGTACTTGCTTTAGTTCTATGTCAGTGACGTCTAATAAATTGCATTTAACATCACTGAAATTTTGTTTACCTAATTCTGCTTAGGACATGGCGGTACACGGCGTGTAAGTTGTTATTTCTTGAACACTTACATTTACAGTTACAATAAACCCATAACTGAGGCAAGTGGACCAGAGGCCATCGTGTGACCATCTGCCAACTATCACACTGTCGTCGCTGTTCTGGTTTTTACTCTCTCTGTTGTAAACTTTCATATTACAAAACGTGCCTTAACATTGGGTGAAGAACCAGCCGGAGCGATGCGAGCCGGGTATATGATGGAACTGTATTTCACTCACCAGTCTTAGATAATCACAGACTTCAGTGAACAAAAATCGTAAGATTACCATGCATGGAAGTGAGATATGGTAACATTCCATTGAATTAAAAAAGATGTTCCACTCTTGCTTTGTTATATGCAATAGTTACAAAACACTTGGGCTCTGTCTGCTCTCTGTTGGTGTTTTAATGATATACAAATACAAATGTCAAAACGTGTGTGTTTTAATCACACAAACACATGGAAAAATGATAATGAAAAGAATGTTCAAACTCCCCTTTATAGAAAAGAAAGGAAAAAATACATGATTTGCATTAATTCAGGAAATAAGGGAAATGCTATAGACTGTAAATGTCGATGTTTAGCTTATATGCCTAAGATATTACTTGGAGATTAGAGTATTATAGTATTGGCCTGTATACTATACTTATACTTAAGTATATGTGTATATTTATTACACACACTTCTTTGAAGTTTCATCACCCATTAAACACGTTGAGCGTTGGTAATTTTACAGTGTATGGGAATCTTTCAGTACATAGGGATCTCCGACTCTATGGCGTCAGTCACTAACAAGCATTTGAGAGATACACGTAAGAAACAGACGCACCAAACACCAGTGTACATTCTTGCTTGCCCACTTCTATGTCCCTGTTAGTCAGCTAATCTCATTTATTTGAGGCAAATATTACTTTTGATGCTGAAGCTGTTGTCAGTATTATATCATCTTACCTTCAAAGCAAATTCAACACACCTTAGAATTCTTAGAATTTAGGTAAAATGCATAATTTAGACATGAGCGAAAAATAATTGTCATTTGCCGCAGTACCGCCACGAATGAAAACCAGATTTCCAAATCGAAGTCCAAACGACTATCAAAGTCATACATAAATACATCTATTTCAATGACCTTTCAAAAACATCGACAAAGGAATCAGCCGGAAGGTAGTGTCACATTGGTAACTTTATCTGAAAGACGCTGTATGTCTGTATGTATGTATGTATGCTTGGGGTTTTACGTCGTACTTAAAAATTTTTCAGTCATATGGAGTCCTTAGAATGTATCTGTCTTCTGTATCTTGTGGAACGGTGAGCCCATGTTGCCGAAGTCCTGCCTCCTCTGGAACATCATGCCGAAGACACCAGATATAAGACAACACCCAGTCACATTATACTGACACTGGGCCGACCAGTCCTGCTTTCTTGCTCTAACCTCTCAGTGCTGAGCTCCAAGTGAAGCAGCAACAAGTATCATTTTTAAGGTCTTTGGCATGACCCGACCCGGAATTGACCCGGATCTAATGACCTCGAGGTGGATGCTCTAACCACCAGGCCACCGAGACGGTCACGTTCAGTAATGTAAGAGTCTACGAATGATATTTAGTCCTGCTCCAGCGGCCAGACGGAGAGCTACAAGGGAAAGGCTAACCGCCTGTAGGTATTCACACCTACCGCGGAGTCCACGACAGTGCAGAAACCCTTCAAAGAATTTGCTTTACTTGGGTTGCACGGAAAGGTCTTAAATGATTCACCTGACAAATTAAGCGTGTTGCCATGACGTGTACTGCAAACTACTTTTGGTTGCTACGTCTTTTTTTAAATAACACACATGCTTGGCTGTAGTACTAAGCGAAATACCTTGGACGTGAATGTATAACTCAACAGGCCTTAGAGCATTCTATATTTAGTTCAATAACGCTCCGACTGACCACGTTAATAGAAAGTAAATACATCAAGCGATGATTGGGACAGAGGAAACACGTTTCAGATAAGACCTTATTTCTGGACGGTAATTTACCGTCTCAAATAACCTCAATCACTTACCTTCGCACGTTTTCGCGGCCAGCAGCTTTTTGATGGAATCCAGCGCCTCGAAGCTATCCACGGTAAACACGTATTCGTCTTTCGGTTCGCTGGCTATGGCGTTCAGCTCGTAGTCGTACACTTGGTCACCAATGCCGATGGCGAACAAGTTGATGCCAGATCTGCGGGCTAGGTTAGCCTCTAGTAACGTGGTCAGGGTGTTGTCGGAGCGCCCGTCCGTCACGATAATCCCCACGTGAGGGACGTTACGCCGAGCACCCTGGCGTTTCTTGAACATCCGCTTCCTCATGTGCCTAATGGCGGACGCCGTGTTGGTGTCTCCATGGCGTTGCTGGATAAGCCGAATGGCCTTCTGTAAGGAACGTTTCGTTGGGTAATCGATGAGTCGGAACTGAGGGTACACTTTGGAGCTGAATATTGCTACCCCGACTCGGATTTGGTTATGTCCGATCTGAAACATGTCTACCACATTGGACACAAAGGCCAGCTGCCTTTGAAAATTAGGCCCCCATATACTAGTTGAAGAGTCCAGAAGGAAGACAATGTCTGCGGGTTTATGTCCACAGCCAACATCAGTGATTTCTGTAAATATAAGAACAGTTACACCGTAGTCAAATGTGAAGGCTGACATGAAAAAGAATGAAAAGTTCATTATCCCAGAGAAGTTCCGACGCTTTAATACAACTATACAAATTTTCACTATAGTCTAAAAAATCCGTATATGTCGGGTATCAAATTGTGCTTGGGAGAGAGCAGGGACGATTCCGTGGCTGTGTTTCCCACAGACTCTAATGATCGCTGAAGTCATTTAGGATCATTATTTCAATACAAGGGAACAATAGTTGTTTATTAACTAACAGCTCAGTATTCTTCTCATATTTATATTAATGTTCCACAGGTCGCACTTCTTGAGAGATCATGGTGGAAATAAGGAGTCGACGAAACGCAAGGGGTCGCTTGCGCAATCTCAGATTCCAACAATAGTGTGTTCTTATCTGTATGACACACGTGGGAAAGTTCGTAAGTCACTTACCAAAGGTTGGTGATTTGTGCCGGGTATTCTGGTTTTCCCCATCAACAAAACAAATCGCTATTTTATAAGCGAAAAACTATTCAATATAGCGTTAGACAACAGTCAAATAAATAAATATACATATCCAATTATCATTTGGTACTAATGTCGTGGTATATCAGCTTCTCATACTTAAAACTGGTGTAACGATCAAATAATAAAACAAATGTGGTAGATCATAAAAACTTACCTTGTAAGAGTGTATTCCTCCAAAGGTTTTGTGAACTGACTTTCTGCAAGAGGTAAAATTGATGAATTAGGTCAGAGCGAGATCGTCTGTATGTCTTTGTACATTTAAGTACAAAGTGGACAAAACTTCATTCTATCATGCGTTCATTACTTACAAGTACCATATATCAACAATCAAGTTTTTAAAAGTGTTTCCCTAGAGATATGATTAAATGCGTATATTTTGAGACATAAAGACTTCATTCGAGGATTACACTTACTCCCAGATGTAATGAAAATGTAAACGTTTCGATGTTAAAACAGCCAGGTCAATTATTTCACCGATTAATTGCCGAAGGTATTACTAATTTGAAACAAGAAATAGATGAAGTGCGTAAAAACTTGGAGATTGGATGGCGGATCGAGAGGGATATAAATGGAGGTATTGTTAAATGTTGGGAAAAAAAGAATTTATTAACACACTCGCCTTGTGGTATATTGAAACCACCCATGGCTTGAAGAGTGAGGTTCTTCTAAACACTTGCTAAACCGTCTCGTAATTGAAGTGCCAGCTACATATGCCTCACTAAGCACTGGAGATGGCCCTATTATGTCCACGAGGTGTGCTGACAACTTTTAATAATGGACCTTGCTATGGGTGTCAGAAAGGGTTTAAGGCGAGTGCTAAGTTATTCTGAAGGTCCCTGCTTGAGTTGGAAGTTTTAGTGAGCCGGAAAGATGCCATGATTTCTTTTCATACTGCGCAGTGCACTGATGGGCACAAGGAAGCCTGGAAGTAATGTCAGACCAAATACGAATCAACGCATTCAAGGGCATTGCTGGTTACAGAGCTCAATCGGTATGTCAGTGTGAATTTTGTTCTTAGCCTCATAGTTTTACAGTGGCCTCAACTGGTGTAATTGATAACAAAAGACTCCCTCTGTCAAACCAAACCATGCACACCCGATTACGGTTAAGATCTAAGTTTCAAGCGATACGTTAAGACATTTGCATTTAAAATTGGCTTTTATTACACTGTAATAACAAGTGGTGAAATTTCTGTGGTAAAATTTGTTGCCATTTTGGGCTACACAGCAAGTTTTGTGAACAGCTGTCTTCTGAATGTAACTGTAGAATTACGAGCGCAGTTTTAGCAAATTATTAAGTTATTTCAGTGAAGTTATTAATTGAATATAAACATTTGGTTCACATATGTTCATCATACATGAGTCACTACATCACTCATGTAATATTACGCAAATGTCTTCCATCCTCACATGCCACGGGTTAGCCTCTATTCCCTTCCGGCCCGCGCTCCCCAGAGATATCTGGTAATAAATTGTAATAGGGAGAAAGTGCACGGAGTATTTATGAATTTTGGCTGTAATTTATGCTCCCTTATTAACATTGCGTAACCAGCAAAGCACTTACAGCTGATTGCACCTGCTCATCTACGCTCACAGTCATCTATCTATATATGTTGATTTGCATGCTTGAGTAGCACTGCACTAACAGCGTGTAGCTGCGGATATGCAATGAGATCACCAGAGATAAGGGGCTTATCGGGACCTGTTGACGTCGAAGGGGATTCATTAAAATTGAGGACGAGTAGACTAAACGTATGGTCGTGTGCAAGGTGGGGGAATAATAGCATGACACTACGCATGAAATATTTGCGAAACTTGTGAAATGAGCGAACACAAAATATTTGTGCAGTAATGAAATAGGTATACGGATTTATAAAGATATAAGAACATCTTTTCCTATTGATAGTCAACTGTTAATCACATATTATATCAACATATATTAACATATTAATCAACTAATGTGGAGAAGCAGAAGATAAGAAATCGAACAAGGCCACTGCAGTTTGGAGCAGAATAGTTCTTTTGCAGGATCATCGGAGTACGGCATAAAGTACTACTGCATACTGTTTCACAGCAACTTAAAGCAACAAATAAATCACCCCTAAATGCAAATAAAACTCAATACATGATATCAAACCCTACCGCAAATCCCACCCAGCAAATCTTCCCAGTTTAACCCTACATAACACCACTTTAAACCTTGTGTCTGAAGTTAAATTCCTCAGTATTGTTTTTAACGATAGGCTAACCTGGAGAGGCCACATCGCTTAATATCTAATAAAAAATCTAGAAACATCGGTATAAGAAACCATATTAGAAACTCTCGGAATAAAAAATCCTCATTTTGTATTACTCGCTCATCCTTCCATACTTATTCTATGCAAATCCTATCTGTTGTAACACCTTTCCAACTCACCTCCAGCCGTTTCCGCTCCTCTAAAACGTCTGTTGAGATACATTACATTTTCAAGTAGATTGAACATACCAAACCAATATTTAGAAAACTTAAAATTCTTAATATTTTCCAATTAAATCAGTTTTCCTCTGCTGTCATATCTCACAAATTTATGCATCCCCAACAAAATCTTCCTATCTATTTTCGTCTCCATTTGACAAGGCAATTAGATATTTAGAATTATCCGATCCGGAATCGCAACTTCAATCTGTACATCCTATCCTACCATACAAACTATTCCCAACGCACACACGCGTTAAGGGGGCTCGGGAATGGAATAAATTAACATACGACCTCAAGATAACAATTTCTTCTTCCCTTTTCAAGTCTAAATTAAAGACACATCTCCTCTCACATTACACATATGTGTTTTTATGTGTACTTATGTTCGGTATTATGTTATATCTTAAATTTAAAATTGATCAGGGGGCCTCCGTGGTTCAGTCGGTTAGCGCGCTATCGCGGCAAAATGACCGAAACTTCCCACCAATGCGGTCGCTGTGAGTTCAAGACCAGCTTATGCTGGCTTCCTCTCCGGCCGTACGTGGTAAGGTCTGCCAGCAACCTGTGGATGGTCGTGGGTTTCCGCCGGGCGCTGTCCGGTTTCCTCCCACCATATTTTTGGCCGCCGTCGTATGAGTGAAATATTCTCCAGTACAGCGTAAAACACCAATCAAATAATTAAATAAATAAAAAAATAAAATTGATCACTATATACATATGGCCTACCTTGTCACAATGCAACAGTTGTTTGGGGTGGAACAAGCCTTAAACTGGTTTTTATTCCCCCCACACGATTTATAACCAATGAATATATCTGTATGTTCTTGAAAATTTGTTGAATTTATAATCATCAATCAATCAAGTCAGATTATTGATTAGGCATCTTGCACAACGCAGTGCTCCAAACGCCGCTCTTCCCTCCGTCTATAAACATAACCATCGTGGTATAAGTAAAAAATATGGAGAACGGCGGTAAACACAACATAGGTAAATTATATTTCAAGGAATACCATTTTTAATCGGGACCATCCTTGATATGCATTCAAATTCCTAAATCTTAGGATATAAACATCTCCCATATTATCGTAACAGATTCCCTCCCACTCTCCCCCACCCTCACCCCATCCGAAACCTTGCCGCTAGTTCGATACAACCCGGTTAAAGTTTGTTTTATCCAATGAGAAATTAACTTCCCTGTCAAAAGAGGATATTAAGTGGAATTCATAACAATGTATCTAAGTTATAAATCATACCTAAATATGGCCACGTCATCAGATGACATTTATCTCGACCTTAAGCAACAAAAAGCCACCATGACTGACCTGTATTCTCGGCCATGACAATGGCTTGTGGGGGACCTTGTCTGTGACAGATACACACAGATACATACAGTGCCACACTGAAGAGGCTGACTGGACGGATGTGTCATAGCAACATACACCGTTCGGTTTTTTGAATTATGAACACAGGAACTGTGTACATACACATTACGATCTTAGCAATACACTGTAAATGTCGATGTTTAACTTATAAACACTTTTATGCATCAAACATTTAGCACTTGGAGCTTATAGCGTTATAGGCCAATATACATGTTTTAGATACTTATGTTTAATACTTAAATATATATATATATATATATATATATATATATATATATTTTTTTTTTTTTTTATTACACACGTCTGTTTTGAAGATTAATCACCTATTAAATGCGTTGAGCGTTGGTCATTTTAGAGTGTGGTAGCATATTGTACACAACCATATCTCAACGAGAGGAATGGAAAAAAGCATGACATTTTGGTAGAATGCAATAAATCAAAAGAGAGGAACCTGTAATCTTTCCATTCCGCTAGTCGCAGTCCTAAATCGTAAGGTACGACAAATCGTAGTGCGAAAGAGGCTTATCTGACTGAATTCCAAACCCAATCTGACTTCTATAAAACCAGACCGGAAAATCACTTTGAACATATTGCCATCAGTCAAGGCCACTATTGCTTTGCGGTTTCCTGATTTTATTTCCAGTTGCTAACATTTCTCTAAGGAACGTGTTGGCTTTCTTGAAACATTAAGTTTAACTATTACTATTTCTCACTTTCGGCAAATCATGCGTTACACGACTGCTTGCCACAACCTGCTAAATGATAGTATTTGAAATGCTCGTTTAAAACGTTCAGTGAATCGGCATTTTGACGATAGTGTTGCAGGCGACTTCAACGCGAAATCCCGCTTCTCAACGTGATTTCTCAAAATGCGAATCTCAGAAGGCAAGAGTTCATGTTACTGCAGGAATTCCACGCCCTCTACTCACAGGAAAGTATAAATCATCGCACAGAAGAGTGTTATTCATTTAGCAGCAATCATTATCTAGCCATACTAACATGGCACACTTTATGTAATGTAGAAATATTCCATTCAGCTGGGAAGCGTCTGTAATTTTCAAATTAAGCCTTTGAAAACGCCATGTCTGCACGGTTAGTAAAAGGGTCGTACAATCAGATTTTCACGCTAAAATACATGTGGAAAATACGCACAGGCGTATGAGTTACATCGCCATTAACACATATACATGGTATACTGCGTAACACCGTCTAGTCATACAGTGTGCTATAGTGGGACTATGGTGTATAAGTAATAGAGTCTCCACGCGCTACAACATACTAGCAAAGGCTGGTCTCATACATCGTGCTATAATGGGACAGTGGTGTACATATGTATATATGTTACAGATTAGCCAGGCATGACAACACCACACGCAGGCTAACCACAAGTCCACAGGGTTTCGCCTGCACTGTTACGGTGTTACAGATCAGGGTGCAGGTCCACTTATAACGAATTATTATGCGTGCGTCTGTTTACAAGAGACACCAGAACTATAATGCGGTTATGCCGAATGTTCAACAGTTAAAAGTTTTCATTTTTGCGAAGAAGAAAATGTCTTGTTTAATGATTTTTTTGAGTTGCTATCAATGGCACAACTGCTATGACAGGTATCAGCACTTCTCCTATCTGCGTTATTTAGGTGTTTACTTATTTTTTGTTTGTATATTTCTCTCTTTAAGGGAGGAGGCAGCAAATCAATAATACGCGGTATTAAAAGAAATCCCAAGACTTTTGTTTATTGATGATATAAATTTCAAATTTATCTGTCATCTCTGTTGATAGAAAAACACGTCTAAACTTATGCATTATATAGAAAACACGCCTTGTGTTTCGACGCAGCCATTGTTTGAGGCCATGCCACCATTAGCCAATCAAAATAGGTGACGTATAGGACGCACCATAGCTTTTTTTCTCCATGCGAACAAATGTTAATACCACAGTGGATTTTTTTTGTGATTTCTAACTAATGAAAGGCACACACATTAATATTCAGGAGTAGACATTTGACATTAAGTTTGTTTCATTTGACTAATAGTGAATTTTTAAGTTTTTCACTTTTTGTGCGTCTTTGAAATAACAGTCTATAACATCAGTACAATGCTTAACCCAGGAAGTATAGACCGGCGATTCGTTCAAAACGAAGAAAGCTGGCAAGTTTCTCTTGCACGCAATAGCCTGACAAAGTTCCATGTGACACTTAGACTCGTCCAAATAAAGGTTGAACAGGTAGTTGTCAAACATTTCCTGTGTCTCTATCAAATTAAAAACACATCATAACAATATTACGTGACTTCTTCGGACGTATCCAGTGTACTAGGTTGAAAAAATAAGGATAAACTTTCATGCTTTCAGGTTGGACTTCATAAAATCTGACCTTTTTTGTGATCGCCTTTGACCCCTGTTGTGCTTACAATGGTGCGAAAAAAAATCAGGAAAATGCTGGACTGGTTCAACATGACAAAGTTGCCAGTGTTACAGCTCCATTATTTTACCCCCCAAAAATCGTTACCTGTTACCCCCAAAGCAGGTAAAAATCATCTATATGTTAACTTTTATCCCTCAAATTTCTGGTGTATATATAAGGAAATAAAAAAAACGAAACTACTGTAGATATATACAAGAAAAATGTCTGGGCCGATTGTTTGAGAACTCGGCCTGAGGCCTCGTCCTCAAACAGTCGGCGCGTCCGTTTTGATTTTTTGGCATATACCTAAAGCATTTTCGCAAAATAGCGCTGTGAGGAGTTCGAGTAGTGGTTCTCTGTGTACGTCATTCTTATTGACCATATCTCTGAATATTGATACTTTTGCAAAATCTCCATGGCTCACAAATTATTTAGTGTTTGCTCTAAAACAGCAATCATGTGAAAGTTTTGCACTTGGATAACGAAAATAGAGCTGCCTTTACGACTTGTAACAGTAATGTTCATTTTTCTCTGCCTCTTCCTTTAACAAAAGGGAGTGTTGGATTTATGGATAAAGGAATCCAGGCAAAAGCACTGCACCTCCTCGGGTTCTTGACAAAGAGCCTAATGTGACACTACAGCCAATCCAAACGGAGGTAGATTCAAACATGCCATCTCCGTTGTCATGTATGGATGAGATGGATTGTTCTCCCATTATACGGACTGGTCAGAGAGAGCCCTTTAACGTCTGATAACAATTCATGTCAAAACATGCATGTTTATATATTGACTCGATAGGTGTTTTACGCCGTACTCAAGTACATGGTGGGAGGAAACCGGGCAGAGGCCGTGGGAAACCCACGACCATTCGAAGATTTCTGGCAGACCTTCCCACGCAAAACATGCTGGAGTAGACACAGATGCATGCGTATATTTTTATGTCCACTTTTCGGATAAAAATAAGACGAGCGCTACCTCACATCACATGTAGCATTTCACAAATAACATGGCATCACTAAGGCATCGCATGAAATGCATTTTTTCCCATTTCCATTCGCACTGATTGAAAATATTCTTGAGTAAGGTGCAAAACACCAAACAAATAAATAAATTAATAAATAAATAAATATAGCGAAAACGTGCATGGCTACATATACGGCATTAAACGATGGCTGTAAACCAGCTTTAAAATGCAACATTTTTGAATAAGACAAAAATTTACATTTTACACGCCAACGGCGGCTTCGTCCCTTTATATTATCCGGATCTTCGTTAAGCGAATCGTTTGTTGAACAGGACCCAAATTTGTAAACCACACAGAAACTTTCTGACACTGATAAATGATAACATCTGTCTGTATCACAGTGCATCTATATTATGAATTAGCTCCTGTCAGAAATTTTTAAAAAAGTTAATGTGACCTGCTTTGCGCTATCCCATATGCACGTATACTGCATGCAGGTATGCACATGATATAGCTTAAAGTATATGTAGATGGGAAAATGCAGAACATAAAAAGTCATAATACGAGAGCATATTCAAACATGCTATGTAAGAACTTCATACCTTGATAGGATTAAGACTCTGCTTAAGAACTGCAACCTCATACCGTGATTGCATTAACAGTTGAACGTTTATGAAAACCGCATCTTTATACCGTGATTGCCTTAACACGATATATAAGAAATTCAACTCTTTACGGGGACTATCCTGACTATATAAAAGATTCTGCTCTATACCGTCACTGTACTAACATGCTATATACGAAATACAGCTCTACACCGTGACTGTACTAACATGCTATATACGAAATACAGCTCTATACCGTGGCTGTAATAACACGCTATATACGAAATACAGCTCTATATCGTGACTATGCTAACACGCTGTATACGAAATACAGCTCTATACCATGACTTTGCAACACGCTATATAAGAAATACAGCCCGATATCGTGACTGTAATAGCACGCTATTTAAGAATACGCTTTAAGAATATACCCCGACGGTGTTGGCACGCTGGCTATGATTTATTTAATTCATTAGTGTTTTACGCCTTACTCAAGAATATTTCACTTATACGACAGCGGCCAGCATTGTGGCGGAAGGAAACCGGGCAGAGCCCGCGGGAAACCCACAACCATCAGCAGGTTGATGGCGGACCTTCCCACGCACAGTCGGTGAGGAAGCGCTGGTTAAGGACTACAGCTACATGTATGTACAGTAAAGTGTGTCATCATGGGATGTAAAAAACACGTCTCGACCATTTAGCGACAAGGGTTAATAAGTGCAGAAAAATTAAACATCTATCTGCATTTCCACTGCTAGCTCTCAGTGTCAGTGTGCATGTGTTTCCTGAAGCTGATTGCAAATATTATCGCCATATGTCCCACAGCCTTTCTTAAACATTAAATTAGTGCACCCCAAGAACTTATATCTCACAGAGGAAAACGCCCATACCCCTTACATATATACACAGCATGTAGAGCTATGCGTATTAAATTATGTGGATTAATATTGTATATATATATATATTTTGCATAGAGGCATTAGAATATTATACGTGTATCATTGTACATGTATGGGTGTATTACTGTGTAACAGAGATATCACTGAAGCCATATTAAAGCAATATAGAAATATTGTTGTATGTGTACATTACTGTATTATAGAGATATCACTGCATTAAAATATTACTGTATTATAAAGGTATTTTCGTATAGACATGTTACTGTGTTTTTGACATATCAATGTAAAGGCATATTACAGTACTTTTGATAATCCACTGTACTGGCATATTACTGTATTACAGAAACATCATTAGGCATATTACTGTATTACAGAAACATCATTAGGCATATTACTGTATTACAGAGATGTCATTGTACGAGTAATTCCAATGGCGTGTGGTTACAAAACTGTGTAAGTCCTTAGTCCTTCATTAACACACATTCACATGGTTAGCGGTTTTTCTTACCATTATTAAATTTTTGTAAAAGTACACACTTAATACTTACCCGTGTCGTGTCCTTTGTGACCATCCTCGAGTGTTGTATGAAATTGCGCATTTATATAAATATGACGTTTGTTGGGCCAATAGGTGGGATAAAGAAAAAATAATAAAATATTTCATTTTTTGTGTGTGCTACTTTTATCTAGTTTGACAGGTTGTATAGGCGACCAGAGCTCTTGTCCTGTTGCCAAACCACCGTCACTGGTCCCATTTTGAAGTTATAAACCTGTTTACGCATGTTAAAAGCCACCGTTGCCCATCGGCTGACTTGTAACCTTTAGAATAGTACAGGACTGAGTTAGTAGGTACAGTCTGGGCATGGCTTCAGCAACTAGTTTTAAGACTGTCTACAAGTACTAGAATTCTTGTGCTGCGGAATCAAGTGTTCTAAATCGGTAGCTTTTTCAAACGCCTTCACTATAATGTATAACTGACTACAGACACAGTCAAGTAAAAAGCTGGTTTGTTTAATAGAAATAAGCCCGGTGATAGGACAGACCCTTGTTTGGCATCCATCCGCTAAGGCAACAGTTTTCTTTAGTGTATGAAGTTCTAGCTTAAATTCAGTTTTGGTTTCCTCCTACCTAAGGATGTTACTCAGTCAAAATTTTAAGATCAAAGAAAATGCCGGATTTCCTACAAGGTGTTCACAGAGTTGAAGTGTCGGGCACCCTGGTGTAAACGTACCCTACTAGCCGGCCTTCTAACTATGCATACATGCTGTGTTTTATTATACATTCAGCCCACAAGGT
Organism: Acanthopleura granulata; assembly: GCA_016165875.1. Classification (NCBI taxonomy): domain Eukaryota; kingdom Metazoa; phylum Mollusca; class Polyplacophora; order Chitonida; family Chitonidae; genus Acanthopleura; species Acanthopleura granulata. The sequence continues at coordinate 8,141,869 of JABBOT010000009.1, read as the reverse complement.
GACAGCTATGCATTTATGAGTCCGGTTTGCTATCTGGTTTTGAGGCACTGTTACACTCAGGTCTGACATACACTTAGTATACATGGCAATTCATTCACTAACGCGGGAGACGGGTCAGCCTATATCTATCCCTCACCGCATAACACATGTCATTGCCCAACGTCAACTGAACAGTTTACTTTAAAAGTAAGCCCAATCCCTCACAAACAAAATAACCCAGTGCACGCATCGGTTGTATTCAGTATTGAAGGGTATACTCAGGCGAAGCGGAAAAATTCACTGCAAATTTATGTGTCAACTAATGAATCGGTGACGGATCAATGCACATCAACAGTCTCAGCATAGAGGCCCCACTATTTGAACTCGGTTATTTGATTGCGGCTTTAACACCCTCTCCAATAATATTTCACTTATACACAACGGCGGTCCATAAGGTTCGCCAGTAACCTGCGAATGGTCGCGGTTTCGCTCCGGGCTCTGCTAGGTTTCCTTCAACCATTATGCTGGCCGCCGTCGTGTAAATGAAATATTCTTGAGAACGGCGTTAAACACCAACCAAATAAATAAAGAAAACCTAGAACATTTTCCTCCCAGCCCCACCGCTTCCCAGGAAAGATGTCAAATTCTTGAATTAAAGGGGCAATCAAAACCTCTCATGGGTCCTTTAAGCATATTGTATGATTCCATGTCTATGCCATACAAGTCATCCGTCTCGATCTCTACATATAAAACTACATCAATGCGGTTAAGAAATCGCAATCCTACTCGAAGTATTAATTGCATAGAAGTTGCCTTTCCTGAATCAGCTTCCATATTAACGTGTAAACAGATACAAGATCGGAAAAAAAGAAGAACAGATGAAACCAAAAAATAACATAGCAATCAAAGTTATAGTGAAAAAAGACACGCATGTTGCGACATATTCTAAAAGTCTACGAGGAAAAGTTGAGTGGGAGAACCAAGAGATTCACGACAAGAGAACAGAGGGCAATTTAAATAGGATTATGAATTATTCCACAGTCTTCACTTCAAACCCCTACACAGACATTTAAGTGAAGGTTTTTGCGATAGAGCGGTAAGAGAATTGGCCTTGTCAAATTGTTGCTGCGTACATACGTGGGCGTGCAATATAAGCCAAGTCTTATCTACATTCCTAGATGATGCTCTTCAGTATCTACACACTAGTGCATCTTGAAATCATCAGAGCCATGTTTCAACGCCACAACTATCTCAGCTTAAAACTTCAAAACGTGGCGAGCAAAACCCTTCCAGGAACCATGGTCATTTGGAAACTTTTACATTCCACTGTATAAAATGCAAGATAAATGTCAGCACTCGCAATTAAGCAAATAAAAATCATAGTGTTTCCGGTCGTAAATTGTATGGTATCTGCCTCTGCTAAGACAACGCTGTAATGCAAACACTTTCTTAAGAAAGCAACAAAAAATAGGACATACTAGCTCTTGAATCTCACTGTAGCGTTTACCCCACCTACGGTTATTCACGGCGTGTGCCCAAGGTAGTAAGCTGTTCCCTTGAGTAATAACATACACAAGAAAAATGCAAGAGACCTGAGGCTGTAGGCTCTAAAGTTGTATGGTTACCTTTAGCCTCGAGAACATTATAAGAGTAACAGGTACCATGAGCCTGTCTGGCATGTAGAAAGAATGTACGGTAACCTCTTCGCAAAATTATAATTCTTTGCAAATTGAAGACGAGTATCTGAACTAGAAAACTTCTGTTTTTGATATTAACCAAATATATGGAAGTATATGGCAAATGGCTACCGAAACAAGATGGCACTTTAGTAATAAGTTCAACTTTAGTAGGTAAACACTGATTCTAATCCACACTTAATCCAGCGTCACCTCAGGATCACTTAGTGAATATATGCTGGGACATGCTGTACGGCCATGCTCACTGCGAAATGCTGGAGTACAGAGGGCAGCACTTGATATCGGGTCAATCCTCATTGCGCTTACATGTCATGCGCTTGGTAACCAATGATGAAAGGGAAATGTACAGAGGTAACATAATGAACTCTTTTACAATAACCAGAACAGAAATTACATGCTCTCGCACAAAGTGCAGAGCCAATGGCAAAGATTTTGCAAAGGGGAAAAGTGTTTGCACATTGTAACAAAAATGTCCTTGCCAAACATTCTCTCCTGATTGACCACACGGCAGTTTTAAATCTCCCGAATGTCCTAAATCTGTGAAAGAAATGTGAGTGGATAATCTTAATTTGGTTTCTTCTCTATGTGTGCAAAGATGCGGGGAGGGGGGGGGGTAGTCGCTGTTTTGATTCAGCATATCAATGGGCAACTGTTCAGCTTAGAGCTGACGGCCACGTGGATAGCTAACTCATAAGGGACCGAGACAGCCGAATATAGCATCTTCGTCACTACCTCATGGAAGGTCAACAGGTGACACAGGATCGTGTCAGAAGCAATTTCTTCTTTTGATCTCAGTTAAGAAAGTGAGGCATCAGATAGACTAAATTGTTTCCCTAGGGAATTTATCTTGGTATCTCGGATAGAATCCGATAACAGAAACCAGGTCCAACTAAACATCCCCCTGAAAGTTTAAGGTGATCTGTGTACCTTATGTTTCACTACGAAATGTCATGATATCTCGGATAGTTTCCGAGAACTGAACCCAAACCCGAGAAAACAACACCTGGGGGTTGTGGAGGATATCAGTGTACCAACAAGGTCCTCTTTAGCAGGTGGGAGTTGGTATGGGAGAAGCAGGGCCAAGAAAGCGCTTATAATCGAAACTCCAGCCCAGACTCTGAAAACATTTCTCAAGTATGTCATTATTAAGCGATCGTTATGTGGTTAATAAATTCTCGCGGCTGGGCATGGAACAAGCGGGAGCCATTCATGATAAACATGTAATTAAAAATGTCAATTAAACAGAGTTAGATAGATGAAAAATGGCAACAAATAGTTGAATGAGCTGAACTTCAGTCTGAAGCCAAGCTCAAAACACCTTCTGTATTGCTTTTCGTCTTATCTGTGTCGCATGATTTTCCGCCAAAGTTCAATAAAAGTGGGCAAACCACAAATCGTGTTCTAAAAATTTCCTTCGTTCTTAAACTGCGCGTTATGTCGATGTTATAAGCTTTGACAAGAGTCACAACTTGCTTTGTAGAATCGAACCCTGGTTCTTAAGGAGCTTCCTAAGCCAAAATGGAAAAAAATACATTCCAAAAGTATACATTTTTAAGGCGGGAACACTAAGTTTGATGAACGAAAAGCACGTGTTTCTGCTTGGAAACATCAGCAAAATGTAAAATCTTGAGAATGATGTCCTGTTTACTGATACAATACTATAGTCGATGGTTTCACTTAGTTATACTAATGTATGTATTTAGTCAAAACACGGCAGAAAAAGTTTGATGGATGGGTAATCAAGGCGCAACTGACGTGTGACAAGATAATTGAGATGGATTACAAATGATTGCTTGTCCGATATGTCGATTGGTTGAATAACAAACCAGTTAGTACATTAAAGCATCACACTTTATATTGACCAAAATTAAAAATGTGCAGAAGCATAAACGTAAGTAACTGTCTTCTCTTTTGCACAGGTTCAAAGGTGTCACCTTAAATAGATCGATTTCTTTTCGGTATGGAAATGTATTTTAACTGATTATGGCAATAGATGTTATAAACTTACTATAACAAACCTTAATTGTTATACTGCTCTTTTATTTTAAACGATACCTTCGGAATTAGCAGAACCATTAACATATTTTATTGTTGTTTAACACCGTGTTCTAGAATCTTACTTCACTTGTATGACTACGGTCAGTTAGACTTGTGCCAAGAACAAATCACCCCTCCTCCAGAGGTCGTACGCTGAAGTGGTTGTGTAAATGGCGTTACCTAATAATGCTCTTTAAAGACTTAACAGTATCTGATTGTCATTAAGAGATGCAAGTACAGGTAAGTATGGAATGTGATAGTCTTTAACTTACCGATAACATCACCGCAGAGAGTAGTAAATTCCACAAAATAACCCGTGCCATTTCGAACAAAACGAGCGTCGTCAGTTACAGAAACTCAAAACTTTTTGCGAGGGTATAATATCACACCCCTCACAATTCCCAGGTAGGCTAACTCAGGGCAGGCCTTGCACACTGAGCACTGGGGACGACTCCTTGTAGTGTATGTTCCCTGTGTACGTGTATATGTGTGCTCGGCACTCACGGCTCCCGCACTGCCGCAAGGTAAGCTCCTAAAATCGCCGGCCCAATCTATATCCACTTCTCAATGAAGCGTATCGAGGTCTATCCTTTGGGCCACGAAAATACGAATGAGCTTGTCAGCGTGTATTTTATCCCGGTATTAAAGAAGCACAAACTTCCCCCAAAATATCTGTAATATCGAAGCTGTGGTAAGCTGTCTCTCTCTCTCTCACTGTCTGTCTATACTAGCGTTTACTGTGACTGCTTTTGAAGAGCCCAGAGGTTGGCAGCCGCTGGCTGGGGTCGCTCTAGGTTGACTGCTGCTCAGGGTGGTTTATTCTACAATGTCCCGTCTTCACCTTGTTATAAAGACTCTAAAAGATCGCTTGGACAAACTGTCATACCCTTACCTTATTAACGCTACCCCGAACATCCAATGAAATTTTAGCCGAAGAAGAAATGAAATTGAGAAGACGACAAAATTGGTCGAGACAAACCACGTGACGTTTGATTGATGGCTAAACGGTAGATGCTGGCAGGCGTTCTGCCCCAGGTTAGAGCACAGACGTTGGCTGTTCGACCAGGTTATATTTAGCCATGTCATTTTTGGTGACCCTCATAATTCAGTAAAATACACGCCCAGAAATACTCTCCCTAAATATAAAATGAAGTCGAAAGTCTTTTTAATTAGCCGTCAGCTTGGTATATCACTGTCTACTTGTCACTGCCGCTGCCTTCGCGGAATGCGAGCTCGTGGAAAGAAGAACAGAAAGCGATAAGCTTTCCCGTATTTCTGGCACTCCGTGGCCATTTCATTCATAAAATATCGCCTGTAGATCTATCGTTGACCGTAACCCAATGCAGTGAAGCAGCTACAACCACATATGTAGATACAGCTAGTGAAAATCGCTGGAAGAATATATTACACCCCCTCCCCCATCCTCCAATCAGTACGTTTGGAAAAGTGTCCTGGTTTCCATCACGACATCGCCCTGATTCCTCCTATCATGAAAGTGAAATATCCTGGAATGCGACGAAAAGCAAGAAATTAAATATGAAGACTACAGCACAGAAAGTAGACCCAGAGCAGTAAGAACAGTGTGATAGTTGACAACTGATAGTCGTTCATATGGATGTTTAAAAAGTAAAATCTTACATCTCCCTAGCACCATGGCTTAAGCAGAAGTAAGTGAGGTAAATGAGTGATATTAAATGCAATTTATTGGACGTCACTGGTCTAGAATTACTCAAAGCAGTGTGATATCATCACATTTAATGCATTTATACACACTGATATAAATATTCCTTAAAAGATTAGAAAAATGCATCTGTAGAGAATGAGTTCACACGTTACTGGACAACCCAGCGTGGAGTTCATTAATTCCTTATCAGAAGTTGTAGATCGACATATATTAAGTTTACTCCTCCCCTAAAATATTGCTTTTGTACTTTTCTTGTAAAAAGTAAACAAGCACGATTAAGGTGGCTTGTAAATGCTTGTTTATTTTTAATTCTGTTACTCTTATCTTTATATGATTAGTTGTTACACGCTTGGACAGGAGGCGTTATAAAATGATGACAGGTCACAGCCCAGTGAGCACGATCACTAAGCGACAACATTATGTCGCTTGCCGAGGATCATTTTCAAGATTCATTATTCTCCAGCATCATCGTCCTTTATGTGTGTGTGTGGTGGTGGTGGGGGGGGGGGGGCGAAGAGGACAGCGTAATGACTCAGATGCCTCTCACCAATTCGATTGCTGTGAGTTTAAGCAATGCTGACTTCCTGTCCAATAGTATGTGAGAAGGTCCGCCAGCATTCTGCGGATGGTCATGGGTTCCCCGGACTCGGGTGTCTTCCTACCATAACGCTGGCCGCCATTGTATAACTGAAATATTCATGAGCACGGCGTAAAACACCAATCAAGTAAATAAGTCAATCAAATGCTTTATATGTTGATCAATGTAGACTAGTGACAATCGCAATTAATTTCAGTGCATTTCCTCTTAACTAATTCTGTGTAAGGCATGGGACGGAGTATCTCGCTACATATCCAGTTATAGTAAGACCCGAACTGAGACAAATTGACGAGAGGCCAAAGTTCGCTAGTTACTGTAATGCATGGGACCATTTGCCAGCTCAGTAGCGTACTCTCAGCGGTACTCCGCATGCACTCCCCGTACTGCTGTGGTTTATATTCGGGTATAATGGCGCATAATCTCGTTTGCCCCGCGTTATCCAGCCGGCATTCATTGAACAGGTCTCAAATTCACTTCTTCTAAATTCGGCTGCTCAAATTCCTGATGTACATGTGAGTAAATTCTAATTAACATATGGGGGTATGTGTGCTTACCCTGTAAGATCAAGGAAAACGTCTTAACGGGCAGACAGTAAAGTTCATAGTCATCAAATGCATGCTTTGTGATTGCAGTATTGGAAACTGCTTGGCTCTTGCGTTTCAAGATTTTCCGCTAAATGACTTATAATGTGAGGCAGTGCGAAGTTATTGCAGGATTGAACGCATGCACTTTTCGGTGTACAAAGTCGAAAACATGAATCACCAGATGAACACACAACAACATCCTCCACAGCTTGGACCCGAATTACTGTAGGCTTGAAATCTCTATCGTTCGTCTATAAATTCAGCTGCCTCTCTTGATACTGCAGAGCTATTGTTCAGTACGGCACTGGGCCCTAAGTTGTCCTTACTCCGCGGTTTGGCATACTATGTCCGCAGTGTTTACCACGGGGTCGGGTGTCCCGGTCGTCAGAAATGTAGTGGTTGGGTCAAAATTACTCCGTTGGTTTAGGTCGTCATGGGCTTGTGTGACCTTTATATAACGCTTTTTGGTATAAATAAACACTTAGTTTATAGCTATTGATCCTACTCTGCTATGAGACTAAGTGCAAATAATACTGGTATAATTTGCCTGTTGGTTTTCGGTTCGGAGAGCCCGTCCAATTTTGTCGGCCCGTCAGAATTGTAATACATCAGCGTTGAAAGTAAAAGTGATGTGAAATGTCTAAATAACGCTGACCTCAAAGTAAGGTATGACCACTTGGTGCCTTATTTTGAGGTCAATGGTTTTTTTCTCACAGAACTTTTCATCGCGTATATGTAATAACAGAAGTAGCCTACAGTTGTCTATATATCGACAAAGAAAAAGAATGAGAAAATAATCGTGATAATCGTCTAATCGTAATAATACAAGCCTTTCACCCCATACACAGTGTCTGGCACTTTTAGCGATTTCCACCAAACCCTCAGAGCAATTATTTGGGAATATATACTTTACTGATTTGTATTTGAAATTTTATGTTATTTATTAATATTCACATTGTAGTGACTGTCACATATAACAAAAACTGATTCATTGGCAGGCTGAATAGAAGATATTACACGCTATATAACCCAACACTATTAAGTCCTCTGAAGCAAACCGTGAGTGTTCAGTTGTGAAAATATCCTACAAGATATCTTCACCCAAACAGCTACCAGAAAACTCTGACACCAAATTCAAAAGCAAACTGAAACAAACGAAGTTTCAGTACTTCGAAGTCTGAGCAATTGACTGGCGTCCTCTAAAGTGAATGGTGACAGAAGAAGATGTGCAAAATTTCTGCGCATATTATCTCTTAGCAGAAGTTTGTAAATTACCACCATAAGGCGACACACATCCCTCCTCGCTGTACTAGTCTCCGTTGAAAAATCTGAACATTCCTTGTTCATTAAAATAGAACATGCATGTACTGACATTTGCAGACATTCGAGGAATTACTTATTTACCGTCTCTGATTGTTTTACGCCCTGTTCTCTAAAAACTACTGTGTACGAGTGGTACACATTATTGGGGCAAAAATGAACATGCACGTCAGTTTAGTGTGCCGGCTTAACACAGTTTCTTTCATTTTTGGACTAGTGTAGCACTGATGCACATGCAATGTGGCTGTGGCAAATTTGTGCGCAGTTGTTTTACAGAGTGTTCGCGAGTAATTCGCTTATATACGACGGCGGTCAGTGTTATAGGTAGCTAAGGGGAAACCAATCCCGACATTTATTGCCTATCGCCGAGTATTTGGCAACCCTTTTCTGGCGCATCAGACTGATAGGGTGGAGGAAACCCATCAGAACCCAAGGAAACTACTGCACCTCAACGACGAGCACGTCCCAAGCCTTCTGACATGTAAGGTTTATAGATGTTATAAAAAGGCGAGTAGAACATACAGAGAGTAAAACCTGAACACTGACGACAGTGTGATAGTTGGCAAATGGTCACACCTTACTGGTGAAATCCGGCCACTTGTCAGTTTCTCTCAGTTAAGGTTTCATCCAAAGTGTGTTTAAGAAGTAACAACTTACATGCCCCCTTAAACCATGGCTTAAGCAGAATTAGGCAAAAAAAAACCTAAAGAACACGCAATTTATTAGACATTATTGATCTAGAATTACTCAGAATGCTGTATTGTCATCACAAATCGCTTAGAGAACTTTGTCGCGTTCAAGCCTTCTCAGGCATATGGCTTATAGATGCTGGGAAATCTGTCAAATCCCAATCTGAAGGAGACCCTTGTACCTCGTGAGTGCCTGGCCAACCTTCTGACATAAAAGATTACAGAGAAGAAAAACAGAGCAGAGACAATACAGTGTGATAGTTGAAATGTGGTTACACGTAACGGATGAAGTATGGTCTCTTGTCAACTTTTACAACTGTTCGTGTACGCTAAATACTCATGATGTATACGGCTTATTGGGTTCGCCGAAACCAGCCAGAGCCATACGCGCTTGGCATAAGGCGGAAGGTTTGTAAGGCGTGTCACTCAGGTATAAGGACACGACGAACTGCATCACCGGTGAAGGGCTTGTCACTGTCAGGGTTCCCTCATTTTTGTTGTTTTGATGAACCAATCAACCTACCTTACCAGCGAGGGTTCACAACGCAAATTGGAAACAATTATGTCAAATAAGTAGTTATATCCATTACTGTTACATATAACAAACTTGGATAGTTAGCTAATTTGCTCTCAGCCGCACTGCCGCTAACAATTGCTCCCATCTAATTACCTGGCCAAACTATTACCTCTAATTATTTAGGAAACGCCCTTCTGTTTGGTTCATGTTGCACAGAAAGCAGGATTTAACCACAGCAAAAACTGTTTTCGAGCAAGGCCAAGTTTAAGTATTGGTCATAAAATGTTACGAAAATCGGAATGCGATGATCGAATATCTTGAACGTGCAAATATCTGACTTATTCAAACCAAATTGTTTTGAATCAAAACAGATTTTAAAAAGATAGTAAAACACATGTAACACTGAACCTAGCCTCTTACAAAATGCCAGTTTGATTTTGATTCACCGCGCTATAGCTGTGTTACGCATGGAAAATTGCATATTCCACCCTTTTGTCGAAAAAATTATTACGGTGAATGCCTTTAACGTCATCCATAATGAGCGAGGAATAACCATATTCGGGTTCCACAATAGCGGCAGGGAGGTATATGACAAAAATGTGAATGTTTCCTGAAACCTTCCTTTAATAAGAATTTGACATTCATAAATTACACATTCACAGTTTTCAACGTGCATGTTTACCCCAAGAACGTGTCGGTATTGGACAGAAAAGCAGGCTTATAAGCATACATTAAAGAAGGCCATCTTATAGTGTGAATATTTGTTAACATTCGCTTTGAATCACCTTTGAGATCATGTGGGTGTACAGTGAGGTAGAGAAGCCGTATTCAAAAGCTTCTGATCTACCTTAGGTAGAGTATGTCGGTGTTTGTGTCCGCTTTGCAGGGTCACAAAGCACTACTTTGTAAGTTGAACAAAGGCAACAGTTCACGGGAACGCTGTTCTGATTCGGCTACTCGGGGTAACATGTAATGTGACATGTACCGCATGTACAACGCCTTGTTGACTAGCGGTCAATCGGCCCTATTTATTTATGTTGTTTAATGAACAACGGGCTTTTTACAAACACCAACAAACGGTGATCCCCGCGTTCTTCATGTCCATGGAACTCCAGTCCGCCCTTAATGTATATATGCTAGGTTTTGGTCGTTCAACTGAACAGAAATATTACATACTAAAACAGTTCATATATTTATATTCATTCTTGTTTAACGCCATGTTCTAGAGCTTTCCGCATTAGATGGTGCATAGTGGTCAGTTTATGGGTGGAGTGGGCCACTGACCGCAGCCGACACAGCGATAGCGGGATTCGAGCTGGCGACTGCACTGCTCAGGAGTTGATTGACTTCTGGGGGAAAAACGCTTTATACCGAAGAGCCAGCTAAGACTCACTATTCAAAACAAATATTCATGCCCATCTGAGTATGTCCGTCAGTGAATTTTTTCATGAGTTTGAAACAGAAGATTCCAGAGAACAAGGCTATGCCTCAGAAAGGCTTTCTTACAACTGTTCGAACATAAGGCAGCTGCCCATCCTTACCTATGCTTTAATGCCTTTTGATAAAATTTGACTGACGTATGTCACATAAGATACAGGTAGATGTGCTTTCTTTTGTCTTTTGTTGGTGCCCTGCTATAAATTCTAAACAAAGCTTTGTATATAGTTGAAAAAGTTGTGATTACTAGAGACAAATATGCAACTGTTAAACACAACAGAAATCATGTCCTATAAAACCAAACCGGTAACACCTAATCGGTGTAAAAGAGTACAGCTTAAAGAGTAAAACCAGAGCAGCGACATTAGGTGAAAAATGTATTTTACGTCACTGGTCTAGAATTACTCAGAGTAATAGTGGAATGGCGTGTTGGCATTCAGCTTTAGCTGCTTGGCAAATGGATATAGTATACTTCTGATCATAGTCATAAAAGAGACAAACTTCTGCGTAGGTGTACTGTGTTAAATGTCGATTAACTTGTAATATAAATATAAAAGCTAAAACATTGTTTTAACATCATGTAACTGATAAAATGTTTGGGTATCCAACCTTAACTAATTTGCGCTGTGCATGTTTACTTAATTTGTAGGGTAAACTTTAAAATGAGACAGGAATAAATTTTTATGTTACTAGGCAAATGCGGTTGTGTATTTCATGTATTGCTGTGCATAGTCTGTCTTAGGTATAGGGCTGTCATGAATGAATGCCCCAGAAAGTAACTAAAAACTGTATCATATACCACTATTTCATGATAACATGACTTGTCCTATTTCCTTTACTTTCAGCTAAGATGAAAAAACTATGGCCTTAACCCACTTTTGCCTACATATTTACGATTGACTGAAGCATTTCGCCCACCGGTTTTGTGCAGGCACTGACCACAGAGGTTTGCTGTTTGGTAGGGATTAGTCTGCTCCGAAGACACCACATACGAAGGCTTTCCCCAGTCCCTGCAGCGTTTTCATTCCTTAACAAATTAAGGTGTAGGGAACATCACTTTTGCATAGAGCATTGATTTAAATTTTTCAGACGTTACTTATTCATTGGATTGTTTGATGCTTCCTAAATATCAGAGGGTGGTTAGATCTAACTGTTTGAATGTGCTGAGAGGACTTGAACCTGTATCGTCATTAATCTCGGGTTTATTGGCCGTGTTTGATGCCGAGAAGACCGCTTTCTTCGAATCGCATGAAGTCTTGTCAGGTACCCGGCCTATGTGTAACACTGTGTAAACCAGTGTTCTACTGGTGGACTGTTAGACCTCGAGGCATTTACCCTTGACACTGTTTTCATGTAAGTGTTGACTAAACTTGATGACGATTAATGTTGAGTAATTGTAGACCAGTGACGTCTGATAAATTGAATTTAACATCACTGCATATAATATAAACTAAATCCGCTTAAGCCACGGTTGAATTGGTGGGGGGGGGGGGGATAAGGGGCATCAATCCGGATTTCACCGGTTGTGTGTGACCATTATCACACTGTTGTCGATCGGCCTGTTTATGTCGATGCCTTTTGTACTGCATAATTATTAACTCATTCATAATGAGTTTTAGGACAGCCTCTTAGAAATTCAAACTGTTTAAAAACTCTGACATTTTCTGAAAACGGGTCGTTGTGGCCTGCCTAGAAGAATCAACAGGTTTGCTAAACCTGACGGTCAATACATGAAAGGGAGAAATCCCTTGTGTAAAATGTGTAAAGAAAAAGTTTCGCAGTCAACAGTTTGCAATGATGCGGAAAACGAACAGGGAATGCCCTTGGCGCATAACTTTAATCGATATACGTTGTGTAAATCGTCATTTCCACTCAAAACCACAGAAAGTAAATATACATGTGCAAGACGCATATGACCCTGTGAGGCGGATTTTACACGTAAAAGTGTCCAGAGCCCTCACAAACAGAGTATCAAGTCTCTGAGATTCAAGGCGTGAACTCTTACGTTGTCGGAGCTTGTGTTGGGGAAGATGGACTCTTTCTATCGTTAGACGCTTGTTGATAGGAACGCCTGGCACGTCGAGAAATTTATATGTATGTGAACACTGGAACTGGATACCTGAAATGAGCGAAGTTATTCCGTTAAACCGGTCTTTGAAAGAGACTAGCCCCTTCCCTGGTCATAAAATCTGTCGCTTTGCGGTGAAACTAGGCGTGATGATTCGTTCCGTAAGATAAGCCTGGCTGGATAAGAATCAGGAGAGGTTTATGCTGTACAGTCCAGAATAACGAAAAAAGACTTCAAATATCTGCCGAGAAAAAACAGTTGTTTTTATTGTAAACATACAGATGGTCAACTACTTTTCTGGACGAATGCAGCCGGCAGGTTATATTCACATAAAACTTTCTCTTAAGCATTCTGCCATTACAGCTAAGTTTCTGCAGGCCAGCTGTTTCTTTTTGTTTGATGCCACCCACTCACGGACGGCAAACCTTACTGAAGAACCCATCAATGACATTTGATGACAAGCGTACATGGACCCAGTGCACGTGTACTGAATATTAGCCACTCCTAAAAAGTTTTCCTTCACCATATATACTTTTTGTGATACAATCTAGCTCCTGGAGTATTGTGACGTACGTATAGTGAACATTTAGGTCAAGTGGCATCACCATATGTTTAAATTCTTTACATAATTATTTATATAGACAGACGTTTCCGCCATTAACTGGCAGCAAATTAACAAAATAGCGAAAGACTAGAGAATAGATTGTACACTAGAGCACCTACTACAGCGTGACACTTGTAGTTGACAAATGGTCACACGTAGCCAATGAAATCTGGATTCTTTTCAGCTCAGGTCTTGTTCGAACTTATACACCCCTTACATCATCATGTTGTGTCGCGCTAAAGGTGGATGGACACTAAAACGCAAAACACATTTTGTATTCAGCCCTAATTCATCCATAATGAACCCGAGGCAAACCCACCGAACCGCCCCATTATAATCGTAGCCTTCTTCGCTATTTCATTACAACGATAGGATCATTTGAAGTCTGGCAAACATCTGCTAGCATTTATAGTTCTGTTCAAGTCAACAGGAACCATGAATGAATATCAGCGTTTGCTTAATTTTCACCCCAGATGTTTTTTATTGTTTGTTTTTATCTTTTCTTTTTTGTATTGGATGTCCATGACATTTTATATCAATGTACAATTGTTATATCTTTTACCTATACAGTCCATCGATTAAGAGCTACTGGTGTTAGATTTCAAATCAGAGAAAACACGAAGGCGTGGGATTAGTCGCTGTGTCCAGCATTCCTGGCATTATCAGTGGAGACCCTGGGGAAATCCGTCATCACATCAGCAGTCCGCACCCCTCACCGCTCACCCCTCACCCTTGGCTCAGTTGTCTCTGACCAACACCCCGTCGTCGTTGCTGGAGCAGAACGAAGCAGAATCTCTGAATACTTTAACATCACCAATCACCTTAAATCGCGAAGTTCAACAAATAGCGGATCTGCATAAATCAGACCACATCAACAGACATCAACAAGTGTTTGTGTTTAAATCGTAGCCTAATTTTATCACGAAACACATAGACTTCGGAGTGGCCAATTCCCACGATACAAAACTAGTTGCCTTGTTTAGTAAAACGTCAAACTCACAAACCGTGAAGCTAGGCCATATGTAGATGTTTTTCTTCATCTCACTGTGCTGTTATTAATTTGACCGACGTCAGGAACAAACACTAAAACAGTCGCGTGTAACAGTATACACGGCTGTTTGCGTATGTCCGCAACACACTTAAAACTAAAATGTGTGTATAATAATGTTAATTCTACATGTGGGAGCTCTGGTTGGACGTGGAATGGTCTGTCAGTAACCTGTGGATGTCCCCGGGGTTTCCCCCGAACAAAGCCCGGTTTCCTCCCACCATAATGTTGCCCGCCGCCGTATAAGGGAAATATTCTTGAGTACCACGCAAAACTCCAATCAAATAAATAAATAAATGAATAAATATATTTGGGCGTGATGGCGGAAGGAAAGCATTTACAGTTTGGAAAGTGTTAACTAAATTTAACACTACAAAATACTTAGACAATGCTGTGATGTAGCATTGTGTTACACCTTGCAAACAATCATTACATGGTGTAACATTTTACAGTGTTCTATATGCTGTAGAAGTTCAAAATGTTAAACAATTTAAAGAATTAAACATTTGCTTTTCGAGAGAGCAAGACGTAAGTCAACACAAAACTATGTCGACGAAAAGTTAAGCAGTCTTACATCGGAATACCATCACCTTTTTCTCTTATTCTCCTTTCTGGCCGACATAAGAGTACTTTGTATATTATATGCGGTTATTTTGCAAAAGACAGAAAAAAGTTGTACGTGTTACATAAAATAAAGGGTCGAACATTTAAACAAATAAGAATGTACAATAATAGGTAAAAGTATATACGCTTCAAAACTGTATAACGTTTTAAAATATTTTTGTCAAGAAAATGTTTGACGTATTTCATTACCCTCAGTCATTTCTTTACCACTGAAGAGAAGTCACCCACCGCATTTCCGTTGGTGTTTTACGTCACACACGACATAAAAAATTGTCAAATGTTATAGGCTGCGAAAGGTCAAAATAACAATGTGCCAAGATCCACAACAAAACTCACTAGGTTGACAAGGACGTCGCAAGTTGTTTACAATGGTGTAAATCTTACTTACTACTACTTAATTACTGCCTACAATTAGAACAGATTTCCTAACCATTTTAAGATTTTACCACAGCGAATGTGACACGTACCGGGAAGACGCAAAACTTGGCGGATTGGGGCTGAGTCAACTTCCTTTCGGTAAAAAGATAGCGTTAACGAAATCAGCCATCGAGTGTAATGTGCGTTTCCATGTTGACTGGGGGCGTTAGGCTGGGAGAATCTTTACACCCCCTCTCTAACACGGACACACCCTCAAATCAGCGAGTTACTCACTTGCCAGGCATGTTGATTACCCCACCGTGATTACCGTAAACACCTGGGAATCGAGTGCTATGGCATTTTCTTGGCATAATGTACAAGGAAACAAGCTCTCGGTTAAGTGGCACTATACGAAGCCTGGGATAACCATGTCCCTCGGCTGAGACGATCGCATGTAAAGAGTATGATAGTTATATCATAAATTTGAGGCTTAATTAGGAATCAACAAACAAGCTTTGGGCACATGGTCTGCACGTGACCAATATGTACATATCTTTCCGCCAAACAGAACTTTTCCACTTGGGCAGAAAAGTTAAAGCTCACATTTTTAAAATACATTGATCAGTACTGATACACCATGCGCCTATCCGTGAGAGAAACCACCTGTCTTTTTTCTTCAAGGTCCAATTATTTCAAATTTATCTTGAGATTGTTAACAATTTCTAACTTTATGCGGACATAACCTCGCTAACCTTAATTACACCCCCCCCCCAAAAAAAAACATTTCTTCTAACTGATTGATCTTTTGCACGGTACTCAAGAATATTTCTTTTATATGAAGACAGGCAGCTGTACGGGAAGGTAAAAAACGGCCACACCCTGGATGGTGGACACCATTGCCTGGCCAATCGCTATGTGCCTGACACACTTTCTGACATAAAGACTCAGTCGAACCGGCAGGAGGTGGATTTGAACACTCGACCTCACTGGATTTGATTTAGGAACATTGTCCAGGCTTCTTCAGGCGTAGCTCTCTTTGCTCAACGTGAGCTCCAGCCTTCATAGTTCATGAATTCAAGGAGTTTAATGCTAGCATACAGCTAACAAAATAGTTGAAGTTACACGGTAAAAAAAGAAACAACGAGAAACAAACTTACTGACAAAAGACAAGATATATACATCAAACTTCATTGACGCCTGCGCTGTTGAATAATCTGAAAGGCAGACACTTTATATACAGACACGTATGAAATTCCATTTTCGCTGAACCAAGGTCCCAATACTAAACGTATTAATGTACTGTAAATTTCGATATTTAACTAATAAACACTTTTACGCCTCAGATTTTAAACACTTCGAGATTATAATATTATAACACAAGTTTGAGACA
Source organism: Acanthopleura granulata (assembly GCA_016165875.1). Taxonomy (NCBI): domain Eukaryota; kingdom Metazoa; phylum Mollusca; class Polyplacophora; order Chitonida; family Chitonidae; genus Acanthopleura; species Acanthopleura granulata. The sequence goes on along the minus strand of JABBOT010000009.1, from coordinate 8,125,236 downwards.
CTTTATGAGACACTTATGTCTAATACTTAAGTATATGTGTATATTTATTAAACCCGTTTGTTTGAAGTTTGATCACCCATTAAACACGCTGGGCGTTGGTCATTTTACAGTGTACTGTGCAATTAACTATCACAGTGCTAGAAGACTACAGGATAGAGAATATTACTACAGCAGCGACGGCAGTGTGATAGGTTACCTCAGTTAGGGCTTAATTCCAACTGCTCATGTGAATGTTTTTCAGAAATAATAACTTAGACGCCCTCCATAGCTCCATGACTGCACAAGAGAATTAGGTAAAAAAACAAAAAAACAAAAAAAAAAATTGCAGTGATGTTAAAGTGCGATATACTAGTTGTTACAGGTCTAGAAGCCATGCAAATATGCAGCTGTCATCAACTATTTGGATCCTGATGGGGTAAAACGAAACAACAATTTATCCCCTGGATAACAGGCGTTTTGGGGGCACATATGGCATAAGTTACGAGTTTATTACGTAAATACCAGCCGCGGCTAAAAGCTGAGACGAAGCTAACTGGCAGGTAGCATATGCTGAGTCGATTAGAACTCCCATATCATGATGTTATTTTCTGACAGCCCGAAGCCTGGGTTAAATGAGCCGATGCAGCCTGACATCAAGAAAGTCCAGTGTGAATATTTTAGTCAAACTTTAATATATGTGTATTTAAAATTAGGCTAAAGTTAGACTAAACACATGTAATTAAGCATCAGAAGTTACGGTTTATTCACTTCCACTACTAAAACAAAACAATCCTCTTTCTTTCCGTTATAATAATGGCCTTTACGGTAGGTGTGTGAAATATTTTTGTGCATGGCGCTAATGATTAGCCATATAAATTTGCGATTAAATAAATAAATGGAATGAAACATAAACGGCACAATTTCTCTGAAATACACTTTTGTGTTAAAACTGGAGTAAATTGGAAGCAAGAAAATGTTTTTATAGAACAGTGCAAACGGAAAATGCTGAAACGTCTTAGGTGCCTTTAGGCCCACGAATTTGCGTGCACTAATCTAATTTAAGTTTCCTTTTAAGTTTCTGTGAAGAGCATAAAGTGCTGGTGCTGACTTCGGCTGCCAGGGCAGCAGATACATTTCAGGAAATGACTGCAATTCTTGTAGCTTTATCCCTGTGTAGAGTACGTCAGCAGAACAGGTGCTTCCATAGGCACCCCGCCTTAAGACCACCTATCTGAACTTCTTAAAGAGATTTAGCTAATTTCCTACAAAAAAGTAACGAATGCCACCAACAGCTACAGCAATCATCCAGGAATTTAACAGGAAACACTCTGGGATGTTCACCCAGGCCAAGCTATACGTGTGTGGTTACAGCTTGCCTGGGGAACAGTCTGAGAGTACAATTTTAAAGAGTTCTTGTTATTAGAAAGTTGTCATTATGAATAAATTCCACCACTGACGAAATGCGACGAAAATGACATTAGTTGTATATCTCAGCTTCTGAAGTTTGACTTTGTATAGTATCATAAAATTCCTTTTGTGCTCAATATTTGTTTTATGCGTAGCAAAATAAATAAAACTAACACCTTGGTGCAATATACCTTCTCCGTAAAAACTGTGCCAAAGTCTGGCGATTTTATGGCATGCACGTTTCTTTCCAGCCACATTTAGTCCTGAGGCATTCGGTGGGTATTTATAGAACGGAATTAATGCAGGATCGTTAACGTGGCGATTAAAAGCCACGCGGCGTGCCTTTGAGCAGAGTATGATATCGAGGCTCCCGTACTTAGATCGAGGTCCGGATGCTGACATCATCGTGGGATCGTCGAGGTCACGGCTACTGACAGGTGGACATTCCTGTACGATTTTAGGCATGAACGCGCTCTTAGGTATTACCATTCTCTCAGAATGGCACATAAAGTCTTGACCTACTGAACATTCATCTCCTGTTTTAATTCTACCAGACGTGCAATAACTAATAGCTCCCCAGTGGGCAACTGAATATCAATGCATACACGCAAGGTCATGACATGGCCCAGCGTCTATTAAACGGTAGCTTTACGTATAAATGCAATGTTTGGTGCAGGCCTAGACCTACATTGTAGTGTATAGATTTTAGTTTATTGTTTGTTAGCTTTCTCTGCCATCCGTTTGTATATCTACTTATTTATTTCTTTGATGTTAAGCGCCGTTTTCTAGGTCTTTTCACATGCGTGAAGGTGGCCATGTTTTTGGAAGGAGAAAACCGGATTGCCATGTTAATAAACCACCGACCTCTGGCAAGTGTGCCGGCAGTGCAGAGCATTGTCCCAATCAAATAAACGCTCTGTTCCACTAAGCACACACAGCTAGTACGCTGCAATAAGTCATTTTCTTTTGGTCACACCATTTACAATAGTGTGTGCATGTTCCGGGTTAATCAGTTTCCACTGACTCCACAATTATCTATAGAGGAAGGCACTCCCCTAAAACTGTCTAGCCGGGCCTACACAGTCTGGCCACCAGGTCAAATGGCCGAAGGCTGGGTCATAAATTGACAAGTCGACATCCTTTATCTCTCTGTCAAACGCTTTGTACTTCCCTTCAGTTATTTTCATTCAGCCGTAGAGAGGTTAACTGGACATAAAAATCCTTTCCTTAATTAATTCCTTAAGATGCAGACGACTTGTTGAAAATCCATATGTTATTTGTTATACTTCTAAATGTTATTCGAAAAAATGACCCCAAATATCTATAGCTCACAAAGGTGAAAGTCAGTTTTTAGTAATAGCCCATATAATAGAAAATGCACATCTACATAGATTTAAAGTTTTCCTGTAGGTTGTTCCACATGAAAACATATGTAAGCGATCTCAGTTTTGCAAAATGACTAAATATCAAGTACCAAACATCTGCCAATTACATGTATCTAATTTTGAAATACTACAGACTATTTTTGTAACCAAATATAAATGTATACATTGATTTAGCCATTTTTTCTTATTGCCTGTTTGCTTAAAAACATCAGTATTAAAAGGAAGTATACAAATCATATTCCTGGTCGACTACCAATAAGGCAACATCCAAAGTCAAATTCCCAAACAACTGTTTCATTAATGAAAGTAGCAACACAAGCCCTTAAGAGGTCATATAATTTTAATGGAAGGCAGTAACTTGGAAGTAAGGCCAATCAACAGTTACGTAAGCAATATCCTATGAATCAAAGCCAGCACATAGTCCACAGCACTATATTTAAACATTGCAAGGTCTTTAATGTCAAGAAAGGCATTAAAGGTGTCAAGAAAGGTGTCACAGTCACGCTTTTATTATAACTGTTTATATAAGCACAGTGGTGACAGTAAAACTTCACCATGTTTAGACAACTCCTAGCCTCGGATTAAGCGGAACTGAATACATACTTGCAAGGCACAGCGCCTAAGATCTTCAACACTATTTCATTGTAAGTTGGAATTAATAGCTTGTATGTTTGGCAAGTTTTAAGAAACTTGCTCTTAATCCTAAAGCCTTGACTTAAACGTTTCAGAAGAAATGTTTTATGAGGTCGCTTGAAATCCAAGATGGCGGTGCGTGCTCCATTAAGTGAGGTGTGCTTACAACATGTGCCGGGTTCTTTGTAAACTGACTACAAACATCTAGCTCGTGAGTTTTTTTCCATAGCTTGGCCCGCTCAAAAAGATTTGCACGGGCTCTTCATAATTTCACTCAAACATCTACATGTAACTGATGAAGGCCACACGGCAATTTTTGTAACAGCGAAAAGTAATAAATTTATATGCGAATAGATTTGACGTTACTTATTCCAACTATTGTCTGTCAGTCACAGGCTATTCATGGTTTTCACAGCTTCGTTTATCTGGCAGCTTCTTGATATCTTTCATAGGAGGGTGCTGATAGGTGGTAAGGGAATTTGGCTTCCACCAGCTGTCCTTAGCATCCATAGGTTAAGATTCCTGGATAAGGTAGAACCTTGTAGATTTCAGGTCAAGCCAGACTGCCCATGTCACTGAGATCGTTTGTAACGGACAGAACGCAGGAGGGGGTTAGGGCGTGGGAGGGGGAGGGAGGAGATTGACTGCACTTCTGAGGATGATGGAATTTGTCCGAACATTTACGACAGTGATACGATTCGTGAATTGCCGACAAGTAGCTCCTCGTAAATTGCCTGGCATCAAGATACGAGCACGATATACTGACCAGTTCATTCATGACGATGATGGATATCTGGCATTTGTTAAAGCGTTTCACCCTCACTGTGTGTAGGGTCACGGGAATGCGGATAACGCGCTCCGGTGAATTGGTTCTACGGGAACCGGGACATCACAGGGGGCCACTGCAGTTTTCTTCATCATCGGGCAAATAACTCTGCAGTTGGTTTCTCACTGTCTACATGTCGAAATCACTAAACTGTATTCAAACACTGATACACATACATTGTAACCTCGCCATTCATTTATACAAATCATTCTTGGAAAAGGTTAGGGTTGTGGTAGCGGATACAGCCCAAAAACTTCTTCTATTATGTATGCTGATCACACCAGCTTATAGACCTGGACGGCGGAAACCTGTCACTTTGCAAATTACGTTAAAAATAATACGTTAGAAATCGCTTCTCCCAAGTGTAGCTTTGTATGTTGCGTTTTGTTGGTACGTTTTCTCAATTCATGTGTCATTAGTTCAGAATTCATTTAATCGGCACACCATATAATTCACATTAGCCAAACGTTTTGAGCCATAAATGTTAGATACATGTAGGTGTGATTTTTGGTTCAACTGACAGGCTCTGTACGTTTTTGTTCAGAGGCTAAGAAATTCCCCCAAAACACCAGCAAAATAACACCTGTTCGGGTAAATCTAATTACGGTTCATTCAAAACTATCAGTGATATAGTCAGTAGATAGAGTGGCAGCTTATAAATCCTCCAGCTGTGAAAAGATACTAACGCTCACCAGACGAAAGCGATTACAACTTCACCGGCTAGAGGTCGTGAACTGAACCTGTCCGAGTTTCTTCTCGACCAGTGGTCGGCCAAACCAGATTTCCTACCATCATTCCTTAAGACCTTCTGACAGCTTCGTTGAAGACCATGTGTCTGGTAAAATGATAAGCCTTAAATCTAGCCTCAAACGATATAAATATTGATTTCTGGATAGTTTTATATCTGGGTACCATTTAATGTGATTGGATCTGACATGACCAAGGAGACCCACTGACTTGGCTCAGATTAAAATCTTGCGGCCTGAGGTCAATGCGGACGGGTGGGCCATTTGACCAACTGACCGGTACATTTGACCCGAGGCCAATAATTGATACCTTCTATAACCGGAAATTCTGTTTATAAATAAATGGATGTGTAATAGGCATCTACGTCAAGGAACAGAAGTGAATCGGACAATGAGCTGTCACTGCTTGCTTAGTGCGAATAATTACCACGCTCGTAAGCACTTATTCAGACTTTTAAACTGTTTTTAACACCCTGTCGTAGTTATAAGTGACCACCATCCCATAAAATTCGGGTCTTTGGGGGAATAATAAAATATGATGATCATCATTCTACAATTACCTAAGCCACAGAGGTCTTGTATTGCCTTTCGCAATGAAACTGCTTTTTGAATAAAGTCACGACCATACTAGACCTGCTGGATAAAATGTGATTCGTTCTTATGCTATGCGCTGCACAAACTGTACGCGCATGCTACCTGTCAATCTGCTTGAAGTTCAATAAATACCATATATTTATTTATTTGATTGGTGTTTTACGCCGTACTCAGGCGTATTTTACTTATACGACGGCGACCAGCATTATGGTGGAAGGAAACTCAATAAATACTACAAAGTTAGAAAAAAAATAACCAAACTGTGGCATCTAAAGGAAGTCTGCTTTCAGGTATATATAAAGCGATGACAGATAACCGGTTACATCCGGACTCTTGTCAACAGTGATGGTTTGTAATTAACGAAAGAGTACAGGCCAGGAGCAAACCACCGCCCTTCCCTACGTACCTGATAAACTCTCTGCCTTAAAACCGCTTCCAAAGCATTCGAAAGTATTAAAACTATAAAATCCTAATTTAAGGCAAGGTGTTATTCTATCCTGAAATTTAAGATTTGAAATATGGCAAATCGTTTAAAAATTTACTCCCTAATTATACATATGTATGCAGAAGGATTGTACACAGGTGCATTTTGTTTTTAGAGTTGCGATAATGGAGGACATCATATCGAAAGAATAATATAAAAGACTGCAGCACGGAGCATAAAGCCAGAGCAGCGACGTCAGTGTTAGTTGGCATGAAAAACATTACAAAGGGTCTAAGCATACAAATGTAAGTCTATAGCTGTTAGTGGTAGAGCAAATGGAGTGGGCAAGTGGAGGGGGTTAATTCTTACTGCCTGCTTTTCATTAGTACACCGTGGGACTCGGAGTGGTGGATAGAGCATTTACACTCCGCTTTTTTTATTGTGGTTAATTCAGGAAGCAGATCTCACCGATAAGGTCACAAGTCTATCGAGGTCACATTTATATTAGCATTCGAAAAGGGATCGTGTGTCTCCGGCAAGTTCCGCCATTGTAGTGCTGAGAGCTTAAGGATCGTAAACTATACTATTTATATATTTGGTTGATAGGTGTTTTACGCCGCACTCAAAATATTTCACTTATGCGACGGCGAGAAGCATTATAGTGGGAGGAAACCGAGCAGAGCCCAGGTGAAACCCACGACCATCCATAGGTTGCTGGTGGACCGTCCCACGTTGGGTCAGCATGGGCATTATTGGGGGGAGGGGGGGGGCTTCTGTGTCATTACGCTACGCTAGCCCGCTAACCAAGTAAACTATTGTGCGCTTGTGCCTTGTTGACCTACAATAAATACACAACTGGTTGAAACTGGTTACAAACTTTACTGGTATGTATAATGTCGATGTGGAAAAGTCAAAATCCAAGGCTGTATAAACGCCATACTCTCCAGGAAAATCTGGTCGTCTCAGTCAACGAATTCTACAGGTTGTACTTCATCTTTCGATTGTTTTGGAGATGGGTGTTCAGATTATGGGCTTCGTTGTTCTAGGTGTACATGTTTGAATTGTTATTTGAACTCTCCACCGAACACAACATGCGCTGTTCAGATGGAAAGATGAAAGCAGGCAATCCGGTGTGATGAGAATACATCATACCGGTACACTCAAGTTATTTGATGTTTAAAACCGTACTCAAGAATATTTCACTTCTACTACGGCAGCCAGCATTATGGAGGATGGATGGGGGAACCCAGAGGAAACCCTAGATCATCCACAGGTTGCTGACGGACCAGGTAACTTCAGACTGATTGACTGGTTTGTCCTGTTTGAATACGCATATATCTGTTCTCGGTGGACCGGAAACTTGCGTATATATAAAAGATGAATGACCTGTCAAAAACGTCATACGTACAGTGCCTGAAAAGTGTGCCATTGTCATTTGTTTTCTTTACAACACTCTCCTGTATTTACTTATTTATCTATTTATTTAGTTGGTGTTTTGACGCCTTGCTAACAATTTTCTGGTCATTCGGCCAGGGTCACTTACATGGGTAAAGGAAATCGGCAAGTAATTAAGGAAATTTCTAGCTTGTGGTATAGAGTGATGGTGCGCGCGGAAAGCTATAGGTGTAAGTTTAGAATGCAAACGCCCGCTTCCCTCCACAAACATATAAGACTGTATCTTGGGCATCCTGTCCGTGGAACAAAGCTGGGGCGAAACACTGGAATTCGGACAGTCCAAGAGCCTGGTTTCAACCAGCTCCTTATACGGAACGAGATTCTCCTATTTTATATGCTGATGGACGTCCAGTGTTACATAAAACAGGGGCGCTGCATTGCAAAATTTAAAATACGATCTGAAGGCTTATTTCTGGGAATAAGAATTATTGACCTGAGAATTTATTCAGAAGTTTGAACCACTAGATAACAAAACCGGCACTTTGTATATGTTATTTCACCTAAAAAAATACACTCTAAATTGGGTAACGATTTCCGCCAAATGGCGCTTATAACTACAAGAGCCGGGTCAAAACTTCAGGCAGATTTAAAAATCGGTCATGGCCTAATGCAGTTATTGCATGTTTAATCTGATTGGTTGGAGACAGCATCTGTGAAATCTTATGCCGCTTCACTCAATCTCAAATCACATGCCAAGTCTTTTTTTCCTATCAAACTTAGTCATTTTCTCATGTTACAAGATGGATTAGGTAATAGCAATGTACCCGTCAGTTGGGTGTTGTTTGTTTTACTCATATTTTGATGAGAAACCACCCTACTCAAAGCTGCTTTGAATCCATCGGAGACAGATTTCTGTCCGCTGTGGAGTTCGTGGAGACCGCAAGTATTGCTTCGAAAGCGCTCTCACCTTCGCCCTCAGACACGAAGTTAGGTCAAAACTCCTGGCACATTTAAAAATGGGTCATTCTCTAATACAGTTGTTGCATGTTTTATCTGATTGCTTGGAGACAGCATCTGCGAAATCTTATGCCACGTCACTCAACCACAAATGACGTGCCAAGGCCTTTTTCATTTCAAAGTAAGTCATTTTCTTGGTCTACAAGACAGATGCGATAAAAGCAATGTTTTGCGTTCAAATTAGAAGTATGTCATCTGCTGTGTTCTTTGCTCGTTTTCCTTGGCTTGGTAACATGTTCAAGACTTTTTTGTATGTATTTAGAGTAAAAATTTATGGAAGCACGTTGTTTCGGTGGACACCAGAAAAGGTAGTGAAATGTGTTAGAGGCAACATAGAATTTGTTTGTTGGCATTCTTGTATCGGTGAGAAAATCTGCCAAAGGCAATAGTAGAGGTATACCCATCACATATGTAAAATGGATGGACAATGTTTCACTGTGTCATTAAATAGTTTTATATAGCTATGGGGGCTGATTAAGTGTCGAGGGTCTTATTTCCTTCGTTTTCATATGTAACGGCAGCGTAATGACCGAGGAGCCTCTCTAGTGCAATTTGCTGTGAGTTCAAGTCCAGCTCATGCTGGCTTCCTTTCTAAAGTCTACCAGCAACCTGCGGATGGTCGTGAGTTTCAGCCCGCTTTCCTCTCACCATAATACTGACCTCTGTGGAATAAATGAAATATTCCTGTGTACGCCGTAAAACACCAATCAAAGAAAGAAATAAATGAGTATACATATCATAGATAACGGTCACCGGATATTGCAGTTAATTTGGTCTCTTGTAACATCGTAAGTATTTTACTGGCAACAGTGCAACTGATTCCCATGATGCCAGATAGCCAAAGTTTTATAAGAACTACATGTAACAGAAAAGTTGTTGTTGTGGCATCGTCGAAGAAGAGCATGACGATGTCATCTCCTTTATCCAATAGAATGTTAGCTGATTCTTTATTTCTTCTATATTCATCAGGGATTGGATGAAATGAAAATGAAATGTCATTTCGTATTTGTGGACGGATATCCAAAGCGATGCTGTGGTCCAATTGGCGTAGGTGCTTTAACAACAAGCATGAACGGCGGAACACAGTCGCCCTCTCTCAGATTGACGCCACCACTTCAGACCTTGTTAAGGTCACCTTGTAAAGTATACATATACCATTAGGTCAAACTCAGCTCTATTAACCGCTATTCCCATATTCGCACCAAGATTGAAGTCGCATTAATTCCGAGCTCTAAGTTTAACGAGGCATTAACGAATTAATGTCTCGTCCAAAGAGACCGGTGTGTCAGCTTGATTGGGAGAGGCGTCAGACTGGGCCAAATGTCGCAAAACTTGTTTTGGTTATAAAGAGAAGGACTCGAAGGCAACAAATAACTGACGGTTTAATGTTTTTAAAACTAGTTTTGTTCTGTCAACCACAAATCATCCAGTAATCAAGTACTAATTAACAGAACATTACCGCTTTTTAAAAATTTACCGCCATTCAGCTGTTAACGCTCACCTCAGCTCAATGAGGTCACCACATCGCATCTGATACAGTACATTACAGTACTTGTTTTCTAAAAGGTAAATTTACATGTGACTTGCGTCTAAGCAAAACGGTAAACATAACTTTAACAATGTCTTCATATATTTCTATCTACTATTCCCTATGCAGTAGAGGACCGCGGTCCCCATGTCGACATTTTTAATATCTGCCTCACTTCAATAATGGCATGCTGACAACAACAGGCCTGACTCCTCATGCACACCGTCACTGTATACATACAAAGCGACAGTCAGTATTTCATCACTACCCAAATGATTGTTATTTTCATATTTTCATATATAAGTCTTATATAGGTCTGGTGACTCTGCTCAAAGTTAAAGCCAGTTCTGCTAAATTCTGACCAAGCGAGATGTAATTGTGTATATAGATATTCATACACTTTGATGAAACTTATCTAGTATTTAACTGATATCTGATCTGATATCCTGCCGTTTGCATTGTTCTCAAAAGATTGATTTTACATATGAAAATACAACATTTGTTTACAATAAATCTAGACCAGTGGCTTCTCAAAAATTGTAACTGACATCACTATATTTGTAGCTGTAAGTATCTACTATACATTTATGCCTTCACATCAACAGTAACAATAAAACATTGGTTGAGGCCGGATTTCACTACAGTTACGTGTTACCGATTGCCAACTATATCGCTCTGTCGCTTCTCTTATTTTGTTCTCTATGCTGAAGTCTTTAATCTTTCCGAAGCATGTACATGTACTTGTATTAACTGCAATAACAGCACAGCATCTTTCAGAAAGAATATGATGAAATATGTCTTCGACCGTACAGCATAAAAGGCGACCGTAGGCCTATAGCATAAAAGGCGATCGTATAGCATAAAAGGCGACAGTTCCTGGGTAAGAACCTGAAACTGTCCCTACTGAACCTATAATATCTGACTCCATTCTATTTGTCTCCACTCCTAAATCCTGTTGGCATGTTACCTCTTTACCTTCCCCCTTCTGCTGTACAAAGGAATTTGTAGAAAAATAAGCAATAAACAATGAAGTGACAAGCACATACACAAGTGGTAACAGCTGTTCAGCTTCCTTTGCATCGTTCATAGTTTTTAAGTGATGTTCTGCAGCAGCCCGACACCTCAGAGGCTATTTTTTCAGTGAAACACAAACAAGAACGACTCCCCCATCCAATCCTATAGAGATGACTGCTCCACCAAAACACGGGATTGGAGCAAATGAAAATTGAGGTCATGCGTCAGTCAAGGAACAGCGTAAACATTTATGTCATAAATAAGGGCGACAATGAAATACAAAACAAGTTCGCGTGTCCCCGAGGTCGAGGATATTCACAAGTGACTTAATATATGATTGATTCAAAGTAAAAGTGTGGGAAAATAATAAATGTTGCGCGGAAATGGAAATTCAAGACAAAGGTTTGGATTACATAATAATTAAGTGAGGCCAAGCGAACGTCAACCATTTTTTAAAAGTTGTTTATTGTGAGGTTTCAAATTTTCTTTTTAAAGTCAATGATGGGAAACGTTTGTGGTTTACTTGGTGTACAAAACATGTTCAAATTGCATTATTCCGTTACGGTTTTGGGAGATCTTTTCGTGATATAAGAATGTTTAGGTGAGCAGATATAAATGGTAGCACTTTATTTGCAACCCATGTCTGCATCGTTACCTTTTAAATGTTAAAGAAAAGAGAATAAGGTGATAAACTTCTGCTTTTTTCGGTACAAAAAATTGACCTTAAATTGAATGAATAGTTTTGGGATTTATTTGCTTTTTTTTTTTTTTTTTTTTTTTTTTTCATTTTCCTTTCTTCGGGAAAGGTTTTTCGTGAAATTAGACTTGTGATGTGAATGCTTATCAATTCTGGCGCTATATAAACCCTATTGTTTTCTTTGATATTAAAATCAGAACACCTTTAATGAACTTGCACCATATAGAGTCATTTACCCTCATTTAGAGCGTGTAAGCCTCGTGCGGTAAAGCTTCTATTCCTGTCTTGGGCAGAGAATTTTTGCACATTCATCTGCATTCACTGTTAATGAGATCTTACTGACATAAAGCGGTCGATGAGTCTCTCATCACCGCTTGCGCGAACGAACGTTCGTTGAAGAGAAATGTGGTGCGCACATCTGTAAGAAAAATATGTAAATATTAAATAAGCATGGCAACATGTAGGAAAAAAAAGGAGTCAACAGAAGACGACAGCATATAGAGGGTACAGCGACAGCAGCTGGATTGTTGGAAAACATGTTGTCATCACATTTAATAAAAACTGACATGAGAAGGGAAGAAAATTGGGCGGTTCTTACTCCATCAGCAGAATTTTTCTTTATTTTAAGACGCACGCACGGACTATTAAAAACAGTAAAACCAGAGCAGCGACCTAAGTGTGATAGTAGGTAAAATGTCACATGTAAACGCTCGAACGTAACCTCTTGTTAGTTTACCTCAGAGACTTCGAGTCTTATACCCCCGTCCCCAAGAACCAAACTTACGCAAAAGTAGGCAGCAAAAACAAAACAAAACGTAATTTCTCCTAATGAAGTCTTTCAAAGCCTCGTCAAAATACGGGCAATAAAATAGGCTGGTTCTTGACTATAACGACTGGCGTCGAGATGCGCCTGACGATTTGAAAACAGCTTCGTAATGGTTAAAGGAGGGTAAAGTAATGGTTATTCTGACGCCTGTCAAGAATGAGCTGTAACAAAGTGCAGTTAATATGTTTCCTGTTTGGACATATCGCGTGATAAATCATAGCGGAACGTCGTACACTTTCGTGTAGGAAAATATATATGCTTTGTGCCTACCACATTTGCTGAAAATGAAAAATTCTGGGCTAAAGGAATGACTAAAAACAGTTCTCTAGTGAAACCTGGAAATTCCGCCATACCTCCATGTCAAAAACCTAAATTTACATGCAGTGCGGTTGTCTTTCTTCCTTTCACCAACTCACCGGGAAGATAGTTTGTCTGTGTTGTATCGGCTGTGTCCCAAAATAATCCCTGACAGGTGCATCTGCAGAAGTGATTGAGCAGCCAGCTGCAGGTATTTATATCCTTGACGTATCCACAGAAATCGACGCTTAACAAAGGCCTTAGAGCTATTTTCACAAGTTAATGGCAGTGAACAGAAATTAGGGTATCCATTTATTAATATCCATTTGGTTTCAATTCATCTTTAACTGCGTGGAAATGGAGAGAAATAATTACAGCTTGAGTTTGTTCTCTTTTTTGCCAACTTGGCGATTAGTTCCAACAAGACTGTTTTTGTTTCTCAGAATCACATACGTAATATACAGCCGGGGCCTCTGAGGCCGACGGGATAAGCACGTTGGCGAAGCGTTTTCCCCAATGCCGTTGCTGTGTGATCAAGTCCAGCTCATGTTGGTTTCCTCTTCTGTCGTACGTAGGAGGGTCTTCATTCAATCTGCGACGGGTCGTGGGTTTCCCTCGGGCTTTGTCCTGTTTCCTCAAACCATAATTCTCTATGCCGTCGTATGATTGAAATCTCTGTTAAGTATACACAGCGTTATACACGAATCAAATAAATAAATGATATACAGCCTATCTGGAGTTTGTATCAGTATATTAGTCACCATACGATTTCTCAGCGAACATGACAACCTATATGATACTTAATTTCGTCATTTTGGTAACGCCTCTCTAGTAGGCCTCCTGACATCCTGGAATTTCCCCATTCCCATGTTTTACGTTTGCTCCAGCCCCGGCATGAATCAGTTATATTTATTTATTTGTTTGATTGGTGTTTAATGCCGTACACAAGAATATATCAATTATATGACGGCGGCCAGCCTTACGGTAAGAGGAAACCGAACAGTGCCCGAGGGAAACCCATCCGCAGGTTGCTGGTAGACCTTCCAACGTACAGCCGGGGAGGACACCACATGTATCTGTATGCCATGTATTGCCATAGCATGAAAATATGATTGGGAACATTTTTCGCCAAAGGTAATTAGCATCAAAGCTGTGTAGTATGAATCCAGCATGAGCTAGACTTGAACTCACAGCGACCGCATTGGTGAGAGGCACGGGGTCATAACTCTGCTCTGGAGCTAACCCACTCGACCATGGAAGCCCCCCCTTAATTATAAACACCTCCACTATCCTGATGCAGGTTGATTTCTGTACTAATAAGCCATGTCCATGGCCCGGCAAGATAACAACAGGTGATTTTATGAGAACGCTGGCAATACTTCTTCCTGGGACAGATCTGTAGCGGTCGCAAGTCATGTAGATGACTCTCGGAGTACATCACAAAGCATATTTCCTCAGTCCATCAACTGGAAAAGCCTTTTAATATTCATCAGGTGTAGAATCAGGCATTCAGGGTTGGAGAATTGGTGAGATTCGGTCGGCTGTAAGAACATCGTTAGTTTATTATTACATTAACACCTACTGATCTATAACATTTTAAGGTATTTTCTTCAGAATAAGTAAGCAAAGTACAGACTGTTCAGGTATTTTTGTAAGAAACTGATGTCACAATATATAGCGAGGGTACTATTTCTAACAGTACCATGATTAATTTCATAGGCTAATCGTAAGTCAAACATTTTCTAACATATTTTCTGTGTATAGGTAAGTTAAGATTAAATCAGACAGTTCAAGAAGGTCTTCCAGCAAACCGCGGGTTTCCCCCGGAATCTGCACGCTTTCCTCCAACTATAATGCTGGCCACCGTCATATGAGTGAAATATTCTTGAGTAAGGTGTAAAACAACAGTCAAAGTATTAAATAAATATACATATGCATGGGATGATGATCACCATTCTGTAAAAATCTTAAGCCCATATTCTGCAAAATGACATTTAGGGCATTTCCTCAACGGGACAATGGTGTCCTCGTCTCTTCGTTTTCGCCTCGTTTCTTCCTCTGGACAGCGGTTTCCTCAACTGAATGGTGATTTCTTCAGCTTGACAGTGCGGTACACAGGCACTAATGGAGTGGGTTTTGGATTAGACACCCTGAGTGTCTTGCAGGAGATTTTCTGATTTATTGAACATCATGGTTCTAAGAATATTTCCCCTTATTCGACGGTGGTTAGTGTCATATTTATGACGGAAACCGGACTCCCAGGAGAAAAATACAGGTATTCGGTAATTAACGGACGAAGATTTCTACACCCAAGGTATAGGATTTCACCTGCAAACAGAACTCAATATGAATGTCATACCGGTGAAAGGTGAATAATGTCCATCAAAGTATGCCAGACGACCTGAACAGAATTCATTACACGTTGAATCATTATGACAATTTGCCCTGACTACACTGAGTACATGAAAATTGTAAACCTGACTAAAAAAGTAACTAGCGACGTACGACAAGGCGGCACTTGCTTTGTAATCTGATAAGACAAAACCGGTTAGACAACACTAAAGGCCGTGTTATTACTGTACTTAAATACGCACGTCTGTGACACGTTTCAAAGGGCAAAAGTTGACAGATGAATCCGTTTGAAATATAATCATCACGTTAACTGTTGTTTGACTCTTTGATATACATTTTACTGTGCTACATTTGTCGGTGAAGAACTTTTACAGAAGGCAAGTGTCGTATACGAGAAGACACGTCAGCCTGAAACACCCAACCTACATATACCGATACTAGTTGAATTGAACATATGTTATCGTAGTGAACGTCGGAACAGGGAACAATTTCTATCAATTTGAACAAGTCGATTTCTCTAAAGATACATAGTGTAACAGTTAGGGTATACTGATGTGTAAATAAAATAACAGATTTATACCAAATATGAGAAAAAAAAACAAAACATTTAGCTGACTTGCTTAGTGCATTCAACAGAGCGGGCTACTAAAATATATATATCATAGGTCATATATCAACCTAAGTGGGTTCATTTCATTCTTCTAAAATATTTTTCATAGACAACCGCGGAGCATTTTTAAATTATTTTTCATTTCCTTACACTTCCTGGAGATTTCCGATTTTTAGATATGTAACAACAGCATCACATATGACGTCCATATGGACCTGTACAGAAGCCATCTGCATGACTTCCTGTCGACACTCCAGTTTGGCTAATAGAGAGCAATCAGCACACTTAACTCGGATGAAAGCACTGGAGGATAATGGAAAACATTGGCAATTTTCTAGATCTGTATCATCCAAAAGCAAATGACAATGTCATATGTCGACGCTATACAAAAACTAGGCGTAAGAGTGTAGATCGGCGTCATACAAAAACAAAAGTCCCCCGAAGCGTGTTAGGCTGGTGTCGTAGGAACAGTGGGCAATACATTATAGATAGACCTGTGTCAAGCATATGGTGAGGGCAATGTTATATTTATTTATTTATTTACTTGTTTGTTTTGTGTTTTACGCCCTACTAAAGAATATTTTATTTATACAACGCAATATGGCAATATTTTGTAGCCATACAAAATAGTAGCCGTGTTAAAGGTCAGTCCAGGTCATGCCGGCTTCCTCTCCGGTCGAAGGAGAGAAGGTCTGCCTGCAACCTGCGGATGGTCGTGGGTTTCCCTAGGGCTCTATTCGGTTTCTTATCACCATGATGATGGCGCCGTCTTATAAGTGATATATTCTTGAGAAGAGCGTAAAGCACCAATCAAGTAAATAAATAAATATAACATTGCCATCAGCATCTTGCTCTCTGTTTGTGTACACCACCAGCCTAACACACTTTTTGAATGGCACCTATCTACACTATTACGGACCCATATTGCGGAGTCAGAATCATACTGAAATAGAGAGCAATGTTTTATAAAGACAGAGAGCAATACGAATACGTCTTTGTGAGACAGACAAACAACTATATACATCAGTTTAATAATTTTGTTCATTGACAATTTATTTTACGCAAGATGTATAATGTCTTTGCAGTAGAATGATTAATTACTATCCCCGCTTCCTCGGGACTGAGCTTCTTTGTACAACGATCTGATTAATGGCCTTGCCTTTGTTCACTTAATCACTTGACAAATATAAGGATTGATTACAATTCCTTTCATTTACATACATTTCATGGAGTTGTCAGGTAAGCAATGTTAACAATACACAATAAAAATGTGCCCCGCAGTTAGGGCTTTGTTGAGTTTTTTTTCCACCCAGAAAAAACACATGTCCACAACGTGAATTAAGTTAAATTTTCTTATTAAGCGCCCAAATGCACCCAACACATGTGATCAATTATTAAGACAGAGCATATTAACATAAACACATCCATTCGTATATTATATTACATGACTTGCTAGCCACAGTATGACCCATGAGACTTATCATATGATGTAATCGCTGAAATAACCTGTATCATACCGGCGCTGTTTAACTTACCTAGTGACATGACTGACTTACCTTTAAAAGTAGATTAAAAACCTGAATGACAACACTCTCGCCTATTGAAGTACGTATACACGGTGTGAACTTTGTCGGTTGCTGTGTCAACATGACGCCATTGTATGACGGCCCACTGCATCATAGCAAGTAAGACTAGGCGTCATCTGCGTTTATAAGCTCGATATTGCGAGGAATGTGTTTTAAATGGACATTTAAAATACATGTAAAGGCTTTTGCATTGACTTATGTCAGCCTATACACCAGTTATGGCCTCTACATGAGGTTGATATAGTGTTTTGCAGGCCTGCATTTATAATACTGATACCCATTCTGAAGAAAGAGGACAGTATTAGTCGTGGGGATAGAGAAATCCTAGTGTTAACAGAATCAGAGTCGAATCTGTTTTACTATCTATTACACATGTTTAATTCGATCATGTGATGATTGACGATGCCACCTTTCCGTGCGGAATTTTCGCACGAACATTGCAAATTAAAATCCAATGCTTTAAAAAAACTTTTAAAAATAATTGGCGATTAAATAAACAGAAATAAGACAAATCTCCCCGAAAAAAGCCTGTATGTTTAGGGCTTTATTCTTGTGTCATTTAGCACAAAGTTTATGCCCAGCGGCTTGCTTTTGAAGTAGGCCGCTCGTGCTATCGCGAAGATATTTATAGTGGTGCCAGACTGAAACTGTATGTCAAAGACAACGCAGGCTATCTAGCAAGATAATACATGTACCAGAAAAGCAGTTGTTTTACTTCCGAAGCCACAATCGATGTACCTCGGTATATCATTACCTTATTTTATTACTGGTCTCATAACAATGGAAACGTAGAGAATACCAATACAAAGGGTGGGATGGGTAGTATCATGTTTTCGACAAGGTGCCAGGGAAGCAATGTTCATCCTCGTATACATTGCAGTCAACACGCTACAGATCCATATCGTTGTGCATATTTACAATGGTTCCATTTCAGCGTGGATACTTGCAACATTGCAAATGCTACATCGGTACACAATACCCTCCGATAAAAACACCACAGTGTCGAGTATGACTGTCCTCAGCAGACACCGCTTTCAGGAAGGCACAAAAGCAGGAATTCGTGGTAAATATATATACGACACCGACACGCGAAAATTACAATGGTGGGAAGTGGAACTCCATTAGACATTTCCCTGTTGTGTGATGAAACGCTGTCGAATCCATACGTGGTTGCGGTAATTTGGCAGCCGATGCTAATCACAGGTATGGAGATCTAGATTCAGTATTGTGGCTTGCGTGATTGAGACGATTTCCTTTCCCTGATTTGCTTAAGTTAATCCTTATCGGA
Organism: Acanthopleura granulata; assembly: GCA_016165875.1. Lineage (NCBI taxonomy): Eukaryota > Metazoa > Mollusca > Polyplacophora > Chitonida > Chitonidae > Acanthopleura > Acanthopleura granulata. The sequence continues at coordinate 8,106,632 of JABBOT010000009.1, read as the reverse complement.
CACACAAAAACTGGACGCATGCCGAGTTTGTGGAATGTGGGAATAGCGTACCACACGGGTGTTCCGGAATAAACGCTGATGACTATGAGGTTTTGCAACGAACAAAAGTTGATATTCGTAACAAACATAACGTAATGGGGATTAGCCCAACAGCACTGCGTAATGACCCAGGTGCTTCTCACCAATGCAGTCTCTGTAAGTTCATCCAACGCACGCTGGCTTCCTCTCCTATTGTACGTTGGAAGGTCCGCCAGCAAAACTACAAACTTCAAGCTGGCAATCGTGGTACGATTTACTCTTGCTTGGTTTTCGTCCATACGGGATAGGTCAGGCGTTGGTGGGTAGGGACAAGGAGAAGGACAAGTGTATTTTCGCAATAACGGCGACATGACGCAGAAAATTAGAGTTCATGTCGCCTTACATTAAAAGAACAAACCACATTTTAGAAGGTAGACATCATCTGAAAGTCACTTTCGTGCTGATTCCAAATATGATCTTCATTGATTTTTGGCATTTTTTTACAGTAATTAAAACGGAAATAAGGACTGAGGTGTTACGGCTGACTTCTTGGACCACATTAGAGCACAGTGACTTTTAAGTGAATCGTCTCATCCTCTCTGAAAACGTACTGTGTCATCATTCATAATTGATATTGTGGATGTAGAAGTCTGTAACAGAGTAGTTTTTAGAGAACCTAAAAATGAAAAGACGTCAAAAAATGGACCAATCAAAACACCAATCAAATAAAGAACTGAACAGGCCAATAGTCCACACAGAGCGGCACAAATTCCTGTAAAGGGTCGTTCAGTTTGTCCAGTGATCTTTCAAAATTGACTTTAAAAGGACCGTTTCTTTAGTCTTCTTCAATGTCCTGTCAACCTATAGGTTTTGATTATTGCCGCCCTGACACTATGGAAGACGGATTACGCTACAATAAACAAGGCTGCTTTTACCTGCATAGATAACCAATCAATGGGCTGATAAACCCTAATAGCTTTAAATATGGGCTGTATAACATATTTACTATACATATGCCAGAAATTTGTTGTTATAGCTTTCTGACATAGATATTGATGGGTATACCGTATGTCTTCCATTTCTGCTGGGTGGCCTTCAAAATTATGAAGTATTTCGGACTGTTGTCTAGTTTAGTGTCGGATGACTGCACCTCACACTCCACAAGTTTGTTTTCTTTCCATTTTGACATCAGTGCGTGGGTGTGAGGAAATGCTGTTAAAGTCGCATCCTGCTATAGATGCACTGGAATCTGAATTACACTAAGAGGCAGGAGTTTTATGGAAATATCCGTGTCATTGTGTATTATTAATTCTGGCAACTTTTTAATGGAAAACAACATTCTCAATGTGATATGTGATACAGATGTAAAGATTGATTTCTTTACAATAATAAAATATACCGTTATGATATGGGGGTCTCCGTGGCCGAGTAGTTAGCATGCTAGGGCAGTACAAAGACCCAGGATCCTCTCACCAATGCGGTGGGTGGGAGTTCAGGTACAGCTTGTACTGGCTTTCTCTTCGGTCGTACGTGAGGAGGTCTCCAAGCAACCTGTGGATGGCCGCGGGTTTGCCCCACCAGCCCCTCTATACAACTGGCCGACTTAAATAAACTAAATAAAAAAAATACTGGCCATATCTTACCATGACTCAGCGGGGAAACCATTCAGCTTTCATCGACACGGGATTTCGAATTGAAGTTTTAAAGTGTAAGACAGCGCATGTTCTAAGTTAAGTTTTTCAAAAAGGCGTGAGAATATTATGTTTATCTGGATTTAGTAATTTTTCTAACAGCTACTACGACAGCGGCAATGGACATTTCACCATGCTCCGTCGAATAGCATGAAGCGCAGCCATTCAGTGTGGGCTGTGACGTAATTGTCCCAAGCGCGAAACACTCTTGTCACCGGAGACTGTAGAAAACTGATAGAATTGTGTTTGTAACTTAAGTGTATATATAAATTTATAACATGAGATGATTGAGAATCTCTATCCCGCCACAACTCAATGGTCTGGAAATATTTTGCAGTGTTGTTCACACATGTACGTGTTATAATTTACACATATACCTTTAAAACAGTGTTCATGTATGTTATTACATGTTACATTGACGGACAACTCAGAACATTTGCATCACAGCTTATAATATCCTAGTTCTCTGATTGGTCAATCTCGCATAAGCTTAAAAGTACGGGCGCCCTCAGATCCACAGTCGGCAGCACAGTTTTCCACTCTTCAAACAAAGATATTCAGCAACGAATTCATACAATTTCAAACAGCTTTTTGCATTTAAGAGTTAATTTTATAATGTTTTTAATGAATGGTACATCAGTCCTGAGATGTCTATTACATTAAGGATTACCACCATGACTTACATAGTTGATAAAGTTGCTATCGTTTTATAATTGCTTTGTGCAAACGGTGTAACTTTTATAACCACTGTCATGTCGATCATCTGTTGCGTTTGTAATTAATTTTAGCTAACATTCGGCTTTGTTGGATCAGGCCCAGTATACCAGGAGAATAATTAGCTCTGGTTATACCATTTACTATACCCCAAATAATGGTATTCTTCGTCCGGGTTTAGTTTGTCTCGCATAATCCTGTTTTCTCTGCATGGGGGAGTGTTACTGACCCAAATGATCGTAGATATTTTTTGTTGTCCTTTGGTTTATGGGTTGCGCAGAATGTAACACAGAACACCATTAACTCATTAATTAGAAAAGTTGATTCAAACTAATAAAGGGAGGTATTATCTTCAAGAACTCAATTACGTGCAGAGACAAAAAGTAGACCGACTTCTACGAGGAATTAGAGGCTCGGTCTGATGTTCTGCCACAGTTGCGTAAAGCTGTCGACTAAACTTGCCGTTCTATTCCACAAGACAAGGTGTAATTCCAGGTAATTAGACAGAAAGCTATAATTACTGTGCCGTGCTTGAGTGTGTCGGGGAAATGTCAGTCATAAGTAAACATGTTTTCTGGAGCAGTGAGTCATGGACGTGACCCGGACGAGGTTTCATCAGTAGCGTCAGAACTTCACGGGAGGGCCGTTATGTGTACGTGTTGTATTCGGCACAAGATGGTGGCAAAGTGCATTCGACTTTCTGATCAATCTGCGACTGCAGGATTTTACCGATAGTTGTCATATATTTCGGCATAACTAACATCCTTTAACAATGTTTTCTTTTAAATCTGCATGGAAAATTGTTTGAGAAGTATGGAGTACTGTTTCCTTTCATTGTGCGAGTGTTGTTTATTTTTCAAAACGTTTCCCAGTGGTACATAAAACCATAACGATCAACTCCTCCAAAGCATTGAAGGAGAAGAAAACATGAAAACGACAACATGAAAACGACAACAAAATCAGATGAAAGAGATGAAAATGTATTTGCGACTGTAGTTTTTAATATGTATTTTAATTTTTTCTTTCGGGAGAAAAGTCTATTCGAAAATATTTATACCACCAATTTATGGCATATATAATGCTATAAAAGACGATGTTACATGTTTAATAAATATATTTGTTCTAGAATTTGGTGTTTCCCTCACACAAATGTGTACAACCTTGATTTTGGTCATATTTATAGTTTTAATATATTCATAAATATTATCAGAATTCAGATTCTGATTCTAAGTATACATACTGCAAATAGATTTTCACACTCTTCCATCTGGTTTTGGAATTTTTTTTTATGCTTTCTTCTCCTTTAACATAACTTTTCTTTGCTCACATCTGAAGAAAACTTACTGCATGGCCAGTGATATTCCCTGGCGATGAATCCAAAGGTGCGGCCTATCTTCTGGTAAATTCATTTACAGGGAAAGGTTTGGAAAAAGTATTAAAGAAATATAGAAACGCCATGATCAGTTTCAGGATTTGTTAGATGGCTCACGAGCCCTCTTGTCGATCCAACAGGCCTGGTCATAGTACTACATGTGTAGGCCTACTGTATGTGCACTTAAATATATAGATACATAAAAAGACAAAGACGGAAACAAAGATTCACCGATTTTAGACAGAAAGCATGTCTACCCTAATTTTACACTAATCTGTGTTTCCTGGTGTCCTGCAGGTCTCACGCCGCCAATGGTTTGTCGGAAATATCCACAATGTGGACATGATCCATTAAAACGTTAGCCCGTCGATAAGTGCTTGATTTGGACACAGCGCCATTATTGCTCATTGTGAAGTGGCAGGTGAGCTTCGGAATCAGAACTAAACAACTGTAGGCAGAATGGGAGATGAACCAAACCGTGAGATTAGCAATGAACGTTATTTTTGGATCTTCTCGGTATAATATTTTACATTATGGCTTATAGATCCCGAATGGGAGATTGAAAACAATAAATATCAGTCACGTGCAAGTGATATTTGCCATCCCGTATTTAGCTGATGCTTTTGTATCCCTCTGGTGTCCAGACTACATTGCGTTGCCCAGTATGGCATCAAACATATCGTGGTTGACTGTGCAGATTTCGCTAATGTTCAACAAAGGCTCTGCACTGTCGAAACTATATATTTGAACTATTTTACATTGTCTATGTCTATTCACCATTTAAAAACCCTTATGGTGAAAACATGTAGTTTCTTTTTTATTTCAATCTGCAGTTTTCTAAACAACGTACTTTAAACTTTGCTCGCTTTATTTTCAGCTCGTTTTAAAAATATCCGTCTTCTTGTTCCAATTTGGATTTTCTCATTGTCGTATAGAAAGCCATTTGCTGTTTCCTGTGGTGCATGCCAGATAGTTAGATGACATAGCAACGCCATAGTAATTTACTCTAAATATCAGTCCAGTCCGTGTGATATATTCTATCCAATGAATAACTATACTTCTATTTACATCTGGATTATAGAAATTGATGACATTTTAACGCGACTGCAATGACGTCACATAACGTTTGTCTGTGGTTTTATCGACATATGTTTCTTCTTGATCAGCATTAAAGCCAGCCCTATAACTTCCTCACCGAGAGCTGAAAAACGCGGTATTATGCCCATTTCGTTATAATACACAAAGGCAAGTTAATCGTTAACAGATGTAGAGTTGCCTAACGGTTCACTGCCGGAACCAGTGGCATGCCTGTACGTACGCTAAGCCACATGTAACGGTAAACGTCACACTTGAGTGAATGATACTTTTTATAATTGAAACGATTTGACTTCTTGTACAACCGATTTATGTCTGCTACTAAAAGAGGGGAAATTGAAATTGCAGGATGGGCGTCGGCTGAAATTGTGGTCGATGCATACCCGAGCTTTTGAGTAGAAAAGAAAACGCATTTTCCTTTGTCATTTCGAATTATCACGCTCGTTATGCGCATGGTGGCCCTCTGCCACCCTTGGTTAGTTTATACACATATCATGGTCCAGCCGACAACCATGGAATGCGCTGTTTTATTAATGCCAGTCACGTGGTTTAAGCTTACCCTGGAAACCGGAATATACGTAAAAGAACGGGAATACTTTACCAACTGACAACAAAAGTTTAGATACCTTGGTCCCTTAGCCGTGAAAGTGGAAAAAGCTCTACGCAGGCATGAAGGTTACAAATTTGCAATTCGAGCACTCGAGTCCAAGATGTGGCTCCGAATTGTATAGTGCTGTAGCACTGACTAGATAATGCTGCCACACAGACATTGTAGGTTGTTGATACACAATAAATTTCTATACTGACATTTTACACTCTGTTGATATATATCATTATATGTCTGTTTTGAATAGAACAGAAAACATTTTGGAAACTACCCTCTCTCCTCTTACGGAGGTTACCAAGGTGACAAAATGTTATTTCCAGGAGCAATAGCTCCAAAGAATGGTGGTCAAGCTAGGTTGATTTTTTGATATGATGTAGAGAAATGTGCAAGCTGTGTGTTGAGGTATGGCATACCACCACGAGAAAGATTGAGAATACATGTATTTGGGGTTGAAATTGACAAATTTACCACATAAATACTAAGGAAAATCAATTAGCTCTTGTAACTTGTAGCCTATGCTGTCGCAAACGAAACTTTCTGGTTTCAAACCTTGTTACGCAATGGAGCTCTGATCTGAAAAGCAATACCACTATTCGCACATGCGCCAGTGTATTGTGGATAAATTGTTTAGCATTCTACCTTCCCATGATTTCTGACGTGGCCTTTCCACCGCACATGAGATGTTCAGTTTTTCAGAGACCTTGAAATGTGATGATTACAAAGGAGTCTAACAAAAACAGATGTTGCCTTTGAAGTTCTCCTCTGTCATCACATGTATCTTGGGCATTGTGGACGAATCGTACACATTTTCTGTTTTGCGACATTTCAACACACGGACAAACTGTAACATGAAAACATGTTAGTTGTTCATGATTGAGAGTACGCAAAATGATTGAGAGTACGCAAGTCTGGTGAGTCTTAACGGATGCCTAGTTTGCCCAGCAACACGCATATTCCATAAATAAATGCTCCGAATTGGTATAAACCTTTCTTGCTGAAACAAGGCGTTAGAACCAATTAAATTATTAGTAAGATAAATATGGCAACGTAAAAACGTGCAAATGCCTACAAATTTGGAAGTTAAATATAGATCAGAAACTAAAAATTACCGCCTCTCGGTTTCGAACTATCCAATGTATGTAGTGAATGGACATTAGCTAACTTCATAGGCAGGCCTGTTGACCCACTATGTATCCATGTACAGGATGACTAGATGTTTACAAATAAGAAGGGATGCGAGATGTCAGGTGCTGGATTTCCAAATCTCGCCCACCAGAGCGGGCCAAAATGGAAGACGCGAAACTCGCATTAAGGCGACAGGCACACACCTGATTAGGCCATTAGGGTAGTCAAGAATATATATTCCTGAATAGTTATTTGGACTTCCTTTGAAAGTTGCACGAAATAAATGGAACACTTTTGCGTGTTGCAGTTATAAACTGTTATACCGATAATTGTTACTGTAGGCCTATATCGTAAGAGTGCTTCTGTTAATTGCGCTGGCTCTTGGCTGTGTTAACAATAGCGTCAAAGGACAAAAGCGTCTGCTCCTATTTGTAGAAACATTACCCGAGTACTTTTGCTGTTTGTAAGAGGTGTAATAAAGACAAATGGCAACCGTCAGTTTCTCCTCTGTAGAACCAGAAAACTCTTCATTTAGCTGTCCACTTTCAACGTGCTCCGGTAGAATACGTTTTACCAAGCATGCTATGGCTTCACGCTGCTGTGTTGCCTGTTGTTGGGATCACACTAACAAAAGTTCCATGAGCCCAAGCTAGCATTGTCGAAGCTAATTTGTTTATTTTTTTTTTTTACCATACATTGTACCATATATTGTTTTATATAAAACTTAGTAACTTGTAGGTTTCGAAATTTGCCCAGACCTATACGTTTGGTGGCTCCACTTTCGACATTGACGGACTACATCATGTATATATAGGTTTGTGTATAAACTTCTGGCTTGGCTCTTGATATTTGTATAATACTGTGGTGCGACATGTAGATACATTAGATAAACTAGTCATGACACATTTTAATATTTCATCTCAGGTTTTTATCTCTTAATGCACCCCGTTTCTTACTCGAGCTCAGGGGAGGACAATGGCACTGCTTTGCTTTCCTTCAGTTTTGTTAACTGGCGAGCCATTTCTCACATCGTACCATATTGTCAGCCACGCGGTACGGTCACTATCGTAGCCTATTTGTCCACAGACAATAATAATTTGTTCCTGATTTACACGTCTGTGAAAATTTAAAATAAAATAAAAGCGTGAAATACTGAACTTCTGACTGTGTCGGGATCATATCTTAATATAGCCAGCTTTCAACATGTCTTAATACAGATGCCGTTATAGTAGTGGAGGATTCTTTAAAATGGCGTTAAAACCAATTAAACAAATAAATATTTTCTCTACATTTACTCACTATCTCCATTAATCTTAAAACATATGTCTGACATCCAAACCCTCCGCCATACGTTCGCAGTATTTAGGATTTGACCATGTATCCTGAAGAGACTCGTGACATGATTTCTTAATCACTGTAAAACTACAACATCTATGACCGTGTAACGTATAAAAATTCAGGTATACAGGAGCCCATCTGGTATACGGTAGATCTATATATGTTAATTCGACGTAGGCGTTCACGTTTTGAGCAACCTTGTCTTCGTTGACTACTCTCATTCTCGTTTTAGTTTACTCTGGCTGATGGAGTATTCTTTATTATGTGGTAGGTCTGTTTCTTCGTCAGGTTTGGCCTGAGTGTTTTAAGTTAAAATGAAAAACAAACCCGTTCGTAGATATGACATTTCTGCCTGTCCCGTTTTCGAGCTTCATATCTAATGAATTGTTGACAGGATGCATTCGGTCCAGTTCATAAAGACGTCATTTTGCGCTTGTTATTATTGGGTGTGCCTGAACGAAATTTGACGTTTTTCATGTTTCTTTAATTATGTGCTTATGTCGCATTCATAATTCAATTACGTGTATCTCTGCGTAATTTCCTTTCACCACTCTTTATGTTTTTTGTTTGATTGTTTGTTTGTTAGTTGTTTATTGTCTTTTGTTGTTTGTTTTGGGCAATCTTTGACCCCAGGGGTCCACTGTGTAAGCGCACACTCTGTCCTAAAACTGTTTACTGGCAAACAAGACACCAGTAAATGTGATAAACATATACAATTATATATTATTAATAATATATATAAACATATATATATATATATGTATAGTGGTTTGTATGTCAAATCATTGTGTTGTTAGGTAACATGGTAGATACAGGTAGTTTGTTCACACAGACGAGCCGCGCGGTTAATTATGACGACACAAAGTGGGATAGACACACATATGTGTGAACCCGAGTTTATCTTATTTATTCTGGTGTGTAATCCATAGCTGCAGTTGTGCATATATTTCGGATTATCTAAACGCTAATCCCCGCCTCTACCATATTTTACTGGCTGCATGATTTGATTTACTTATTTATTTCATTGGTGTTTTGCGCCGTCTGCAGGATTAATAGATGAATGTAACAGTCAACAGATGACCTCAGCATACATCTAATCAACGATTTAATGACGCTGTTTTGCCGCCTTATGTTGATGTATCAACACAATGGTTGACGTGGAACGGAGGAATAATTTTAATACTGCATATATAACTGGCAGCTTGGTAACTCACCAAGTTAATGTTCACAACACTGAGTGCACAGGCGGATACCAGGCTTTAAATAAACTACTCAGCATCTGAAGAGTGATTTCGTGTAGGATCAATGTGTGGTTTCCATGACGACGTAAACTTTATTTAAAAGAACAGATTACATTTTTCAGCGAAGACCAGAAAAGGTTATGAATTATCAAGTTGTCCGGCGTCCCTTACCTTTTGCTTCAGAGCGCTACTCCTCCTATGGTTTTTGTCTGCTTTGAACTAGGCTTGGGTCAAATGTAGACGACATCAAGACACTTTATTCGTAGTACCGATTTTCCATTTTCAATTACCTGTTGTCCGTCTGTCTGTTTATTCAGAATATGTTAATATTTTCAAAACGCTACTTTTCCTACAGTTTTTGTTTGATTTCAACGAAATAAATCATTTGTAGTATAGATGTAATGTAATGTTTTCATTTCGGTGATCGTTTGTCCTTCTGAGTGTTCGTGTTAACATTTCCTTTAAAGCGCTACTACTCTTACAGTTTTTGTAAGATTTTAACGAAATTTGGTTAAAGTTTAGACTACAAAAAGACACATAATTCGCTGTACTGATTTTCCTTTTCGATGATAGGTTCTCCGTAACTGACCTTTTAAATTAGTTAAAAATTACGTCACGTCTAAATGCTGCTTAAAATGATTAAACCAACACACTGTCTGGTGCTCCATGATGTCAGGATTACAAATCTACGAGAATTATTTTCGTGCATTATATAGTTTTCAAGTTTTTACTATGAAACCAACCAAAATTTGTCAAAATTCTGAAATTTAAATAACACGGGCCCTTTCTGTAATACTTCATCAATACGTTTACTATTGTTTGGCTGGCCAGACGGTGTCGGTGCCGGGAGCAGTAGATCAAAGACACAGTCTCTCCCCATTCTGGCCCATTCCTGGTATCTGTTTATTTTCTTTTCCCTGTCTTTCACCATAGCCAAGTTAACATCCCTAGCGTGACATTTTTCAAAACATCTCTCTGGGTGAAATGGTATGATCATGTTGTCAATGTTATAAATACTGGGCAAAGATCTCTTGGGTCATACCAGTTTCACGGAAGGAGTGTTTTCAATGCAGGTTTGTATTATTCCGATATGTATCAGTCCTTATACGTTGAAACCCAGTTTAATTATGCTAGTCTTTTCTCGCTCCTTTTTTTTTTTAATATCATAAACTTATTACGCACTGTAGACTAGTTCTGGCACTCTGAGATTGAGAAATGCTGTGTATCGAAATTGTCCCGTGACCAAAGGTTTATGAATTTAAATATTTTACCAATGCTACCGAATGGAGTTTGATGTCCTGCTCACAAATCTGCTCTTATTTTTTTTTGCTGCGATGATACCTTTGACGCAAATTACGATCAAAGTTCGAAAAATCACAGTTTTCCCCTTACTTGGAGGTGAGTTGACAAAAAACCATTACAGATGTTATTCTGAAAATTGCGGAGTACGAAAAAGCAGAAATTCCACACGTTTAGAGATCACGTGATAGGAAACTGTTACAGTTGAATGGCTGAAAATCGCTGAGTGCAATTTACCATGAAAATGGAAATCATTCTTGCTGCGCTGCGTTTTTTATGTCGTTTGTTATGGGCTATGAGCAAAAGATCAATGCTGCATTGCTTTCCCACTGTTTTTTAGTGGTAAGCCCATTTTATATTGTATCTGGCAGTGACTTATTCAAATCCAGTTCATTCTTTTTCAATCTTTTCAGTTTTAACTCTTTTCATTACCATGAAGTTATCATGGGACTACCACATATGGTAAATAGGTAATAGCTTGGACCACGGCAACGTTGTTGGATAACAGCTTTAATTTTGTAATTGACTCCGTGATAATTTTGTGCCAACCAGAAGAGCTACTCTCTCATCCGGCGATATGGTTAGAGAGTGCGCAACATCTGAAAGGCAATTTCATGCTGATTTCCAGTATGGCTTTCATTATTTTTAGGCATTTTTTTAGAGTGATTAAAACGGAAATGAAGACTGAGGTGTTACGGTGGACGTTTTGGACCATATTGAAGCACAATGACATCACCGATTCTTTTTAGCTGCAAAACATCCTCTGATGGCTATATGTTTAAGTTCTATACGAAGATATACATCTGTATCTGTATTTAATGTGGAAGCAGAACAGTTTCACTTGTTTAGCGGCAAAAAAAGAATGTATGACGTCACTGTGCTTCAATATGATGCCAAAACCCCAGGGTAGCACCTCAGTTTTTATTTCCGTTTTAATCACTGTAAAAAAAAATGCCAAAAAATAATGAAGACCACATTTGGATTCACCACGAAGTTGCATTTCAGATGATGCGTACTTTCTAAAAATTTGGCTTGTTCTTTTTAGGGTGGCCTGTTCTTTTATAAAGGCGTGGGACTATAACTTAGCCTTGAGGATCCCGTCTGACTCGTTACATAGACTAAACAAATACCACCAAGGTCATCTCCATTTATTCACAGGAAGCAGTTCCCGGTTTCTTTCATTTATTTACTGAATAATTACAGCTTAATTACTGCATGACCCTTTGAATATAGGAAACCTAATAAATCCCATAATTACAACTACTCTGTACATCGTAAGTGTTGAGTGAACTATTTGGCATCTTCAAAACAGCCCCATAACTAGTAGCAAGAAGCATGCCAGTTTAACGGCAACACATATAAAATATGTTTCATTAAGATGTGAGCTGGCTTCATTTTACGGCTCCTATGCTATGGTGTGGCCGTTCGTACGCAAGAAACCGTTTTTGTAGTCGAAACCACGGACTATAAACGAAACCAGCATATGACCATTCTGCACTGCATTAACTGGAGTTTAACTACCAAATAACAAACTGTGTGCAAGAGAGTTTCTAATAATAGACATCATTATTAATAATAATAATAATAATAATAATAATAATAAAAATGATGATAATATTATTATTATTATTATTATTATTATTATTATTATTATTATTATTATTATTATTATCGCATCCAATGGCACGCTTTGGTTGACACACATTGGACGACGAAAAAAGTGGAAGAAGAAGTATAAAAATAACATGCTCTGTTAAATACACGGTTTCGCGCTTGGAAAGTAAACAAGGTTGACCATTCCACAGCCGGGGTCTGCGCGCGTTGACTCCGCTAATTGTAGCTTGAGAGTTCGGAGTCTGTTTGGCAATACGTGGACCTGTGTATTGCAGCACTCGTACGTAGTCTCAAGATGAGCAAGCACACATGTTTTTAGTTATTTATTTGACTGGTGTTTTACACCGCACCCAAGAATATTTTACTTGTAAGACGGCGACCAGCATTATGGAGGAAATCGGGCAGAGCCGGGGGGAAACCCGCCACCATCCGCAAGGTTTAGCAGACCTTCCCACGCACGACCGGAGAGAAAGCCAGCACACATGCATACCACATCACAGTACTGACATCACGAAACATGTGTATAATCTTATACTATAATACTATAATCTCACTAATGTTTTATATCTGCTGCACATGTGTATAATCTTATACTATAATACTATAATCTCACTAATGTGCGATAGGAAATACCATATTCCCGTGATTAAATTCACTGTTTCCTCCTACCAGTAAAAAAGCGACAAAAACATTGCTTATAGCTGTGGTGTCTATAATGCATATTGCGATATTTACTGTTGTACTCAGTTTTGCCTGAAAACATACTAGTCTTGATGCATACAGGTGGGCGGACAGTAATTAGGTTACCGGGTAAAATGCAGATAAACGATTCAAGGGACGCAACCGGATTTAAGTGAGGGAAATCCAGAGTAAATAGAGTTATGTACCTTTAAATATCTGTTTCATGAAGTGGTCATCATCAAAGGTTGTCGGTTAGTTCGTCGTGTTTTATTTATCTATATCTTTATTTCATTGGTGTTTTACGCCGTACTCAAGAATACTTTACTTACACGACTGCCACCGGCGTTATGGCGGGAGGAAACCGGTAAGAGCCCGGGGGAAACTCACCACCATTCGCAGGTTGCTGGCAGAACTTCCCACGAACGGCTGCAGACGAAGCGTCGGGTTGTGTGTTTGCTCCTGTGCATATCAGATCTTATTAAAGAGCATCTAGATTATGCCTCTACATTTGGATTATGCCGCTACATTTGGATTATGCCTCTACATTTGGATTATGCCGATACATCTGGATTATGCCGCTATATTTGGATCATCCGCATTATATGCTGGGTAATTCATACCGCAGTAACTTGTCAGGATAGATTTCTGCTTACTTTTCCTCCTAACGCCCGAACCGGTGAAGAACACCAGAATATCGTAGAATGAACAACCAGATTTAGGAAAATAGATTAAGAACTTTCTCTAAAAGACGCGTAGACTCTCGTCTGCTAAGCTGTTATAAATAAAAAAAAAAACGCCATACATACTGACGAAAGATATTGTAAGACTGGTACAAGATTGTAAGTAGCCAGATTTTCACCTGTACACAGGTCTGTTTTAAGTATAACTAGATTGCAACAGACCAGTTCGGGATAACAACCAAGACGATCGGTTGGCATTGACGTCACTTCATTGTTGCATCGCGTAATGATGAGCAGAACTGTCCCGTTTGATTAATTTTTTCGCAAAAATTGATACAGTACATGATAAAGGCATCCGAAACGTGGAGCGTCACAGTAGACATTACCGTTATTTTGATACAAAGTTGCCCCGACAATAGACCCTTTCGGCATAAGTTCTGAGACATGCGCGATGCCTTCCTTTGTATGGCAAAACAGAGCAACAGTAGCCAGTATTGCTTTTTCTACCATTTTGGAGGTAACTTTGTATCAAAATAACGGTTCTGTTCACTGTGACGTCCGCATCCCAGCTCAACACAACAATGAAGTGCCGTTACTTCCAGCCAAAATCGAACAACGTCATATTTCTTGATTGTTATCTCGAACTGGTTTATGGCAAAAAGTGATTCAGGCTATTGTTGCCCTCTTTAGCCATACAACGTAAGGCACTGCGCGTGTCTCAGAGCTACCGAAAGGATCTATTATATAGCCAGATTTCAAATATACCGATATCTTTAAAGGTGAACTGTCCCGGTTCTATTTTTTATTTTACTTAACTGAATAATATATCTTTGACATAAAAAAAATGTTGGAAACAAAAAAAAATTCATCTGCTGAGTATTTTTACTTGTAGAAAATGGAAATATATTTATCTCCAAAAATTCTGAGAAAAAAATCGCACCAGGTTTATCTGCCCTTGAATGGCGCTATTTTGTGTTATTTCCGGTTTTCAAACACTAGTTTAAGTCTGATCAAGACGAGTCGCCTCAAAATGGCTAGAGAATAATTCAGAGTACTCATTCGGTTCGAAATGGTCACGTCGCATGGAAATTATCCATTTTCGACACATGGAGGGGCCCAATGTGAAGGCATGAAAGCTAATCCCATCATTATTCAGTGAGTGATTAGCACAGTTCACTGGTGCACAAAACTGCATATTTTTTTTGTGACGTAAAACACCACTGGTACGTCAAGGGCAGATAAGCGTGTAGAGAATACCAAGCTTCAAGAAAATCGGCCTTGACAATTTTTCTTAAAAATTCATCTGCGGATTTTTATTCGTTAAATCTCTTGCGTTCCATGTGTCGGATACTTGTATGATATACTGTAACAATTCTTGAGAAAAATTAATCAAACGGGACCATGTCACGTAGATATGTATCACCTACAGACAGATGTCACCCTATAGCTATATGTCAACTATAGACAGATGTCACATAGATAGGTATCACCTACAGACAGATGTCACCCTATAGCTATATGTCCACTGTAGACAGATGTCACATAGATAGGTATCACCTACAGACAGATGTCGCCTATAGCTATATGTCACAGATAGACAGATGTCACATAGACTGCTATCACCTACAGACAGATGTCACCTATAGATATATGTCACCTATAGACAGATGTCACATAGACAGGTATCGCCGACAGACAGATAATCACTACAGAGAGATGTGACAAATTTATTTTCAAATAAATGAAATGAAATGTAGACATATGTGATCTGAAATCAGATTTCACGTATAGATACAGGCATGTCTTACGTATGGCCAGATTTCACATATACACAGATTTAACAAGTTTGTCAAATTCACATACACTTTCATAGACAGATTTCCCCCACGGACAAATTCACATGTTAACTCTCATTTGACGAACAAGTTCGTAGGCAGATTTTACCCATGGACAGCTTTCACATGTAAGTCAAATTTGACGTAAATGTTCATAGACAGATTTCACCCATGGGTACCTTTCAAATATTAGTCAAATTTGACATACAAAGTCATAGATAGATTTCACCCGTGGACAAATTTCTAATGTCAGTCCTATCTGACGTACGAGTTCATAGATAATTTTCACCCATGCACACATTTCAAGTCCAATTTGACGTGCTCGTCTTTCGTCAGGTTTCATCCACGGGCAGATTCCAGAATGCCAATACAAGACCGGTGCTCTGGTGACTGGATTATATCCATTTGCCAGAAGAAGAAAGCAGAAATATATGCAGGCAAATTACACGTACTTTGTTTAACTCTGTATGGTTCCCTTTACCAACACATGCAGGGGAGATAATGAAGTTCAGATTTGAATAATCCTCAGTACTGGTGCCATTTCACCTACATTTTTCCTTGTGGACAAGTTTCTATGGATGGGCCTTAAGGAGACCGGCCTTAGTTGTGTAGTATATAGTTCCTGCCTTTGTAATGGCGCTTCTTAGCAAAATGAGGACGTATTACTCATTCGTTACAAGAGAACAATGGTCAGTTCGTCCCTAGACCCAGTTGCCGTTGCTCCAGAAACCGCACTTCATTCGACTGATTAAATTTGAGATCTATCAACTAGTGAGTCAATCAATGAATCAGTCAATTTAATCAGCTTGGGACGTTTCTCACAAGTGTTGATATACCGCTGATGCCGACATTGGTGTTTGTGATATGCTGAGTATATTCGTGGTTTTGCAGTGAAGTCATAGCAGCTCTGACTCAATCAACAGCAGTGCCAGTGGTCATGTGACTACAGCGAACACAAACGACATTTAACCCAGGCGAAATATCACTTGAATTACATTTTGCCATAAAAAGTAAAAAAATAAAGGTTTTACACAAGAGCTTTCTGCAAAAGGTAATCGGAATTTGTCTATCCTTCAAATATGACAGAGATCTGCAGTTCATTAAACTTTAGAAATCCGCAAAAATCAGCATTTCGCCAGTTTAACCCAATGTTCTTCATCACTACCGCTCCTTGCGAAGCACTCGGATGCTCGAAAGTACGAATAAGATGGTTAGGATCACTCAAGCGGAAAACAACACCGGAAGAGGGGAGACCCAAGACAGTTTGGAGGTTACTGGTAGATCTTTCCAAGTACGACCAGTGAGGTAGCCAGTATGTGTGGGACTTGAACTCACAGCGAACTGGTGAGAGGTTCCGGAGTTCCTGTACACTGTAAAATGACCAACGCCTCGCGCGTTTATTGGGTAATTAAACTTCAAACAAATATAAATTAAAATATAAACACTTATATACAAGTGTCTAAAACATTTATACAATCCTATACTATAATATCCAAGTATTTAATATCTGATGCATATAGTGCACTAGCTGTCTAACCAATCAGCCAATCATAGAATGCTTCCACGCGCAAAGACTAAAAAAGTTGCAAATGAACGTTTTAATTTTAATGGACTTATGGACCATACAAATGAGGCCCAGACTAGTTCTATGCTTTGACAAGGTATTAGTATCTATACCGAAACGTCACTTTAAAATAACACAAGTTGTTACCCATATGACCTGGTTATGTTATCCAAACCAACTTCTAAATGCTTCTCAAAGACGCCAAAGATGTTGTTCTATCTCACCCACCACATTTATATAGCTAATTTATGAACACGCGATAGTTAAATTTGTAAACGCCACCAGAATTTCTTTTGTAAAAAACATAAAAACATAACTAAACATCATTTCAATAAATAACTATAAATGTTAAAGTCACTAATATCTATAACATAAAACATGAGAACAGGTGAGTGTGTCTTCCCCTGACGATTACTGCACTTCTTACTTTTCCTTTACTTTCACTGCCTACAAAGTAGACCCAATAAACAAGATAATCAAATGCTTCCTCTGCTCTCGTGATGTTGCTGAATTTATATATACATATAAGTATACGTACACACGTACTAACGTCTAGGAGGAAGAACACACCTGTACTTGTATAACAACAATCTTTTTGATTCAGGAAGCATTTTTATGTAGTTCAAAAGCCAATGTATCTCCGAAGTGTAATCTAAAAATTGCGTCATTCTAGATTGTTCACCACTGATGAAGCTATCGGTAATGGAGGACCTCACAATCTCACCGCTAGAATTCATCTGAAAACAAAAAAAGGGAAGTGAGAAATAGCCTGTAAAGAACTGGTTTAATTAGTTTTTGTTGATCCTGTGAATTTGTGAATGTATCCCACTTCCCCCAGTATACTTAGCTGTTTGTTCTCTTACTAAACTTGACCTGTTCCCTGTAGAATACTGTATACCAGTAGTATTTTGTAGACACGATTATCTGCTCTAAACCGGTTTGTTGCCTACACTGTTGATTCCAATATTGTGTACACAAGCATTTCTTCTGATCATAACGTTAATAAACACTGAAATATAAAGTTATGAAGATTAAAGTCTCAGTAGGTGGAGTTAAACGTGTATTTTGTTTTACCTTTACGAACTAGGTTTGAGTTCAACCCTAGAGACTGTTTTATTACGCACACTTTCTATAACTGGCACAGCTCGGGTACTTTAATATACAATGCAAGCCGTTTGCAGAAAAATTCTAGGAAAGCTGACGATGCCCGCGTTCTGCATATCCTGTTTTATCCTTGCATCACATACTGCGGGGAGAAAAAAGGAAGATTAATATGTGTGTCTGTGTCAAGAATAAACCCCTGTCCTTTTTCTATAAACTGGGGAACTTTCTTCGGCAAAAATGACCGACGGAATCAAACCCTCAAGGCTGCCATACGTTTACCACTATTTAACCTTGAATTGGCGTGCCAATTCGATAGACGTAAGGCCCATTTTCATAACTTTCTAAAACACCAGTTCTCAAAGGAATATGAAAAATATTGCAGCCCTTATAAATAGTATTTGCTTGTATAAAGGTTCATGAGCACAGTTCTCCTTGTATATGCCCCGTGGTGGAAGATTGTTGATCAATAGCAAACTTCTCTTAAGACAAGCATAGTGCTTAGAGACAAAATTCTCTGTTCTTGGCTACGATTGAAAAAAATCGTGCAGTCTCACCACGTTCTTCCAGTCTGCAACAGGGTTACGTCTGAACTGACATGGAGCAGTCATGGGCACATTGAAAGTTTAGCACAGATTTGAAATTAAGCATAAGATTTGAGATTAAGTACAAATTTGAGACCAAGTACAGAGTACAGACCATTGGTTCGTTATTTCAGAGTTTAAGCGCTTGGCACTGGCGAATAACCTGCATGGCCAATCGCTGGCCGGTCCGGAGTAGGTAAAACGTGACTGTGAGGGGCGTCAGGCATACCTGGTATCTTCGATGAGGCGTCTGGTATGTGTCGAATGTTCCGTGGGCGTCACGAATGCCTGGTGTCTTCGGTGGGGTGTCAGACATGCTTAGTGTCTTCGGTAGGTGAAAATCAACCGAAAATCTCACATAAGCTAAAAGCGCAAACACTCAACATCATTATTATAAAGCGTAATCATAGTCTCTGGTGGATAACACACAGGTGGATTTACTTTTGTAACCTTTCTAGCGGCGTCCTTTTGTTCGAAATGCATTTGAAAAAGGTTTATGTGAAGTAAAATTTGCTTAATAATGTTTGGAAAACATCCACGTAAAATAATGTCCTCTAATATTTAAACGTCGGCAGGTGTTGTTTGTCTGAGCATCCATTGGTTCCTCGTCTTTGTTAGGTAAGCAGACACCGGCGGCTTTGTTTTGCGTTTTGTTCTGTGTTCTTTAAAGTCTTTTGTTTTCGTAAGTTCAACCTGTGCGTAGATGAACCACTGCCCACTTGCCGAAGCGGGAAGCTTATTTACTTTTACTCGGCCGAATGTCTACTTAGGAAGCTTCTAATTTGATCAAAACAGCCGGGGCCTCTGTGGCTCAGTTGGTTAGTGTTACAAAATCGTCAAATTAAATGTGGTAATATTATTTTTCTTTTGAATATTTAAATGTGAGAAATTTCTAGTCAACAGTCCATATATTTCTGTGGCCCACTTCGTTCCATTGTATTATTCAGACTGTGCTGTAGAAGATAGATCTCCTGTTTCTCTTGTGATAGGAATAATTGTACAGACAGTTTCCAGCCACAGTGTTCCAAATTGTTTAAATTATTTTGGCTATGTCAGTTTAACTTGTAAAAACTGGAATTTCTGAGCTTATGCAGTCCGCCAATGTCGCGTCAGTTTTCTGTGTTACTAGTTAATACTCACTTATTTATTTATTTATTTGATTGGTGTTTTAGCCGTACTCAAGAATATTTCACTTATTCACGGGCGGCCAGCATTATGGTGGGAGGAAACCGGGCAGTATCGGGGGGGAAACCCACGACCATCCACAGGTTCCTGGTGGGCCTTTCTATGTACGGCAGGAGAGGAAGCCAGCATGAGCTGGATTTGAACTCAGGGCGACCGAATTGTTGGGAGGCTTCTGGGTCATCACGCTGCGCTAACTTAGACATGGAAAAGGTAAGAAGTTTTCTAAGTTGTATGCTTTTTCGAATGACGGAATGCATGCGCATTTGTCGTGAAATTGAAACTGAACGAAAACCAATGGTTTATCTGAACTTTTCATCATCTAATTCAACTTCTCTTACGTTTATGTGGCTACTTACGAAATTATTGCTAATTTACGGTAATAAATACATCCTTGATGAACTGTGACGGACATCTTTTTGTCTTCAAAGTAATTCAGACATTGAGATATATCTTCTGCTTGTGAATATTTTGGTTTGATGCAAAACCGTGTAATGCTTATATCATTATTGCTGACCGACAAAAGCCAACGGTCAAGAAGCAATCAGACAGGCTTTTGTCCAGTCGCTGGCATAGTGCTAATCACCATGATATTATTGTGACAAAGAGCCGCTTGAACGGCCTTCTTTCCTCCTGCTATTGGTATGCAGTGACATCATGATTATAACGCACTTCATATCTCTGACTAGATATATGATGCATGGCATTCTTCAGTAGTGGTATTGGAAAGTTTAAAATTATTTTGCATTTAACACAACATTTTCCACATTAAGATTGATTTACTTTCCCATAAACGATAATCTGGGAACGCAATCATGATCACATATTTATGTGGTCCATCTTCCCCATGAGTGGAGCCATTTTGCCCAGAGTGTTTTAACCATGATCTTTCACTAACTGTTCAGTTCTTTAATGTTAGGAACCAACAGCATTCCCGTAACACATTTTCCGCTTTGAAGGTCGGCTTTATACTCTCGGTGTACAATACAGACGCTGTGAGAATGAATGTAAAAGGATGTCGCTTCTTTGTTTCACTTCGTCACTGTGACGACGAATTCTGGCTTGTGCATATTTAACCCAGTTTTTTTTGCCCTGCTGTTAAGACACGCTCTATCACTTACTGTTTCCGTTAGTGAAGCGTACCAGCCAACCGCCATGCAATTATAGTCTTACGCAGTGTACACATCCTTCTAATTAGAGTCCATATACCACAACGTGAATGTAGATATCCTCAACCGAACCACGAGCTGTACACGACAGTCACTTCCTCTATAGTGTCTTCTTCATTAAGTCTGTGCTCTGAACTTGGTATATGCACATGAGACTGTTCACTCCTTGCTCGGGAAACAGTTGGTGTTCTCAAACTGATTGGCACCACGATATAGCTGAAATACTGCCAAAATGGCGTAATCATTCACCCAATTAAGCGAACTGTGTCCTCGACATGGCTGCAACACTACCGAACAGTAGACCATAATCATTCGTTCAAAGTAACCGACTCCCCAATAAAATTAAAATGATTCCGAAATGGCGTAAAACCATAATCATTCCTTCAAACAGTCTATTACCGCGATATGGCTGACATACTGCCGAAATTGCGTATTCATTCAAACTGGCTGTATTATAGATATCACTAAAACACGGCCAACATGGCGTAAACCCAGGGTCATTCATTAAAACTGGTTGTCATTAGAGGAAACAACCTCGATGAATGACTGTCACCTTAGGACATCCTGTGTCCTTCCGATCGTCGCCTGTTTCAATCATCCTGTGGTAGTATCTGGAAGTTCTCACAGCCGTATGTGGTAATACTACTTCCCAATCCTTTCATATTATGTTAACCTTAACTCACATTTAATCTGGATTGAGGAACAACATAAAACCGATATATTATGTATAGAAACAATATATCGTTGTGAAAAATCTGTAGCGAACCTGGTGAAAAAAGTTTCATATCCTCAAGAAGTTATGTCCTAATTCATGCGGTCACCATGTCATTGCTACGGCATGTTTCACAAACAGACTAAAGGCTAAACTTAGATGGTTAACTCAGTTAGCCGGCTAGCAATTCTGTCTAGCCTGTTTCACAAAAAACTTATTTGACGATCGACTAAAGCTTTTGTCTTAGATTTTGATAATCTGACATAGTGATTTAATTTATTTATATTTTGAAGTTAATTTAACAATTATCCTCAATGATTCAAACAATAAGATAACTGCGGTTTGGCCAAATAGCCGGCTATGGTAAGTCGGCTAAATTTAGACAGTTTTAGCTTTAGAAATGGCTGTCAGTTTTTCTTGTAGCCTAATTACGGTACTCGGTTGAATGACCCTTAGGCGACTGACCTACTTCAGACGGGCTCGAATGTTTTGTGAACAGGCCTCTGGCTAATCGATCCTTTAAGTCACCTCTTCCACAGCGCAGTGCAAGACACGACAGTAGCCCATGATCTAGCTACAGAGCCTTTGGACATTGAAGTTGTGTGTCCAAGTCAAGCTTACTCTGGACACAACTATGGCCAGGGTGATCAGTGAGTTCATGTGAAAGAGTCAAGCTCTCTTCAGTCACATTCTTTCAGCTGTGAGGCCTTGTGGGCGAGTCAAGCTTACTCTAGATAGAGTAGGTAGAGTTTCTCTCATTCTAGACACATATATAACCTATGATCTATGGGGTTTTATCCGGAGTCAAGCTCACTCCGGACAAAACTGTAGCTCTTGATCATTGGGATCGTGTGGTACAGTCAAGCTTACCCAACACAAGCTCTAGTCTTTGATCAATCAGCTTTTGCTGTCGATCCAAGCTTGTTCCGGATATACCTATACGCCTTGATCTGTAAGATTTTGGTGGAAGGACAACACTGCTTTTGAGTTTTTGTATAGTAAATAATGATGTATAACAAGTTTGCCAATAAGCCAGACAGCGGTTTCTAATTGAGCATAATTGCGTATGAGCAAAACGCGCCATACGATAGACAAACAAAAACATGTTTATTCATGTCGATCTCTTAACATTACAGACTTCGGCGATAGCTCAATGTAGAGTTCATTTGTAACTTTTTTCTGTGTTTTTTACTGAGTTTTCCACTTGAAACAGTCCTAGAGCCGACGTATAGTCTCAAATGTCACACAGACACATGAAATGCACGAAATGTGCTGAACTGCGTGTGACTACATACCGTTACAATGCTTTTACCACGGCCACGAGGGATTACTTATCCACCAACGAAGGAATTCCGGTGATGCGCAGCCGGAACAGCTATCTGGCTTATTAATATCACTTCTGACCCTTTCCCGTTTTCTGCTGAAGTGATGGACCATGAGGGCGTTTAAGTAGTGACTATTTCAGCATTTAAATGAACGGTTGAAATATAACCCCAGCGGGAGTAAATTGACAAGAGGCTCTATTTCATCGGCAACGTGTGACAACTTGCCCACTCAGTGTCACACTGCTGTCGCTGCTCTTGTTTCACTCTCTATACCGCATTCGTTTACGCCGTATATTTCTATAAACCTGATTTATGTATGTTCGTGAACTGAGTATCCTCTATAGGCCTGATTTGCAACTGTTTTCATGTGACTGTTGATAAAATGTGACGACAACACATCCTTTTCAGTGACACCAGACAATGACTTATGAATTGCAAACACATTATTGTAATTTTTTTTAAATATCTATTTCTGTTTAAGACATGGTTACACCAAGCATTAACATGAACAGTTAATTCGACTGAAGCCATCAATAAACGTTCGGACTGTCGACACTGGTTAAACTGTATGCACGTTAGAAGCATACTGTTATGGTTTAGCACCAAAAATTTATACAGCAGCAAGCGTTAATTGTGTTAAGTGTTTCCTCTTCTTGCTGGAAATAATTTGTTGACTTACGTACATGTGCAGTGAAACGTGAACCAGCCGGTCAAAGTGACTTTAAATCTCAACGAAATAAAAACAAATCCAGCATGTCAAGGCGCTAGAAACCTCTAAATGTGTCAAATAAGACTGGGCCCTGAAATATAAAATACACTCCACACGTTTCTTTCGCATACATTAAAGTGAATAAAAAAAACTTAATCCAGGGCATCTGAGTACAGATACATGTGGCGTTATTTTAGGTACAAGATGGATGATTACCTCCCGAAATCTGAGTTCACATGCACTCGACAGGGGTGTTTTTTGGGCAATGTTAACGATTTGGATAACGATGTACTTTCAAACGTCGTCTGGCCAAGACTCCTGCAGAGCAATGTTGACACATCAAAGACGGAAGCACCAGCCTTTCCCTGATGCATGCGTCACAAGACGATACGAGACAATCTGTCTGGAATCACATCCCTTTTGGCACTGGTGTGATTACCACTCCTGTCTAGTACAATTCCCTTTTCCAATTTCTATCCTGTTTCACTTACATTTATTATTATTATTCAACGTATAGTTTTTAGGATGAAGGAAGTAGGTTTTTGCAACCGACAAAAGACACGTGTAAGGGTCGGTTATGGAATACGACTTAAATGTGAAACTGTGTCAGGAATGGGCAGTATAGGATGTGGTTTTTTTTAAACCGCACTCTTCTCGTGAATTCGCTGACCAAATCCGTGTGATCTAGTCTCCAAAACCAGAGTAATCGGAAGTTAAAAAAGGATGTTCTATATGACTACTTTTTAACGTTACAAGTCACTGGCCTTTTAAAAAGAAACTCAAGGGTAACCAAGTTCAGTTGTATTTGCTACTGTATTATCTGTAGTATATACCTAATGTAATATCAGACTGTTGCATTGATGTGGGTGGTGGTGGTATGTCTATAACGATAAAGAAAATATTACATGAATTATTGACAAAGTCTTCAAGTGGTCCTTAGGACAAGTGTGAAAAGGTTTAAATCCAGTATATTGCGGCTGAAAGAATTGTAATGTCTGATATGCTTGACTCAATATTCTATTCGGTCACCAATATCAAGAAAAAGTTTACATTAGATGTCGTTCGGTATATTACAAATAATCATTCGAACACCTGATGAGTGTGTCAGAGCAACAATCGATTTGCAAGAGCACCAATCGACTTACCATAGCAACAATTGACATGTCAGGGCATCAATGAATAAGGCAGTATGGTGGAAATCCACATAACATGGCAAGAATCAACATGTCACGTAAACAATCGACATTCCAGTTCAGCAAGCAACATGATGTGACAACAATAGTAATGCCCGGGCAACAACTGACATGCCAGAGCTGCATCAGTTTGCCATCCAAACAATACATATTTTGATGAAAGCAGCCGTTGTACCAAAGGAGCAATCGACGTGTTAGAGTAACATTCGACATGCCAGAGCTACAATCGGCATTTCATGGCAGCAATTGACATACCATGGTAACAATAGATTTTGGGGGCTTCGGAGGCTCTGCTAGTTAGCGCGTTAGCGCAGGATAATGACCCAGAGGCCTCCCACAGAGTCCAGCTCATGCTGGCTTCCCCTCCTGCCCTACGCGGGAAGGTCTGCCAGCAACCCGCGGATGGTCGTGGGTTTCCAATGGCCTCTGGCAGGTTTCCTGCCACCCCAATGCTGGCGGCCGTCGTATAAGTGAAATATTCTTGAGTACGGCGTAAAAATCAGTCCAATAAATAAATAAATAAATAAATAAATAAATAAACAATAGATTTTTCGTGGCAAGAATCGATGAACCAAGACAACAGTCTTCAACAGAAGGGAGTGATGGCACATGTAACATCATTTCCAACACAAGGTAGAGTAGAGTAGGGAATGATGATAACATCATTGTCAAAACAAGGTGAAATAGAGTAGGGAATTGTGATAACATCATTGTCAACACAAGGTGAAGCTGAGTAGGGAATGATGACAACACCATTGTCAAAACAAGGTGAAATAGAGTAGGGAATTGTGATAACATCATTGTCAAAACAAGGTGAAATAGAGTAGGGAATTGTGATAACATCATTGTCAACACAAGGTGAAGCTGAGTAGGGAATGATGATAACACCATTGTCAAAACAAGGTGAAGTAGAGTAGGGAATGATGATAACATCATTGTCAAAACAAGGTGAAATAGAGTAGGGAATTGTGATAACATCATTGTCAACACAAGGTGAAGTAGAGTAGGGAATGATGATAACATCATTGTCAACACAAGGTGAGGCAGAACAAGGAATGATGACAACATCATCGCCAACACAAGGTGAAGTAGAGGAGGGAATGATAATAAAATCACTATCAAAATTTCGAGATTAAGTAGAGCAGGACACAGATAAGAAATATATCACCAAACTAAAAATCACGCTCAACCGATCGGCCTTCAATTACATGCACAAAGACATCACAAAGACCTCATAACAGTTATGAAACTGAAACTGTTGAAATACATTAATACAAAATACATAGATCAATCAAATCCTACACGTCATTGTGCAAACCTTCATTCTACCTCAGATGGTCGTTAATGAGTGAAGAAAATCTCTCAGATGAAAACAAGAAACGTATTTCCTCTTTCTCCACGTACACTGTATTGAGTCACGTGAAGCTGTGTGTATTGAAGCAAAACACTCTGAAATTTAGCTCCATTTACACCTTAAAACCATTTGACAGCTGTTTTGGAACTGCTGAAAACCGCACTAGCGTTTTCATTTGCAATGCATCTTTCCATAATTAGTTAATTTGTTGTCAGTATAATATTAGTTATTTGCCAAAGGCCCGTGATCGCGAGAATAGGCCTATAAGTGAAACATTCTTGAGTTTAGGGTTAAACAATAATCACAAAAAAAGCAAAAAACTTAAAAATAGTCTCGGTTTATTATCCTCTAAGGGTTCATTAGTGTGTCAGTAGAGCCAGTTTAAACCTGTATGGGTTACGTAGTCAGAATTCAGCCTTACGAACACTTAGGATGTCCGTCAGTTCAAGTGGCCCCAAGGTGGTATTTGCGTAAAACGACCTTGAATTAGGTCGTTGTGCTTCAGGTTTATTATATTTCCGCGAACAATAGTGACGTGCCTTGTCTTTTCTGTACATGATAGTCCCCGCTGGCTCACAATTCGTGCGACTGGGTCCATAATTGGCCTCCGAACTGAAAAGTGATGGGACATTCACTGGATGATATTCCCACGCAGGCATTGTGGCTTGTTGATACGATGTAGATTTCTGTTCTGTTATTTCACACATATTAAAGCATATTCGAATTTTGCCTGTTTTATACAGATCTTTTTGCTCAGACGGGCCTCGCTACCTCCGCCCCCTCCCCATCCTCCGTTTCCCAGTTCCATGGTTACCAAGGAAACAAACCCGCTGTCAAATATATTTTGGGGGTTGAGGCTGACAAACTTACTACATAGGCTAAAAAGTGTGGTAAATCAATGTGCTCATTAAGCTAAAGTCATAACGTTTGTCAGTTGCCTGGAATGTGGAGGTATTTTGCTATTGGCTCCAGAGTTTCTCAGGATTTTACATGATTCTCAGTGGCTTGTCTTATCGCTTCTATAGCCAAACAAATGTTTCTTTAATTTTTATACATTTATTCAATTGGTGTTTTACGCCGTACTCAATAATATTCTACTTATACGACGACCGCCAGCATTATGGTGAGAGGAAACCCACGGCCATCCACAGGTTGCTGGTAGACCTTCCCACGTAGGGCCGGAGAGGGAGCCGGCATGAGCTGGACTTGAACTCACAACGACCATATTGGTGGGAGGTTTCTGGGTCATTACACTGCTCTAGCGCGTTTACCAACCGAGCCACGGGCCCCCCAACATTCTTTAAACAAATGTTTCACGTTCCTCAAACAAATTTTTCACGCTTCTTATAACTGAATTGTTGTGCAAGCAGGAGTTAAGCCACCTTAAATCCCTTTTTCTGCTGAGGTTGCATCTTTTGACACCTTCTATATATATATATATATAGAAGAAGGTGATGTCTTTGATTGGAATAATTTTGAAAATCAAGGGTTTGGACCAATCCTGTCTCGGGTAACTGAAGCCTAAGCTGTGTGGTCCATGCGCTCTCTGTTCGAGCTTTTGTGATGGTCTAACGTGTCACTCATCGTTTCGAAGACAACTAATTCCAAGAAAATGTACGCTATTATATGTTTGTCATGCAGTTTTTGTCTGCGTTTTTCACTTAGCACGTAGCATTTTGTTAAAACTTAAACACGTTAGCAAGTGAAGCTTAAATATGAATTTGTTTAAGAAAATTTTTAATGAAGCAGACTTTGTAGTATTTCGTGGACCCGGCGATACGTATAGAGAATAATAACTGTGTGTTCATTCTTGACTGGTTCATAGGTCATCCAGAGTAGAATTTTAACTTTGCTGTTTCAAATGTGTGTTCATTAGAGCTTTTCTGTGACATTGATGGGATAAATGTTAACGTCATAAAGACAACTAAAAGAATCATAAACTAAATGAAATGAAATGGAAACTACAGTTAAATGAGTCGAATGCATTTTGATATATACTGGGACTGAAGCAAAAAAGGTGCTGAAAAGTTTTCATGTGTATCAAAAGGCATCCGCTCTGTACGGATGGTATAGATATGACTATGGCTAGCCCAAGTGTCTTCCGGCGACTTCTGTTATCGTAAAGTGTAGTATTTCTGGACAATGACCACTTGACATTGTAGTTTTGGTGACAAATGTGTTACTTCTGCGTTTTATAATTCAACAAAGGTACACTGTCCTTTAAACAATTGCTGTAGTTTATTGATCGTTTTTTTTGCTCCATGAATACTTGTGCCAGTCTTCGGCAATATATATATATGACAACAATGGTACTTAAGAAATTCCTCAATAACGTTTTGTTTTTTATTTAGTACTTAGTTATCAAACTATTCATACTGCATTGTTCTGTTCAGCTGTGATGCTTTGTAGTTGCAAATCTCTGTCCTTTCAATTCCACGCCCCACTGACTGCAATTCCAGTGCTAAATTTCTTTTTCTTCTTCCTTTTCTCACATGTAGCTTAACGGTAGGATGGTCTTTGGCAAGCCCCAATAACGGATTACAGAGACCGGGGGGGACGGCAAGGAACGTGACGTCACACTTCCAGTCGAGAGACACTGACCTATAGAAACCGTGGTATACTTCTGCAAAAATGTCCACACGGAAAAATTCTGCTCGGTTATACCGGAGATGAAGCAATCCTGTAGTGTGACGCTGGCAGTTTCAGTCATGTTCACCGGAAGACATGTTCCTGGTCTGACGCCTATATAAGAGGATATACCACAGCACTTAGCCCTCAGATTACTCCAACCACTGTACACTCAAACAAAAGGATTTAGTTAAGGACGAACTTGAAGACTACTACTTGCAAAACTAAGACAACTACTGAAGCATGACCTGTACCGACATCACGATTTGCGGCCATCTACTGCAGGTAGGTTTATTTCCTCTATATTTATATATATATTTTTTCGTGTGTTGTCTGAATTTATACATATATGTGTGTGCATTTTTTGAATTGAAAAAAAAAATGTTTTACAGACTTCACCTTTGCGCACATATTTTTAATATGTGTATGTAGAAGGGTAGAGGGGATTCTTGAGTTCAGCAGAGCTAAATGACTTTACTTTTACTTTTATTCGGTCTTGGCTATTTCTTTACGTTTGCTTTGTTTCTGTTTTAAAATACGATCTGTTTTCTCTTTTCTTGAATATGTTAACATTTTACATTTGCCATATTGTTAATGTTACTACTTTTGTTTTTCAGACAAGAACCATCTGGATATACCTTTGTTTTGCACTAACTATTGGGAGCTATGTAAATGGAAATCCTGTGCCATGTCAACAGCCCGGGAACGACACGCTAAATGACCAATGGAGGCTACATTCCACTCAGAACGCCAGCTCGTTGGCGTCACGACACTCCAGAAGGATCGCTACCATCATCGAGAACAGCAAGAACGCGGGCCAAACCTGCCCTTCGGTGCTCTCCAGTGATCCGAACCTCCCCGAAGAGCGCCGATCTCTATGTCCCTGGGGATACCGAATAAACCACGATCCAACGCGCTACCCCGTGGATTTGCCTGAAGCATTTTGCCTGTGTAGCAACTGCATCAGCAATCGTATCAACACCTGTGAGGCGCTGTACTACGAAGTGCCCGTATTAAGGCAAACTCAGAAATGTACCTCTGGTTCGTACGTTTACGAGGAGTCTTTCCAGAAGATAGCTGTTGGGTGCACGTGCACCCAGCCGCGTTTGGCCAGGGCACGTGTTATACCTCGCAATGATCCTGATGTAAGTGGGTTTTAGGTTGTGACTGACCTACCCTCCTCCTCTGCCCCCAAACCAACAAACCCGTATAGAATTGTCTGTGATACCATTATTTATTTATTTATTACGTATTTATTTATTTATGTATTTATTTATTGATCGAACTATGTAACATTGTTACAAGTACGAAGAAGAGTCACGACCATAATTTATTTTCCCCTAATTACATGGTATTATATGAAGTTATGTGGCGCGTCCGATCTAACGTTACAAAGTCAACTCGTCCGTATTAAAAATGCTTCTGTATTTCTTTTAATGAACTTTTATTTTTACAGATGTTTCACAAAGGTGTACTCTTGTTACTGGTGTTGTTTCAGTGCAGCTGTTGTTGTACATAGTTGTGATTTGTTATATATAACTAATAGTACATCGGTCACGGTTGAAGTCCACTTTGTTTTTCAAATGCTGTGTAAAGATAATTTTTTTAATTAACATTTGCACTAAATGCCATGTAACTATTTATTAAAAAAGCTATTTTGCTGAGTGTACGTGTTGTGCGTATAATTAAACAATATTGAAATATTCTGTTTGTTATTTATATAAAAATATGAAATGTAAATGCCAAGTATTTTCCAATATCCCCATGAACATATTTCATTATCATCGTCATGTAATAAAGATACTATTTTTTTAAATCTTTTATGCACTTTATGCGATCAAATTTAAGGTTGACTTTGACGAATATTATGATTATTTGTTCTTATTACTCATTTATAATTGTTTACCCGCCTCTTTTACTCTGTAGCAGAAATAAAACGTCTTATGAAAAGTTCTTGATACTGTTATATGTGTACTGTGTTGGGAATCATATCTAGTCTTGGGGGATGAGTCATTTTCCCACACGCTAAATTGTGAAAAGACCGCGTTTGTCGACTAAAAAAATTTCATTGATTATATAACGTGTCCATTACGTCCAAGACGACAACAATGTTTTGGATAGAAAAGTTAGATTGCGTTTAACACACCGTCTGTTCCATTTATTTAGTCGATACTTTTCGTCGTTTCGAAGCCTAGATAAAAATATTTAATTTATCAATCAGGTGCTTGCTGGCACTCGAGCGTAGAGGAATACAACCAAGTGGCCATAACCCGACCAAAATCTGTTTAGAGTGTATCGGAGTTATGTCCCTTGAATAACGATGTTGGGGGCTACTGAACGTACACTTTTTATACAAATCGGAGTATGGATAGCGAAGTAAAGCCTTGCTGGGCACAGCTGTCAAATTTTTATCGCTACTAATTTATGCCTAATCGCCGGGATGTCGTCAGACCTTACGAAACGTTGATTTGGATCCTTTTCTGGGACAGAGGAGGTGTTTGCAATCCTTACCTTTGCTTCTGTTGATAGCCTTGGTGGCTCTGTATTGTGCGGTCTTGCATGGAGTTCTTGGGAAACTCGCCCAGCTTCCACTGACCAATATGACATATTTAACATGTAGAAGAAATCCCAAGTAAGTCATCTGAGGTCGGTGGTTCAATGCGGGCATTCTAGTTTACTCCACTAATAAAACTGGCCACCATCGTATAGGTGAAAACCCTTCGGTACGGCGTCATTCCTGTGCACAATCTCTGTGCGAAGGTACAAATAAAACTAATACATATAATAAATCCAGTAGCAGGCTTTTTTTCTTGTAAACATGTTGTAACTATTTCCATGTAGAAAAATATATTCATGTAGAAAGTAGAAATATGGCATTCAGTAGATGTTTAGCAGCTAAAACACTTTAGGGACATCTCCTTGCTTCAACCTGTCCACTATGGCCCGAAATGTCTGCCATCACATCCTAAACTCAATTAGCATTTTAGTAACTGTACAAAGAACACAAAAAATAATGAAGATCATATCTGGAACCAGCACGAAATGGGTTTTCAGATGAGGCGTATTTTATTTAAAGATGATCTGTTCTTTTGAATGAAGGCACAATCGTTCCCACTGTGAGAACATGGACGAGCCTTCACAACATCACAAATGGACAGATCCTCCTAATCCGATCTCCAACCACCGCATCTCGTGCCCACATTCCATTTCTCATCCCATTCCCGGTGACAGCAATTGTGACGCCATGACGTTGGACATCCGCTTGGCCTACTTGCAACATCATTGATCATGATCATGACGAACGACAAATCTTGCTAAAATAGCTCATTAAGGGCCGGCATCTGGTTCGACATACAGCCTGACGATTCAGCTTACAACACCGCCAATGATGAAACAAAACAAAGAAAATCGCGAAAATCTGCAAAATCCATCTCAAAATATACAAATAAATACAGTAATGTAATTAGATTTTCGAGAATTTTCTGAATATTTACATATTAACTTTTGTGCATTCAATAACAAATGGGAGAATTATGATTGGGTTTAGTCAAATTCCCAACCTGTATAGCGTCTGATTTATAGCAGAAGGGTGTGTAGCCTTGAACGAAAACTCATTTGTCGCTACGCTGGTGTATATAGCCAGTCGTTATCCAAGCCGTTTACTGCTCTTATAGCATTTGTTCTAGTCCCGAAATCGGACAGGAGTGCAAAAAGGTGCATTTAATATCGACCTTGTGAGTCAATCCTGCAAGTTTTACTAGTTGTTCTGAGAGTGAATGTGCTCATGCTGGCTTACTCTCCCGCCGTACGTGGGAAGGTCTGCCAGCAATCTGCAGATGGTCGTGGGTTTTCTCCCACCATAATGCTGGCCGCCGTCGTATAAGTAAAATGTTTATCAGCACGGCGTAAAACACCAATGGAATAAGTAAATAAAAATAAAAATACATAAGTGAATGTGAGGGAGTGACTGAGTTCTGTGGTTAAACTGATTAATGCATCTTTGTAGTTATTGCAGTTGTAAATTTACATATATGCGGTATATAAACCGAAATATACATTTAGGGCTGTGACCTTTTAAACCACGCCGTGGTAGTGTCATAAAGAATAATAATTAATCATATAGATTCATTATACATTCATTTCATTTTGCGGAGTGGAACATCGTGATTGGTTGGCTCGAGACAAGTGATATCGTCCTACAACCAACGTGCAACTCTATTAGTGATTTCGGACAGTTCGGTTGATACCATGCTGCACCCAGTCTCAATCTGTCCTTACGAAAACTCGCAAGAAATGAATATAAAACTAATCAGTGAAGAACCTGATAATCATCATTGAGTAGGATGAACAAAATCTATTTCTAATTAAGGAAACACTTAAGAAATGCGAGAAGGTGTTTTAGTTTCCGCCCAACATCATGCTGGCCACTGCCGTCGTATAAGTGGAATATCCGTGAGTGCCGCGTAAAACACCAATCAGATAAATGACTGAAAGGTTGAAGATCTTGATGTTTTCTGGGCCTACTCTGAGACTTAAGCCTCCAGACTCGACAATAATGCAGTCTTTGTCGCATTTTTTGCTGGAATCAAAACACTTGTTCCTTGAATGCTCAAAAGATAAAAGATTTTCTTAGCAACTTTGAAATGTGCTTTGGAATGTGAAAATGCGATCATGTTGTTTTTTATATGGGAAGGGCGTCCCCCCCTCAGTAGCCTATAGTGTAAAAAATTGACAATACTTACCAAGAAAACTTACTACTTGGTTGGAGTTTTATTTTCCCTTTAAACATACAAACTAACTTGAATAAATGGGATTAAATAATCTGTGCCTTCTGACGTCAAACAAGGTTCAATACACTGTAAAAATGACTAATGCCAAGTGTTTCAAAGATGATAAAACTACAAACAAGCGTTTTTAATAAATATACACATATGTTTAAGTATTAAACATTAAGACTCTAAAACTTGTATATATTCCTATACTATCATCTCCAAGTGTGGAATATCTAATACATGAAAGTGTTTATAAGCTCGAACCTATAACATCGAAATTTACAGTGTACAGCTTAACGCGTGATACCAGACCGTAACTGTTCCGAATAAAGGCTGAGGATGCATTTTAATGCTTCGTGATCTCCTCACAACCGATAGCCTCTACCGTTTTCTGTTTACCTGCTGTCAGAGCTCGTCTTCCAATCAACATCTCAGGTGGGTATATCTGTATGGATACACGCGTGAGCTTCTATTTACCCCCACCCTCACAAGGATCGCGATTTGCTTCCCACATTGTTTGCACGCTATTCTAATACCCACCGGGGTCACGCTCGTTTTTATTCGGGGTTTTGGGTGTGTGCCGAAAATGTTGCTAAATCCATCCATTTATGCGCGAGCTGTGTTACCGGACAACAACGCAGCTATGTCCTGCACCGAAATCACAACGCCCTTGATCCTTACTGCTGAGCAGGAATTTGGAATACTTGCGTGACTACTGTTTCAAAAAAGAAAAAAAAAATAAATGAAAATAAATAAATAAATTGAATCTCAGTTATCGCACACGATTTCATTATTATACTCTCCTTTGAGACATATATTTGTACTTGCGTTTTGTATGTCATTTCCTACAAGTATATTACCCAGGGGCGTGCCACCCAGGGAGTGGATATTAATAAAGACACAAACAATTAAGGGACATGAGGTAGGGGGAGGGTAGGGGGAGGAATGGAGTAACTAGATCGTTGCTATTTCCTGTCGCTGATAAAAATAAGTGAGGCACTTCGTAGCTCCTAACATCAGACCCTCAGCCCATGATCCACCCCTCTCCCAGCCGTTTATTGTCCCAAAAGTAAAATAACGGTTTCACAAAACCCGAATTTGTTTCACTTGAGATAGCATTATAAATTTGCGATAGTTTATATGACATGATCCAAAAATTAGTGCATATATTACATGTGAGGATCTTTGTAAAATTACATTGGTATTTAGCGATGGGCTTTGTAATTTATCCGTTTTTTTTATTTCGCTTCTTTAATTCTTTATTCAGATTTACTATTTTGTTATTTGATTGATATACTCATTGAGGCACAAGAAGAGGATCAACACAAAAGACTGAGTACACACACCAATTGAATAAATTAATATCTGATTGCTGTTGAAAGGACGTCCTCAACAATACTGAGTTAGAGGAAAGGGGACAAGCCTCAGAGAAAGCTACGAGATATGGTGATGAACCTTACAAAACTCCTGACTTAAAGCTGCAACCGAGCAAACATGGATCTCCAACACACGTAGAGAGATTCAAGCACCTATTCTAGTCATTAGAAGATGAATCCACGGCATATAATCCACGAAACCAGAATTATACACCATATTGACGAACATGTGCAATACCAAACGTTTAGAACCACTATTCATTGCCCATCTAAACTGCACAAAAATGGATTCTTAGGGGCTCACTGAAGTATCGTCTTAAAGTCTGCATGATAGACACCTAACAGTTGCCATGACGACGTCATTAGGGGACCATTTGCTGGCCCAGATTAGATCCTGCACGACCAGTGAGGTCATGAGTTCGAATCTGATGCTTGGAGATTGGGCATAGGCTTCATGTTACAGGTTCTCTCTCCCACCTGACAAAAATCTGTGGTTTCTCCGAGCACTTCGATATCCCCTACCGCAAAGCCCTGACGGCTGTCATGTTAGCCAAAAAGTCCCTGACACCAGTCAAGTAAAGACATATCAACCCCCGTGACGTTTGTCATGTACACGTACTCGTGCACGTAATCAGGTTACACGTCGGAAAGCACGTCACATATATGAAAGCGCAACAAAGTTGACAACGGCTTAACACAGAAGCCTTATCAGAGTTCACGCGAGGTGCAAGCCCACCTATGATAGTGAGGAGAAATATAATTGGTTCACGCTTGGATTACTGTAATGTTGTTGTGTGTTTATGTCAAAGAAGCAACTGTCTTTAGCATCTTTACTTGATTACTTTTATAATATTCTGTTATTCACTGATAGCCCGTTTGCTATCTGTTAAACATCTTATTGTGATATGTTTGTGTTTTTTTTATCATTGTTGTGTATTTCCTTTTTTGTAGGTTGTTTTATTGTGCGTGAATTTATTTTATTTTTTCTCAGCTATAAGAACCAGTCGAAAGTGACATGCGAAAGTGGGGAAAGCTATCGTCTGTAGTATAAAGCTGGTATTGTTTGCCGTGTTTGTTAACCGGTACTTGTGTCATGCGCCAATCGCCCATCAGCCGGAAATTGTCTCGTGCCATAAGGTTTTACCTAGCTACAAACGATCGCAAAGATCTTGGGAATCGCCATGTACAATCTGATATTCTCGGTATACAACTTTGTAGACTTCCGTCTGATAATTATTTCACAATCGCATAGAAACAGCTGGCTAGTCAGCCAGATTGAGCTAAATTGGGCCAACGATAAAACATATAAGGATCAACGTTTGCGGAATGTGATAACTGGCAACAGGCTCACATATGAAACCTTACAACGCGCATGCGACGTGGCCAAACCCTGGCAGCGCATTCTTGAGGGGCTACAAAAACAGATGGCTTTGTTTATGCTAAGCCCCCATCATACAAACTGTGATGATATCAGAGGCGTGTATAGCTGTGAAAACACGCAACTATACTATAACAACAACGACAACTACATGACCCAGTGTTTTATTTTTGGTCGATGGTCACTCGGAAGCTCCCTCTTCCGGCGAAGTGATTCAGTTAATTGTCAGTGGGGAGACCTTACCCTTAAACGGAAATTTTGACCTTTGAACCCCGGGTCAAGTTGAAGGTCACTGTTAATCATACTCACATCCCATGCCACAGATCTGAAGTATATAGACAGAGAATACGTAGAGCCCAGTGATCAGTCGCCTTAATGTCCATTCAGGCAAAGTAGGAAGTGAGAATGGTGAAAAATAGAACCTATGGGATTTCTGTTGCCAACGTCGTGGGCCAGACTTAGTCGATGGATTGGCGAAAATGAAGTGTTTTATGAAAGCCATAACGACAATAGATATATGTTTAATTATCCATATTTCTAGTCCGCAGTCGCATC
This sequence comes from Acanthopleura granulata, assembly GCA_016165875.1. Lineage (NCBI taxonomy): Eukaryota > Metazoa > Mollusca > Polyplacophora > Chitonida > Chitonidae > Acanthopleura > Acanthopleura granulata. Next base: position 8,069,720 of record JABBOT010000009.1, on the reverse strand, counting down.
AGTGAAATGTTCTTGAGTACGGCGTAAAACACCAATAAAAAAAAATAAATAATTATTTCTAGTACTGTAGGTTGACGTTTTGAAAATTAAAAATTCTTTTCGTATATAAGCTACTGGCGTGCTGCGTCGAGCTGAAGTCATCCTCAGACTTAGGTCGTAGACTATATATTTTTGGTTTGTCGTAGAGATTTCATTTTTCGTTACATGACAGTGTGCCATGCACTGATTTTGCACGCCATATTCGGATGAAAGGCAGTAGTCTTCAACCAACGTAATTTTGCGCTTGTAAACAACCCCACGAGCCTCGTCGAATCCACACAATCAATTAGAGCGGGAAAGTGTACAAATTTGCTGCCAAGGGCCATAATTGAACCTGTGCTGCATAGTTATTATTGTATACCTAACTCACTGAGCTACACAAAGCTCTCCTCACGGACTGAGGGGCCTGTGCCGAATTCAGTGGAATTTTAATATATATATATATATATATATATATATGATAATGATGTAGATAAATAGATGGACAGTGGGCCCATAGGCAGTTAGCCACAGATGACCACGGGTATGTCCACGGTTTAGACCACAGTAACAATGACGCCGAGTGCTTTGACTGTGTCCCCTAATCGTTCCATCTTACAAAGAGAATAGCAGGGATGTTAATTCACTCTTGAACTAAATCCTAGATGCGGGCGGCGCTTAAGTGGGTGCGGGGTACCTCAACAATGACCAGTGCCTGGTCGCACCAACATGTCTCCGATTAACAATAAGCTGTCCAGCTCCGAACAAGGCAACATTTTCCTCCCCATGGCTGGGACTATCCCCTTTTTCCGAGAACAAATGTCATTTTGCAACTTTTGCCAGTATAAATGTCAAGACCTGTATGAGATCATATCTCAGGTGTTAAACCCGGCGTAAGGATATTTACTGACCAGAACCGTGTTTCACAAGGCAATCGCATGGACTAAGTTCATTGTAACTACCATGGTTACCTATCTCTATCTCTTACCTATCCCTATGGGTTGCCATGATAGTTACAATCAACTTAGTCTACGACTGCTTCGTGGAACGGGCGCCTGATCTCTACTCCCTTCGTCATGACGTCCCTTCAGGGGTGAATATATGCAAATTCGCCGCCCCATTACTGTCGCATTTCGCACCACCCTCTATATACATCATAACCCCAAAGGCTCTAATTTTTAAGGATCATGACTTGTAGCTGGCAGTTTTTGCTGCAGTGCATGTCTCTGTAGAAAACGAAACAGCTTTCATCTGGTTGTAAATTTACTGCCAGATATACAGTTACATAAGCAGAAGAGCACAGCAGCTGAGAGGAATGCCCATTGCTAAGCCAATACAGAAGACCTATACAGCAAACATACTTGTAGAGTAATTTATGAAGACTTCTGCTCGTGTATTTGTCATGAAATACAGCGAAACACCACTGTTATATATGTGAACAAACAGATTTTATACACCATCTGCATATGTTACGAAAGTCTTAATCGTTTATTAGACGACCGACATTTCTTGGCCACAGCATTGGCACTCAAACAATTCCTTCATATTTTGAAACTCGGCACAGGCGTGACGTCGACGCCCAAACACTTCATAGCTAGCGCCCACACTGTCACGTACGCTTTATCTTTCTCTCACACACAAGGGTCCATAAACAACATAGAGAGTCTCATGAACAGACCCCTATTGGTAAACCCAAGGCACAATAAACGGTGAATATGTGTGTACTTCAGCTGATAATGCAAGCAAAGAATGGGTGCATCTTTAACCGATAAGAAATATTCATATACACTCTAGGCCAGCAATAATACCACACTCGGGGGAAAAGGATACATTGCAACTTTATAAAGACAACTATAACGGCATGTGTAAATATTTTGGTATCATCCGAAGCTGCCTGTTTCCACCATATTTTGTAGCAATACAACTGATATGTATACGAGTGAACCCACGTCATTTGACCGTTATAGGTGTTCTCGACTGGAATGTTGTGTTATATTTTAAGATCAAACATGGCGCAGAGTGGTCTTTTATGGCTAGACATCAGTAAGTTAAACTATGTGTTTACGTGTCTCTGAAATCACAGTTTTGTCTTGGGGGTAAGCGTTTCAAGAAGTCAGTGTTAAATTAAATTTCACGCAGGTTCCGTCTGAGATGCTCATCCCATAAACGGTTCTAGTATCGGTATCAGTGGATGGTGACAATCAAATGTCTAGCACATGCTCAGTGCGTCAGTAATTGTGTACTGATAACTGATAGCAATGACATTTGGCACCAGAATTGTCTTCATTGAAAATCTGGTGGCGCTGTGATCTAAAGTATATTAGTGACATTTCACTTAATTCATTTATTTATTTTATACTTGTTTAATTGTTGTTAAAAGTCAAATTTTCCAGACATTCCACAAAAACGAACAATTTTATGGAAGGTGCCCGCGGAGTAAATCCCATTTAAATTGGCAAGTAATTGACAAGCTTTCCCATTTATAGTCCTGATTTGTACGCTGTAATAGTGGAAGATAACTGGTTTTGAACGAACGTCGGACTACAAACAGTTAAGATGTCATGGTTGTGTAACATCTGAAGCCTCGTGCCCTCACCCTGAAAGATGCAAATATATATTTAGACATATATATGTCTAAATATATAGTTAGATGCCTAGTTAGTTAGTTGCGTTAAGAAATAACCTTAACTGTTGTCTACATTGTCTTAAAAGGACAGACCACCTTTTTAAAAAGTACGCATCATCTGAAAGGCAATTTTGCGCTGATCTCAAATATAATCTTCACTATTTGTTTACATTCTTTTAAAGTGATTAAATGGAATAAAAGTTTGAGATACTACGCTGTGAACTTTTTGGAAGCACAGTGACGTCACAGATTCTTTTCATGCCGCTAGACATGCTGTATTTGTTATGTTTCCACATTAAAGTGAAAGACAGTGGTAAAAAATGTTTTCTAACAGTTACTACGACATTTGAAATTGGTACTTGACAGTGCTTCGTCGGCAAGCATGAAACGCAGCCATTATGTGTGCGCTGTGAGGTAATAGTTCCAAACGCGGAACACTCTTGTCACCGGATACTGCAGTAAACTACGAGGGTTGCGGTTGAAACTTATGTATATATGTAAATCTGTAACATGAAATGATCAAGAAACTTACTCCAGCCATAACTCAATCCATTTGCTTGTTATTATTAAAATATGTAACATTAAAACAGTGTCCCGTCCCTATGCTATTACATGTTACATTGACAGTCAACTCATTCACGTCACAGCTTATATACAACTGATATCTCCTATCTCTCTGATTGGTCAATTTCTTATAGCATGGGCGCCTTCAGATCCCCAGTCGGCAGCAACATACTCCACAGGTTAAACGAAAATAATTCAGCAACGAATTCATACCAATTGAAACAGTTTTTTTTTTGGCATTCAAGAGAGAAGTTTGCAATCTTTTTAATGAACAGTGCCTCAGTCATGAGTTGTTCCACTTTAAAGATACAGGTGTTGTACTATACATATAGATTCAAGTAGAACGTAGTAATACAGCAATCAGAGGATGTTTTGCAGCTAAAGAGAATCTCTGACGTCACTGTGTTCAAGAAGTCCACCGTAGTACCCCAGCCTTTATTTCCTTCTTAATCACTGTAAAAAAAAATAAAAAACAATGACCTTATTTTGAATCAGCACGAAATTTCCTTTGAGAAGATGCGTACTTTCTAAAAATGTTGTCTGTTCTTTAAAGCTGAGCACTCAGGCTGTTCTCCATCCCTTATAGGAATTTAGGATTGGAAATCAGCTGTCCAGCCAGTAATAATTGTGTTCCGTTTAATGGGTAGAATCGCCCGAACGCTATATATACTTAATTTTTATCACAAGGTACACTAATTGAATACCTGGGACATAATCCCTAACACAACAAAACTGGGAAAAATATTGAAGTCTCAACCAAACGACGTTCGTTCGAAAGCTGACACACTCAGCTTTAGCCTAGTGTATGAATCGGCAAACCAGCATATATACCTGATTTGTCTGACTAAACAAAGTACCTACAAAATTACAGGTTTCAGGCTTCGTGTAGCCAAGAGAAAGTACGTTTGTTTGTCGATTCATACATCAACGCAAAGCCTATAATGTGTCAGCCTTCGTTCAGATTGGAACATTTGATCGTGTTTTATGTCCACTTATGTAAAGTTAGGGCTTATGTCCCCGGCATTGAATTTAATTGTCTACCTTGTAATATATATTTGGTATATAGAACGTTCGGACGATTCTGCCACCTATGTGCTCGGAAGCATCCATCAATGTAACTGCAAACCGTGTACAGTGAATGAAATAGGGATCGCGTTCTCCACATTAAAGTTTAAACATACGATATCAAGTTGTTATTTTTCTACAAACGTTGCCTGCACATTCAGTACATGATATAGAGGTTGTTTGATTCACGTTTTTTCATTAAATTCATGCTTTCAGGCCGCTCTCAGTGAAACATACATGTAATGTTTACATTCAACCTAAGAACACAAACTTGCGTGTTTGAAGAGTGATTGCGTCTGATTGTCGGCGGCCATTGTTGGTATGGTTTATCTCTAATTAAGCCGAACAGGTATTGTTTGCCCAGGATTTAATAACAATACAAATACATGGTGCGGCTTGATAACTTTTTCATTTCCGTGTTGTAAACTTTTTCTTTGTAAAGCTCTTTGTCCCAGCTCATAGTCCTACATGATTGAATTGCAATTCTCACGTCTGTATAGATATTACTTGTTCAGCGATGTTAACTCAGACCATCTGCAGTCAGACGGGCACATTTACTCAGGCGGAGTGGTATTCGTGCTCGCTTAGGAATTGCCTGCCGCGAGAACCAGTTAACTTTATTGTATTGGATTGTTATTCACCAGATATTAAATACTTGGAGATTATAGTATTATAGAACGGGTCTATATATACATGTTTTAGACACTTTTGTTTAATACTTAAATACATGCGTATATTTATTAAACACGCTTCTTTGAAGTTTAATCGCCCGTTAAACGCGTCAAGCGTTGGTCATTTTACAATGTTGACTTACAACAGCGGAGTCACCATATGATTCGAGGCTATAACCTCTGTGGGCACAGCATAGTGGTTGCGATAAGAACACGCTGTACATAGTCGCTTGACAGAGAAAATTGCTGCGTTTAAGTAAAAAAAAAATAATTAAAAAATAAATATATAAATACCGACGTCGTCATAGTGTTAGCTTAATACCGATCATGGAGAGTAAGACACATTATAAATGTCAGCAAAATGAAGAGGCCCCTTGCTTGCCCTTGCTCAGATCAGTCGCCTTTAACTAAGTTTGAAACAAGCTCCCTGTGATGGTGCTTTACGTCAATACAGTGCGATGATTTCCCCGGGGTATATGTCAGGAAATTCGGTTGTTTCCTAGTTATCTGAACCTACTGATCCCCGAATGTTAAACTGTTGAATCAGTTCCTATCTTCACGTCGTCAGGTTTCAACTTCCTCTTCCAAAAATTAAGCATTGTGACGAGTTTTAAATTTTGACACTGTGAAATCGGTCGGGTCCACAAGGCTGGCAATGATACCCGGGTCGTATATTTTGATTTATATACTTATTTGATTGATGTATTCTGTACTCAAGAATATTTCAGTTATACGACGGAGGCCAGGATTATGGTAGGAGGAAACCGGACGGAGCCCGGAGGAAACCCACGACAATCCGCAGGTTGCAGACTGACCTTCCGTCAATGGCGGTAGGGGAAGTCAACATGAGCTGGAATTGAACTCTCAACGACCGCATTGATGGGAGGCACCTAAGAATTATATAAGCTGCCTGCGAATATATATGCCTAAATGTAAATCACATCGACTCACAGGAACACGATCTTTGGCTGTGGATTTCTTAGACTTTGCAGAACAAACAGATCAATTTTCATAGTCAAGCAGTGTGAGTGCGATTACCGAACCAAAAGTGAGAAACCCCAATCTCTGTAGCGGGCACTTTTGAGGGAAACCGTTGATTGACCGATAATCAGAAAGCGCATCACATGGCATTAGGTGGAGATGAAATTTTGCAATTATGGGTTGTTCCTCCCTAAGTCTGGTGCTGCTAAATGAGTACGCTATTCAGCAGTGAGTAAGTTTACCAGTAAAACAATCCGCCAGTGAAGCTATCTTCAGCTGCTTCAGTTATCGAATATATACATGTCATCCCTCGAATAAAATAACAAATTATCTGCATGCAAAACAAATATTGACATAAAACATGTAGTTCGAAAAATAAATAACTGTATTGTAAATTTTAAATAAAAGAATACAATATTGAGCAATATAACATGGTGAAAAAGTTTAACAATTGTTAAAAAAAGGCACAATAAATACTTTGTAAATGCATGTGGGGGACTATTGAATTCCTTTTCTCATAAGAGACATCTGCTTTATCGGGACTTCTTGGCAAGATAGATAACACACTCTAATTTTCACACATCCAGGAGTTACAAATGTGATGAAAGGGTTTATCATAGCGAGTCACGTAGCAATGGTGCACAGGTTCTCATGAACGATCGAGAAGCCATCTTACTTAGGCGTACCTGGGTCTTCACCATATTTCCTTGTACTTCCCTTGGCTCATACTTACGATGCGTCTTTGGCTGATTGATCACTAGCTATAATCTTACAGTTTTTCAGAACGTGTAGGTTACATATATATGTGCAAACAATGAGAGATTGATGAACCAAACTCGGAAGTTCTGAATGGAACACAATTCCCACTTGCATTGAGCGAAACAAGCGAGAAATATAATGAGACAGAATTAGTCAGTCTCTTAGGAATGTGTACCTAGGACGTTAGAGGAAGTGCGTGGCACTTTCCAGGTCGGGTACAGAGAGAAGTGCCCCGTTCGACCGGAAACTCCTTGTTCAGGAATGCGGAGCATCTCCTTACAGTTATTTTGACAGAGACGCAAGTCTGAGTTTTGTCATCATCAGATTGTATGACTGAGCTCATGATAATACTTGGGCGGTAATTCTCGCAGTTTGACTGCCATGTTAATAAATTAAAACAAAATGTAATATTTACAATGAGTTACATACGAAACCAACAGGTTAGTGAAATGTGATAAATTAATAAGACGGTCTTGGTTCTATACGCTTGCTAGATTTGTATACAAATTCGTAGACAAAATAACTTAGTGTGCAATCTGCACATATTTTCAAACTCGCATATCCAATCTCACACACAAATTTTCCTAAGAAAATTTGCTATACTAATTAAATTACATTCATACTTTAAATAAATATTTTGAAATAAATAATACATTTATACAGTTCAATAAATTGAAATATGATTATAGTATACAACCGGGTAATGCAAAATGCGTGAGCTATGTCAATAAAATATGTATAAAAAGGACGCAATTTCTCATTTAAATATTCAGCAATGCGAGGAAAAAGCGCAAATTCTAATAAATAAGTGATGCGGGATGGTTGCATACGTGAAAGTCCTATTTGCTGTACACCATGGAGGTACGTGGTATGCGGTCAGTGAGCGATATGCAGCAGTTATAGTATCACAGTATACATGTATGAATATAACGCAGCATAAAATGCTACCAAAAACTACCGGTTTGATCAATGTGATCTACCATTCTCCATGACATGGTGAGTTTCTGGTAAATATCCCATCTGGACTGATATTAAAACGGCAGAACTGGAGCACCTCCACCTATGGGGCTGGCGGTAGCTGTCCTGGGTTTCGCGCATGTGCATCCCACGGTGATGGCTATCTCTTCCGGTGTGTAGACGTAGTATCCGTTTTGGCATACCGAGGTTTGTCGAAGCACGTAAAACTTGTACTTTACGGGCTCGCACTGGTTTACGTTGTTGTTGATACATTTGTTACATCGGCATTTTGCTTCCACCATGGTCACGGGGTAACGGGTTGGGTCGTGGTTGATGACCCCGTACCAGGGACAAATGGAACGCTCTTCCAGGGGGTCCGAGGCCCCAGACGCCGCATCAGAGGGGCAAGATCTGTCTCCGTACAGGTTATGCTCAATGATGAATTCCGGAGAGATCACGGAAGATCCGGTGCCCGGCAACAGGACGCCGCCCGAGGACAACACTTGGCTGTGTTGTTGTTGTAATGTAAGATTGCTGGGAACTTTGCACTCCACGGGCGCACCAAAAACTGCACCCAGACCAGACACAAGACAAGCGATTAAGATCTGTAAAAAAGGGAAAATACATCCTTTGTATTAATATTAAAAATGTATAGGCCTGTTGATAAATAACTCAATGGGGCGTGAAGATATATTTTTGTTTTGTTTAAAACCTAGGGCCTACTGAAATTGAAATTTAAAGAAACACAACCTTTCGTTTAAACTGACGTAGACTAAGACCTCATATTATGCAGTAAAAAGTATGAAGTTTGACTAAGTGAAGAGGACGAAAAAAAATTTACACAAAAGTTAAGCTACGCAGCCAACCATGAAATGGGTTAGTTACATATATCTTGTTGAATTTCCTTTCCTCGTTAAACGAACATCGTACTGATAGGTGTATATAATATGTGTCATGTATCTATCAACTTTCTGTCTTCACCTGGCGCAGGCCCACTGTATATGTACATAAAGAAAGCAAACACGCTATCAAGTCAATGATATTTTCGACCTAGCCGTAATCTGCAGAATTAATTTAAAGCAAAAAAAAAAAAAAAAAAGAAATCAGAAATTATTTATCTCTATACATTGTCAAATTATGCATACTCCAGTTAGAAAACCTGTTTTGCCAACTTACCATGACGATGTCCATTTTCTTCGGTAAAGTTGTAATAAGCGTTGTAGTAATTAATCCTGATGTTTCACAAAGGTGTTGTAGCTGGTGTACGAACTGGTTGTGTCTTCAGATGAGTCGAGATTGATTCACTCATGCTAAGACAGAATATAAATACTCACTCGGGGAAGCCTTTAACTTCCGGGGATATCCCCAGGCTAAATTTAGCACAGCCATGAACAGCAGTCAGCCCCGCTGACAAAATTCGTCTATAGTTCAAGAGTTGATAATCCGGAATTTGTAAATTCCTTACGAATACATAAGTCTACCTTTGTTTATCTTATCAGCATTGTAGTAATAATTTCGCAGGAGTACCGTATAGAGAAGCGACAGAGAAAGTATTTCTCCGAATACATCACCTACTCCCAGCTACTGACGTCACGGAAAGTCAGGCAGCCAATAGGAGCCTTGGGGAAGGCCTTACAGTGCGGAAATTGTGAAAGAACTGTACGGGATCTGCTGCCGTGTGTGTATGCCCGAGCCAGCCTGGATTTATTGCGGAAGTAGCATTATAAATCAAGATTAATTCCTATAGAGCGATTACAAACGAAAGATTCTAACTTAGTTCATCAATTCTTCATTCACTGTGGACATCAACCAGCAAACTGTCGCTCAAATGCAATGGTCGATTCGCAGCCTGTGTCTGTAAAGCTTTGTTTAATTTTGTTTTCCTCCGGAAATAGTTTTCTTAACCCATTCCGTCTGTCTGCCCCCCCCCCCCCTGCTCTAGGCTCATCTCGCCTCTCCTCTGTACTACTGACCCCTCACGCTCCCCCCCCCCGTTTCTCTCCCCCTCCGCACACACACACGCACACTCCTTAACACTTAATTTCATGCACACGAACAAAGAACGCACTATTCACTCAATTTTTCGCCCTCAAACACAAACTGATATTCGGGCTTATTCAAATGAAGTAAGAGCCTAAAGCGTGATGTATTACGCTATGCACTGTGAACTTATTTTGTTTAAAGTAGCTTTTTTTACTGAGTGAAAAAATATGTGCTGGGCAGCCAGCATAACCTCTTATTCAACCACAAGCCCCATGCACTAAAGCTAAACCGCGCACAGCCATTCCTTGAGCAATGCAATATCTCCAGTTGCCCGCAGTGTATACAGTTAATATGTTCCAAATTTCCTACAGTTTATGGGCTTGCGAGTTAATTAGGAACAGTTATACTCTAGGTAATGTAATATTCCTAATTATGTGCGGTATAGGGGCATACGGGTTGACTACGAACACCTTGGCTAATGTAATATTCCTAATTAAATGTAGTTTCGTGGTCTTAGACTTACTAGCAGAGAGCTGACATATTCCAAATACCTACAATGTGCGAATGTGTTATGTACGAAGAAAGTATTCTTCTTTCTTCAGATATTGTTCCTGTTAGCAGGCTGTATACATGTACTAAGATCGTGGAGTTTGAATCCCATGACTTAACTGGACTTCCACAGTTGATTCCATAAAAGTTTTGAATAGTATTTTCAATGCGCTCCGGGGTCCTATGTGGGAATATGTCACTCATTTTATGGTTGCCGTGTAGGTTTATACCTGGAGGAAACTGAAGGGATAGAGCACTCGGGAAACCACAGCACCTCGCTGGACACAAACCTCCTGGCTTAAAACAGCAGTCGAATCAGCCTGAGCTGTATTTGAATTGGTGACCACTTTGATAAAGGATTAGTGCATGTATGTCCCGATGGAGGCCATCAAACCTTTTGGCCAATAAGATCATAACCTTTTCAAAGCCTTACTCTTCCAAACCGAATACCGTACCTTTGTATACATCAGTTGAAACTGAAGTCCAAGGCATGGCAGATTCTTTCATGGATCTTGTGCTTCTAAATTGGGTAAATTTTTCGGTGTGGCCTAGATGGTTTTTATTCCACGAGCTAGACATATAAGGATTGGCAAAGTCATGCATAAGGTGAAAAGCAGGTCAACAAATTAGAAACAGTATATAAATTTCCCGCATACAGTTATCAAGGGCGAAAAGCATGCGTATATTGGTTAGCAAATGTTCACCCGTACCCAAGTCTTATGTCAGATTACCTCAGTTAAAGTTTTATTCTGTACTAGATAGTTGGATAGAGCGTTTGTTGTTGTAGCACACCTACTTCGAGTTACAAAGTTTAGTCTACTCAGCTTTTTGAGGTGGGCTAACTTCACATATATGTTAGGTGGTCTAGATTGCGCGTGTCGGCCACGTGCTCCGGTTACAGGCGGCTGTGACGGGGATTCACCTGTTGCTCCGCCTTCCGGGTTGGCCCTGAATATATCCTAGTGTTTATGTAGGACACGGTGTCAAATCGTGACCCCCCGGGTTACTCAGTTAGTTGTTCTGTGTACATGTTGCTGTCATAAAGGTGTTCCTGACGCATAAATGTCGTGTTAAGGATCACTCCAGAACCAATCACTCGTGAGCTCTTTAAGAGGGCTGTTATAAAGCTCTTTATATATGTCTATATATACACTTTTCGGAAAGTTGGAACTCTTGGCCGGTAGTAGAATCTGCGGCTAGAGTTATCATGTAAACTTCGTGCGTATTTTGAAGAAATACAAGGTTAGAATGAGCGTAACAAATCGACAACACAAAAGACATGTAAATGTAAAGATGTAATTCTATTCGAAATGGACTGCATCATTGATCAAACATGATACCACGTAAAATAAACTTCCCAGTTACGCGCTTGGCGCTGTGTGAAAGTTTTAACCGGAATTAAGAGATATTGAGGCAGTTTGATGAAGAAATATTTCTTTATTTCTTGCTTCGTTTATTATTTTTGTTATTTTTTTGTATTTATTTGTTTAGTGCTTTACGCCATGTTCTCACTCTCATACGACGGCGGGCAGCATTAGGGTAGAGAGAAAAGAAGAGAGAATATAAACCCTTAGCTGAGGTAAAAGTCAGTTCGTAAGTTCTGGTACAAAGAAGATATGCTTGATGACGATGATTACAAATTAAAATAGTGACTCCGTGCCTCATCTGGCAAAGATAGCCAACACGGGTCAAATACAGAGGTCAAATACAAAAGACACTGAGAAGAATTAACAAATAGCGTCGTGTTGGTATTCCGGTAGAATCAAAGGAATAACCCCCTGTACCAGCGCGTGCTTGGAACTCTCTGAGTATAAAGCTTGCCGTGAACGGAGCACATTTAATAGATGCCTTGCATGGCACTTTTCTGAAGGACATGATACTGATCTGACTTACTGATTTGTTGATTTATTTATTCATTTGATTGGTGTTTTTTCGCCTCACTCAAGAATATTTCACTTAGTGTGAGGAAACCGAGCAGGGATCCGGCTTATTGAATATCGACCTCAAACAGTCTTCCTTCGGTGATGATGTGGAATTAAAATAGAGATAGAACGAGTTCATTAACACATTCGCTGCTCGTGTATATATCCGATGTACCAACCAGCGGTTTACATTGGGTACACCATTTTCATCCATCCGTAAGCCTGTCCATCATGGTGTAAGGGACGAAAATCCTGAATGGGGGAGTTTATAAACAACAATGAGTTCAATCAGTAATTATTTATTTGTTGTTTAAGTAGGCCTATAATACATTATTGGCCTGAGCGTCTCACTGATGCATGTGAACCATTTCCAACCAGGCTGCCAGTCAATGTGTCAGCAGTGCCCTGCGTGTCAATCTGTCACTGAGCTTCCGCGTCTCAACTATGTAACAGGGAACTATAATTCAAGGAGTCTATTCCTCTCCACTAAATCTGACAGTGGTGTAAAATTCCCCTTGTAATGATGATAGTTAATGTATATAAGCAATAACCAGTTGCACTATATGTTCAGTATGTGAGAAGGTATTTGTGTTTTCTTAGTTAAATACCCGAGATGCGATATGACCGACTGCAGAATCTAACTGTACACCACCGACTACACTCGACTTCACACAGGATAGGGGAGAGATGATATACACTATCTAATACAGAATAACAACAGTATATATGTATGCATGTATGCTCGCCGTACTTACATATATATATATATATATATATATGCCGCAAAACATGATGTACAATGATCATGAGGCAATGTACAACGATCACGCGCCAAGAGCCAACGATCTCGTGCGCTTATTCTAGAAGTTTGTCTCCCTTCGTCCGCTCACTAATGTGCACTTTCAGTTTGGTCATCCAATTTCATCCTGTTTGTTTGTTAAAAAGATTGAAGTTTTGGACTTAAACCCAAAATGGCTGTTGAAACCGTTGAGTTATGAATCTTCATAACTGTGCACGATTAATCCGGTTCCTGGGAACTGAACATTTTTATTGAGTTAAGTAACCTTTCTCTTTCTTAAGATGGAATCGGATCGTGCTATATGCGCGCGGATGTTTTGGGTAAATGCGTCAAAGTCTTGACATGGGGCCTGTTGCACCAAGTTATATAATAATTCACAAGTAATGTAATACTCGTCGTGTAAATGTAATAAAAATTTCAGTGTTATGTAATATAATCGTGTAATGCAATAAAATTTGCCGTGTGATGCAAAAAAAACCCAGCCCCCAGGTACTGTCAATTTCGGTGTACTGTAATAACATGAATAACAGGTGTATGCATTATTCTGCGCTTATTCAAGTGCTTGGGGACAAGGACCTTTCGCACATTGAAACGTACCTGTGTGTGCATCAAAAGCTGTCTTCAGCATTACTTTAGTCTTATCCCCGACAGTCTCGTGGTTACAAATACCTTCGCCGTTTATTTGTCTGTCTGGCTGTACTGTATGCGGCAATATTACATAACACGGAAATTATTATTACATTACACGTGGATTATTACATACCACGGTGTAACCAGGCATCTTCCTGGCAACGTTTAGTTTCATGTTGTTGTCGTACAGGGAATAGTTTCCACAATTTCATCACAGTCTTATGTCGTCCGATTCACTGACTCTCGCGCTTCACTGGATGATATTCTTATTTGAAATTCCATTTATGAAGCTCATTTCTTCTTAATCACCTATATATATTCACCGGAACGGATTTTCCGCATATATAATTAGCCTTATCGCTGAAATTCGGCGTCTGAATTTCTCTACGATATTAACTTCGCTCCATATACGAGGGTAATCTTCACGTATATCAATGTACAGAGTTTGCCGTGTTCTTCAGTTTCAGAAGAAGATGTGGGTTCTCCCTTTCCTCTTCCGCAAATCCCCTACCCTCATGCAGCCAGTCTGTCTGTCCTAGGCCAACTAACGAGGTCGTGGATTCCAAGCCAATTCTGGCTGGTTAAAAAATCTTTGGAGATTTTTAACGTTTGTCAGGTGTCCGACAAGGAGAAACAATTTGCTCGAGACATCATCCTGGGAGCTGTGATTGAAAACTCCCTGAACATGCGCCGTTAAGCACTAATCGACACGTCAGCGTTTTGCAGGGAACGGTTATGGATAATCAAGATTATCTAGATTTACATATACAAGTATATAATGATAATTGTGCACCAGTGATTTACAGACTACATGCCCACTAAACACACACACACACATATATATATATATGTATGTGTTTGTGTGTGTGTGTGTGTGTGTGTGTGTGTGTGTGTGTGTGTGTGTGAAGCTGAAGGATGGAAATAAGACTAGATATTTCACCATAGAGCGCATATACCACATGAAGAACACTCTCGTGTACTGTTTTGTACACATCCCTTAGTGTAGCTCTCGAGGTAAACAAGATGTGTACCACAGGTACACTCTTTGGTACTCATACTGACAGTGGAATTAAACAAAGATGCCCTATACAAGGTACACACTGATGTTCCTGTGCAAATTTGTTGCAATCAATATGTATCTGTGGTACACATCTTGTGTACATGCTGTACACAATTGCTTTTCGAGAGCAATTGCCACCTAAATTAGTGGGTCCCAAGCTTGATAAAAAAAAACAAAACACATCGTTATCTGATATTACACAACAATGCTTGTCAACTGCACAAGCGTTTCTGTGCTTTATGAACACAGCTATACAGAAACAGTGACATGATGTTAAAGAGAACAATGAAGCGCACCGTCTGAGCGAACTTGTATGAAAAACATTACCGATAGCCTGAGTACCATATACTTCAATTTCTTATTGTTTTACATAATGTGTTCTCCACTTTTTGTTATTTCTTTCTGTAATTCTTTTTTCTTTTTCTTCGCTTTTTGTCACAATACCGATGAACGTGTTAAAGAATCGTTTCAAATGTCACATTTGCTATGCTTCTCATCGTGACCCAGCTTCTTGACATGTTATGAACAATGGATGCCTTAAGCATTTCCGTCGATAGTATTTTGAATCTTCTTCATTGTTAGGTTATGTTTTACTGAGACAGCATTCTGATGAGGCAGCATTAAGCAAGAAATAGCATATTTATGTAACATAGTATATGTTGTTCGTAGTTCAGACAGAAATGTATGTCGAAAATCGATTCGACCTATTGGCACTTTTAAAGCATAGCATTTGTTCTGGCTTTTTATCACTAATTTAACATTGAAATAGATTATTACTGCATGTGGCTCGGGAAGGAGGGTTGGACATACAATAGGTTCTGGTTTCATGAAGCGCACATGATTAGTACCTAATAGCTATGTGACCTTCATATCTCTAAAATGTGCCTTTTACTTTTAATTAAGGTCTTATTTCACGAAGTGCGTTTCATCAAACCAAAGCCAGGTTCGGTACATGTTTACGTATCTAAGAGTAACATGTCGTCTCCAGTGACACCATTTACTGCGCCGTATTTGACAAGCTGAAAATACACCTCAGCTATAATTATAGGTATTTAACCATGCAAATCAAATAACGTCATGTGCGAATGAACGCAAGTTTTGACGTTGCGCGACGAACACTATAATGTGACGTTCGACGCATAACCCAGGTTAGTGGGGTTAACCTCTGGCACCCAGGTTTTGTCCACTCAACACCAATGGCCTGGCCAGCCACAGTTAAGCAATTTAAAAACTCTAGTATGTACCGTAAAACAACGAACAAATTAAATGAGTAAACGGGCAGTAGTGCTGTTTAATTGTCTTCAACATATGTCTCTTTTCAAACTACATTCTGGAACCTCGTAGTATTGTTTTCCTCGGAATTTGTGAATAAAATGTGCCTATGCGTGTCGCTTTGCTCAGACAGAAAATGTTTTTTCGTCCACGTCCACAGAAAACTATATTTCCTATAAACAGAGACAGAATCACCTTTTAATTCTATACCTGGAGTAGCTGTTAGTTTTCGTGATGAAGAAAGGTTAATAGCAACAACTAGGTGGCTTGTCCAAAAAAAAAATGGACACTTCCTTTTTTTCCTGCAGCTATCACAGCGTACACGCAGTGAATGAAACCATTATTTCTTAAATAAAGGCGTAACATGCATTGACCGCCATGTACCAGGATTTGCCATGCAGTTCTATACCACCACTAACCTTATCCTGTTACGTCACAGAAGGATCGGTGATTTGGCTAATCTCAAGCAAGCCTTGCTATTTGCATCTCATTCAGTTCACAATCTTTTAACCAAGGCATTCTGGGATATGCTGGTGTACGGTTACATGTTAGAGAATTCCACAGATGTTTGAGGGAGATCGATCGGTCCCTGATCAAACCCATAAACAAATCAACCAATTTAATTCACATGTAAAGAGCAGAATAAGTCGAATTTATCTTTTTTAAGATAAACATAACTGAGGTGCTGCAAACATCAAAACTTAAATCGCTTACATCGTAAGGATAACCACGAGCCTAATCCAGTATACAATATGTTAAGTGTTTAGAACTGGTTTAGACATATATATTTCCTCGTCCAATTTAAATGATGTCAAATTAAGCCTGTACGGTGGCGGGGAGGAGGGGGGGGGGTGCGAATTTGACAATATGGCTTGCCGTAAGTCAATCTTTAACACTGTGCACACGGGTTTCTTACACCCCAAAAATTATTCCCACTATATTGTGTAAGTGGAAAGAAAATGATTTTGACGCGTGAAACAACAGTCAATCAAATAAATAAGAAATGCTTTCAAAACGTGATTAAGAATTCATCTCTAAACGTCCTTTCCTTATATATGTTAATATATAAACATCAAGTTCCTGGGTACACAAAGTTTCAAATTTGCCCTTTGTCAACATAACCCACCATAAAGTTAGTTTTAATTTTGAAATCTAGGACATAAAAGAAAATGATTTCTCCCTGCGGTGAAGTGACAATTTCGGCCATGCTCACAGGTTGCAACTTTGACTTTTTCTTGCCTTTAAGGACAAGACCAACGATTTTTGACTGGGTTTCAGTTGTTTCTATATTTTATTTCATGAACACAAAACCCGACTCACTTAAATCGGATTTGATACGAGATTCATTAACTAATTTCTAAAATGGAAGCGACGCATGTGATGCATGTAGGCAGTGCAACAACACAGTATACTAATGAAGAAGGGGTGTGCTCTGGCTATACACCGAAGTATATATACATCCGTCATATCAAAGACATTTAAACACCATATAATCCATCACCTGGGCTAGTTGATCGTTGTTATCGACCTGCACTATGACACAAATAACATCTTTCTCGGTCACCAGAGACTCCGTACCTAACCTAGCCTAGACTGTATATATATTTGGCTAATGGATACAGCACACCTTTGCCTCATCGCCAGACAGTGTATGCTGGTATAGTATTATGTTGTTACTGCACTGCCTACATGCACCAAAAGCGTCACTCCCGCTTTAGAAAAAAGTTAATGAATCGCTTATATTAAAACTGATTTAAGCATGAGCGGGTCTTCTGTTTACGAAAGAGGATCTAGAGACAGCTAAAACCAGTTCAAAAACCGTTGGTGTTGCCCTTTAATTTGTGCCAGTGGACCGATTCTGTTGGTTAAGAACCACGCCATAAATAAGTTATTTCTTAAGAATCTAGGCTGTCCCTGTAAGGAGATTGGCATATGCGACGGAATAATTCCCTGGTCATTTTTGTCCGGACTGGATATAGCAGTCTTGATTCACACGAACGCATATTTCCTGAACCGTTTCTGTCTTGTCGAAATTTTAACCCAAACAATGTCATATTTCTACAGTGACTTCTGCTTTGCATGGAATCTTGATACATAAATTGTTTAGAGTTAAGAATGTCATATTTCTCGAGTCAATTCTTAAAGTAAAAGAGAGCTCATGACTGAGGTACTGTGCGCTAAAAAGATTATAATATTCCCTCTTGACTGCGGGGTGGGGTGGGGACCTCCTTGGCTTAGTCTGTTAGCACGCTATCGCAGCGCAATGACCCGAAGCCTCCCATCCGGCTTCGGGTAGGTCTGCCAGTAACGTGTGGATGGTCGTGGGTTTCTCCCGGACTGAGCCCGATTTCCTCCCACCATAATGCTGGCCGCCCTCGTATAAAAATATTCTTGAGTACGGCGTAAAACACCAATCAAATAAATCAAATAAATCTCTCTTGACTGTAAAAAAACTGTTTGAAACTGTATGAATTGGTTCCTGAATTATCTTCGTTTGAAGTGTGGGATAGTGTGCTGCCGAAAGGAGATACTGAAGGCGCTCATGCTTTTGAGCTTACGAGGAGCTCACTAATCAGAGAGCTAGAAGATATCAGCTGTTTACAAGCATTGACGTAACCGTTCTGAGTAATCTGTCAATGTAACATGTAATAACCTGGGGACAGCACACTGTTTTGTCTTAATCATAACAAGCACATGGGTGAACAACACTGCAAAGTATGTCCAGATCACTGTGTTGTGGTGGGAGTAAGTTTCTTGATCATTTCATCTTATAAATAGACATATATACTTAAGTTACAAACACAACTCTAGCAGCCTATTACAGTCTCGGGTGACAAGAGTGTTCCGCGCTTGGAACAATTACGTCACAGTCACAGCCTTGACAGAATGGCTGCCTCTCACACTATTCCAGCGCCATCTTCTACTAACACCACATGCTGCAGGCATGGTAAAAAATGTAACACAGTTTTCGACATTACCTGCATTACAAAAGTAATGTCTGTGTGTAAATGCACGACGCAAGCCCCTGCACACTTTGTGACTGCCCACAAGACGGAGGGCGATTACTTCCGGTTATGCTGATTTGTCTTAGTTTGTCTTGTTTATTAGTATTCAATTGATGATAGAATTGTGGATGAATTATGGAGTCCACTCCCTAATTAGTTTAAGTTCTCAAATCTGATAACTAAACATGTTTCAAATTTACTATACCTTGGGCGAGAACGCAGAACAGAAAACAACAAAAGATGGAAATTACACGAGTTGAATAAAATAGGTAGGATATTTGAAACAAAGTGTTGCCAGAGGAGATTTCTTGTTTCAGTCTATTTCTCTATTTTATTTCGTGATCAGTTAGCTCGGTAGCCAAATACAACGTCGATATCTTCCGTCAGTGGATTTTATTTACCCACTCCAGCAGACTACATTACAATCCTGCATCCCTTAAATGTGTCTAAAATCCTAATCCATTACACGTGTGCGGATTTTGTGAATCGTGCACGTTTTCTGAACGTATTGTCCATACTATTCTGCTACCTGCACGTCCAGTCTGACTGCAACCGTCAGTCCTGATTCACAGATTCAATTGTACGACTGGCGCGTGCAAACCTGCTTCCCACATTGCGAAGACATACAAACGAACAAGTTTACACAGTTTTGGTGACATTAAACACGACCTTCAGCCTTTATTTTACTTTAGTTTATTCAGGGTGGAGGGGAGGGGGAGGGGGCTTACTTACCCACCCAGACGACAACTAACACTGCTGACTGAAGTTCTTTGAAAAACACTTTGTCTTCTATGGCATACTCTTGAATTTGCTTTTCGAAAAACAAAAGATGTGTGCTTACACATGGATGAATTCGCCAGTTACTTGCTAAATGCCAGTTTATTCTAGTTTACTATAATGGCCAAAACTCCCTGTTACCTTAGTACTCACTAAATTAAATTTATTTTCATGAGAGAAATTTGCCCTTAAATTTTATCAAAACGTCTGGCCACACCGGATCCCGCGCTCAGCCGTCATGATGAAATCGTTTTCAATGCGATAGAGAGAAAAAGCGTCCACAATCAAACATACACATAGATGAACATTTTTTAAAACAAGCTAAAGTGACTCAAAGTTAGGTAAACCTTGAAAACTAATTTTGAATCAGGTTAATCATTTCTGGAATTTTCCAGAAAAAAAGAATGTATTCAAACATCATCACACTCACAAACAACCAGGCCTATCTACTCTTTTTCTGGTCGGTACTCGACCCCCCTCCCCCACTCCCCACCTCCTCCCGGGCTCCTCCATCTCGCCTCCCTCTAGCATCTCCATCTATTGAAGACGGCTGTTGCCGGCTATAGCCTCTGACGTACGTGAACTAGCGCGGATATATCCGGTATGTCACCACCTTGACACTGAAAGTATGACCCGGAAATCGCTCGATTTTTATGAATGAACGGCGGAAAATAGTGAGAAGGCTGGTATTTAGGTTAGTGAGGCTAAAGACGGGGGTACACTTTGAACGCTCGAAAACAAGGTGCTTTGTTCAGATAACTAGAGACCATGGTTAAAACGTGTGCGTTTGTGCGAACATTATGAGAATTAAATGTGTCTGTATAAAGTCTGTGTGGACTCAACTCGATTTCTTAGTAAGGTAGATATATACGTCAGTTCATTAAAGAAGAGATTATGTCCATTCTCCTTATTTGTATGGTTTTCTATAATTTCTAAAATCTCTCTGAATACAAAGTGTACTTTCTATAGTACCACTGATAAGTTTAACGTAATACACAAGTTGTGGAACTCTGTAAAACGTAGGCTTCATTATGACTCAATATATCAGCAATTTATTTTGCCACCATCTCTACGATGGCAAAATAAATTGCTGAAATATTGAGTCGTAATGAAGCTTACGACTTTCGGAGTCACACTACTTGTGTTTTACAAATGTATTTTGGTTGTGGCTTTTTATCTGGCTCTGCATGGTTTCTTCCAATCATAATTGTGTCCACCGTCGTATTATTGAAATATTCTTAAGTACCGTGCATAGTAAAACTCCAATCAGATAAATCAAATAAATAAACTGAAATGCAATTTCACACTCACCTACATGTAATTTACCCCCTCCATCTAACATTCCTGCACAAACATAGGTACACTTTGGACTATTCTCATTATACATTTTACGTATATTCACATTCAAGAGCTCCCATCACACTTCATCAAGTCTAGTGTTAAATCAACAAGCGCAATTTTGTCATATCTGAGACATGATCTCGGAAAAAATCGATGTTTGTTTGTTATTCTGCTATCCCTCGTTAGCTGAAAGACCCATGCCAAACGACTGTGGCAGACAGACAGACAGACAGACAAACACACACATCAATTTAACAGGCGGAAAGTATGATTGTCTTTTCCAAACAACCCATGCATACTGAAACACAAATTCATACCCCTCCAACTGACCAAGCTGCAGCCTAGCCACACCTGTCACGTATAGGACACCAACCTGACTGTCGTCGGATGATTTGATTTATTTATTTTCATTGGTGTTTTAAGCCCTGCTCCACAATATTTCACTTATACGACCGCGACCAGTATCATGGTCAGTGCCCAGGGGAAACCCACGGCCATCCACAGAAATCACAGTGGTGAGAGGCGCCTGGGTCATTAAGCTAACCACCTCGGTAACGGAAGCCACTTTTCGGCCGTCGGCTGAGGGAAATATTTATATTATGAATAGTTGTATTATGGTGAGGCCTACAGCTAGATTTCCAGTTTTATTAAATATACAAGTTTTAAGTCAGTTGAACACTGAGTGGTTAAGAACGATGTAATGATGAACTCACACATTTAATTAAAAGGAATCGACAGTTGAATTAAATACTGAATAGGAAGTGTTATTAGCTCCCGGGGTATGTGGAGAAAAAAAAGCCAACTGGTTGGATGTTACTTTTATAATTTTTGATGAAGTTTTTAAGTGTGGGTTGGGGGCTGTTGACAAAGGAAGGGGAAACAGGAGCGCCTGGTGCAAACCACCCACCTTTGGTAAGTAACTGGTGAAGTCTGCCACAGGTGACGAAGGTCATATTGGCAAGAGGCAAGCAGTTTCCAGCAAAGGTCAATTTAGATAATACACGCGAGCATTGCGAGCATAGATCGCTTGTTGGCACGAAGACCCTTGGGGAGAATAAAAACAGGGGAAAATACCCTGTCCCAGATAGAATTTAAGAGATTTAACCAACGCGTCGCGTCCGACCTATTGCGAATAAAAGAAAAGTGCGTTAATCACTCGGCTGCGACCTGCTCCCATGTAATAGGATATGTATATACTGGGGCGATAAGACCTATCCAGTACGGTCCCGAGCGGTGTTTCCAAAGAGAGTATCTCTGTTATTTTAACCGGTTTTTATTTTTATTATTTTTTTTTTTTTGTAATATCAAACATACTTATGGTTATTGCTCTCCCACAGTTGCCAGGGTTCCGTAACGGGAATCAATCAGAGAGGGCTGTTCTACGGTGTAGCGCTACGTCACCAGTCTGCGGCACGCGACGTGACGTCATGGGCGTGGCGAGCTTAAACAATCCTTAAAACACAAGACAGGATAAGCACTGATTGGATACGGAAACACGTGCAGGTATAGGCTGTCACGGACAACCGTGAGCCCTGTCAAATTTTACAAGGGTTTTAGTTGTCCTGCTGTTGCTCTTGTTCAGACCAGGAAAAGTTATAACTCCACGGCTTCCGGTTTTCTTGCAGATGCCGGACTTTGCTGAATATCACCCACGTCAAATGCACTGTCAAAGAAATATTACAGTAGAAGTTATGGCAGCTTTTTGTGTACCCTTTGCAGTGTTGACCACGTGATATCCGACATTCCCGTTCGATCGAGGATACGACAATATGCATATATATTGCTTCTAATTGTTGAGTAATACAGGGATTTTCAACAGGACATGGGAATCTCTTGCAGAGGGCCGTGTTCTTTTCTCCTTTTTTTTAACAGGGAAGGAGATGTCATTCGGTGCTGAATTATTTTTAGAATAAGTTTATTTATCTACCAGAATTCGCATTTTTGTTCGCCTGAAAATAATGTCGTACTTCACAACCCTTTACTTCCAAGTGGAGGATTATAAATATCATTATTTACATAAAAGCATGATGAACAAGACAACTATAAGACTAATGGAACTTTTCATATCCGGTCTCCTTATAGCTGTGATTTGAGGTAAATTTATGCATATGCTTGAAAGGTCAATAAAACCCGCACGGGTAATGAAAAGCCGACATCTTATCATATTAGCACGATGTTCGCGTATGTCGGACAACAGGTTTCTGATATCAGCGTTTCGAGGGTGGACGTGATGTTGTGAGGACGGGTGGGATGAAGACGGGGTGGGGTGAGGATGGTGTGGGATGAGGATGGGGTGGGGTGAGGACTTGTGGGGATACGACGTGGTGGGGTGAGGATACGGTGGGTGAGGGCTTGGTGGGGTGAGGATGGCGTGGGGCAAGCTTCCCCACGGGTTTCTCACCATCACTGTTTGTCAGGTATCAGAAGTGGTAGTTTTCTCGTGGCTCTTTCCGGGTTCTGTAAACCTGACCGTTGTCATAGGTAAAATGTAAATATAAATCAAATAAATAATCAAATAATCGGTTCTCTATATTATCATACCAGCATACCTTCATCGTAATCATTGCACACCTCTGACTTCGTGCGCTGACTTCCGAAACATTTTCGCCAATGCTTGTGGCAGAATAGAAATACCGGACTTACTTTTCAACAAATAAAATGTGGATCTCCGAAGTTTCTGTTTTTTAATTCTTGTTGTCACGCGTACCGTTGTGAGGTCAAGTCCAGCTAGGCTTCCTCTCCGGCCGTACGTGGGAAGGTCTGCCAGCAACCTGCGGATGGTCATGGGTTTCCTCCGGGCTGTGCCCGGTTTCCTCCTACCAATGTTGGCCGCCGTCGTATAAGAGAAATACTCTTGAGTGCGGAGTAAAGCACCAATCAAATAAATCAAATAACATAAACAAAGATACTTGCGGAGGGTGCACAAAACGGGCACACGTGTATGTACGCATATTTGGGTACTTTCATAGACATGTGAGTTTATACTGTGGTATTGATGACTACCTAGCCTGAGTATAACATCAGTTACAGCCACACAGTCATAGGTTAACCAGAAAACGTGAATCCATATCTCTACACAGGGGATCTCCCTTCTCACTTTCCGCTTTGATGTTATTTGGGGGGAACCACCGTTATTTTAAGTCAGTTTCAAACTTGAGAGGAAAGTCTACAATATTTATGATAAACTAAGGGGATTGGGAAGTTGAAATTTATGTCTAAGCTATATATATATATATATATATATATGGTATAAATGGTAAGTTAATTGCGATAACTAGCATAGATAGTAAAGGATGGCACTTAATCGCTGAAATATGGCCGCTTGTCAATTTACCTTAGGGTTTTATTGTAATTGTTCATGTCAACATATAAAATGCAGGCACTTATACTTCATATCGCCATAGCTTGAGTAGAATCAGGCAAAAAAATTAAATACAGTGATGGTGATTGTAATGTATTAGACGTCAGTGACCTAGAACTGTGTTGTCATCACATTTAACAAACAGCTTCTGCCATGAAAATAATGGGATGAGGGCTTTGGGGAAGTGGAGGGGGGGGGTGCGTATTCAGTTTCAGACTTGGGAACACAGAACCTTCAAGGCTTCCTTCCAGCCGTAACGACAGCGCCCAGTATGACTGATCAGATTGTTTCAATCATCAAATGTTTTTTCTGGGAAGCGTTCATTCATTCAATCATCACGACACTCGAGATCATATCAGTGAAGAACTCCTGAGCATGATTTTAATGAATAAATAATACTAACGTGTATCTTTCGCCATCATGACATACACACTGAGTTCGTACTGAGGATCGTGTGTAAAAACTCACTAGGTACGTGCCAAGAGTCAGTGGTTTTCCCCGAGATCTTTTCAGTTTCTACACCCATTAAACTAACCGTTATCGTATTAGTGAATTATCCCTCCATCCATTTTTTCGAGGACGGTAATAATGGCTATAGAGTCATTTGATGGCATTTGGTTATTTATTTATTTAATTGATGTTTTACGCCGTACCCAAGAATATTTCACTTCTACGACAGCAGTCAGCATTATAGAGGGAGGACACCATCCGCAAGCTACTGGTGGACCTTCCCACGTAGGGCCTGAGAGGAAGCTATGACATTTGTACCGGAAGGTCGGGGATTCGGTGGGTATATGTCTTGCAGTGATTTGTCATGGTTAAACTGAACAGTGTGTAAGTTACAACACGCGCATAGGTGCAGAGTCATCTCTTTTCTTGGTTATGCATGTCATATACATGTCTTAGAACAGATGTAACTGTTCAGCTGTTATAGGAAAACAGGCGCTTATCCGCCCTTTATCGATCGGTAGAGACCTGCGATCAAAAGTATATCTCTGTGTAATGCCTTACTCATAGCTACTTTTGCAGATTTAGAACCAGATTATGGCTATCCGTTTTGGGAGGAGTCATTTTTTGTCGAAAAAAAAAATATTGTAGTAAAAATAAACGAGGATGTGACATCATGCAGGGTGGAGCTTCACACAGGTTGTCTTTACAGGAAATGACAGCATGAAACACCAGTGAACACAGTTTATTGAAAGAGGAAAAATGTGATGTAAAATGATGTAATCATTGCACAGTTGAAAAACTATGGATAACTGTGATAAAAACACCTACACTTTTTCAGATTTTTCTTTCATCGCTTTTTCATTGCAGTTAAATGTTGTTTTTTTGCATTTTAAGGGAGCTTTATGGACCATTTTGATGATATATGTCCTTGATAACGCCAGTGCGGCTCTTTTTTCTAGTTGTAAAAGGGGTATTTAATGTCAGATTTGTTTTCGCTTGTGTGCATACACACATTGTATGAGTACAGATCTAAAAAAAAATATTAGTAAAATATAAAAAAAACAACAAACCTACCATACAATCAAACCATTTGAATTATTCATACAACTGAGCTAAAAACGAACTAATATACTCTTTTGATTCTACGTTGGACTCTAATGACAATGTTGGCATAGTGTTGGCTTGAACTATTTATTTACGGTGAAATAGCTCTGTATATATTAACACACACCGCTCAATGCACTGCGCAAGAATTTAATAATAAATAAAAATTCAATGAGTAACACTGTCGATATGGTCAGTGATGACCACCTTAGAAAAGAAATACGGAAATGCATTAAAGCCAATTCTGGATTATTTCGGAATAATCAGTGAATGTATTTGTTGGATACGAATTGGCGATGAGGACTTTTTTGTTGTTTTCCTTACTTTAAAATGACGGACTTTCTTGGCACAGATACCGATGGAGGCATCACGGCAAGCAATTATTTCTTTGTTCATTCATTTGATTGTTATACAAAACCATATTCACTTACTTTTTTTCACTTCTACGATTTCCCTCTGTTTTACAGGTGTATGAAACCGGGGTGCCCAAGGTAACTCACTGACCTTGTGCAGTCAGGAACCGATTTCGAAAATGCGTGGGAATAAAGGCGTTTTCCATTATAGACTTGGTGTACTACTTTTCCATGGAAATCCGCATTCACGGGGCCATCACAGAGTTAGTGGAGGGTATTAATTGTGTCTTCAGTGACTCTAATCAGACCCATAACGTGTTATAAATAGTGTAATTTACATCACTGCATTTCTTACTTAATTTTGCTATGGCCAAGGTCCTAGGGGTGTGTAATCTATCATTGCTGAGGTATTTCCATGAATAGTTAAAGGAAAGCCCTAAACAACGGGGGGGGGGGGTCTCCTGATCACACTGCTCAGACATTTTTTACTCCCTTTGCCGTAGTCTTTTATGTTACCTAATACCTGAGACGTGTCTTTTATGGTTAGTGTGTGTTAAGAGGGAGTCAGACGTTCAACAAAGCCAGAAAAACTCTTCGCTATTTTTGTCTGCGTCAAGAAGACGAATACAACCAACCGGACATAACAAGACAGATAACAGGTGTATGACTCGTGTATCTGTTTGATAAATATAGGTCTTTTCATTTATGAAATGAATTTTTTCGACGTGAGACACCGTTGGCCAGTACGTATGCAAAATTCTATATTTCGCTCTTATGAACAAATCGTCAGTTTAGGCTTTTCTGCATACAAACCATTTATGGCAGAATTTTACTTGGAAATAATTTATTTAATAAAGGATTTGAGATTCTGAAAGGACAACAATGCAGTTGTGGCCTTGAGTGACAAGTTTCATATAATTTTTTTATACGCCATGGTCAAAAGAGTTTTAAAAATACAATGTAGTGTCTGTCTGATTAACAAATGGAGTACTTGGTGTGAGCCAACACCCGTCACACTGCACGGAGTTAATTAATACCGGGAAGGGCAGCAATCGAATTCACAAAACTTTTTGAGACGGCTGCCTTTTCATTCTCGTTTGATAAAAAGGGAAGGTTTAACAAGAAGTTCAACTCTTATACACGTAGGACTATAAACACGTAAAGCGCATTCATCCTTATTCTGCTGTTCCGAGGTAACACAGTAGCGTTTACATCAGAGTCGTATTTGAAGCACTTCGTTGACATCCGAGAGGGATGTGCGTTCACTGCCATGGTACACAGCCACTTGAGAGGTGACACGTGTACGTGTCAGCTTACTGCGTGTCTCAGGCGTACGTCATGCGGCAGAAAGCACAGGCAGGTTAACCGGTCCACGCGAGAATTTCGGCTGTTTACCTATACCCACACATCACGCATTTTTTTAGTCAGAACGTAAAGCATTTCAGAATTAAACCAGCCTGATGTTTTCCATCACTCTGAGGTAAAGGGCACAAATCTATATTATTCAATGACATCAACTGCCAGGTACCTCGCTGGCATGCTTCTATGTGTGCTTAAAGCGCTGCTGCTTTCAGACACTTGATCTAAGGGGTTGCCTGTTCGAATCCAGCTCTTGCTGCTTCGGCTGCCGCTTGACGTCGAAAAGTTAGTTAAGTAACTACCGAAGGGAGGCCTTTTATTTCGAGCACTCTTGTTTCATATAACGTATAAAAGTTAATAAATCGTGATATTTAAATATTTATAAGTCAAATAAATAAGTAAATCTCCATTATATCTCCATACACCGCAGTTATTAGGATAGATCGATAGGCTTTTCCTTGATTTCAACCGCATTTAACATCAACACGCTCCCTGCTTGCTAGAGTCCTGTTCTTTACCCCTTGCACTCCGGTTTTCTCCACTCGTAAAATTGACCACAACACGTCGTATAAATGAAATTTCTCGAGAGGCGTTAGAGCACGGTGAGATAAATCAATAGACGATACGATGCCATCATCAGTGGAATCAACTTCCTTTAGCTAAAACAATAATTGAAAGAAATTTCATGGAGGTTTAATTTTCTTCTTTACACTGTTATAAAATTTTCGCAAAAGTACTGCTTTATTTATTTATTTATTTATTTGATTGGTGTTTTACGTCGTACTCAAGAATATTTCACTTATACGACGGCGGCCAGCATTATGGTGGGAGGAAACCGGGCAGAGTCCGGGGAAACCCACGATCACACGCAGGTTGCTGGCAGACCTTCCCACGTGAGGCCGGACAAATGTACTGGTGAAAGACATGGCAACAAGCTTCCAGGTGCTTGCATTGTAAAATAACGGCAATAATGCCCGTGATGTTATTGTTTGAAATAATGTATGAACCCACACACCGATCACGTGCTCCTACTATTACCGGTGTTCTGCCACCAAAACGACTGTAGCGTATGGTAAAACCCTCACAGAAATCCCTCGTAGAGAAACACGGACTTTTCTAACAGTGTGCACACTCAAGACTATTTCACTTCTATAGCCACCGTCAGGATTATGAGTGTAGCAAACCGTGGATTAAGCCCCCGTGAATTCACTGCACCTAAATAAGTTTCTGAAAAACCTCCTGACATTAGGCGGCAGCTTTTAATTAGTACATGCGTGATGGATTCGATCCCTCGACCTCACACACCTTTCTGACCGGAGACCTTAGGTGAGGTAACCTATCGATCGCTAAGAATTGCGTCGAGTCATAAGAATTTAGGAAAAATGTATAGTCAAATATCACCTGTTACCACGTGGTAACAGAAGCCACTTAAGACCTCTAATTGTAATTCAGTCAGAGAGCTTTATCAAGAATGCGGAACTTGTACACATGCAGGTAACTAAGTGTAGTCTCTCTGAAACCATAACTAGTCCAGTCGCCAGAATCGATAAGCATCACGTTTGACATTCGTATACCAGTCGTAAACTACAAACACTGAGAGAAAAGTTTAGGTCAACAGACTCCAAAATCTGAGTTTTCCAGTAGAGCTAATTCAACTCAGAAAACGGAATCATAGGACCAGATCGACCGAGTCATTAAAGATTCACCGGATTGTTTGGGTTACTTACAAGAGAAATCAAAGGACTCATCGACCATTTGTGAGTCTGTAAGTTAAAAAAGGGGATGTTTGGGTGACTTACAAGAGAAATCAAAGGACTCATCGACCATTTGTGAGTCTGTAAGTTAAAAAAGGGGATGTTTGGGTGACTTACAAGAGAAGCCAAAGGACTCATCGACCATTTATGAGTCTGTAAATTAAAAAAAGGGATGTTTGGGTGACTTACAAGAGAAGCCAAAGGACTCATCGACCATTTATGAGTCTGTAAGTTAAAAAAGGGGATCTTCAGTGACTCAGCCGATCTGGTTATATGAATCAATTTTCTGACTTGAATTAGCTCCACTGGAAAACTCAGTCGGTTGACCCAAACATTTCTCTCACAGAAGGACCAAGTTCCAAGTCGATAATCGCAAGACCATTTACAAAACAGTGTAATACATCAGTTCCATAAAGAATATGTAAGAAATAACATATGAATAGTAAATAAAGCTGGTAACATGCCGGAGAAAAGCAGACAGAGATTTCTAATAATGCAAGGAGAACAATCGATATTAATTCTAGGCATGATGTCTATACGTGAAAGTGTGACCTCGCAGTCCGCAAATAAGTTGACGTGAGACAATTGGTATAGGATAGTTGATATGGGTTTACTGATAACAGAGATTGTGGAATGCCTAAACAATTATAGGTGTAGTATTTCCCTGCTGGGGATATATTGCCATCTTCCTAGTATAGGATGACATTTGTTTTCCCAAGAAGAAGTCATTGAATCGTGAAAGGAACTTCCAGGTTAAGCAGGAAGTAAGCTATTTTCAGCATTTATAAAACTCAAGTGCATTTTCTCCGCAGAGGAATTTTAAGTGACATGATATTACTGTGAAAATAATGATTTGAATAAGTAGAATGGCCGTGGCGAAGTCAGTGTTCTGTGGCTGGATGATGTGTCTGATGTTTTCGGCAAGTCTCAGCAGTGACAGCACTATACACACCTAGGAATCAAGACTGGTATCCTGCAAGAAGGCAACTGGATTAGATCATCGAGGTAATGTCAAAAAGATAATACATGCATCATCATTAACACATACGTATTGCTCTAGTTAGTCGAAGTGGTGTGGAGGATGGTTGACACATAACAAAAAATTGTTCCGAATTTGAATTTTTCATTCCATTTTTATTCCACTGTCTTGTGAGCTTGGTACTAGAAATGTTACCTATGGAAACCACCATATATCATGAACTGAATGGAAAGGTTTCGGAAGAAAATGAAAAGACACAAGCAAACGTGTCAGAGAAAAGATGAGACGCACTGCCAGCTCTCTTTATCTCAGATTTTTTGTTCAGTTTGTTTCTAACTTCTGTAACGGTTATAACACCTACACTACAAAGGTGGGAAAACCGAACAGATCTTTGGAGGAAACCGTGCATGTCAGTGCCAGCATTTGACGCCAGTAATGATGAAATCCAATCAACTTCATAAATCTCACGCTTTACGTTCAACACACGTTATATATAGACGACCTTATGGCCATACAAATGCCTACATACAGGAATCACTGAAGAATGCACATACTAGTTCAGTAGAACTGAACGAGGCCACTGATTTCCCAACATGACACATCTTATATCTTGATATGTGATTTTAAGACATGAAAGCCTAGGGCATAGAGAGCAAAAACCCAGAATAGTAACCTCTGAAATATAGCTTCTTGTCAGTTTACCTCAGTTATGATTTTTTTCCGTTCTTGTTGATAAAAATCAGGGCTTCCTCAGTCATATGACAAAAAGATGACTTTCATTTCGATGTTGTTAACTATTCATTTGTGTGGGTGACAGTGTTCCAGAAAGTCGTGCATATGATGCATACATATCTTTGCTGAAACTTGTAAGTCAAGACTTTACTGTAAAATACGCTTCCAGTCAAAGTTACTTCAATATTGCCATAGATATGTGGGGACATGATTTGTATTTATTGATTTAATTATTTGATTCGTGTTTTACCCAGTACTGGTACTCAAGAATATTTCACTTACACCACGGTGTCCAGCGTTATCTGGTGGTTGGAAAACCACGACTATCCACAGGATGCTGGCAGACCTTCCCACGTACGACCGAGATGAAGCCAGGATAAGCTGGACTTTAAACTCTTGGAGGCCGGATTGGTGAGAATATCCTCGACCAATGGGCTACTTTTGGCCCTCTAATCACCTTGGCCACGTAAGTATGCACCTCATTCCACTTAATCCGAGGACAGGGGCGGTATATACACGGTGCAGTTTCAATACGAAAACTGTTTTATACAGTCACAATAAAGGTGGGGGTCTCCGTGGTTCAGCTGGTTAGCGCGCTAGAGCAGGGTAATGACCCAGAAAGCCAACACTGTCGCTGTGAGTTCCAGTCCAGCTCATGCTGTCTTCCTCTCCGGCCGTACGTGAGAAGGTCTGCCAACAACCTGCGGATGGTCGTGGGTTCCCACCAGGCTGTGCCCGGTTTCCTCCCACCATAATGCTGATCCCCTTCGAATAAGTGAAATATTCTTGAGTACGACGTAAAACACCAATCAAACAAATCAATAAATAAATAAAACAATAGAGGTGTAACTGAGAGCTA
The DNA here is from genome assembly GCA_016165875.1 of Acanthopleura granulata. Lineage (NCBI taxonomy): Eukaryota > Metazoa > Mollusca > Polyplacophora > Chitonida > Chitonidae > Acanthopleura > Acanthopleura granulata. Next base: position 8,037,790 of record JABBOT010000009.1, on the reverse strand, counting down.
GTTACTTTTATACATTTTCTTGCTTTAGGGCAAGATATTACGTATGATACAAATGTTAAAGTCTCAGTTTTACAATTGTGGACTACCTACTGAATTTGACGCATTAGTTATTGTCCTCCCGACATCACTGGTTGACTACCTCTACTTCCAGGTAACCATCTTCCGTTAAAATTATATATACTTTAATCTATTGTAAGGAATTTTATTATAGCAACCGGTCTTTGGGAATTTGACCGCCTGGACTGTGATTTTGATACTTAGCGTACTATTTGGTAATTTCGAACCCTCCAGCTCCTGAGTGGAAGGCTGTTTAAGTTCAGTGAAGGCAATGTAATGAGTGATTTTATGCCACGTGAAAGTCATCCTTATAAAAAAAAGTTTCTCTTATTAGGCCAACTTCCTATTTATTGGCCTTGACTCTGATCCTTTAATATCAGCTCTCTCTCTTTACCAAATTACTATTACATCACCGCACAAAAACACCACACTGGGCGAACCTACCGAGTCCACGCAGAAAAACCCACAAAGACGAGGCTGCGGCGTTGAAAAACGGTACAATAATACATTAGCTTCTCTTCCTGTCTTCAAAGATAATTATATATATCATCGGCACTTTACTTTACCTATTTACAAATTGCCGGTGGCAGTACACTCAACCATTGCCTTAATTCTTGGTCTTATACCTTTTCCAAAGAGGATATTCGCATGGTACTTTTCTATAAAGTTTTCCCAGGTTCTCTTCCTGGATGAAGACACATAAAGGCCATTGAAGCAACAGCCAAAGACCCAATTCACAACTCTGACATGTATAAACATGTCCTAATTAGGGAAGTCTAGATAAAAGAAGGCCCCCAATTTGCTTTCGATCGACGAATCATTATTCAGCAAATGTCTTTAAAAACCAAAACACAATCTATCATTCTACGTCAACGACAATGTGATCCTGTGTTTATAATTGTCTGTCTACAAATCTGGAAGAGTATACAGATCATTTACATGCAAACCTGTTAAGTCTATACTACACCTGTACTGACCTACATTGGGAGTAATCAACAAGTGCTAGCATTTCGGGAATCACCTTGGCAATCCTGGGAAAAAATGTAGGCCACAAATTTATCGCTAACCTGGGCTTTTCCACAATAATCACGTGAAGGAAATAAATTCAACTTCCCTGTTGTTGCAGGTGCTATAACCAAAGGTGTTTCATACAAGTGATCTTAATGTGCAATAAAAACGTGAGTCTTTCTTGAAATATTCTTGATATACGTGCACTAGTAGAAAAGTGAGCATATTTACTAACATAACCCCCCCGAAACTCCCAAATTTCTCACAATACACGAAAGAAACATATAAGTCTACACAGCAAAACTCTTAATGCACAGGACTGTAGGCCTCTACACACTAGGACATAGTTGCAAACCATGTCGTATTGCATAGTGGCCGCTAGACACTGTGTGGTTACAGGTAAGCATCGCACAGTACCACACAGTTTCAAACATTGTGATATCGCATAGCGACCGCTCTGCACTGTGTGGTTATAGAAATGTTTTGGCACAGTACCATATAGTTTCAAATCTTGTCGTATTGTATAGTCGCCGCATGGGACTGTGTGATTAGAGAAAGGTCTCCGTACAGTACCAGACAGTTTCAAACCTTGTGGCATTCTACAGCAGCCGACCCATATTGCCAAGTAACCAACCAAACAGCAATGCACGGCTCCCTCGTCACTAGAGCACACCGAATAAGCTCTCGTAAAGAAGAAACGGATGCCCGAACTTATTAGTTAAAAGGGCAGACCGAAATACCCCTACCATTGACCCCGCCGAGTGGATTAGCTTGTAGCGGGGAACGAAACACCTCCGTAACGGCGGAAACCGTGTAGATTTTAAAAGCTAATATAATATGACAGACTACAACATAGAGAGTGTGATAGCTGGCAACCGGTCTCACGTAACGGGAGAAATCCGGCCTCCTGTCAGTTCACCTCAGATAGGTTATTATCTTAACTCTTCACGCAAAAGCAAAGATAGTAGCAACTTATACCGCCCTTCCAAACACCAAGTATAAGCAAAATGAGGTATAGGTAAAATAAATGAGGTACAGGTAAAACAAATGAGGTACAGGTAAAACAAATGCAGTATGTATTAGATGTTCTTTGCCCAGAATGACTCAAAATGCTGTATTATCATCATATTTAATAAGCAGTAATATGAAAAGACAGAAAAGGGGCCAGGCCTCTGGCATGTTGAGTCGACCAGCAGAATCCTGGTTTGTATGTATACAATAAAACCAAAAACAGCGACGACAGATGATACTTGGCAAATGCTCACATGCACGTTTCTTTTCTGACTGTTCATATGTACGGCTGATCTAGATTCCAGCCTGATATTAGATTAATTTGAGGAGGTAACAGGGCAGGTCGCGGCATCTCCGTATTAATACAGACCGCGCTGAGGAATTAAAGGGGCAGAACGAAAGCACTTCAGTAACAGCGGAGACAGAGTTGATTCGGTAATGATCGAGGCACCTCCCTAAAAGATAACCCAGTTGAGGAGCTAAGAGGGCAGAGCGTATCACCCGAGTGAAAGCTGAGACCGAGTTAAGGAGTGAAAAGCGGCGAGTGAAGCACCTCCGTAAAGGTTGAGACAAATCTGAGGAGCTAAGAGGGCTGTGCGAGGAACCGCCGTAACGGCGGAGACTGGGTTTATTACTTAATATGGTACAGGCAGAGACACACGGACAAAAGGAGCCGAGTTCATGAGCAAAAAGGGCAGGCACAGGAATTCGATGATGCCAGACACCTAGTTGATAAGTTGATAGAGCAGAACCAGGCAACCCCGTGAGAGAGGCGAGAGACAGAACAACGTGTGGAGATATATGAAAACATGTCAGACAATGAAAAACGCCTGTCTCTATCAAAAAAAGCAGTTTCGGGTGGGTGGGGAGGTGCAATTTTATTCATTTTATCGGTGTTCATCCTCGAAAATTTTTTACTTATAACACGAAATACATACTTATGTATGCAGAAAGCTGGACTGGAAACTGGAGTATCACGGTTCTCCAAGGTTCTGACAAACCGCATGACTTCAAGGCCTAGCCGTAGCGGTGAGAGCTGGATTCGAACGTGAGACCTCGGTGATAAAAATGACCGGAGCGAGCGCGTTAATCGTATAAGCCATGGAGGGCCTCATTATTCTTTTGAACCTTGAACATCATTCGTGAAAGCCGTCACGAAAAGTCACTACACCTATAGGCTGTACATGTTATAATAGCTTAGTTCCGGTATGTAACAGTAGTTGTATGTATACCGTTAGTATGTCTGAGAGTCTTCCAAGGTTTAATTGCTTGGTACATTTGTCTGGAATAATTAAGAAACCCAGAACAATAGAAGAGCGGTATTATTCCCACAGTCCGAACCGTTGTTTATGGTTCTAGACACAAAGCCTTATCAAGCCATATTGTTCACAACAGACATGAGTCAGAGACCCAGAAATCCACCACAACACACCTAGGCGTTCAGACGTTTCGATGTTGATTTTCCAAATGCACGTGACGATATAGCGACAAGCCTCCTATTCATTTCTGCCTGGGAAAATATGAGCGTGTTCACTGGGGCGTATAGAGTTGAAAGTGCATTTATTTCAGGTAATGAATTCAGGTGGTGACTTTTAATGTGATAGTGATAATAAACCAAGAAGTTGTATATCCATAAGAAAGACATGTTCCAGTGGACTTTTAATGTAAACATAAAACGGTATGGTTAATTGCTTGAGTGATTTATTTATTTGATTGGTGCTTTACGCTGTACTCGAGAATATTTCACTTATACGATGGCGCCCAGAACTGTGGTGGGAGAAAACCTGGCAGAGCCCGGGGAAAAAACCGACGACCATCCACAGGTTGCTGGCAGACCTTTCCACGTGAACGATCATGAACGATCACGTCACTGTAACTTGTTAAAGGTCAGTGGTTTACTCCACGCTCTCCGCTTTCCTACACCCCAAATTACAGACCGCCCGTGCATTCTTGAGAGTGTCTTAAGTAAGGCATTAAACGGCAGCATATAAAATAAATACATAAACCACTGTTCACGTGTCTAGTGGTAGCATCTGATTAAAAAAAAAAACAGGTCTTGCAGCAAGGGTTGTAAGTTGTCTTCTTTAAAATTATTCTCGCATCAGTACCTTCTTTATCTTAAGTAATATCAAGAAAAAGTATGATTAAAACCCAAATAAAATATATTTAGTAACTATACCACCGTGGAAAGGAAAGTAAAACCTGACAGAACAAGCTTGGGGCTTTATTTGCGGTTATTTCCTGGCTTATTCGCTATGTCCGCTAAACTGCATATTTGCAGCGAATGGCTTGAGTTTATAATAATCTCCAAGAAAGGCTTTCTGTTGAAATCGCTTCCAGCAATTATTTGCAAAAGCGAGAACGCGGTTTTTCCCATGTTACTTCTTTATTCTTTAACTCGGCTACCCGGTCAAGATGCGCACACACACGTGCATACATCGCCGCGTGATCAAAAGTGTTTACATGCCTCTTCTGTATGCGAAAGGAGCGCTTGGCCACGTATTATAGTTTGCTTGTATACACAACTACATACAAATATATCACAATAAGTGTTCCCTAGGAAGTTGATATCAGCCTTTGCTTTATATAAGCTACATAACGACTATTAACTAATTAACCAATGGCAGCGTCCTATCTCCCAGGGGAGAAACATTGTATTCTTTACACTAGGAAGTTCTGGGCAATTGGCAATGCAAACTTCTTTTTAGAATATTGAAGGAAATGACCTTGCGTTTAGTGTATAAACACGCTCGAGACACATGGAATGAACAAGAGAAATAAATATATAACACTTAACGGCCCTCCCTGGCTGATTGATCTGATGAGTTGTTCTTACGGCAGCCAATCATCTAACTATGGGGTAACCGGTTCGAACCCAGATGTCGCACGTAAGGGCTGTAGTCATAAATCAGGTGGAATGTCAGGTATCTTCTTACGGAAGTGGTTTTACACATGGCTATCCGATTACCTCCAACCATAAAGCTAAAGGCATTCAGTGTTCGATCAAGCGTTGGAGCACTACATACATGACATAAGTATTTCGTACAAGTATAAAACCCTACATCGTCACACATCTCAAGCGATCAAAGAGGACCAAGATTTGTGACGCCTTTTATATTAAACGTGAATCGCATATCACATGTAAGCAACATCCCGGTAGGTCATAGTTTAGAAATATTTAGGTCATCTCTATAACATGCCTGCTAACGTTTGAGTACTTGCTTAAAACGAGGAATGTGACATTTTCACTACATTTATCGACGAGGTTTTATGTAAGGGGGTTGGACGAACCTAAAACGTGAAACTCCGGGTCTCCTATGCATTGGGAAACCCGAGCGTCGTAGTATCGGTGAAAAACGATCTCAAGCATTAAATACAGTTTAAAATTTCTGTACACACAAATATATAAATAGACAATGTTTTACTGTATTTTTTTTCCACACAGAAAAACTGTAAATCCTTTACAGTGACTAACGGAATTTCTTTATTTATTTATTTGATTGGTGTTTTACGCCGTACTCAAGGACAGTTCTCTTATACGACGGCGTCCAGCATTATGGTGAGAGGAAACCAGACAGAGCTCGGGGAAAACCCACGACCATTCCCAGGTTGCTGGCGGTCCTTCCCACGTACGGCCAGAGAGGAAACCAGCATGAGCTGGGCTTGAACTCACAGGACAAATGGAGTATATCGACAAAAGCACAAACACATTTGTAAGTAACTGTTATAGAATTACACCAGAGATATAGTTATACCATCGAATTAGGCATACTACATTCGTTTTAGCTGTAACTCAACATATTATTGGCATATATTTGATTGGTGTTGATACCTTAAAGTATAAATTAACGCTTGTGGCTTAACTCCACGTCGGCAATTTTGAGCAACTTTGCATTGTTTTCATGTTTTCGTGTATAAATGTGTTAAATGTTAGAGATCACATGTTCTGCTGAAGCCATGGTGCTGGGGGGGGGGGGAAGTTGTTAGTTTTGTAGACTGACATGAAGTGTTAGAACCCTAGCTGAGGTAAATTGAGGCCGGATTTCATTGGTAAAATGTGACAATTTGCCACCTACCCCACTATCGTCGCTAATTTAGTTTTACTTTGTACGCTGTTGTCTTATATAAGCCACACAGCGCGAACTTCAAATGGTTATCCTTCAAGTAAGTTTACACGAAAAATGTTGCATTTTAATTAACGATTTCACATGTTGGTGAAGTGAGTGTAGCCAGGATAACCAACACCCCCAACCTACTAAGGACACAAAGGAACAAAAACTGTATATTGTTGAAAAATAATCCAAAGCAGTTAACAATGGTTTAAGGTAATTGTTGATTCGCGCCGAGTGGGTTATTATCAGGGAATCAACAGTTACTCGTGTTTTATCCATTACATGACGTAGTCTTAATGCACCCTGCTTACGGAACAGCGCTAGAATTCAACTGTTCATCGACCTGAAGTACACTGCAGCCCTACGTGCTACTAATATCTTGCTGTAAAAATACACTATTTGTTGAGTAATAGTGTAATCAAATAGATAAATCAGAAATGGAATCCTTTCGCAGATGACGCTTTATTGGTAGTTTTGCATCCAGTTACAAAGAAAGTAAGTGGAGTGGGAGAAAAACACAGAGGTGGGAAAAACTAAGGAAATACAGCTATATAACATTGTGATACTACTTGGCGATAGGGTCGTGGTGACATTATTAACTTACGGTTAGTTAAGACAACCTGTGACAGGGAAATCGCGTGTAATCGTTATTGATCAATATTCGTTTGATCGAACGATAAGTGGTGTGGGATCTTGGCGAATCTTAAAGAGTCTGGAAATGACGCCAGCAATAGCAAAGTGGTCGCATTCGCCAGAAATGGTGTTTGCACACACAACAAAAATCAGACGCTGTTAAAAGTTATTCCAGGTTTTAATATATAAATTCTAACTAATCTTAATCGCCTGCAGACTTTGTCATGTGAGCTCTGAACTAGCATCACAAATGATCTCCATGAATCTTAGGAACATTTTGGTCCGAAATTGTATTTGATGTAGCTTCCCTAAGTTACGCAAACGATCCCGGCCAATCGATATATTTCTTTGCCAAGAAGATCACATACTTACCCGGTTTAAGTTCATTCTAGTACGTAAAACATATAAAGCCTCACAAAGGTTAGAAATGAAAATGAAGCCTTGAAGTTTAAAGTTACAAATTTTTATTATAAACAACATTAATAAGGTTTCATACGAATGAATTAATTTATCTATTTGATAGTTGATTTACACCATACTGTCTCGGGGATTTTTCACCTGTACGACGAGGGGGGGGGACAGCTTTTTGAATGGAAGAAGTTTGTGCGGATGGCAAGTTACTCACGAAAGTTCCCGCATGAGAGGCACAGCCATGCGCATAAAGGTGGAAGACAAGTGATCCTGAGCGAATATTACAGACTGCACCAACGGTCGTTAGTGGCGTTTATTGTCATCCAAGACAATCACGAACACTGGGACATGGGATTGTGCCAATCTCCTCTCCGTGGCTGGCGTGGTACTTATACTTCGTTTTGTCCTTGCGGTTGAAAAAAAAAAACACGCACCTTTAGGCATTAGATTATGACCTGCTACCCCTGGGGTACCCAGCTACCCGAGGTTAAAACAAAGAAGACATCATTGTAAGTTTTCAACAGAACGGTTTTCATGCAAAGTTTCCCCAAGGAGAGGCCTGGGCGTGTTTATGTAACTCCATCAAAAACACGAGCCGTTTGAGGGCAGTCACGAGGTTTACGGTACTTTGCCGCCTCGTGCTCATGCATTCCCTGCGGGGTAGATCTGGGACCCTGAAGTGTGGTTTATTCTTTCCATCCTCGTGTCTTCCGTTCGGTCAGTTTTGTACGGAGCTCTGAATCGTTACCCCGTATCAGCCTTTGTCCTGAAACGGTCCACTGCTCATATATATTAATTACTCCGTTCGTAGTCACGCATGTCATCAACTCTATTCACAGCTTAATTTAAAAGCCAGGAAATAATTAGCATACTGTAGTTTTCAGGTTTCTATTGTGTGTTACAGGTTTTATTTCCATTATTTCTTTTCGACGCCCTGGCATGCAAACTGTTTTTATTGATGAACGTGTTTTTATTCAGCTGTGTAAACCCCTCTAACAAGCCCATCTTGAGCTTTGCTTTGCTTTAACACACGAACGTCCACAAGCATCCTTGAAAGTTTGCACAAACGTAAATAATGAACGTATCTACTGTATTCTGATTTGAATAGATGCAAATGAACGTGTGACTTAGGTAGGCCTTCATCTCTATTCCTAATTGAAATACAAGCATTCTGGTCATTCTGCGTCAGGTTGCGTGCGGTACGCGTCATAGTCTCTGTCAAAACGAGATGCCGCCATGTTGACTGAAACACAGAGTGGATAAACAATACGCATGCTGTTTTGAATTTCATTTTTCTAATGTAAATCTTGTGTTCATGTGCCATTTTGAGATGTGCATGTCTGTCCGGTAGGAAGCGGAACAGACAGTGCTATGGACATGTTTACATTTTAAATATCGGTATACAATAATAATACTTATGCAGATTGGAACACACCTTTCTTGACACTGTGTGGTAGGGCGGAAATGATCAGATAGCAGAACTCAGGGGCCTGTAGATGCAGTCACACTTAACACGTAACATCCCTCTACACGACGACAAATACATATATAAAATGACACATGTAAGAACCAAAACAAACATTTATGCGTGCTTTTTTGGTTTTTGTCTACAATTTTTGAAAGACCAGGCTAAAACATAAGTTATATAAGCAACGTGAAGACTGTTAGGCTTATATACGTACCATAAACGAATAGCTGTGACTGCTACTAATAAATCTATGTATTCAGTGGCCCCGTCAGAACAGTTATAAGTTAAAATACTTTAAATTTGTTTCTTGCCTTCAAGCGACAATGGGATTTTCTTCCTTTTCATTTTATGCACATAACGGTATAGATCTATATGAAAACCACAGGTTCGTGAATACACATCGACTGATACTGGCTTCATGAATATCACGGTATAATGCTTATCACTTCACCCAAAAGGTTTCAGGGTTTATCAACATGCGGCACATTCATGAACTAATTAAGTGTTGTCTGATGTACTTTTTTTTCAGTTCTTTATTCTCATTAGATGGCAAGTTGTCAAAATACAGAGAAAACTCCACGGCATAGTCCTATGTCTGTGCTCAGTGTCTTCTTGACTACCTGCCAGCGATGGCTTGTTCTCAAACATGAGGGACGAAGTGCTTTGGCACGATGATCACCGGTCACTAGACATTTATTGCACGCAACCTACAGATCTTATGGTTAACAAGACAAAGACATCTATGTATGGCCACAAGCTGTCACACATGCGCATTTCCAAAAATGCAACCTACGATAAAGAACAAGAACGTAATCTCCGAAACAACAACGACAAAGTCCTCCTATTACGTTGCTAGTCAGCACAGCTAAAAATAGCTCTTTAAAAACACTCCGCCTTGGCGAGTAATCTAATGGTTAGGAAAATGAAATAAAATTAACTCCAAAAAAAAAAGAATGATTAATATTTTGCCGATAGAATTGTAAAGAAAGTAGGGCAATAGCGTCTTTCTCTTAATGGGAAACATTTAACCAATGATCTCCTCTTTGTGCACCTGATGCTTTTTTAGAATACGAAAGCTGAACTAGCATATGTCCTTAAAACCTCTTTTGCAAAGCTGCTGTTCTACGTGTAATTTACCGCCCAACTCGGTGACTTGCAATGGTAGGATGTGTGGCGTGCCTCACCTCTACATTCGCGGATGTATACAATTGATTAACCAATCAATGGACGCGGAGGTTACGGTAGTGGGCGTTCACAGGAATACCTTTTTAAGTGGCAAAAACACCACATCTTTAGTGGTTAGCATTCATTAAGATACCGTCATTTGTGAGAAATGTTAAACGATACTCTCACGACATCCTAGAGCTAACGTTCAGCTAGAATGTCTATTTTTATCAGGTGAAATTGGTGTTTAATTTAAGATGCATACATGTACATGTATATTTATAACATTTGCAGTAGTTCCTCCTGCCTGCATTTGTTCCCATGTGAGGTCAGTGAATGAAGGATGATTAAAATATAAGGCGTTGATGACCATAACCTTCACACTTGGCAGATGTAGTAAATGATTACCTTGGTATAAAATACCAGGGACGTATCAGTTATTAATGTGACTAAAGTACCACTGACAAATATGCACGCAGAATAGAGCACTCCATTTGTCCTTGTGTGTCAAGGCCAGAGGACAGGACGGTAATAGCTCCAGTTTCGTCAAGTACACTTGAAGTACGCCGCCAGTGTATGCGTGTGTTGAGAAGGGGAGATTTGTGACTTTATCAAGTAGATGCCATGCACTTTTGCGCAAGTGTATGCTGGAAAAGGGGTTTGAGCAGACACGATTTTAACTCCATCCTCTAACTGTTATATACGTCAGTCGTCTAGATTCCGACAAGGGGTTTGCATGGAGATGACTCTGTTGCCATAAAGTAAAGGCATCATACCTGAAATCAGGGGCGATGATTAGGGCGGAAATGGTTTTGGCGTCCGTAAGTAAATGTAACATATATCACACGTGTGTGTTGGGAGATGGGTTTGGAGGGCACTGCTGAGAGAGGGGTTTGTGTGGAACTGCTGGGAGATGGGTTTGGGCGGAAATGGTTTTCGCACATACATACATACATATATTGGTTTACATGGCGACTCCATTCTATGGAATGATGGTTCTGGCACATGAAAGTAAATGTAATATTCATCACACGTGTGTGCTGAGAGGGGGATTTGAGTGGAACTGGATCTGGGCCCAAAAAGTAAATGAAACATAACTTCGCACATGAGTATTGGACCAAGGGTAATATAGGTAGTTTATGATCCACATCGGCGTATACTGGGGTCGATATGCTGTCGCTCTCATGTAAGCATACTCATAACATATTTACCCATACTCGATCGTCATACACGTGTGTACATTTAGCTGACAGGAGTGAACGAAGGGAGATCACTCTTTTCGCCAAGTCGCGAGAACCTGTCCGGGCGTAACATATGTATGAATTTCGAACTTCATACAATTACTACGTGTATAAGAATGCATTTGCTATAAACCTGTAAGACATAAAATACCGCAAGGAATGGGTAACGCATCAGTTATAATCAATGCGAAAAGGCAGTTTAACAGTTTATATTTTAACATTGTTTTATCAAGATGAGATGTGTTCTTATGGGCGTGTTGGTTTTCATTTGTTGTTTATCTATTTAGTACGTTATATATGTATTTATTTATTTATTTATTCATTTTTTAAAATTATTTATTTTTCTTTATGTAACTTATTTACTGTCTTATTTATTTGGTTGTTGCTTGACGCCATCCTCAAGATTCCTTCACTGATGCGATGGCCGTCAGTTTTATGGCTGGAGGAAACCAGAGTCGCTGATATAAACCATTGACCTTAAACACGCTACTGACGAATTTTCCCCAAATGTGACCTTGTGAATGTGAGTAATTCCAGACCAGTGACGTCTAATAAATTGTATTTAACATCGCTGTACGTTTTTTTAACTGAATTCGGCCTATCCTATGGTGCTGAGGGGTGTAAGTTGTTACTTAAACACTTGCATGAACAGTCAGAATAAAACCCTAATTGAGATAAACTGACAAGAGGCCGGATTTCACCGGTAAGCTGTGATCTTTTGCCAACTATCACACCTTCGTCGCTGCTCTGGTTTTAGTCTCTGTGCTGTAGTCTTTTTATATCACAGATTAGCACGCCATTTTGGTGGAAGAGTAGGCTTCAACGATCGTTAGACCAAATTCCTAGTCCAAGGGTGGATTTGAAGCCAGATCACGGCCTGCTCCCAGAGGCTTTCATATAAAGCTATAAGGGCAGCTAATGAGGAAGATGGGGAAGATAATGGATTTGTTATTAGAAACACAAGTTATTGATAAACGCTCTTAACTGCACAGAAACCAGAATTTTTATTACCCTTTTATTACTTTTATCATCCATGTTAAACTCCTTCTCTTTCACAATTTTTTGGAGAACTTGTCTTTTTAACATGAACAGCGGACTACGGGAAATATTAATTTATCGTATTAACTATTGCCTTGTCGTTGATGCTCTGGTTTTACTCTCTACTCTGTAATCTTTTATTTGATATTACTTCAAGATATGAGATCTCACCTGATGGAGGATATGTAGAGTGTGTCAGGGGAGATAGCTATTATCTTCTTTGCAGTCTACAGCTGAAACGGATTCTCCTTGAGCAGGAGACTCCATTCGCCTAAATCAAAGATAGCTTTTGTAATCGGCAAATACCGTTGCACTGAGATAAACAAAATTTACAAAAACATATAATGAACCATTCATGAGTTAGATTTCTATTCTTTTTCCATCTACAGGCCTTATACCTGTAAACATATTGCAAAGGCCGACTGTATATATGCATATGATGACGTCATTATCGATGGATTTTATTAAGGTTTTATTATTACTCGAAGGGGAATCTTAAGATAAAATATTTTGCAAATTAAAAAAATATTTCTGTCTTCGGAAACGCTCAAGAGTACTGAAGGAATAATTCAGTAGATGTATGATAATCATACCAGAAGTATGATATGATAATATTTCCAAACTCTAATGCGGATGAAACCAGGGAGGGGGTTGTATATGCGTAAGGTTGAATAATATCACCACATCGGATATATGAAGAGAAGGTCGAAGCGCAACTGGGATATATATTTTTGTCTAACGAAAACTAAACAACTAGGTTAAACACCGATTAGGTTTACACGCCTAGAATAATCCATGCCTTTTTATCAATATCAGTATAAAGTTCTTATCTTTAGATTTCTCCCTCGCAATTTCTCACTTTATATGCTTCCTTTTTTCTTCTGTGGTTGGTGAAAACTTTACATACGATAGTGGTCTGGAACGTCTATCATGATATGTACCGGGGAAATGTTTAGTAACTGTCAAATCATCAGTTGCAAAGCTCTTTTATTTTGCAGCTGTCGATTACTTTTGAAGAATCGTCTCGTGGAGATTTGAAAAGCATTACATAACGGAGAGTAGTTTTAATAAGGAGAAAGTTGTGGGCGAAATATTCAAATTTCTGTTCCGGGCTTTAATCGGTAAAGCCGTACACTGTAAATTTCGATGCTTAGTTTATAAACACTTTTGTGCATCAGGTATTAAACAGTTCAAGGCAGTAGTATTATAGAATGGGCCTATATACATGTTTAGGCACTTATGTTTAATACTTAAATGCATGTGGAGACTTATTAAACACGAGATATGTACATGCCATATGCAGGACCATTCGGTATATTGCTAACCAAGTAGGGATGATTCAAATATTAAAATCGAAACTCTCCCTCTTGTCATGAAGTCGGAGTGACAGGAAACTGTTGTTGTCTATGTGCAGGTACAAGTCCAGGTAACATCAACCTCGTAGTTTCCTTTAATACAGCAAATATATCTTTCATTGCTTTTGTTATATAGGGGTTGTTTACAGCTAGCAAATATACAGTTTGTTTAATGAGAAAGATCAAGTCTGATGAAGATTACACTGTAAGTGTAAATAAAACAGTTGATAAATGGTTTCCCCAAAATTCACATATATATTATTAATGAGAAATTCAAGTAACTCTTTGAACAAGACATCCCATAAATGGTAACCCGTGTATGTAGTGGAACTGAAGCAGACTTTGTTGCCACAGGCATTAATGTAGCGCCGACCGGTTTTACAAAACACCGAAACAATTCACGGCGAATTCCCCCGCAGTCTGCTCGGTTTCCACCCACCTTTATGCTGGCCGCCCTCGTATAGGTGAAATTTTCTTGAGTAAAACGAAAAACACGAATCAAATAAATAAATAAATTAATGACGAAATTCTATCAATTAAATCTGTGTGAGGTACAGTAATGTAGAGAGTAGAGAAATCCAAAGTAGAAATGTCCTTGTACGGTATGTGTGTATGGGCGCCCAGTCCTTCAGTGAGACGTTTTGAGTTCTTAAGAATTCATCTGAATATAAGGAGCCATCTAAAGATAAGAAGCATAGAATCTTGCTGTGGCCGCTGGAAGTCGCCTTTGACACATGTCATACACAAGAACCTAGAAATGTGAAAGCCTCTGTTTAACGTTCGTTGAAAACCACTTGTTTTCCACCAATATGGTGTGCATATCTACGTTCTAATGGGAAAGTTCGTCAGTAGCTTGTCCAAGGTCTCTTGATTTATCCTGGGCATTCCGGTTATCTCCATCCTTAAACTGACCACCTTCGTGTAAGTGCATTAGTATAATTGTGTCAGCGTCGGCTAATTTTCGGCTTTTATTTTTCACGGGTTTGCCAGTTCCTTTTCGTCAGTGCTATTATGTGACTGATGCGTACATTCTAACTTTCTTCTCAGACCTGGCTGTGTTTCCCCACACTGATCATTGTTGATACGAATATCTGTGTTACAGTTGACATCTTCGTGTATTTGCCAGTTGTTACATACCAAAACTCTCGGAATATCAAGTGATTAAATGATGGATGGTAATATTTTGATTTACAATTTAAATCATACATGACTGTGTCAATTTTGACGAAATACATGATATGATAACCCTTCATTTTAAATCTACAAGATGGTTGGGGCTTTTTTGTTAAATACATGGTACATGTATAATAGCTCTTCCTTTCAAATCTGTAAGATGAAGTTACATCGGATTCACCAACGATCATTTGCCAGAGCTGACTTTGTGACATAGTCTCTACAAAGGTGCATGGTTATTTTTAACCCCACCCCCTCACCCAGAACAACATTCAACTTTTCATACGTGCCTCGATGACTCAGTCAACTAAGCGCACGGTTTTCTAAATCATGTATGATTTTGTTTAATTTCGCTGTATTAGATGCTTTGAGAACTGGGACCGATTCCACAAAGCCATTTCTGCCTTAAGTAAAAAATTTAAGACCTTGTCATAATGCTTACTTCTTAGTACTGGAAGTTGAAATTTTGACTAATGTGTCTTGAGATAGCAGAGATGAGTTTGGTCAAAATTTTAATTACTTCGAGCCAAAAAATAAGTTCCAGAATAATAGTTTAAACTTTGACTTAAGTCAGGAATGGCTTTGTGGAATGGTGTTTCGGTTCGTTTTAGAAATGGGTCATTCCATTACCGACTTGGAACGTCCCGTCCTAGCCTACGCGGACTCGACGCTCACCCATTCTCTCAATAAGACTATTCAGAACAATCCGTTTCCTTACTCGATGGTTCAAAAAGCAAATGACACTAAATGTATGTGTGGTCGACGTGCCTCTTTGCCTTCACCCCCACCGTGTGTCCTTCTGCCGATTCTTAAAAAAAAAAAATACTCGCTGGCCAATCAATGGAAGAACGTCACAGCTGACGTTTAAGACGGACTGTTAGCATATGGATATCTGTTATAACGCAAAGATATTGACACTGGTGTAGAATGCCCTTTTTTCATTCTCTTCTGAGACATATCCCCGTGTCGCAAGCTGCTGATCTAAATTGATATGATATGATTCTTGATAGAATTTTTCATGGCGGTCAGTATTATGGATAAAGGAACTGAGATGATTACTCTTTGGCAAGCCACTGACGAACTTTCTCACATCTGACGCCCATAGCATACTGGTGGGAACAAGTTGTCTGAAGGGAACGCTGGACTGCGCACACGGCCTCACCAAGGCCACACAAGCAATGGCGGATGGCGGGGCGGACATACATATTCCATGTCCAAAGCAGGGGTTGAAATGCACTTTGTATGGTCTAGGTATTGAAAAACAAGCATGTCTAATCACGGCCCCGGCCTAGCCACGGAAGTGCATATATTGCCGGTGTTTACGCATTTATTCCGCATCAGATAAAATCCTCGGCTTTTGATTGGACAGTAATAGCCACGTGATAGACAGGTATAACTCTATACCCTGCAGCAGATGCTATATGCGTCGACACAACAGAAGGGAGCACGCCATGAAGTAACAGTTACAGTGTGACTCAACAATGAAACCAACGACACAACGTCTCAAAGGAATGTTGAATGAACATTGTCAGTAACTATTTGACGTCATAATTTCCAGATGTACTGCTTAGTAATTCAAAACTCCTCGACGAGACGGGAAATTACTGTTGACGCTTTTTTTGTTTTTCAAGAAACAAATTTTCAGTGTAGTTTTTCGGGTCTTTTGCGGGATCAATTCGTTACATGGTTACTGAGTGAAAGGGTACGAAACTATTTAAGGTCAATAAGCCTCATATTGGGCTCGACTCATACCTCGCCTAATATGAGGGTTACAGACCCCATATAGTTTCGTATTCTTTCACTCAGTAACCATGTAACTTGTAATGTGTGACTCAGCACTGAATACTGGCTGTATACCAGGTAGAAGGGACATTTTTTGCCCTCCGACGCTATAAAATCTATAAATACATTATTAAGAAATATGTATGTATGTATGGGTAGCTTTTTACTTAACAATCTTTTAGTCACATGACCATAAGGAGTGCTTAGAACGCATATTTACCACGTCTTTTGTGGCAGTGCGAGCCCATGCTGGATGACAAACTGGGCGTTTTAGCTTAAGTTTTTAGAATTTTTTTTTCTTTTGGTTTTAGTAGTGAATAATAGGAATTTTTTTGTAACTTTTACGGAAAAGGTGATCTTCAGTTTGCGAAGAGCAGCTGGGTCCACCCTGGAAACGGAGTAATGCACGTGACTCGAAAATGGCGATTTGCGCAGCTCGTTTGCAGCCCAAATGGATCCCCCGGTCACATTTGTGTTCATAACAACCTGATGGTCTTATTTTCTCCGCATAATTTGGTGAAGTAAATTCAGAATTGCTTTTAGATCGTAGGAAACCTGTCTTCTTCGCGAACAACTTTGAAACTTCGAGTACATGGTGATTGGCATCTCTTCGCTGAGAGACAATCAATTCACGATTCCATGACACGCCGCTTTACGGTAACTAACTCACGTGATCTCCGACGAGTTAATCATCTATGATGTATAGTGAAGGCCTGACAAGTTGCTGATGTTTCGTGAATGACAGCCATTCCGGGCGCTCAAGCGGCTGGTTTGTTCCAGCGATGGGGCTGGAGTGAGGGGGCGTGTAAGTGTTAATCCCACGCGCATGGCTAATCACAAAAGTATTACAACCTTCGGCAGCGACACACAAATCAGCAACTTTTATGCATTTTATATTCATCCTTCTAACGCTTGAATCTTTGCATGGATTTAACCATATAATTTTAACTTAAACGTTACACACACAAAAATCCACACCTGGATGAATCCCAAGCTGGGCTGCCGCAATTCTGCAATGTTATGCCGTAAGTATAAATGGCAAGTGTCTGGCTTTTTGTTGACCGAGTGGTCAGCGCGCTACAGCACAATGATTTAGGATCCTTGGACCAATACCCTCACATTTTGATCAGATAAAGTTTACCCAGGCTTTCTTTCCAGTTGCGTTAAATATACGTGATGTATGATAACACTTCCTTTCAAATCTATAAGATGTTTGTTTTGGAAAATTATTTAAAATGAATATCATCTCATGACTTAGGCACAGTCCAATAAAAAAATTATAAAATTCTTTCTTGAATGCAAAAAACTGCTTGATTTGATATGAATTTTTTGCTGAATTATGTGAGTTTGAAGGGAGGAGTATTTTCCTACTGACTGGCGATCTGAAGGCTCCCATGCTTTTAAGCTTCTGTCAGATCGACCTGTCCGGGAGGTGGGAGACATCAAGTGTTGGTAAGCTGTGACACAAATCTTCTGAGTTGAATGCCAATGAAACATGTGATGACATAGGGACGGAACTTTTTATTCTTTTAATGTTATATGTTTAAACACTGCAAAGTATTTCTAGACCATTGTATTGTAGCTGGAATAAATTTCTTGATTATTTTGTGTTATAAATTTGGAGACATACTTAAGTTTCAAACAAATCCCTAGCACAGTCTCAGGTGACAAGAGTGTTCCGTGCTTGGAAGAATTACCTTGCAGCCCAGACAGAATAGCGGCGTTTCATGCTAGACAACGTAGTACGATCAAATGTCAGTTTCCAGGGTCATACCAGTGTTTAGAAAAATAGAATACTTTACCAAAATAAACATAATATTGCCCAGTCATTTTGGCAAAATTAACATGCGCTGTCTTTCACTTTATTATAGCGTTGCAAAATTTAAACTATGAGGACTTGTTTGATGTGTGCTTTAATTGTTTTCTTTGCAACTCATGTGTTTAAGAAGTGTGATACGAGTTAGTGGGATCGAACTTGCCAAGGAAGGAGTGCATGTTGCCTCTAGGCGATGCGCGGAAGCTTACAAGTGACAAGCCAGGAACTCTTCTGGAGAATGTATAGCTGTGATGGTCGTCGAAAATTCTTCATTTCTTCTTTCTCAATTTACTGCAATACGAGTGTGTGAACCAAAATTGTATACCTTAGACAACTTACTACTTCCTAAATTGATATTAGACATGCCCAGATAATTTTGGTTAGCGTATATATATATATATATATATATATATATATATATATATATATATATATGTATATATATTACTGGGGATTCCCTCAAGAAAACGCGTTGAACTACTGAAATCTGCTTCCATGGCCGAGGTGGTTAACGCGCCAGCGCGACTTAATGACCCAAGTACCTTTCACCAATGCTGTTCCTGTGAGTTCAAGTCCAGCTCATGCTGGCTTCCTCTTCAACCGCACGTGGGAAGATCTGCCAGCAACCTGCTGAAGGTCGTGGGTTTTGCCCTGGGCTCTGCTCGGTTTCGTCCCACCATAATGCTGGCCTCTGTGGTATAAGTGAAATATTCTTTGGTACAGCGTAAAACTCCAATCAAATGAATCAGTAAACGAACAATTGTTACCGGTTCTTGTACGGTGAAGCAGTTAATAGTTTTCATTGGTTAATGGAAGGCGCAATGGATGTTCTAGGCGAGTGAATTAAATCAGTATCCAAACCACGCTATAGCCCATCCGTTGTCGTTTGAATTTGACTGTTCATTTACAACCAGAATAATGCCGTAAGAATCATACATACATAGCAAAACACAATCCATCTATCGACCCATCAGTTATCCTTTCAATTAATCTACCAGTAACAAAATCCATCAGTCAGGAAATTAATAATTAGCCAGATCTTATTAAAAATTGTAACTTAGCCGGCTGCAGAAACCCCTTCAGTAAGAAATATGGGAAATGTTATACGGAAAGTTGCGCTGAGAAGGTTAACATCTTCGTCGTCTTTATCAGACCTGACCCAGTGATTTGACTTCAGTGGAAAATACAAGATTTATTCAAGGTCAGATAAACGTAAACTGATCGATATACTCTGTAACCTAAAGGGACAACAGATGGATTGATTGATTTAGTCATGCCAATTAATGGGTAATTTCACTGCATTCACGGTCTGAGCCTTTTTGGAATATGAGCTAATGGCTGGGTTTAGGAGGCACAGTCTTTTTAATTATAAATGGTGGTAATATAATAATATCTATCAATTGGGCATGTGTTTTATCGTGTTGTAAGCCGTTTCTTTTAAACATAGTGCTGGAAGAAATAAGAGGTATTGCCACTTTATTTTATGATTTATGGGCAATTACAGTCGTGCATAACGAGCCCTAGATTTATGCGATGGGAACATGTAATTGGTTAAATATTGTTATTGTCTCCATGAAGCCGGGGTGTCGCAGAAGTGTGAATTTTGATTTCCTTTCGACAGCACTGGGGCGTCTTATGTCCGCCCCCTGCCTTAGTGGAGCACCCCCGGGGACAGTGGTCGAAAAGCCCGTGTCCACGAACGCCGTGAGGGACGGAAGCGTTATGAATACAGCTCACCGAAACACGAGTAAGGTGGGCTGAAGCTTCCGTAAACGTCCATTATCGCCGTTGCCGTCTTAATGCCCTGGTGGAATGGGTCATAGTGTGTTGTTCTCTGTCCCTTTTTCTGGAGACGAGTGAGCGACTGTCCTGGACACTGCTGGTGTGAGAAATCTCGCTCACGTGACGTTCAGCGTGCCAGGGCGTTGATAGAGGCTGCTCTTGGCATCCTCTACCCGTCATCTCACCGGCAATCAGAGGATAGCGTGTCGAGAATAGAGGTGGGAAAATCGCACCCCCTTCCTGCCGACAAGACGAATCAATGAGAGGGCCTAGTGACAGGGTGAAGACACAAACACAGGGCTCTCCGACAAACGCATCGGCAAATATTTTACGAGGTGCGACTTCCGTCAGGAGAACGTTAACTCCGCAGCAAATAATCCCTCCGCTGGGATTCGCTGATATTCTATGCACACAATACGGTCCCATCTCTCAGATACTTTCAAGAAAGCAGCACTGGTGTTAAGCAACATTTCCGAAACATAAACACGACTGTCTTCGCTTTGGAAAAACTGCTGAACAAAATACAACACAAACAGGTGTTGAAAGGCGAATGCATATTTTATTTCGACTCTTCTGTACATAATTTTTTAGAGGAGCACCAATATCTTTTCTTTCGCTCTAAAAGGCTCTAACATGCGAAGACTAGCCAAATTTAACAATAGAAAATGCCGAATAATTTAATACTTTCATTCCAAAAATAGAATTTTTTATCATAATCACAAATACGTTGTACTCTGTTTTGATATTAAAGTAGTTGAATCAGGTATAAGTTTACCTGAATAAAATTGAACATGAAGAGTTTAGCAATAATTCCAGTTAACTGTTTCATTGCTATCAACTTCACATCTAACAAAGAAATTTATTAGCGATAAAAATAATATTCCTTTAACTGGGTGTAAGATATAAACGTTTCACCGACAGTTGTTCCAATCCTTTTGGGTAATATTTTAAATTTTTTTAAAATCATAAAAATTATTTGATCTCACAGTTTGTGGCTATGATCTTCGTAACATCATATACGTTGAGTTGGCAGTCTTAATGATAAAATATGCTATTTTTTCTCCTGTTGAATTTTTGTTTGTTGTTTGTGGGCCAAATTCATTTCATGCATTTCCTTCTGAGCCCTGGATTGGTTGCTTGAAAAATTAGTATACACTGTAACTAATTATTTATTTAAAGTAATGAGATTTATGTAAGTAATGAGTTAAATTTAATGTTATATTATTATTTAATGCTTTCTGAATGATGAAAGATTAGATTATGATTCTGTGTATATAACATAATACATAACACCTAAGAAATTGCATACACCTTAAGAAATATTCTCTTGGAGTAACAGTCTATCATAATAATTAAGATCATCACTTAAAAAACAGAATACCCCGCAATTATCATTTAGTTTTTGCAGTGTAGCTTTTCTTATATTTCATAAACAGTAAACTGACAGTAATCCTGGCCGTTTATATCTGTGAAGGGAAGTTGGTAGGAAAAAACTGTACCTAGCTACATATAAAGCCACATGTAACGCACTATGACAAAGCAATGCACAAATGTAACACGTCACCAGTTTCCTCTCCTACATTATACGTGGAAATTTAAGGCTCTGCCAGTAACCTGCGGATGGTCGTGGGTTTCCCCAGGGCTCTGTCCGGTTTCCCCCAACAATAATGCGTTCCGCCGCAGTGTAAGTGAAATATTCTTGAGTGGGCATATAACATCAATCAGATAGATAAATGAATAAATAATTAAATAAATAAATATATAATAAAGACATACATAAAGACATAAATAAAGACATCAATAAACAATACCTTCCCGAGAGAATTATTGGAATGTAATACACGCTCAAAAGTTTAACTAAAATTTTACACTATAATCTGTTTTGAGTACCAAAGGCACGCTTAATTCATAGAACAACTAACGAAGGCTTAGCATGTTTTAAACATTTGGATGCAATGTGTTGGATTTCGTCACCTCGCATTGCCCAGTAGAAAAAGCGCGACAAGATTTAGAGTAAAACTACCCGAACATTAGAGACAAGAAAAAGTTAATTGAACAGCCGGCATAAGCCGCTGCGGTTGGAGGACTAGCTAGAAAAGTCATTTGGCTCGATCCACGTCTTGCATTTTGATGGACTGAGCACAGTCGAGCGGTCCGTTTTCGGAAATTCGCTGTGCCTCTTCCACATCTGTCCGTGTTTTTACTTGATCCGGGGGAACGGTTTGTAATTGTAACACGCAGATCTTTAGCTAGGCAATTACTGGCGTTTATTAAGCAATTTTTCAGCCCTATCCTTGGCTCGTTGGTATTCGTCGTAGAGGCTGACTTCAGGTAATGCTCCAGTCCGCGGAGATTGCCATTTCGCCGAGGCACCAGTGTTAGAAACGCAGACACGCTGCCTTAATGGCCGCTAGGACGAACCGAACGGCAGATTAGCGGTCTAAGTTGTCGAACAAGTTTGTCCAAGGATATCGCAGAGTAATTCGTCGGGTAATTCGCCTTTAATTAATGACCAAGTCGTATGAATACGCCGCGAAAAGGTAGGGGTTATTTAAAAGCTTTTTTACCACCAAGACTGTCTCTTATTCGGGATAGTCGGGTTACAGCAGATTACCATCACGCCGGGGTCTAATCCTGGCCTAAGCTCTGTGAACATCGCTGCTTGACGGGGACTAATTTCTCTTAAATAAAAGACATAGGGAGAACATCGTGTGTGTCGCAGGGAAGAAGCCGCTATACTTCTATATACACATCTTGTATTCCTGCGAACCAATGCGGTCGCTGTGAGTTCAAGTCCAGTTCGTGCTGGCTTCCTCTCCTGCCGTACGTCGGAAGGTTTGCCAGCAACCTGCAGGTGGTCGTGGGTTTCCCTCGGACTCTGCCCTGTTTCCTCCCACCATAATGCTGGCGGCCATCGTATCAGTGAAATATTCTTGAGTACGGCGTAAAACACCAATCAAATAAAACAAATAAATAAAATATTCCTGCGTAAATAAATCTTTCATCGATATAATATCAGCAGATACGTAACAGGATGTTACGTTTCAAAAATGTTATGGAGAAAAACAATCCGGATCTATAAATAAAATAACCTCGGATACCGCCTCTTCTCACTGATTTATTACTCCATACTCCCAGTCAAGTATTGCATGTATTCCTTATTGTATTCGGTTTGTTCAGTGTTTAGGTATGCCGTATTTTTAACGTAATTGTATTTCCTTTTTTTGTTGGAAAGAAAGGGAAATGTGATTCTTAGCACAGGTAGAAAAGGCTCACTTCAATGCGTCTCCGAAACTGTGTGCAGGATTATTAGCAGCCTTCTTTATCTATATGTCTGTAAAATGGAGTTTCATTGCATGAAAGTCATTTATCGATTTCGCAAATGTTGCTCTGCATAGCTCATATATAGGTGTTAATAATAAATTATCATACTACTTTATAAACTCTAACTTATAGCCACAATACACATCATGTAATCTTACTTCGGCCCCTTCAGGCTGTGTTCTCTTATCCCTTCACCCCACTCCCCCCGCCTCCCACCCCATTACAGCAAATCGAATAACTGTTTATGTCAGTATTGAAATATAACAGTTAAACAATGTGCCATGCATATCAATCCCATTTTCACCAAAACTTACATTCAACGTTCTAATTTCGTTCATATCACGAGAGTGCCCTCCTAACTGCAGTGGCCCGGTCTCAGTGCTCTCATATTTATAGTGCCGCCTCACAGGGTCGCCAAAGACAGGTGGTACAATGCCCCAGCCCGTCACATTATAGTGACACCGTCTTACATTACAATGAACTTGGCTTACTTCTCTTACTCGGAGTGTCAAACGAAGTAGTGGTAAGATTACCGATGTTTAATCCTTGCGTATGACTCATTTAAGGGTTATTTGTTTTACTTATTTATTTGTTTTTTTTATTTATTTATTTATTTATTTTATTGGTGTTTGATACAGCACGCAGGAATATTTCACTTATACGACAATGGCAAGCATTATGGTGGGAGAACAAAGGGCAGAGCCCAGGCGAAACCCACGACCATCTGCAGGTGGCTGGCATATCTTCCAGTGACAAAGCCGGAGAGAAGTGTCACATTTTACTTGCTTGTTTTATTTCATTGGTGTTTTACACTGTACACAAGAACATTTCACTTATACGACGGCGGCTAGCATTATGGTGGGAGGAAATTGAGGAGTGCCCAGGAGAGAAACCCACGACAATCCGCAGCATGCTGGCGGACCTTCTGACGTAGGAAGGAAGTCCGCGTGAGCTGAACTTGAACTCACAGCGATCGCATTGGTGAGAGACATCGGGGTCATTACGCTGTGCTAGCGTGGCAACCCCTTCGGCCAAGGAGACCCCTGTAACATTTGGAGTTCATTGTCTCATTGCATGTATATTACTTGCTTCCGACTGCTTTTTTTAGTTGAACTGATTCTTACATTGTGTGCATTTATAAACCTGAAAAGGCCGGCAGTTAATTTGAAAAGTGTGTAAATACTTTTTTTTTTTTTAAAAAAACCTGCGTGCACAAACGTGAGGGAAGTTTATTTTTTAAGTTAAATATCTCGAATATTCAACAAAAATGTTCGGAAACATGTCGCATTCCGTGATAAAAAATGTACCACAAAGATAGAAAACCATTCCAGGTTGTGTGAATTGGAAAAGAGTGCTGACAGGCAGGGAGTGCTGGCCATCGTACACTGTAAAATTACCAACGCCGAACGCGTTTAATTGGTGATTAAGCTTGAGACAAGCGTGTTTAAAAATATATATATACATATATTTAAGTATTAAACATAAGTGTCTAAAACATGATTTAATGCCTATATAATAATGCTACAATCTTCAAATGTTTAATATCTGATGCATAAAAGTGTTTATAAGTTAAACATCGAAATTTACAGTGTTCATCTGGACACTGCCTTTTGGGGTTGAACCCCTTACCCCCACCGCACTATATGGCGACTGGTAAACGTGTTAATGCGCTATGCAAAAAGTTGTTTTTTTTTTTCATTTTTTTTTCTCATAATGTATACACACATTTATATTTTAATACAATTTATTGTTGTTTTATTCTTGTTATTTATATGTTTATTCCTTTGTTTATGTACGTTCTTTACTCGCTACTCATTCTTGAGTTTTCATTTCCATTATTTGCATTTGTAACTAATTTTTCTGTCCTGTACATATGTTACATATTCTCGAGGAGACCACCGAGTAGCCATTGGGCTGAGGGGAATCCCTGTTCGCGTTCAGTATCCTTGTTTCACCCCCGGCCTATTTAAGATTACACTCCACCCTGCGCCGATCCCCTCCAGTCACTGTCTCCGTTTGCAGACAACAGAATCCCCATGGGAGCCTTGGACTGATGGCTTCAAACATCCGTACACGTATAACATAACAGAAGGACCAATTTCTGTTAAAGTGGTGTAATTTAATATTCCATCTTTGCGGGTTAATCGAAGCTCATAAGTTTGGTACAAGCGCCGTCTGTTAGTTGGCTAGGCTCAAAGAATTGGCCTTATTTCGCGCTTGGTTACATTTAATCATCTATTTTATTATAGACTTACGAAAGGTTATATCAATTCCCTGAGTGACTGGGCATGGAAACAACAATTCGTTCGAGTCTCGAGTCGAATAAACTCTCTCCTTCATAGTATCGCAGCACGAAATCGTTTTCTATCATTCCCAAGCCTATCGAGGGAAATCCAACCATTTTTATTCCAGTCAGGTTAAACTAATGTTACGAAAAGCAAATTAACTGGAAATTAACTAGAAACGAGGGCGGCAGAACGAGCAATAGGTTGCTAGCGCCGGCCAGAAACATCCGGACGGGTGATCAAATGCCCGGATGAATTGTGGTTGTAATGTTCCGCAAACTGCCCCCTGACTTAATGTCGTCTGGTGCGGGTATCGAAACGAAGAGAAAAGAGTCCGAGAGAAGAGAACAGCCTTTACCGCTGCTCTCCGAAACTACGGGACAATAATGACTTGCCGAATAATGACTCCTCGACGTTTTTACGCGAGAACCAGCGATAACAAATTTATAGTACAATGGTTTTTGACACGCGGCCATGGAGAGCGGTCCTGGTTGACGGTAAATTGGTCGCTGAACGAAATTGACAATTACGGGTGGCGGGACAGAGGCACGCGAAACGGAGTCTTGCCTCTCCCTCAAGACCGTGCTCAGAGACACAGCTTGCACTCTAAATGTATTAGAAACGTGAAGCGACACTTAAGTTGCTAATAAATCTGAGAAAGCCTTAATTCTCAAAGCCGCCTCCGACCCTTGGCCCTTAAAACTCACACGGGCCCCGCGCATCTTCTTAAACTGAGATCAGCTGTGTAAACAACGAAGAACTATTGCCGGGGATGAACGAAGCCCCGGTCAGTCATCGAGCAGATCGCAGGGGCTAATGTCTGGATTATACCATCTCCTCCATACGCGACTTTTTATAGGCCCCGCGGAGATGATTGGGTTTAGATTGGGAAGTAATATTGGAGCAGTAAGATTAAATACAGGCAACCTGTCAACACTACAGGGCCTGTTATCTCTAAAGTGGCATCACTTAAGTACATCCTGGGAGATAAGGAAAAAAAGCTTGTCTCTATTATAGATTTGAGTAAAAAACATCTGTTTGATTTATATTGTACACTGTTTATTCTTCCATTGATTGCTCCACTTGGTAATTCGAAGACTAATGCAATTCATTTGATATTTTAATACGATTGAACGACTTTCGATGTTGAAGAGAAATCAGAGGGCGAAATTATATTAAAGGCATCCACATTTTCTGCTAACATTTCCACATCAGTGAAACGAATGGGCTGTTTAGTTTAGGTAAAACGACAAAAACAGTATTTGTGATCTAAATAGTAAAACCAGACAAAATATCCCAGTAGTCTTTGAATCGCACTTTACAAAAGATTAGCATGAGGATTTTAAGTGCTTAAGGTGCTAACCACTTGAAAGCTAAGACACATGGGGCGTTGGTTCAAACCCAGACGTGGGCAGAGATATTTTGTAGATACCTGCGATCTCATTGTTCTTAGCGCTTTGGTGACAAAGTCCCATTGACACCGCTCTTGTGTGCGAGACAGACTGATGTTCGCTGAACACAGGTAGTCTTCTGTCAGTATGGCAGGGATATCTGTGGACACGTGGGAAGAGTTTTCAGTAAATTGCCAAATGTCATTTTTTTACCCGCGGGGCAATCCGGTTTTCTCCAACCAGGAAAACGACAGCCAGTGTAAAAGTAATTTTTTTCTGTATGGTATTACACCAAAAAATCAAGTAAACAAAAATTTTGTTAATTTCTTTCATTGCTGATTATCACAACATGGGCGAATTTGTTTTCATTTATATCGCTACAGACGAGCTGATGGCTTGAAAAAACCTGGTTGAGTCCAGGGAAACCACAACTCTTCCCCGTGTATATCTAACACACCTCCTGATTTACGGCCGCTGTCGAACCAAGCGAAAGGGGAATTTGATCACAGGAGCTCATTTAAAGGTGGAGAAAACATAAATATTACATAAAGTTCAGATGAAAGAGTGGGAAAAGTTAGTTGTAAATGTGGTGTTCAGTATTTTTTTTTCGATTTTGCCTTAAGGACAAAAAGACACTTACAAATAATTTTTGTACGATGGGTATTTGAGGACACCTCTTAGTATATATAGTCTGGTATAATAATGTTATAAATGGGGATGTAACAAATGTTTAATAAACATTTATGCACTAGAATTTGTCCTTTTCAGTTAACAAATGAGTTCAACGTGGATTTGGATCATATATTTTTAATATGTTCATAAATATTATCATAATTCAGGCTAAATTCATATGCTTGGATGTAAACAACAAATTTACATTCCAGTAAATCTATTAGACGTGCATCACATCCTTATTTAGAGCATCATTATGCAACGACGGTAAATACAAATACCCACCATACAAAATATTTTCTCCTGAAAAAAAAATTTTAAAAATCTGAAAGACCATATTTGGAAATCAGGTTTGAAACTCTTTCATCTGATCTTGGCATCATTTTTATGTTTCGTCTCCTTTAACGACGTTGACGTCGGACAAGCTTTCAGAATCTCTGGCCATGATTTCCTTGGCTGTATGTCTAATTCCCCTTAACCCGGGGCAAGGGGCGGTGTAAACATACATATTTATTGCACCGATTAACATGGTGCTTCTACATATGATTGGAATAAAGCGCGACTGAGAAACCTATACTTCGTGTTCTACTTGGAAATCATCCCTGGACTACCGGTTTGAAGTTAGAATTTGGTGTCATGTTTAGAATATTGATTGTCCTGGTTGCATCGTTGAAAACCGATAACTGCTTTACTCAGGATGGCTGAGTTAGTTAATATTTATATGTTATTATATATAAATTATATTATATTGTACACGAGGGAAATCCCAGTATTTCCTTCACTGATAAAAGTGTCATTTTTACATTTTCACAAAATGACACTTTTATCAGTGAAGGAAATACTGGGATTAATTATCACATTAATTTAATGTGAAGTAATATGAAGCAATTAAAGAATTAAAGAAGGATTTAAGAATTCATGTAATCACATTTTGATACTTCAAACCCATACGTGAAGACGTCCTAAAGAAACATTTTATTTCATAAAGTTCGAATCTCATCTTAGTGGAATGACGTCATAATGCAAATTTAGTCAACGGCTACATTCTCACGTCATGCAAGAAGACACGACGTCATATAACATGTACGTGACATCACGCTCTAGGCATGTCTGTGACAGCATATGGCTGGATAATATGCAGAAAAAGTTTTAAAGTACAGAAAATCATGATACTGTTAGGGTATAAATAATAAATAAAATATTTGGGTTTCAATCTAACAGTTCATGTAAATGCACAAATAGAAGCACGCTTCGTAGCACCTTGGCTTGAGCAAAATTAGGTGAAAACCAAAAAGAAAAAAAAAACAAAATTACTGTGCTGTTCAATGCAATATATTACACGTCACTTCATGGTCTACTGTTATTCTAAATGCTGTATTGTCATCACATTTAAAAAAGCAATGGTATGAAAGAAATACAAAAGGGAAGTCAGAGCTAAGGGAAAACATGACAGAGATAACTTCAGGTTTCCGGACAGAGTCTCCTTGTAGCAAAGCGCTCTCAATATCGATATATTTACACGGTGACTTCATTCGAACACAAATATGAAGGCACCAAATCTGACACTCCACTTTTTAATGTGATCGGTGGTCAGTACCGCGAGAGATCTCGCTCTGGCGATAACCAGAAGCTATCATACTGAGAAACCGGATGAAGATAACTTCGATAACACGACTGTTTTTAGAATTCTTTAATTGCTTCACGCAGTTGCACAAACAATCCAGAATTCGTACTTGCGTAATACTTGTGTGCGTGTGTGGAGCGTGTTTGGAGGAAGGTGGGAAATTATCTATCATTTTTATGATAGTTAATTTTTGTCAGGGGCTATGTCAAGAACCTAGTCATGGTTGGAGGGCTTCTCAAGTCATTTCGGTGTCACCACCCACAAATCGAACCGCCTTTGTACGAGTGAAACAGTGTTGACTTGATGGTGCACGCGCACACAACAATCAATAACTCAATCAATAAAGAAAGAAATCAGTATGACATATTGCTCTTATAATGATTTTTAATGTTTCTTTCACGGACTCCTCCACATGGGTAACTACTTACATGGTCCGCACTGTGACTTTAGGGAACCCGTCATTTGTGTTACTGTACAAAGCACCGGCAGCAGACTCCAAAATCCTTGACTTCAACATTGATATACTTTTTGACAGAAAGGCCAGGACAGAGGTCTCGGGGGAGATAGAGGTAATAGAAATGTATGGCGACCGCCTCCGCGTACGCAAACGTCTTCAGCCTTGCATACACAAGCTTCTGTTTGTACACTGCCCGTCTTGAAGGCCGGCAAGTTTGCGGGAAGGCCGTAATTGATAGAGGAGTTCCGAGAGCTTTTCAACCAGCTAGTGCTCAGCTAAGATGGAAGGCGGTCAGAATCCGTCTCCAAGGGCCGCTAACTCGCACCTTGCGTGTACCAGTGAAAAGCAGTCTCCGGCGACGTTCATTGTGAAATGCTAATTGCTCTTCTCAACAAACATTGGCTTATGTCCTAACGCTTGCCTTTAATAGATCCGAACTGATGAAACCGATTAGCGCCCAGGCCCAAGGCGCTAGTAATAAAACTCTCTACTAAAACTCCCTGACCTTTAAATGATGGGGGGAGGAAGACTGACTCAAAGTTCTAGGAAAAACTTCTGATTGAGACACGCTGTAGACAGACCTGGCATAACACAAGGAGAGAGACAAGTTCAGGTTACAGCACTATACATCATGTAAGATTAAACCAATCCGAATGCACCCCTCAGGTAGCATTTCTTGCTTCCAGAGGACGAATGTTGGCTCGGCCATTTTCAGCGAAGAATTTTTTTCGGTCTAGTTTTTTCGTATTTTTCAACTCTTTATAAGTTGTCGTTTATGGGACAGACTTCGAAGCTTAGTGTGGTTTGGGTGTCAGCTGAAACTTCGGCGGACAAACACAAGTACAAATCTAGCCTGCGTCAATGTCCTCAAGCTTTCACTCGCTATTTGTTACTGGGGACAAACGCCCGTCAGTCGGACGTTGACGTCATTTTGTTGACGTCAAATGTTCCTTTCCCGGCTCATCATAATGACGACACATTGAAAAAAGCACAACGTTATAATAGAAACCGATACATCATAACATTATAGACGTTGTGTTACATTCAATTTTTGATGAAACACTGGTTCAAGGTCCTGTTTCACCTTATACCGCCACCTCGTGGAATTAAAAAATATGCCGCCTTCCCATTCGTCCATATTGAACGATAATAATTTCAAAATTTTTATCGACACAACCGACAGACAGACAGACCGACATACAGGCCTTCTTGCTGCGGCAATGTAACGAAAAAAACGGTCGAAATGGATTTCACCAACAATATTCTTCGGCAACATTTTCAGTTTTGGAAAAATAGTGAAAGTACTTGATTATTGATGTAAATAAAGGCCAATAAATCAAAATCACTGAAATAAATGAAAAAATGACAATTATTTCATGCCAAAGCAATACCGGAGCAATATTTTTGAAAAATATATAATCCCTTACTTCTTGAAATGTGCATAGGAATTGTCGAATAATGAAGAAAATGAAAATGTGACAAGATTTTTTACGAGAAAAAAAATAGCAGTGTGTATTAATTTTTAACTTCCCTTTGCAACCAATTTGCTCTCTTATAAGGGCTGGACCTCTCAAAAATTTTCACTTACACACAGGTGGATTCCACGCTATGTAAAAAGACATCAACCTGTGTTATTATACGCTTCAATGCTTGTGAACTATATCTCTTTGCTGTGCGCGCACAACTACACAGAGACGTAAATACAGAAAAGAACCAAAGGGATCACCATTTGGTCCAAATTGTATTAGGCCGGCAATATTGCCAGATCTTTTTATTTTTCTTTATTGTAGTTTACTAAGTGAAGGACAGACTATTTCACTGATTTATTGCCGATCCTGGAGATATTGAAACTGGCTCACATTATAAATTCCTATCCTGCAAGGCAACAGTTTCTATCGAACTTTGTACTTAACAAGTGGGTAAGTTCTGTTTTGAGACTACATCTTTTCCAGACGTCTCTGTACACTCACTATAAGACATACATACCCCAAAGCTTCACTTAACACCCGAGCCCCAGAGAAAACTTAACCTCTGAACAATAAACCCTTTGCTATTGAAATTCTTTTTGCTCGGTTTTATTGTTCCAAGTCGCTCTGCACTTTGCCCGAAAAGAACTTAGACGGTCTAATTGAATTATTTTCCTACGGAAGGTGATTTCTGACACTTTACAGTTAATGAAACCATTACCCTGTGGATTAGTAATTATACATGGTGTATAGCGGTGGCCTCGACAGGGCGCCGTGCGATAGTGGCTCGCACAGTACAGCGAGAACTCCGGTTTTTTTGCTAGGAACGGTGGTAGTCATTGCATTTTACTGTTGTCTTTTTTGACTCGCTCAAACTTTCGTTTCTGAAGTAATTGTTTAGATTTGTTTTCTTCATTTTTTAAGGTTCTGTTTTTTTTTGTAAACTTTCTCTTTTTTTGAAAGGTACTTATCTCCATTCTTGGTTTTCGATTAGAAGACTTTCAGACTTATTTCATTGCTTGATGAAATTAGACTCGGAAATTAAACCTATGATCTATGTCAATTTTGTCTGAATTGCCTTATTCAGTATTATTGCATTATTCAACTGAATGCATTGCGAGCTTTAAATCAAGGTATCACCAACAGATAAGACTGTGCATGTATATGCCTAAAGTTCATGGCGATTATATGAAAAGGCATTTACGTAGTTTATGTCAGTTGATCATTCTTTTTATTATTGACAGTGAGAATAAAACAGTGATTTGAAAACTAATGGCAAACTTTTTTCCTACACTATAAATTCGATTCGATGTAACACTTTTAAGCATCATATATAAAACACTTGGAGATTATAGCATTATATAGTATAGGCATATGTACATGTTTTAGGCATCTATGTTTAATACTTTAATATATGTGTATATATTACACACGCTTGTTTGAAGTTTATCCACCCATTAAACTCGTTGAGCGTTGGTCATTTTACAGTGTGGCGCCAACCAGAAGTTCAGATTAGCTTAACTAGATTTTAATAATAAGGTGTTTACTTGGTGGCCATCCCTGACTCCTCTGTATGGCCTTATGCATATAGCGCCTAAAACTGGAGCAGAGACGACAAACTGATAGGCCATCAAATGGTCACACGTAACTATATAGGAATCAGTTGTCAATTTATCTTGACGCGTGGGCTTTACTCTGGCTGTTCCAGTAAACACTTAAAGAGTACCATCATGCGCACCCCTTAGAACCATGGTAAACTCCTACTATGTTTTATGTTGTCACTGCTTTACGTTATGCCTTTCGTTGCAGGACGTTATATATAGTGCTTTTAGACTTTGCGGTAAGTTTTCTTTTGAGTGATTCCTGACAAAGGTACCAGTCACCTCAAGTGTTTGTAGGTAAAAAGTTTCCGTGAACCAGGAGGTTAACAAACTCCACCATGCAATAACCGGCAAGATACTGGACTTCTGCATTTGTGCCTAATTGACGAGGGGGCCCCAACACAAAAATGTTTTTACACTTCACTGCCCCCTGGGGTGTCTTTTAGGTTTGAATCTCAACAGTCGATCCGAAACTGACTCTAAAACCCTCGTAACTTTGAGCACATCTCTTTTAAGTAATTTGAACCAAAGAGCCATGGAAGAGAATCCGGCAAACTCTTCTGAATTAGTAGTCTTAAGACTGATGACGCATAAAACGCTATGCAGGACAAACAAAAAACACACGCCACGTTTATAGCGTTTTTGCGACCCTTGCTTACGTCTGTGAGAGAAACTTTACAGTTTTACTATAGATTACCCGAATGTGTTTACGCGTTCATAAATCCGTCTGATTTCGTCCAGATTTTATTTTTACTACACCCCCTGTCATGGATATGTGCTTTAGTGGTTGTCTGTTAGTAGGTGGAACTACTACATACGTATACAGCATTGTAAGTCAGACAGGACTAGCATCCAAGGTCTGATCAACCGTCATGTTCTACACTGGCATGCCACTCGGTTTTCAAAGCCGATAATCGCTAACTGAAACGTGAAACACCTAGCTGTGTTCTCAATAGGCATGGTGGCATTCTAATCAAATTTCAAAATGACCGTCCTGTCAGGTCTGATTTAAACATACTGGGCATCACAGCCACGAATGGGATTTAAATCCAACTGTTTATAAAACGCTTATATGGCCTTTTTGGCCCCGAGATAAGGGAATTAGACACAGCTATGAGAACTGTATGAAACCGATCGTCAGATTCTTTTAGCTGCGAAACGTCCTCTGATAGCTATACTTTCTACGTGCATATATATATGAACAACAAAACCTATATATTTAATGTGGACGCATAACAGTTATAGCATCGGAGACGTCAGTGTGCTTCAATACGGTCCAAAAAGTAAAAAAAAAAGACAAAATATAATGAAAGCCATATTTTGGAATTCAGCACGAAATTGCCTTTCAGATGATGCGTACTTTCTAAATATGTGGTCTGTTCTTTTAAGCATAGCGAAGTCTACCAACCAGTGTAAAGCCAGTGACAAAACTGGGCATTAAACAACTGCTGATTCAGTTCAAAAATATATATATCGTTAATTTTGGGGCGGTGGATGGGTGGAGACGGAGAGGGGGCCAATTTCCGGCAATTGAGAGGTTTCTGGCAATAGCCTAAAAACTGTAAATTGCGATGTTTAAACACTTTTATGCATCAGGTATTAAACTACTAGTATTGGAGATTATAGCATTATACTATAGGCATGTTTTCGACATCTTAATACTTAAAAATACGTGTATATTTATTAAACTGGCTTGTTTGAATTTTAATCATCCATTAAACGCGTTGGACGCGTCATTTTACAGTGTAATCCATATTAAACTATAAGTTATGTGCATCCAATGAAAGAAATTTTGATTCCGTGCTGCTGTGGAGTAGTTGCAGCAAATTTTAAACATGCGGCTTCTGATCAAATATTTTGTTCTCCAGAGAGAATGAAATTTTTTGACTATAAGCCCAGCATGGCTTTGCGAATCCCACCCAGTAGATCTACAGACACCTGGCGTTGTCATGTCTTTTTTCGGCAACAAAATGTGTGGCTCTGTCATTGATTAAGTTATTGACTGATGGATTTCAGAAATTTGTTACTCGCCTAGCATTGGTTTGAACACACCTTGTGTCGTTGCTATATTTTTGAGCTGCGGAAAGTGTGGCTCATTTATTAATTAAACAAATGATTTGTACATTTCTTCAGAAGTTTGTTCATCGCCTAAACACTTTTCGAGCTACGGAAAGTGTGGTTCTCTGATTGATTAAAGAACTGGCTTGTACATTTCCTCACACAGCTTGTTCATCTTCAACATTACTCCAATCACTCGTTGCTATGTATTTTTGAGCTGCGGAAAGTGTGGTTCACTGACTGATTAAAGAACTGACTTGTACATTTCTTCACGCAGCTTGTTCATCACTTAACATTGCTATTAACACTCGTTGCTATGTACCTTTGAATTACAGAAAGTGTGGTTCTCTGATTGATTACACAACTGACTGGTAGATTTCTTCAGAAGTTTGTTCATAGTCTAACATTACCACAACCAATCGTTGCTATGTATTTTTGAGCTACAGAAAGCGCGGTTCGCTGATTGATGGAATAAAAATGACTGATAGATTTCTTACTTCAGAAATGTGTACACGACCCAGCATTAATACACCCACTCGTCTTGTAGTTCACTTACATCTATAGATTCTGGACAAGCGCCAATGTCTAACTTACAGTCCGAGCCTTGTTTATCTCGTAGGCGTGACTCGAGCTTCGTTTGTAGTGGCAATAAATCCGAGATGAGAGTCTGACGGATGCTCCTGCAAATGGCAGTTGTTAATGGCTGCCTTAAGACAATGAAGTAGATGAGTCGGCATCTCCCCTCCTGTCCTCCCAAACACTCGGCAGGTTTCATGTCTGATGCCCGTTACACCATCATCAGCAGGAGAACCCCAGTCCCCGGGGAGCTCACAGCTCCCCTCTAATATGCTGGTCTCTACACGCAAGCTGAAGAACTGACATAACACGGGCTTCGGAGCAGTTTTCAAGGCATCTCGGCTCAAGGCTGTGATGGTCCTCTCTCTTTTTCAACGCCACAATTTTACTTTCCGATAAATTTTGCTCAAACCACTTCGATTTTTGCTCTTCGCAATTTGAGTTCGACTATAAAGTATGCCCATTCTGGCAGTTAAGACTCCAGCCAAAGAAACATTTGTCAATAGGTAACCGTTATTTACACGAGCCTGTCTGGCGCGAGACTTTAATCTCATTCTCTCGCGTGATATCACATTAGCTCTCCAGTCTTTGGCTTCATAGTTGTCAGCAGCGATAAACGAGAAAAAACTAAAAGACCCAAGATAAAAGTTTAAAAACCAAAGATGACAAAATAAATTAGCCGGTGGTTTTTGTATATGCATAGATAAGAGCTTGAAAATCAAAGCTGAAAAATAAATTATTGCAGGTGGATTTTTTCGTTAAAACTTTTCAACTTTTAAATGTTATAATGGTTGTCAAAACAATTTGACACAGTGTCACGTTGACATAACTGCCTCTGGCTCCTAGCACACGCAGGATCATAAACATAGGTTGACAGATCGTGTGTTCTACCTTAACATTAACAATGATATGAACATCCAAATGAACTATCTTGTCAGCAAGGGTGAAATCTGTTTTTCATTTATCTAACTTTGTCGATTATCCATTGATAGGCTGCCTCGACACGAAACTACATTGCCTTACACCGCGTTTTTCTACTTTTGCTTCTGCAATTTATTTAATGTCAAAGGCGCTTGGATTTCTATCCCCGAGAGGTTCAAAACGAGGTTCAAAACAAGCCTAGGGCGAAATGTGTGGATTTCCTGGCAGCTCCCACTGTTTGTGGGGCCTGGGTGACGCTCGTGCATGTGGCCGTTTCGAAGTCTAAAGATCACTGAAGAGTACCTGTTTTATGGTATGCATACTAGTAAATCGCACGTGGGACAGTTCGTCAGAAACTTGCAAAAGGTCGGAGGGTTTAACCCAGGAACCAGGCAATTCGCTTCACCCATAATACTGACCGTCGTCGCATAAGTGGAAAATTCTAAGGAATAAAACAACTATTGAAATAATATCAAATACACAGACATACGTAAGTTAAGATACATATCTGTGACAAAGGAAATCGTGAGTTCTAATCCAGCTCGGGATATAACACTGCTATACGTCAGGGGAGAGGGTTTTCGGGTAGTTAATTAGGTGCGGTGGTTTCTTCGGTCTCGGTTTCCCCGACCCGGCCTATGTACGAAACACTAGCGGACCAACAAGAAACACGAATGGAATAACTAAACACATCTCCACGCTATCACGCAATAACAAGCCCATGACGTTTTACTCAATCTCTTCGCTGCTTTCGTGACCGTATTTAAATTTTCTGCTCGCTGCCGACATAAGCCCTGTTAGAAGGATTGGATTGAGGCACTACAAGCCAGAGCTCCCAACTAACCTTAATTACACTGACGACTTTAGCCGCTAATTAATAACAATGAAATCAGACGTAATTACGTCGTCTTGGCTGTAGCTTGGGGCAAGGTGAGGCCAGTGTACATCTCTAGAGGCAGAGGTGCAAAAGGTCGTCCTCGTTAGAAATACATGGGCGTTAGATTCTATTATCCGCTGCCCTCACTCGACAATTTCGCACCTCCGCACACAGCAGACTCCTTTCTTCAGATTCAAATTCTACTGTTCCTGAGACGTTTTTTGTCCATTCTCAGATTGCGAGTTCATGCGGCAGACACCCCTCTGCTATCAATGCGCACGACTTTCTACCAGTCAATTTATTGTGGCGAAAACATGATTCCTTTTTAACGCCTTGTGAACGGAATTTACTTCGAAAAGAATACCTTCACTTATTGGTTTTATTTGATTACGATTTTTTGGTTCTGTTGTTGTCTTTCTAATTATACACGAAGGGATATCCCTAATTTTCGCACATTTACAAGATGAGTGCGTTCATTGTACAGGTTTTGCCTTGCCTTGACGTCAGCTGAACTTCCCCACTTAGAGAATTTGCTTTCTTCCATATTTCACAAAATTCACTGAAAGAAAAGAAAAAAAAATGTCTCGACCTCAGCCACATTTAAAGACATTCTCTGAAACACTTCTTCGTACAACGTTATGCAATTACAATTATGTTACGCGTGATTCCAAGCTGTCAGTAGTTAAAACGGAATGGGGCCCGTTGTGTCGTGCGTCCCTACTTTATAACATACCGAAGCTACACTCTTGAGTCAAATAACACGGCAAACTATCCTTGTACAAAGAATGACTTTCAGTGTTTCATCACTTATGAGCTTCATACAAGGAAAAGCAGCAGAATTATGTAATTCATTGAGACATTCAGTTCCTTGATTAATGAAAAATAACACTTGAAACAAGATGTAGTTCAAGTCTTTCGTTACCACACTGAAGACTGCATTCCCATCACAATCATTTCATAGTGACAAAATTACATACATGTACATTCAAATGTTTTAACTGAAGTGGGTTTTGTGGACTCTTTTTCTTGTTCACTCAAAACCAATCACGTATTTGCGGTTATAGGTTGTCTTTGGTAATTGTAACCTATATTCAGCTGTATGTGTCTGCAATATCAATCATTGTCGCGACCAAAACTGTGTTTTGTCATAGACATATAGCATCAGGCATGGACATATATACATGTATATACGGAGAGTCTTTGTTCTAATATAAGTTTTATTCTTATACTGGCAATAATATGAACGCCTTGGCAGTATTATGAACGTCTAAAATATCGATGTCAAGTCCAGCTCTTGCTGACTTTCTCTTCAGTCGTACCGGGGTAGGACCGCCAGCTACTTGATAATGGTCGTAAGTTTCCCCCGGGCTTTATCCGGTTTCCTTCCACCATAATGCTGGCCGCCTTTTTTTTAAAAATTTGCTTAAATACTTTCATGGCGGTGAATGTTTTAACAATAAGTGTTATGCTGGATAACTGCTAGTTTTGTCTATGTCAGACTTCCAGACGAATTTATACGTAGATATAGGCTACAACAAAATATATAAATAAATTATACTGATAATAATATCATCATTTTAGACCGATGAACAGCTATAATCAAAGCCAAATTTATTTTGATTGACGACAAGTTACGCGTTAGCATTGTACACGAACTGGATACTGAAGAAATGCATAATCAATGACGGACTTTGGTCACACTGGCGTATGCAATAATGTTAAATTTATACGCGTAGAACGTGTTTTCCCGGCATCTAAACAAGTTGACGGCTTTTGTTTGCGTTAGTGTAGTTAGGTAGTTCGTGATGAGCATTATTTTATAATACGGTTGAGTGTACGAATATCTGTTTCGATGTCTGTAGATCCAGCTTGAATTTAGAATACCATCCAATTCTTCCACCAACAAGACAATCACAATAGATCACAAGAAGTCCGTCTGATTGCTTACGGCACATTTACGGAGATTTTATGGGCAAGGCCGAAACAAGCACATGCACAGAATCTGTCGCTGCACGTGCCACATGGTATTATCATCACATCAGACCGAGAGATATTCCTCAAGGCTACCTGCAACAGTAACCAGGTCGCGTGGTCGAAATTTTGACCCTTACAAATCCGGTAGTTTTCCTTGCCATCATGTAAACATTTACCAGAAGGGCTGTTCATTGGGTACACACCGAAGTAACAATTCAATATAATCAATCTGTTTTCCAACGATTTAATGGCCACACACGAGCTAAGGGGGGGGGGGGGGCTTCAACTTCCCGCAGCCGTTGCCTTGGATAAACTACCATTTGGGTTAAATTATTAATTATTCACTCTTTATTGCTGTTTTAGGCGAACATCATAGCGTTCCGTTTTAGAATGCTAATTTAGATTTACAAACGATTCCTTTGTTGAGTGGAGGTTTGTAAAAGAAACGAGGAAAATGTGCTGTTATTATATATGCATTGGTCGATGTATACACTACAAGTATGACTGCAACACTGTTTTTACTCAATAGCTCAAAATAACCACGGTGTAGTGAACTTTATTCTCGGAAAACAATCTAATATCAAACATTACTGCACAACTGTACAAACACTTTTCAAAAAAGGATTCGTTTTAACAATGGAGTAAATTCACGGAAAATATCATCTGCCATTATGAAGACAGTCTGTTATTTTACCAATAGCAGGAACTGAAAAATTGGAATAGGAAATTAGAGGCTAAAATACAGCCTCTCCAGCCGATTATTAAAGATGTTGACAATTTGTAGTAAAGAGAAACACATTATGGAAGCCGATAGCGACCATTCGTGCTTCCGTCCTTTCTACTGATTATTTAGACCAGAAAATAATGCAAAAGGACGAAATAAGAAAAGGACAAAACAAAAGTGCGAGGCTAAAGTACGAAAGGACGAAACAAAAGTACGAAAGGGAGAGGCGAAAGTAAGAACGTGTGAGGCAAGGCAACGAGGTTTTCTCACCTGTCTCTTTTGTATTTTCGCCTCGCCCTTTCGTACTTTTGCTTCGCCCTTTCGTTCTCCCCGGTAGTGCTTCATGTAAAAACACAAAAGAGCGAAACAACGAAAGAGATTCCATCAAACCGCCTCCATTGGTCGCTTTGCCTTGCGCTTTCAAATCGCTGTGCGCCTGAAGAAAGGGCAAGGTTTAGTGGAGTCTCGACTTTCGTTGTTTCGCTCTTTTGTATTGTTACATGAAGCAAAACCGGGAAAACAAAAGGGCGAAGCAAAAGTACGAAAGGACGAAGGGGAAGTACAAAGGAGCCAGAAGAGAAAACCTCGTTGCCTTGCCTCACACTTTCGTACTTTTATTTCGTCCTTTCGTACTTTTGCCTCGCATTTTTGTTTCGCCCTTTCGCCTTATTTTCTGGTCTAAATAATCACAAGAAATGACGACAGCACGGATGGCCGCTATCGGCTTCCATACATAACTTTACATGCCAATCTGTATGGCGTTTGGTGCCGTATTTATAGTTACGTGCACATGTAGTTGTCATGGCCACATAATGCCTGTATAGCGCTTGGGGCCATGGTTCTAGCTACGTAACAAGAAATTCGTGCAAGCCGTCACCGGTGCTACACGCTGTGTATTTTCTTACGCTGACGACCTATACAGAAGAATGGGTGCAAAGCTCTTTTTAGTTTTAGTGCGTTTGGGGCGACCTGAATCGGTATTGTTCCCCGGTCTAACGGTCACATGGCGCAGAAGTGAAATATCTGTTTATCTCTAGAGTGATTCCTAACCACGAGGCACAGAAGGCAAGGGTTCCACTTTGGGCAAGGGTTTATACAGATGCTCCCATCCTCACCGAGATTGTTTTCCACCAACATTGGTGCGCACATCCTTGTGTGACGTGTTGGAAAGCTCGTTAGTGACTTGCCAAACGTTGTTGATCTGCCACACAGAAATTGTATTTAGAAGCCATCAATCCATTAATCAGTCAATGAATCAGTGTGAGTATGTGAGGAACTTGTGGATAAACCAGCCCGCAAACACACTCCTACAGGAGCATCGTGGTAATACAGACAAGCTTTAATACTGACAATAAATTAAATTGTAATTAATGTATTTACTGCTACCATCTGTGAAATCGCGTCGTTTGAGAATGCCATGGCAAAGAACATTAAACGACTAACCCAGGGCTATATATATGTACACGATTTCCAGCTAATGGGTATTGAAAATGAAAAGAGACTTATGTTCCATTGTATCGCTTTTGATCACTTTTTTGTCTGTGTGTTATTTTGCTAAAATGAAACCAAGTTTTTACATCGCGTGACAGCCTATGGCCGCCCGGCCGTGATTGGTGACGGCGTCCTCTGACGGGAAGACCCCTCGGTATATACGTCTACCCACTTACGCCAAATGTGATTGGATGAGCCTGGATTTAAAACCATTGCTTTATTCGTAGCCGGGGATATGTAGGCTTTATACCCTGTGTATTAATTGCCCAGCATCTGCACGAGATTGTAGATAATCGAAGACTCAACGAATCGGTGTCCCGTGAAGAAAGGTACGCGTCGATTGTACAGTATAGGAGAGTTTGTAACTGCGTGGAGGGATGAAAACTTCTCGCAGTCGCCTTCCATCTGTAGGCCATCCCTGAAGATATACGGGCAATT
Organism: Acanthopleura granulata; assembly: GCA_016165875.1. Lineage (NCBI taxonomy): Eukaryota > Metazoa > Mollusca > Polyplacophora > Chitonida > Chitonidae > Acanthopleura > Acanthopleura granulata. Next base: position 7,995,860 of record JABBOT010000009.1, on the reverse strand, counting down.
ATTTAATTGAAAGCTCGAATTTTCACGCGATGCTGCGCTGAGAGAATTTTCCATGTGGGCAGCGCTCCATTAGCTAAAGAGAATCAGTAATGTATATTAAAAAGGCCCTAGCTCTGGGTCTGATTACAGTGATGTTTGGGCCTGCAGCCTTTTGGCGATCCTCAGCACACAGAAGAGACTCGCTGACTGCCTAATTACTTGCCTTTACCTTGCACCTACTTATCTATTAATACGATAGCGCGGAATCTTCCCCCTGATTAAGGACATAGAAACAGGTACGGGCTGCTCATTCAATCGAGACGTACGTTCTCGTCACCCGGGGGTTTCTCTGCTTCCTCTGCTTGATACCATCCTGTCATCTTCCCTACACGGACATTTTTATACGTGTCCTTTTATCGGCCAGTTTTCTTGCCGGCGGTGTAAGTCTCCTCCCGTCGGACAATAATCACAAAGTTAGACCATCCTTGTCGTAATTACGCTCTGCATATACAAGTGTTTTTCTTTATTTCAGACTGCCAATTTATACCATGTTGCCTGGTTACAGACATTATTACATACATGTTTGAGGTCACTCAGCGCTTTGCAGGGCTCGCGCATCTTCACAGTTCTGGCAGAATGTGGGCCTAACTCTCTCTTTCCAGGGTTTACTTATTTACTTATTCATTTATTTATTTGTTTTATGTTTTGTCTTTCGCTTTATTTGTCAGCTTTTCTTCCTTTCTACCTTCCTTTATTTATTTTTATTGCCCTAGTGTTTCATTGCACTCGATAATATTTACTAATAGGACATTAGAGGGGCAAACTTCATGTGTTGTCAGAATGAACACTTTCATAGTTTTCTCCTGTCAACAACATGGCAAACAACTTAACCCCATTCATGCGACATTATCCCCGTGATGAAACACTGTGTTTGTTTGTTTTTTTTTGGGCCTAGTCTCAAATCTGAGATTTATACGCTGCAGAATTATATTACTTATTATTGATATGTCTAATTTATTTATTTATTTGATTGATGTACCGCCGAACCAAGTATATTGTATTTTTAAATTGGATATATGTGTTTAGATGTGAGCGTAAACCTGGCTCAGCCCAGTGAAACAACGGCCGTCTTCAGGTTGCTGTCAGACATATATAAGACTGTAGAGGAAACCGTCATGAGCTGGGCTTGAACCCACAGCTTTATGACTGCTTTATCTTTAATTAAGAATACTGCTCCTCTTAAAGGGAAATACCACACAGAAATGAAGTTATGATGAGAAAAAGACCACTTAAATATCTGATATACCCTGAAGGATTTTATTCAGGTTTGTTTTTTTCCCCCTCAAAATCAAATGCAGCCAAATGTTTCGATTATATTGTGGGTTCTATAGACAATATTGTTAGTGTGTGTCAATAATCACGTCCCGGCGACCTTTCTTTGGTCCTGAACTTTGACATTATTTCATTACTTGTCCATACACAGGCACTCATTACAGCTGTACGGCTCGCAAAGAAATTTGTTCAGAGTTCACACTTAATATGAGTAAACAGTTTTGTAAATATCACTGTTCACACAGTGATTTCTGGGACCTGTTTTGACTTCAGTATTTAGCTGCATACGGGCTAAATCTTTAAGCATTGAGTGGAAAAATCAGTGAGACATAAATATTTTCAACCACACGACTGTGTCAGACACAGAAACAAAGAAAATATCGAAAATGTCCCGAGAGGCATCTTGTGCGACAAAATCTGTCATCAATTCGTTTTGAAATTAATCCTGATCAAGAACTGTCCGATTTCCAGTCAAAATGTGAATATATCCATTTACTTATGTAAAATGTTGAAAATGACAAAGCTCCATGAAAGCATTAATTATTTTTGCATATGTCTAACAGCAGGTCAATATTAGAAACAAATTTCGTAGCCTGCTTGCACCAGCGTGAGAGAAGTTTTTTTATTAAAATAAATATCTGTAATGCTGAGCAAAATCGAACTGAAGCATGTTCTTCGTCATACAGATAAAACAATCTTGCTTCAGTGTGTAAATTAAATTCCAAAATTAGTAGTTAACATGGGTCTACATGTATGTAAACACATCAGAGCCAGGCCCACTCACTAAAAAACAGATAACAATAGGATGAAAAGTATCCTACTCAAGTGCTGGGCACGATGGGTGTGATGGGTTCTATTCCAGCACTTATGCTCCGGTTTGCCAGTTGCTTGATGCGATGCGGTATCTCCCGGTGTGCTTCGCCCATTTACGGGACCACCATCCTATATGTGAAATGTTCTTGAAAACGCGTGGAGATATCAATTAAATAAACACTGAATAAAAGTATTCAATATATGAATACACTCATGTACATGTCACTACTGTTTCAGTATTTAAAGCATGATCTTATCCATTCACATATAACGATAATGGGGGGGGAGGAAGTCGAAGAAACGAAATGAAAGTCTTTATATTAGCATAAAGAAAGGAATTTTTTATGACTTGAAATACGTTCACTATACATATTTTATTTGATTCAAATTAAGCATGCGAAGAAAATATATACACAAACTATGATGTCATATGCCACGTGAAGAAAACTAAATCCACAGCTCAAAGCCGCGCATGCCCTCGTGATATTAACTCTCATATTTCAGGTAAATTCTTCAGCTGTATATAGAATTACTTCATTAATGAATTAACGCCGGACACCAAAAATCGACTGCGTCTGTCAGCTTTTTCGGCTGACTGGAAGGTCACATTAGCACAATTGACATCGGTATCAATCCAGAACGACTGACAAACAAATTTTACGCAAGACAGACCGTAATTTACTCATAGGCTTTGTCTAGGATTTCATTTTGTTAATGTAGATTGTGTCGAACACGTCCGCGATATCTGGCCGGGAGGCCACTATAATTGCCCCTGTCACCACGATAAGGCTACCTGTGGCAATTGCCTATATAATTTTGTATAACACAAAAAATACATTTTATCTTCTGTAAATGATGCAAGCGATGCCTGAAAATGAAATCTGTCGAGGTAAAATATAACAAACCATCACTAAAACTTTGGTCCTTTAGTCAGGATATAACGCATGGCTTTTGTTTTTCTTGTAGTGATGTAATGTATGGCTAAGAAACTACAGATAGGCATACGCTTATTGTATGTAAATCGTGAAAGGTTTCTTACACTCTATTAGAATCTAAGCCTCGAAAGTGACTTTCGTATACAAATAGAGACAACAGTATGCTGTAAAATGACCAACGCCCAATGCGTTTAATGGGTGATTAAACTTCAAACAAGCGTGTTTGATAAATATGATATCTATACATATATTTAAGTATTAAACATAAATGTCAAAAACACTTATAGGCAAATACTATAATGTTATAATCGACACGTGTTTAATATCTGATGCATAAAAGTGTTTATAAGTTAAACATCGAAATTGACAGTGTAATGGACTTTCCAGGTCAGCAATCGCAAGATTTTTTTCCAAAAAACGCTCAAGAGCAAATAAAATTAAAGAAATTCATGTGAGCGAGACTATGGCTAGCTGTACCAAGTTGCAGGTGTCAGAAACCTCGAAGTTTTTAGCCTGTAATACACAAGAAACCGACAAGAAAGGCCTGCCAAAAGTAATGCTGACATATTTAAAGCTCTGACTGCGTCATCAGAATATCAAGCTGAAGACACCATACATGCCGCATTACCGTGATAGAGTATATTGCTTCTTACCAATGCCTTGTCTATCACCTAACATTAATTCCTGCTTTTAAACATCCCATTATAGAATAGACCCCACGGAAACTAACGACCATCCACAGGTTGCTGGCTGACATTCCCACGTAAGTCCGGGGATTGAGCCCTTCGGAGCTGAACTTGAACTCACAGGGACAGCCATTGTTGACTCAGGGATCTCGGTATGTTCCGTCGTCATGGTGTTTCCCCATATAAGGAGTGTCCCTTAAGTGCCGCTTGTTGCGTTCCATGTATTTCATATTTGAACTGAGAGGTTCTGCGGTTAATGAGTAAAGTCAGCATTTAAGAAGTCTCGAGAGTTCATGATAATGTGGACGGGACAATTACGGTGAAGGCTCTCATAGACTAACGCGGTTAAAGGGCGTAATTTTACGATCGTTTGAAACATCGATCCGCATATGCATGAACTTTTATACACCAGGAAGTCTAGCTCTATTCTTATCTGTTCATTTTTATATAAATCTTTTCTTAAATAATTAACCTATATGAAATAAAATGTGACCCAACAAAAAATTTGAAAATAGGACATCGGCCCTTCAGGTCAGCTGATTCGTAAGAGCGTAAGTCCACGTCGTTTTAAACATAATCTTTGACGTGATGACGGCTGATGATGTCCTCAAGGGTGTTCTCTAAGACAAGTAGCTGACTCTCTATTTCTGCTGTATTGAGGCCATTTCTAACCATGCTGTATTCTAACTTTTATTTTAGCTGCGTTGTATTTAAATATTTAAAAGCTGTCCAGTAAGAACTATAGGCATACTTCATGTGATCTATGAATTTTAACTGATTTTTGTCTATTTTAACTCTCTTTAAAAGAGTCGGTGTGTATTTGTTTTGGGTGGTCGGGGGATTCCCCCGGGCTCTGACCGGTTTCCTCCAACTTGAGTATGGTGTAAAACACCAATCAAATAAATAAATAAATGAATAACTCAATAAATCTATTCGCTTTTATTTTGGATGATATCCTTCACATGTTAAAAGGCAAGCGCATGTTTCCAAGTTGTATAACACGTTTTCACCAAGATACTGCTGAAATCTACCAGTGAGGCTGTAAGCCCCGATTTTATCTATTTAGTTATTTATTTGATTGGAGTTGTGCGTCTTAATCAAGAATAATTCACTTATACGACGACGATCAGCATTATGATGCGGGGAAGCGGTATGACACCCATTCATTCATTCCCCCATGCTCTGCCCAGTTTCCTCTCATCATAATGCTGGCTCCCATCTTACAAATGAACCATAGTTGAGTTAGACGTAAATCACAAGTCACATAAATAAATAAACTCATTCATTCAATATTGGTCAATATAAAGATTTTGATTTCGTCTCCTATAGCAATTTATCCAAGGAGAGCATCTATATGCGAATGAAACAGCCTTGATTGAATAACAATGCATCTTTATCAATGGATTGTACAGCATCTCTTCTCAAAAGGAATGCTGCAGCAAGAAAATAGGAGGATGGAAACTCCAGGATTATTTTTACATTTTAAATGCGTTTTGAACATCAACTAAGCCGTTACTCATTAAAGCTGTGGCTGATCCGGCTGCGCCATAAGTCAGGAGGTTTATTAGGTGCATGGCGAAGGGCGGTGGTATATGTAAGGTCACTCTGGGTTCTTCATCCGTAGACCTGATCGCCACGCGATGAGTGAAACTTTCCGGAGTATGACGTGAAACTCAGGTGAAATAAATAACTAAATACGCAAACACAGAAACACAGAATACTCGACGATATGGTTGTACATAGCCACATTTGGAGTGGATATATTCCCAATCGTTTTAATTATCTGTCTGACAGGTGAGGGATAAAAAACGAGCAATCCTTGTTAAATTATCTCTAGAAGCTGGCCAAATGGATTAAATGACACGTTGCCAATTGTGCGAGACTCAACGCCTGGGTACTTTTCGGACGGGCTCGAGCATAGCGATCGCGACACCATAGACAGCGCGGAAATGATGGATGATCCCGGCTAGCGATCTGGGCGTGGCTAACCTCGCTTGATTGACGGCGGTAAAGTTCAGGATAAGCCACAGTTATCGTTGGTGTAACAACTGATAACAGACGCAACAATCGTGAAGATAGTTATATGAAATCATTTAACCCTGGAGAAAGCAAATCACCGTTGCATCTGTAAAGCATTATAGCAATTTTTTTTCGTACCTGTCAAGACTAACAGAAATAAATAAGATGATTAAAAATGCCCTCAAAGTTCTCATGCTTTATTTATTACAGCTGAGTTTTTAAGTCTAACAAAAGGCAAAAAAAAATATTACAGGCTTTAAATCTGCCAATTGAAAAAAAAAAAGAAAGAAAAAACAAATGGCGCTGTGCGGCATAGAACATACAACCTTGTCTTTCCTTACAATAAAAACACGATGCATGGCTAATCTGAGTTGTATTTAGCGTTACATCCGAGCAACATTTTGCTTAAAACAAAGCTAAACTCGGGAAGCGAAAGACCGCTATGGTGAATAAATAAATGACTTCTCCATCACTGCATAATAGCACACTATACAATAATATGAGCTTTTGGTAACGTGAACATTGTCAGATTTTGGATGACACCAATATAACTAAATCTTCTATAGATTAAGAACTGTCCTATTTTTATTCTTAAGCCGAGCAAACAGATAATTTCAGATATCCCTATCCTCCAACACCATAAAGTCGAATACATTCTACGAGAGCTCATTATATTTTCCGAAATACATGTATGTAAATTATTTAGTATTTCATCTAACCCTTTGTAGTTATCATCAGTTTTCAACGCACCGTGTTCAAAGATGTCAGTCGTACTAAACTATACCTAAGATTATTATAACGTATATTTAAAGCTTCCCACTGAACTTCAGCAGATTTGATCGTCACCATATGTTACTTCACATAAACCACTTTGCTTACACTTATGTGCTTCCTAGTTATAAAATAAGAGCTTCAAACAGCTGAGCTTTCTAAATGGATTTCAGGTTTTTAAACGGACACATATATCTATGAGCGTTCATTTTGTTTTTCGAATTTGTGTCAATGAGTACAACTTTAACCTCAGCAATAACTCACCGTAAAGCAAACAGTGGTTTGCAACATAAACATTTATTAGACATGCCGCAAGAAGAAAGATATGATTCCTTGCTTTTGCTCAGTTGTGGCTTAGTGTGGATTTACCAAATTGCATTGCGTTCAAACTTTGCTTCATAGCCGTTTGAATTTCAAATAACAAGAAAATTATTTCTTTAAAACCATTAGCTCTGACATCTGTCGAAGTTTGGGTGGTTTTACAGATCCGCTGTCCCTGGGCAGCTCTTGGAATCAGATCTTTTTAAGCCCGTCTCGTTGACATGTCGTTGATGTCTCCCTCGGGAACCCATCGGCAACGCCTCTTCTTCCTTCGCCCTGCTGTCGCGCATGCGCCCTCAGCGTCCCGAGCGCTCTACCGCGTGCCATGACATGAGGGGCGAGGGTAAAACATGCAGCTCTCCACGGGTAGGATATTTCCGGGTCTGAATCCCAACCGGATACATCTCCTGTCCGATCGGGAAATTTATCTACGAAACTTTTCGCCAGGAAACCGTAGGCCTTCACGAAGTGGGAGATGAACGACTCTCTGAACATGCCATCTCCGATGCCGCTGGCCCGTGCGCCCTTACGACCACCCGGGTAAGTGTTAGTACAGTGTAGTGAGTTACACTTTATACCCGTTGTCGACCACCTCTCTTATAAGGCGAATTATAAGTTATACGGACATTATCTCACTAGACATCAGCTTTAATTCTATTTTTTTTAAAGTAAACCACACGTGCCAACCTTGAGGTATATTGAGATGTGTGATGTTTCCACCAAAGCCAGAATTTGTGTTAGCACTGAGTATGCGTTACCCGCATATTACCATGGAAAACAAGTATATTTTTACAGTTTCAGTCGATTTAAGCAATTTTTCAGATCGACTGACCTCATAAAATATTCAGTTCAGATCGATAATTTGAATAATTAATTGCTTTCTCATTATTTTTATCGATTGTCTTATAACATAGTGTATAATTTTTTATATTTTGATAAAAGAGTGAAGTATTTAAATCAACGCTCAAAGTTGGGCTTCAGCAAATCGTGGTTTTAATATGTTTAAATCGATGGAAATTCTTCGCGCAAACGATTATATCTGACTGCAATAATAGAAGGGCGCTATGTACCAAGCCAGTATATTGCTAATATGTTTTTTTTCCGAAACTGAGAATTAATAAGAAGCCAACACAGAATATTTTAGAAATTCCGCCAGTGATATGCAGGCCTACAAGTATTGATGGATAGTTTACTATAAAAAAGAACTTTTATCATACAGCATTAAAATGGAATCTGGAATCTTGTAGCACGTTTTATCGTCTTTTAGAATCATGCATCTTCCACTGGTCGATTGGGACAATGCCAGATACATTTACAGCATGGCAGTTATATATGTAAAATATAATGTTGTACAGCAAGCATGAAGATGGAATCAACTATCTTTAGAATCCCCACTATAGTCATATAGCCAGCTGCCAAATTCTAGGGCATGAGACATTACACACCAACAAAATCAAATCAAATCAAATCTTTGACGTACCCTGCTGGCTGGATTTATGTCTTTATTTGAACCGTCATCATTATTGCAATATGTTATAGGATGCTGCCTTAAAAGCTAATTATAATGTTACCTTTTTTCCGATGGATATTATCAAATTAATTCGCCTGTATATATAGAAAGAGCATTCCCTGCGTCTTTCCGTCATCACTGAAAACTGTTACACAATTCTTTCGTACCATGAGTCCCTCATATTTTCTTACAGTTGTTTCATGCTTTGCTTTGAATGATATTTTGAAAATTGGCCTTCCATTTAATAATCTACATACAGAACGTCAAATATTTTTGAAGATATGTTTTAATAATGTCTCTTTTGGCGCATAAATTCAACTGGAAGATGAAAGCCATTCACCAGCGGTTTTATCCAAGTGTTTTTTAATTCAATCAGTATACTGTTATGTTTACTGTTAATATTGTTGGTTCGCTTATTTACATGGGTGTTAAAAACACTTGTTAATACTTCCATTAATGGAGAAATTTTCTGTTTGTTAAGCGGAACCTAATTTTGTATACAATCTTGCAATGTAATACGAAAAGTTGTATCGTGGAGAGTAAGGCCAGAGCAGCGAAGACAGCCTGATAGTGAGCTATGTTACTCAAACGTAGCCGATGAAATCCGGCCTCACCCCAATTTATCCCATTGGAATTGGATTGTAACTATTCATGCAAATGGTGAAATAGTGAAAACTTGTACATCCTATAGAGCCATGGCTTAAGGAGACTTACGGAAAAGTGCAGTGATGAAAATTGCAATTTACTGTAAACGTCACTGGTCAAAACGATGTGTTGTCATCACATATAATGAACAAAATGAAAACAACGGAAAGGGGCCAATAAAAACACCGTGACTCAATATTTGTTATGGCACTTATACTGCAGAAGCCATTGATGTCGCTGCACTCGGCGATTATGATTCGGGAACCAATCGACGACAAAAATCACATCTGTTACAAACACATTTGCAGCGGACCACGCACTCACGTTGATAAATTTCATTGATAATGCACACACTATGCATAGCATCTAATATTTCCAAAATGCTGGACTTTGCGTGAAGACTGGACCTGTATCTGCAGGTATTTTTTTGACATCTAGACTTATCAATGTATTATTTGTTGATGTATATTTCTTTCCCCTTTGTTAAAACAAGAGAACATAAATCACTTACAAGTATGCATCATTAAAGACCATGAACTTGAAACCATTGTTTCTTCTCCATTTCATGCAGGGTATTATGTTAAGATTGGTGAAATTCAAGCAGATACACGTAATTCGAGCTACCGTACGACTTCTAGAAATTTTTATTTATTTTGTCCAGTTTTTTGTTGGGTTTTTTTTGTTGCTTATGTAAATGAGAATCAGCAAACGCTGGGTTTTCTCACATAAAATTTGTAGTGACGTTCCGGCCTGTGAGAAACGGTTCGAATCCAGCCAATGTCATTTTTACCTCTCAAAGGCAGTTTTCCTGGTTTTATTTGAAAACTTGAATACAGATGATTACAGTATACAACATCGTTGCCTGGGTGTCAGCGGCGTATAAAATCTGAATTTTACCTCTGGCTTACGTATGCTCAGTTTCCAACACCCTGTAATATCAATTGCCAGTGGAGTGTGCAAGAAAAAGAAATAAACAGAACCATCCATCCAAAGACGGAAGAATAATACTGCATTGCTTGTTTTAAGGGTTCATTAAGGGATCCGTTGCTTTCCAGACTCCTTGGTACTCTAACTAATTCCGCTGTAAAGGGGGTTGTATACTCCTGGTGCTGAACACGATAGCCACTTTGGATATAGGAACAGCTGCAATCAAAGCGCAACTGAGATACATATTTTGATTAAAGACATTTTATGTGTGAGCGAGTAAAACCAGAGTACCGACGACAGTGTGATAGTTGAGAAATCGTATACAGCCAAAGCATGTCGTGTTATGACATAAGTCTCGAAGCCTATATACAGTCCCTGTGTTGGACTATGACAGTTGTAAGTACAGGATTACGACATAAGGGGGAATGCATATACCATTATTATACGAAATTATGACAGATAGGAAAGTGTATACGGTCCCTAACGGATTGTGACACGTGAGATGTTTACATGACTACCACCAGATCATAACGTTTGTTTGATATTTACTCAGTGTGTATTCCTCGTGTCAATCCTCATGACTGAAAACTATTGACTGCTCCCCTTGGCACGAATCCGTCCCATTTCTTACATGTATGCACTTCCTTCTTTGTGGCTCGTGCTGAGCAAAGTGTTGTTTTGGAAATTGCCCTTACGACTATTTCCCCTAGAGCGCCTAATTGCTCCTAATGGCTTATGTACAGATGATATACGACAACACTGTGCGTGCTGGCAACAATTCTGATCCGGTGGGCTTTCCCACGTTTGCGTTTTTATTTAGTTATTTATTTGATTGGTATTTAGTGCCGTGTTCAAAAATATTTCACTTATACGACGGCGCTCAGCATCATCATAGGGGGAAAACCGGACACAGCCCGGGGGAAACCCAGGGCCATTATCAGGTTGCTGTCAGAGGAGGGGAGGTTCGCGTCTTTAGATGAGCACCATTACTACATTTCCATTATACAAATACATGTATTAGCCTTTACCAACATGCCCTTGTTGTCATCTCTACATTTGATCACCATCTTTGAATTATCATTATTTCTCAGTTACTCATATAATTTAAAAATAAGACATGTCCATAAATTCGAATTGTTTTTGGTGGTAAATCAAAAGTTATTATATTATTTTATTTGAATGTCATCTTTATCAGTGGGGGAAACTGGGTTCATGTGTCCGAAGTTAACATCAACACTTCGACAGGTATGTAACGGGTACCAAGATTACATTCCCGCGATCATTGAAACCGTTGGAAGTATTGTTTTCAATATTTTACAGATTCGGCGTTTTTTTCTGATAACTTCTTGAAGTGTCTCCTTTTAGATTACACTATGTCATCCTTTACTGTTGTACTGCACAATCCTTTGCACTATTTATCGCTGTATACTGACAATATACGGAATATTTGGTGCACCGAAAAGAGCTGTTCCATCAATGACGTCCTGCGTTCTAAAATAAATAAGTTCTAAAATGAGTATATGTAAGTTTTCCCTTTTTGTCCCTGTTAGACATTTAAACTTAAGTATTAAGGCTTGATTCTTTAGTAAGGATATTAATTAGCAAGGATAATAATAATAATAATAAAGGATATTGCAAATGTCTGAATGACATATACAATGTCAATTCAAAAACAAATGTATACCCAGACACCCAAATTGTCGAGAGTTGTAGAACCATCCTGGCGTCTTTTCCATACATTTGACGGAGCAAATCCCAACTGACACCGCATACCGCTTGGGTTTGCAAGATGTCTGTGTAACTGAGGAAATGTGTATCTATATACCGAGGCATTAAATATTAACACCTTTGTCTCATTTACAAAGAATATCTCTTATACTTGTTTTAATAGTACAATTTAATAGTAGAAGTTTGGCGAATAATGTGGCACTTTTGTTTGTGAAGTAAATTTTGTTTGTGAAATAAACCTCCATGTTCAACATTTACATAGTTAACTGTACAAGTCTATTTGTTTTATTTATTACTTACACATTTTCCTTAATAATTTGAAATGGGACCTGTGTTGCAAATATTATACATACATCACCATAAAATACAAAGTATTAGTGTAGTGACTATTTAAAATGACAAACATCAAGTTTATACGGAAAGCGCTCCTGACATTTTGGAAGGCATATATTTTACATGGACATAACAGATAGGATAAGGATTTTGCTTTCCGTGACAACAGTTCCCTGTCTTTCCAAAACATAGAAGTTAATAAATTTTTGGACTTAAACATGCAATGCTGTTATCGAAAAATTAAGATATCAGCAGAGCGGGCCTAGTTAACATTTTACATGTCTGATATGCCATTAGACAAATATTTAAGGCCGCAGTGGAAAGTTTGAAACGTATGTTAAGTTTCGAATGCCCATGTCATTACACTTTGTACAACTGTATGAATGGATTAGCCACATTATGTACATCTCAATTACTTAAAATCATTGTGTGAGATATTTCTGGAATTTATGCTTCATTGTAAATTAACATTATAAATCAGTCATGCATGGATTATATGACCTTGAAATTTGAAAGGTGGATTCCGTTTCTCATCGCATCTGTTGTACAAGCGGGTGTTCCAGCTTTCAATAAATACAAACTTTTTATGTGGACAATCTTGAGCCACAGGTTGATTCCCATGTAGATACAGTCTTTGTTTTTCCATCAAAGCTGGAATTTAAAATGCTGGTTATACATGTGCGAGGGCAGCAATCATTCTCTTTAAACGAAACGGTTTTAAGGATTTATGGATTCGCTTATTTATTAAGATCCACATATAGTACACATCACAGTTTTTACAGTTTAACACTCCCTTAGAAATGGTTCGCTGTTGTGCAATGGCACAAGGAAATGTGTTACAGTGGACAATTTTTTTTGATTTTGATTTTAACTGGTTTTTGACCTAATTCTCCTTAAACCATGGTGTTAGGGTCGTCCAAATTATACCACTATTAAGGCATTTACACGAACTATTAGAATAAGCCCCCAGTGAGATATATTGATAATATATTAAAAACTACAGCACAGAGATGAAAACCATAGAAGAGGTAAGTAATGTACGCATTTAACGGGTAACGACGTACACTTCGCCCTAGAGCCACGGCTTAAGCAGAATTAGGGAAAAAAATTGAAGTGTTGTATTGTAATCATATTTAACACATGTATACACAACAACATGAAAACAACGCGAAAGGACCAGACCTCGGGAGGCATAGTCCACCAGAGGAATGTCGGTTTATGCAGGAATACAATATGAAAGAGGCTTTATTTCACTATGTGCACATGGTTGTGTGACTACCTAACAAATATCCCAGTGTCGTGGCTGCTCTCGCTTCACTCTCCATACTGTAGTTTTTTATATATATACTTTAGTACTTAGAATAGTTTGCGCCGTTCTCCCATTTATCCATCTGTTTAGCCAATTTGGAAGAGCCATTTCCAAAATCAGGATGACACATTCCTTAATTTACTTCTGACTGTGACATATGAATGTAGGTTACCAAAAATAAGAATATCACTTGCTCCTCTTTAAGGCAATGTACTTATGGCAACAACCTTATTTTTTATTTATTTACTTTTTATTTCTGAATATGTACGTCTCTTCATTTTTCATATGTCATAAGTTGCTTAGACTGATCAGTTATACAATGAAGTGGTAGAAGTCCTTGAAAAAGTGTATGTGTAATTTGACACTTGGGGGCCCTATGGCTCAGCCGTCTAAAGCACTGGCTCGCTGCAACTAGCAGGCCCCTGACTTGTGATGTCGTGAGATCGAATCCAGTCTATGCTAGTTCGATTCCGAATTGCGCTTGGGTAAATTTCAGGTACCATGCGAAATTGGGTAGTCTATTCCCGGCACTATGACCAGTATCCACAAAAATGACAACCGTGGTATGCGAGAAAGTTCCAAAGATATTTTATTTACCTATTTGATTGGTATTTTACTCCCCACTCGGGAATATTTCACTTATAAGACGGTGTCCAACATTACGGTGGCAGAAAACCGGACTGAGCCCGGTTGAAATCCACGACCATTCGCAGGTTGCTGACACACTTCACAATACAACTGGAGAGGAATCCAGCTAGAGATTTGAACTCACAGCGATCGCATTTGGCGATAGGCTCCTTTTTCAATATACTACTCTAACACGCTAATCACTAGGCCACCTAAGGCCCGAAAATTCTTAATTGAGGGCGGCGTTATGCCATAATGAAATATGATAATATTGTGTCACTTCTTGTTTATCGTTTAACTGATCATGTAAGTTGAACGTATTGCAATTTACTTGGAAACAAACCTTAGGACAAATTGCATTCTCCAAAGACTGCAAATGTTATATTTAACTTTTATAATGTTAAATCCAAAGGAAAATAATCTAGAAAACAATCGAAATGTCAGATTACCTAAAGTGTCAAAAACTTCACAATTTACTGTAATCTAATATGTCACTACATATAATGCTGTAAAAAAAATTTTTTTTAAAATCTTGTAATCCCATATGGTACAACTTGCAAGCAATCACTGGGCGGAGTAACATTTTAAACACTTACACTTTAGAGCATTTTTCATTTCAACTAACACTGCAAAAATGTTGACGTTTCAACATTTGCCTTTTAAGAGTGTAGTAGATAAGTGACATAAAATATCGGTGTAAATTGCTCGCAGCTCCGTTAGACACGCACACTGGAAATAATATGTGGAAACTGTTCAGCGGAAGAGTGCTATTACAGCTCATCTCTTCCTTTTTGTATTTACTTCATCAATATTTTTGCACATCAGCCTAATTACGCATAATATTCCGAACGTGCACACGGGCGGCTAAAATGGCAGTGCTCTTTGTACAATGTGCCGACTAACAGACGCGGTTTGATGGGATTCACATGTAAGGTGTGAATAATGCACGTGCGGAGCTGATAGACATCTGTACGTACCCAGTCACCTTCTGTATATACGTGTATGTACGTGTACTATACCGGTGACTGTGAGATATACATCTGTGTACGTACTCCCCATTCAGGCTGAATACATATGTCAACGATACCAGTTACTTTACTGTTTAATAACAAGGGGATGATTCTCTGCATAGTTCTCAGTCACCTCTTGCAGACTGATTATATATACACGCGTACACTGTAAAATGACCAACACCCAAGGCGAGTAATGGGTGATTTAACTTCAGATAAGCGTGTTTAATACATACACACATATATTTAAGTATTAAAACATACATATAGGCCTATATTATAATGCTATAATCTCCACGTGTTTAATATCTGATACATAAAAGTGTTTATAAGTTAAACATCGAAATTTACAGTGTACCATAGGGATTACTTTACAGTTAATTGCTAGGTGTACATCTCTTTACTCACTCATCATACGGGCCCTCGGCTAGTGAAACCTAGTGCTTCAGGAAAGAATATAACAACCCTAGCGGTTTCACCTTTTTAGATAAATTAATGCATGGGTGAATTAACAAGTGCAACAAATCAGATCAAGTACCGAAAAATAAGTTTTATTCTCATTACTCACTTTCCGTCAGCTTTATGTAGCCATACTAGCACGGTGTCTGAAAGTGTGCGTGTACACAAATGGTCGCACATTTCACCGACTGAGTACACTTTAAATTTCGATCTTTAAGTCATAAACACTTATGCATCAGATATTAAAAACGTGGAGAATGTAGCGTACATGTTTTATACACTTATGTTTGAAACTTAAATATATGTGAATATTTATTAAACACGTTTATTTAAAGTTTAATCTCCTTTTATAAACGCATTGGGCGCGTTTACTGCGTCTTTTTACACTGTAAAAGCATAGAGAATAAGACCAGACCGGTGATACCTGTGTGATATATAGACGTGAACGTGACAACTTAATGGTCACACGTGTTGCAGGTAAGGTCCAGCCACTTGTCAGTTTATCTCAGTTAGGTTTTCGTTCAAAATGATCGTGTAGATGCTCAAACAGTAGCAATTTACGCGCCCCCATGGCTTAAGAAGCATTAGGTAAAAAAGTAATAGTGCTAATAACACTCAAAATTTATTAAACAGTGCCATGGAAACAGTACGTGAAAGGTGAATATAACACTTCACTGTTTCATTTATAAAATAAACATCACATTCCCTTAAAAACACATGTATATGTATTTTTATATACGTATATATAGTGGAGTCCATATCAGTGTTATACACAATATCCTGTTTTGTAAAGCTGGATCTGTAATTATACCTCCTGTTTTTGTTTTTTTTTTCTTTATATTGTTTATCATCGAAAACTTTGTAAACTGCGTTTTGCTGTGATTGTGTGAAGGTATTTATCACGACGGCGCTGATGTAATATTACTGGTTACTAAACTTATAAAATGGCTAATAGCTCACGTTGTGTTTATACTTCCTATAGTTCTTATATCATGTAGGTGGAAAATAATCTTTAAGAAAAAATAGAAGACGTATTTAATACACACTTTTAAATGTTATTTATGCTTATTTCCTTTTTGTTTTCAATTAAATTCTTACACTTATTTCCCACAAAAGAAAAGAAAGAACATTGTCATTTATGCAGGGAGAATTACTCAAAACATATTAGGTCTATATCCCTGATCTGGCATTAAATCAACACCGATGTAATATTTAGTTTCAGGCCAAGGTTTGCGGCAAACTTTATCAAGAACTTCTATAATCAGTTGACACTTCTCCGTCCACCCGCCACAATCCCCGGATGTGTGCCCGGTACGATTGCACGCTGGCCGTTGTTTCCGAACCCACCGACACTCGGACACCAGTTCACACAGACCGACCTTGACCTCGTCCTGTACGGTCACGTGGGCAGGGTGTGCACTAACTCTGATGGACGGCACGCCTTGACGGGGCTTAGGATTAACGAGTTCTCGATGGGTAAGTGTTGATTATTTGAGTGTCAATACGTTATGATGTGACTTAGTAGGTTGATATGTTTGGTGACTTAGAAATGGCGTTTCAGTGAGGCAGCACTGCAAATACTACAACGATTTCAAATACTATTTCTGTGTAAGGCTGGTAACAGAACTGTTTTACTGACGCCACCTATTGTTCGTTATGGCGTGTAACATTCCATAATAGCATAGTGTCAAATAATTCAGCGGATTGCCCTTATTTTTGAAATGGCTGACTGGGACCGAAATGATTTGCCTCTCAACTCACAAAAAAAAAATAATAAATAGCCCCGTGTTTTTGCTTGCGCTCAAAACATGCAATTTTAGCCTTTAGACAAAAATTGGTGAACCGTCAAAAGAAACGTGGCTTAATGCAGAGACGGTCCCAAGAAATGCATATGCATGTATTATGCATACACATAGCTGGTTGTACATTGACAAGGTAACCATGCTGTGCTTCCCTGTAATTAGCTATGCGCCCAGCCAAGGTTCCCATTTCGTTTCAACAGATGGCTGATGGGGTGTTATTCTCTGCTGACCTGGCCAGGTGACCAAACAAACAAAAAAACCCCCATTAGAACTCTGTCTAAACTAGGACCAGAGCAATAAAACGGAACGAGCAATGAATAGGAAAGATTGCCTTTGATTTGTGGGCTTCCAAACCTTTTCCATGATTTATGCGTTTTCAGAGCTCATTAAAGTTTTATTAAACAACTACAACCGCTAAATGAGCACTGATAAACAATTTACAGACGCTGGGGACTCACGGCGCAACTGAGCACAAAATCAACTTGTTTTAACTTACAGAGGACCCTAACCCCAAGTCACCGACGGCTTCCAGTTGTGCTATTCGTTCAGGTCATTGACTTGAAATGAACGCTACGCAGAATCCTCGGATCATTAAGACTGAAGTTCTCAACGTGATTTAACACTACATACGTGACTAACACTTAAATGTCAATTGAAATAGGTCAATGCAACAATAAAATATTAATATAAATACCTTATAATAAATATTACACGAAAACCGCATACCTAAATAAGCTCGTATATACATCTCCATTTTACGACAACCTAGTCATATTACCAGTGTCAACAGACAAACCATCCAGTCTTTCATAGGTCTAGGCCCTTTGCATAACTTCGCGGAGAGACGTTCAAAGTGGTACCGGTAAAAGCCGTTGTATGTAGAACAACGAATTATAATCCTAACATAAGCGTATCTATTACATTTCTATTCAGAAAAAAATTGTATAAATTTAAGTTCTGAGTTCTTATTGTTAGATAGTTACGAATAGAAGACTGTATGATATGAAAAGGTAGGGAAAGTAGCCAAAGCTAAAAGCTAAAGAAAGTAGCCCATTTACATAGGGTTTGGTATCAGACAACCGATTCTCGCCTGCGACAGAAATTGTGTCACCTTGTTTCAGCACAAATCTGGCTGTAAATACAAGAACAGCTCGGTAGTTCAGAACTCTCAAGCGAGATATATATTCATACGCCATCAGACACTTGGCTCACAATAACTGTAAAATGGCACACGAGTTACTGTCCTTAGTGGTAAATGGTGTCTGGCATGCACGTGCCACGCACGAGCGATCAAACAAAACGGCTGCCCTGGGGTGAAATGCTCCCACGTTTACACGATAGCCCTGTGGGGTTAGCGTCATAAAACGAACGGCAAGCAGTCCAGTTTTTATTGCATTCTCCATGTGCTTTAACGGTTATGGTCGCAGAATCCTGTTACACCGCGTGTATGAATAGGATTATTCCGCCTAGAGCGACGGTTCTGGAGCACGTCTAGATTTCATCGGTCTCTATAAGAAACACAATATGACCCAAAAGCCGAGTGGCGGCGAATGCGACTATTGACCTTTTACTGAAGGGTGGGTTACATAACGACTCTTAGCCAGGGCTGAACACACATTCTGTATATGCTTGCCACACTCTATTACAATGTGTTGTAAAACTATTCCATCGAATTGTCCATACTGGATGATGATTCAGATTTCCACATGTAATAAAAGCACTATATGGCACTGAGTTCAAACCCCTGAAGATCCGTGTCGACTGGCTGCCAGTTTGCGTCGCTTTTCCATGAGTCTGTTAATGGTATCCAACCTTATCTACAGTAACCTGGTAATCGATCTTTTCTTCTCCAGAAAATGTGAGATCCGCCTTTATCAAGCAACATGTGGATGTTAGTCAGAGATATAAACCATAATAATAGGGTAAAAAGAAGATAAAACGCAGAATACAACTAAACATGGACGCTGTTAATACAGGTAAAGGATTTAATTACGTGTAACTAGTCAAATACGCACCCGGTATAAATAAAGTTACGTTATGCATACTCAAGTATAGCACAGTGGTGACACATTTAAATATGGTGTACTAGAAACACGCTTAAGCATAATGTAGTGGAGACACACTTAAGTATAGTGCACTGGAGGCACACTTAAGTATGAGTGGAGATACATAGGTATAATGTAATGGCGATATACTTAAGTATAGTGTATTGGAGACACACTTAAGCATAGTGGAGTGGAGGCAGACATAAGTATAATGTAGTGGAAACGCACATAAGCACAAATATTTATATCCATCCTCCAACGACCACCTTCCTGTGTATCAAATTGAAGATGAATTAGAATTTATTATTACAAGGTTAATTTCCCGAAGGTTTCAGACCGCTGGGAGACATTCTGAGGACATCCAACAACCACCAACTCTTGGGTCATCTCAGAACCTATACAGGATACCAGACCAAGGCCTCTAAAACCACCATTAAAACATTACGGTTTTAAGAGAAATGAAGAAAGCTATGCCTCCAACCCTCAGCCACCCACAAGAGAAAATATTTATCACTTTCGATAACTGCTGCTTGAGTATGAACTTGTTTTAGCCTTCACATTCTTAGTGTACTTCCATGAAGCAAACGTGTTTTACAGTTATGTAAACTACAAGGTTCCTCTAAGACGAACTGGTTTACAAGGTTGAGCCCCGGGAAACAGGGAAAGGGGCAACGTCGTGACCCTCAGTGGTTCCTCTCCGGGTACCAACAAATATAGGACCTGCATTACGACAGCTTGTGAAAGTGGCGTGAACAGAAAATACGAACATCTGTCTCGTCACACTTCGGGCGGAAAATTACATTTGCTTGAGAGTGAAAAAAAAAAATCCAAGCTTTAGGCGAAATAGGAACCATTTCAACCTGTCCGTATGTCACTGTCTTGAATTTGACACATCAGTTGAGCGTTTACGTAGCAAATCGGTAACATTACTATCAGTAACCACAGATCTATACGCCGTGGAAAGAAACTAACATTTATATATCGATATATGCTTGATGTTGCGGGTATAGTCAGTTATAGAATTGACTGGAGTTGTAATAAATAAAAGAAGCTTACACGAACGATTTCTGCTAAAGAATAAATATGATGTTATAGATATATAAATATATAATTAATTGATATATATAGTTGGCTCAAGTTACCTTATGATTGTTAAAGCAAAACTATTTTAATGAAAACGGAAAAGATTTCGACGAAAAATATATTGACCCTCTTGACAGACGCTCTCCTGTTAAAATGTCCGTGATTAAATGCTCAGCATGGAGCCTTGTAAAACCAGAAAATGACGAAGGCACGAAAACCTTGGACAATTTCATCCAACGATAAATCGGAAAATCCTTACTTTTCTCCTTTAACATATCTAACACTCTATCACCCAGATTATTCTCATATTACAGACGATGTTTCAATCAAATAAATATTCACACATCTGTTCTCTTGCAGGTATGGAGAAAATGTTTCACCGCCAGAACATGGGCTTACCTGGGCGCTTTACCTTCACTGGTGGCAAGATCATGTCATTAGACCCTGCCCCCTTAGATTTGCCCGAGGGTAAGGATGAAAAATCCGTGTACCTCTACTGTTGCGTAATGTGACGAATTTTTGTGTAAATTAAAGCCCCCTCATTAAACTGCACCTTTCATTTTATTCCTAGCTATATCCAACTCGCGAACGCACGCTTTGTGTACGGTTTACAGCGGTCGATACTTTCGCCGCGATTGTCTCCCTTATGAGCGGATGTCGCTCTCTTGGCATCACTTCATCTTTCAGAATCCTAAAGCTTGGGTTTATAACGATTCGCGATTTATACAGCGGGACCACTTGTCTGCCTGAAGCCATTCGGACGAAAGCTGTGTAGTTCGCTTTTCTTTCGTGCAACGTGTCACGTATCTCATGTGGGACAGTCAAATGAATAATTATCACATGTATGTGTAACGTAGGCTAAGCATCTACATCATGCAGGGGTATGAGGACTGGCAATAACTGCGTAGCGAAACGTCCTTCAGTGCCAGCGTGCGAGCGGTTGGGGATCACATGCGAGTGGCTAGTGATTACGTAGTTAAGGGAGCTGTAGTCAAATACAGACGTGCACTTCAACGCCGTGGTATGGCGCCTGTTTCACAAAGCCATTATGCGCTTTAGCCTAAAATTGTCATCCAAATTAAACAGTGTTGATATATGCACAACATCCGTCAAACTTTGACCACTGATTCTAGGCTGTGATAGGGCGATTTCTAATCAAGTTTGAACATCCAGCATCAAATATTTTGTTTTCTTATGACGATTAAAGTTTTGGGCTTTGGCCCCAAACAGCTTTGTGAAACAGGCCCTCAGGTACCACCAGCGGTCCATGATTGTTCAACAATTATCAGTTCAGCAGCAGCCCATATACCTATACTCTTGCACTCATTACGTTTATAGCACGGAGCTGCCTGAGTTGGAACTTCAGTGTCCAGAGTTCTTGCGCGCTGCGTGCTCGATACACATAGCAGAGCATGCAACAACAATTCAGACGCACAGCAACTAGAAAACCACCAACGCGGTGGTCTTACCTTTGTATTTTACCCTCTAGCCAGCCTCAAAGTAGAATATCGACACCAGTCGACAATGGGCGATATACTCTCCACTACTCAGTTATCGTGCAGACTTAAACTCACGGCGACCGCATTGGCCAGAGGTTCCTCGGTCATTGCGCTCTGCTAGTAAGCTATTTAATTAAATGCAATTCATTTGATCGAGATTCCCTAAAGATGTCCTTAAAGGGAAAGACCTCGTAAAAATGAATTAAGGGTTACTGAAAAGACCATTAAAAACTGTATCTTAAAATACCTTCACTGAATTTTTGTTGATTTTTTCACCAAAATAAACGCAATCAAATATTTTGATAGTATGGTGGGTTTTATGGACCATATTGATAATGTGGTTCACCTTTGTGTTCAGCTATGAATATTGTTCTTGTGAAGAGGACTCTTGTAATGTTTGCCTGTGTTTAGAAACGCTAATATGACATTAAATTTCTGCTTTAAGGCCAGGGAAAAGTCGACGTGACGTCATTGGTGAAACATATCATCAATATGGTCCGTATGGACCATACAATGAAAAACATTTGACTGCGTTTATTCTGGTGAAAAAATCTAAAAAATTCAGTGAAGGTATTATCAGATACAGTTTTTAATGGTTTAATCATTCACGATAGGTTGATTTTACGAGGTCTTTCCCTTTAAACTGATGAAGCTGGTAACAAGTTGCCCTATAACAGTCATCACTTTGGCATCGCCAGTTATAAGCCTGGCCAATGTCCAGGTGTCAGACCAGCACCGTCGCTTGACTTGCGTCAGAGACCCGCTGTCACACTTTCTTCATGCGGTTCCTCGATATTGTGTTATTGTGTATACATGTGTTAACTATGGTGACAATGCAGCACTTCGAGTAATTCTAGACCAGTGACGTGTGATAAGATACATTTAGCATCACTGTAATTTTTTTACCTAATATCTGCTTAAACCATGATTCTAAGGGGGCGTATAAGTTGTTATTTCTTCAACGCTTACATGAATAAGTAGAATAAAACCCTAGGGTAAACTGACAAGAGGCTGGATTTCAACGGTAACGTGTGACCATTTGCCAACTATCACACTGCCGTCGCTGCTCTGGTTTTACTCTCTTTCTGTAGTATCTTATCAGTTTACCTCATTGGGGTGAGGGGTATTCTAATAGCTAGTGTAAATGTCTAAATAGTAGTAACTTACACGACCCTTGTACCATGGCTCTAGGTAAAAAAACATTAAGCTCAAAAAATTTATCCGATATCAGTCTTTTCCTTTTGCCATCGTACAGCAGCGTATCGTTTCCAAGGGAGTGTCTTACAGCCTCTAAGGCAGTAATTACTTTTGACCTTACAGACGTGTGCATCCGTCCGACCACATTTGGACCAATCGTCCATTTCGGAGTCTTCTCTCAGCGGCCTTTAGAGATGAGGAAAACTTTCGGACCATTCAAAGGCAAGGTCGTGAACACCAGTGAGATTAAGGCCTTTGATGACAATTCGTATATGTGGGAGGTATGAATTAAAATACAGGTATCTCAAAATTTGGATTGTTATTTATTTGTTAACAGGATTATTTGCTTGGTCATGAGTGAATGAAGTTGTTTTGTGAATAGAGTTTTGTGCCGTATGGAAAGACATACCACTTTTGTACGGCGATTACGGCTTATAGGTGGAGCAAACTGGACAGAGCCGAGAAGAAATCAAGCGGCCCAGGAACATGGAAACAAGGATTTTAATTTTATGGTAAAGGATTTGACGATTTACCGTTAGTGATGGCTCCCTGCAGATGACATGAAGATGCTTACTTAGGCTCAATTGCAATCATAAATTCGCACAAATACGTCATTAGAAAAACAGTCATTTAGAAAACTATACCTATATGACTTGCATGTTGATTATTAGTTGTTGCCTTTTGCATTACATGGCAGTTGAGTGTTTATTACCTTTGATATTTTAGCAGAAGAGTGAAATTAAACATCCTGTACTGTAAATTTCGATGTTTAAGATATAAACACTTTTATCTATCAGATATTTAACACTTGAAGATTATGGCATTATAGTATAGGCCTCTATACATATACTTTTATGCATCAGATATCAAACACTTGGAGATTATAGCACTATAGTATAGACCTATTTACATTTTAGACACTTTTGATTAATTCTTAAATATATATGTATATTTATTAAACAGACTTTTGTGAAGTTTAATCACCTATTGAACACGTTGGGCATTGGTCATTTTACAGTGTAGGGACTTTATATAAATCGAACGATACATACATGGGTTAACATTGAGGTCATTAACTGACAACATTAATGCGAAATTGTGTATGGTATGTAGAGTCTTGAGTTCTTCCATTACATTAATTGAGAAAATAACCCACCGCGTATATAGGGTGTAACTATTTGTCTGCCAGGTTTTTAAAGACGGCCGCCTGAGCCACTTTGTAGACGGTCGAGGTTCGG
This sequence comes from Acanthopleura granulata, assembly GCA_016165875.1. Lineage (NCBI taxonomy): Eukaryota > Metazoa > Mollusca > Polyplacophora > Chitonida > Chitonidae > Acanthopleura > Acanthopleura granulata. Next base: position 7,971,592 of record JABBOT010000009.1, on the reverse strand, counting down.
GTGGTAACTGGATGTCCTTCGTGAACTGCGCCCGTCACATTGGCGAGCAGAATCTGGTGGTGGTACAGAAAGACGGACAGCTATACTACGAGGTGTGCAAGGACGTCACGGAAGGAACGGAACTGCTGGTGTGGTATGGGGATGCCTACCTGCAGTTCCTTGGCATCCCGGTCACTCTGCGGGACACGGCGACTACACCCACGATAGAGACCGGGGAAGATGAAAGTACGTAATGTAACTCTGGTTTTTTGATATGTGAAATGGATTCCTTTTTAGTATTCTATGGCAAATAATATGTTGGGTATCTGAAGGCAGCTGGGTTTATGTTTGGTGAAACCGAGTGAAACTGGAATAGGGATTAATCGTTGATGAATTTTGGGTGGGTCCCATTAGCCTATGCCACCAGGCCACAAAGGGACTCTCCAATAAGTTTTAGTGATATACATCTTAAACTAAAATAAATTAATACCTAGTATTTAAAGGTGTTATGGACAATCTAGATTTCTGATGTACTGATTTTCTTATAACTATAGCCACTATTAATTGTTTCCTAATTAGGCGGTACAGCGTTGTTGTATTTTGCCGTATTTAGGCTTTTGTAAAGTCAAGGTATCAGAATATCTATACCTAGGTATAAAATTACTTCATTGAGAGAACTGCTGACATGAAAGATCGGTGAGATTAGGGTAGGTTGTCACCTCCATTTAGCTACAATGGGAGAATGGCTGTATATGGCGCTATCAATATTTTATCGTATAACTTGATACTGTTATATATCTGCTTAATTTTTTTTTTACGACCACAGCTAAGGAGGGCTTTCAGTGCACTCGCTGTGGGAAGGTGTTCGCTTACGAGTATTACCGGGATAAACACTTAAAATACACGAAATGTGTGGATCAAGGGGACAGGAAATTCCCGTGTCATTTGTGCAAAAGGTAAGCCTTTTCAGATGTAAGAAGCATAAAATATACAGTAAGTAATAGTACAGTAGACGAAAATTCACTATAACACCTGCTTTAGAAGTGGATCACTGTCAATAGTTTCTGGATGCAATTAATTTCGGTTCGTGTAACTGTTTACTTATATTTATTTGATTTGATTCGTGTTCTCTTTTCTGCTTTCTATTCAGTAATGTGATTTTGAACCTCTTTCTTTTATCTGGAACCTTAAAAGCATTTATTGCAAAAAACACTTCATGCTCAACGAGCAAGATAGACAATCTGTTCAGATATATAACAAGCGCTAAACTGCCATTCTGAAACTATATAAAGGTGAAAGTATAAACATGTAATTAAATAGACTTTACAAGTTTTTCACAAAGTTATACACTGCTTGAAATACTTTCAAATGAAAGGTATTTCTTTGGGAATGATACGATGCTGCCTCCTTACACGTATATCTTTGGTATGTTTAGACGAATCTGGGCCTAGAGAAGACTCGTCAGTCAGTTTGCGTATGACGTCACCAGAATTCGTAAAATTACCCCCCACTACGGATCAATGTACACAGTCAAAATTATGTATATGCAATGTTTTTAGCTGTCTTTTCGTATCTATGCTCTTCAGATCATTTGAAAAACGGGACCGGCTGCGGATTCACATTTTACACGTGCACGAAAAGCATCGACCCCACAAGTGCTGTGTATGTGGCAAAAGTTTCAGCCAGTCTTCAAGTCTCAACAAACATATGAGGGTAAGACGGAAACCTTAAACACTCTTCTACATAGTTATATAGTCAGAATGTAAATCATGTTTTTTTTTCATTTTATTGCTATTTTCCTGCGAATATATCATGACCATGATTCTCCATTGGTTCTCCATTGGTTTTCGAACCGAATTTCTGTTAATATCAAAAGACCTACTTGGACATAGTCCATAAATATAACGATATAACACTAGGCCTACATCACCAGGGGTTGATTTGGTTGATTTGGAGTCTATTAATTTGATCTGCATTTACTAAATATATCTCTCCTGACCTTTGACATTGCTTTCAATACGAGTAATATTTAGTAGGAGATGGTGGGTTTCCACCGAGCTCTACCCGGTTTCCTCTCACCATAATGCCGGCCGCCGTCGTTTAAGTGAAATATTCTTGAGTACGGCGTAAAACATGAATCAGATAAAGAAATGGAAGGAGATGCTTCTACCAAATGTTCTCCATTTCCTTGCTTTCATTTGGAATTTTTACCGATCTACTAAATATGTCTGTTTGACATTTACAATTGCTTTTAATACGAGTTCAATTCCCCTAATCTGCGAGATTCACTCTGAGGGAACAGCTGACATTGTTGTTATTTCAGTGTTCAGATCTGACATCTGCGTGATTAGGTGAAAGTCTGCGTGATTAGAGTGAAATAGGGAGATCCTGTGATTGAACTGCAAAAGGGTGATTTGCTTCATTCCTGTTCTTAACGTTTCAGAATTTATGATATTCTGTGCAAGGTCGTTAAACGCCAATCAGTCCATCAGTACAGCATTTAAAATAAATTTATTTTACCACATGTGAAGGTGATAATGCATGAGACTGGATTCAGTCTGGTGCTAGCGCAGCGCAATCACCTAGGAGCTTCTCACCAATGCCCAGCTCATGCTGGCTTCCTCGCCGGTTGTACATGCCAGCAACCGGGTCTCTGCCCGGTTTCCTCCCACCATAAAGCTGGCCGTCGTGGTATAAATGAAAGACTCTTGAATAGGGCGTAAAACTCCAATAAAATAAATATATAAATAACTAATCTAAATAACTAAATCAGACTGCTTCAAGGAACATGGTCATGGTGCGACGGAAAGAACATTGAAACTTTCTTAAACCCCAATACATATAAACAAAGAAACAATGCCAGGTGACGTGTTCATATTCCTATCTTCTTTGCTATTGCCACCATGCTTATAGAATCCCTGGTAAGCCAAATGGCCTATATAAAATAAACATTTGTCACGAATGATGATGCGATATGCTAGATGACCTGTATAGAAGGAAATCTTCACTTATAATTTTTTCACGAGTAAAAACGGTGCTAATTCCCTAAAGTATCATATGGGGTTCATGATATTCACGTCTATATCATAAAACATGCATAATGTCCTAGTCTCTTTTACTCTAATGACCCTTCACGTCCACTTTTTTCTGTGGTGTCGAATTTCCGTTAATATCCCCCGATTAGGTTTTTACATGTCCCTACCTGTGTAACAGAAGACAAAGACGAATCGGTTAATGACTTATAACTATAGCGTATCTAGTTAATGAAGCTGAAGTTACTGTACTGCTTTGCGCTATTGTTCCGAATAAACGTTTAAATACAAAATCTACACAGTGCTCCGTGATCTATGTATCAAAGCCGCTTGGAAGTTTCACTAGTCACCTGAGCGACAATAGCCTTCGTTAAATCTTAATACCGCTTATGACTTAAAGGAAGAGGCAGCAAATCAATGGTACGCGACATTAAAAGAAAACCGAAGACTTTTGCTTATTAATGCTATAAAATTAAATTTTTTCTGTCATTTCTGTTGCTAGAAAAACACGTTTAAACTTAAATGCGTTACATAGAAAACACGCCTTCCATTTCGACTCAACCATTGTTTGAGGCCGTACCACCATTAGCCAATCAAAAGGCTTTTTACACAGGGCCCTTGAAAAGCCTGTGACGTATGAGACGCACTATAGCCTTTTTTCAAGGTACGAACAAAATGTTAAAAGCACAGTTGATTTTTAGTGATTTCTATCTAATGACAGGCACACAAATTAATGATCAGGAGTATACATTTGACATTAAACTTATGTCATTGGAGTAATGGTAAATTTTAAAGTTTTTCACTTTTGTCTGTCTTTAAAATGACATTCTATCACATCAGTAAAATGTTTAACCCAGGAAGCATAGACCAGCGCCTCGCCCAAAACAAAGGGAGATTTGAAGTTTCTCTTAGACAAGTTCCATGTATTACTTAGACTCATCCAACAAAGGTTAAACAGGTTAAACATATCCTGTGTCTCTATCAAATTAAAAGTTTAATGCCGAAGTCCGCACACACATTAAAAAAAAAACAGTATTACGTCACATCTTCCGACGTGTTCAGTGTGCTAGGCGGACAGAAAAAGAATAAATCTTCATGATTTCGGGTAGAATTTCATAAAATCTGACCTTTTTTGTGATCGCCCGTAGACCCTGTTGTGCTTACAATGTTATGACGCATCAGGAGAACGCTGGACTGGTACAACATGACAAAGTTGAGGGGGTTATAGCTCCATTATTTTACCAAAAAAAAAACAGGTAAAAAACATCTATGTATTAAATTTTCCCTCTAAATGTCTGATGTGTTTGTAATGAAATAAAAAAGTTTGGTATCTTTTCGAAAATGTCATAGATATATGCGGGGGGGGGGGGGGGAACCGGCTGGCCGACTGTTTGAGAACTCGACCTGTGGCATTTTCCCAAAATAGCGCTGTGCGGAGTTTGAAGAGCGTAGTGGTTCTCACGGTACAACATACTCATTTACCATAGTCCTGAATATGGCTGCTGTTGCAAAACCACATTGACGCACAAATTATGTTATGTTTTTCATGAGGCAGCGATCATGTGAAAGTTTTGCACTTGGATAACGAGAATAAAGCAGCTTTTACGACTTGTAACGGTAGCGTTCATGATTCGTTTTCACTTCCTCTGAGTCAGAATTTGAAATACGAGATTAGAACTTATTTTTTGACGCTTGAGATTAAAGTTTCAAGACAAAGGTTTCAAAAGTTCAAATGTTTAAACCGAAATCTAAGCAAGGTTTCTGACCAGGTTTTATTTTTGACTTAAGTCCGGCAAGGACTTTGTGGAATCGGCCCCTAGGTTATTGGCAATGTCTTACAGCTATAAATTTGTGGGAGATCTAGAAATACAAGCCATGCGTTATGACAGGGGAGAGCAGAATGCCTAGTGGTATATATGTGACCCTCACAGAAATGGGGATAGAGGGTGGGTTAAAATTTAATGGAGTGAATCGGTTGTTTTTACGACAGAGTGGCTCAGCTGACTCAAAACCGCAGATCACGTGCCTTCTTGTTATATCATTATATTATATCAATGAACAATGGTCGTTTCTAGACGGATGGTATTATCTCTGTTTGTAGGGCATAAAAAGACGTTGTCCTCTGCACCTCTGAATACCTTCATTCACTTTGTATTTATTTATTTGATTGGTGTTTTGCCCCGTACTCAAGAATATTTCACTTATACGACGGCGGCCAGCATTATGATGGGAGGAAACCGGGCACAGCCCAGGGGAAACCCACGACCATCCGCAGGTTGCTGGCAGACCTTCCCACGTAGGACCGGAGAGGAAGCCAGCATGAGCTAGTCTGGAACTCACAGCGACCGCTTTGGTGGGAGGCTTCGGGTCATTGTGCTGCGATAGCGCGCTAACCGACTGAGGCCCCACATTCACTTTGTAAGAAATCTATTTGGCAAAATTAAATACAGTTAACTACCTGTATGTGAGACGTTGGTCAGGTATAAATTCTCTAGTATCGCGTAAAATCCACACCTTGAGCCATGGTATTGTGAAATCTGTAATTTGGCTGCGAATGCGACAGAAGAAATTTGAAGATCCTGCAGGACAGTTTTCTGCCCTCCTCTCGAGAACAGCGGTCGTGTAAGTAGGCTTGCTGTGCATTGCGTGTATAACAGGGGTGGACGGACAAATTCCACACTTTGGAAGGCACTTTAAATACTCATTAAACAAAAAAAGTGATTTGGTGATCCATCTTGTAATCTGGAATTAATTTTTTTAAGCCGAATGCTGAATAATTTTACAAATTAAAAAAAACAAGCAAAAACAATCTGAGTGTACAAAGGTAACTGTAGCCAGCTACCGTTATTCCTCAAACTTTTGGCATATGATAGAGCAACTTTCAGTGCAAATTGGGGACATTTTTAATTTGATTTTGGAGACAAAACTATATTGGTTGGATTGGCCAGTTTCAGGGCTTTACCAGAAATATAATCTTATCAGTCAATAGAGAATAATGCTTTCGGAATTTGCCTGAATAGACACCTTGCAAAGATGCGAAAGTTTGAAGAATTACGGTACCTTACCACTCCGCTATTACGATAACAATCTTGTCGGGGCCCGGGCAATAAGTATGGTGTGTGATACATATTCAGACGGCAAATGTAGAGCGTCGAATAAAAGAGGGATTTGCTATTGTCCCTCAGCAGTATCGATACGATAATATTTACATACATTAACTTTTTTTCCCAAAATGTTTTTTTTTTTCAATGTAAAGGCAGTAACGAATCTATTTATTACATACTGCCTTTTATCAATCCTTTTTCCTGGGTTCTCTAATACTACTACTACTACTAATAATAATAAATTTTTCAACCTTTCTTGTCCGTCAATATTAACATATGTGCGCATGTTGCATACTGAGGCCATGCATGTTGTATAGGATATGAATACATCTGCCCGAGCTTAATGACATTACATGGTATGAAGACATAGATAGGGTAGGGCTGGTTAGAAAGAGACAGCACACCCAAGAAAATTCCTTCTACTGGAACAATCCACTTTTAAATTTCATTGTCAAGTGTTCATTTATATTAATACCAGTGTCTTGTTTTAGTTCCCGTCATGCGCCACTGGGGACTGACTCTCTCATCAATATACATGCTGTTTAGATAGGGATGTATTCCCATCACAGCGCTCATTAATCAACCCTACATCGACAAGCAAAGAATTCAGAACAAAAAGCCAAGTCTGTAGTGTAGCCGTTTATTGTAATACGAAAGACAGACCACGTGACATAGCTGTGTACCTCGATCATGGGGCCTGACCCCGAAGTTAACCTTTCCCACAAACACATGAGTCACTTGGCCAGCTTTTGTTTGTCAATAACTTCACGCTACAGCAGTTTCCTGACGAGGTTACAAAATTGAGTATCAGACGAATATAGCACTGCTAAGCCAATGTACCTTCAAAGAGTATTCATTTCTGTTATAATTTGTTTTATCCACATTGGTTAAACCCTTGAATCAAAGTGGGGATGGTATTAACATTTTTTTTTTTTTGGCAATTAAATTGTGTTCACATGTGTATACCATGTGTATTAGCAAAAATTTAATTAGTTTAAGTTACTATTAAGATAGTGAAAAAAGCTTAAACGCAAGCCACCAAAGGAAAAAGAAAGTATATAATGTAAGAAATTATCGCGACATCAAATCAGTAGATAAATCAAACAAACTCAAATGCATTTGTTAGGAATATGCCTGACAAATCGAAGGGGTCTCAATGTGGATAGGCCGAAGAGATTTCCGTGCCAGCGTAATGACCCAGGAGTCTCTCAACAATGCGATTGTGCGGTGCTCTGAGTCCAGCTCATGCTGAGCTCCCCTCTTGCCGTACGTGGGAAGGTCGGCCAGCAACCTGCGTATGATCGTGGGTTTCCCCGAGCTCTGCTCGGTTTTCTCCCACCATAATGCTGGCCGTCATCGTATAAGTGAAGTATTCTTGGGTACGGCGTAAAATTCGAGTCAATTCAAATCAATCAATCAATCTGGATAGCAGTGTGGTAGGGGTTAAGGTGTAGGAGGGTATATTAAGATATACATAAGATATTTAGTGCTGGATGATACTCAATTTAATATCCACAATTGAATTATAATTAAATGTAATGCCCATCTGACCACAGGTTCATAGCGGAGAACGACCGTACAAGTGTGTATATTGTAGCAAAGCTTTCACTGCTTCCAGTATCCTTCGTACGCATATCCGACAGCACTCCGGGGAAAAACCATTTAAGGTATATATACCATTTAATCAATACCTCATATATAGATGTCTTGCAATTATACCTGACATTACCCCTTATGGCCAGCACACTTTTAAACTGATTCTTAATTTGCATATTGCAAAAGGAAAAGTTTGTCTTATGCATAAGTTACCTGTGCAATTTATAAAATGTAAATACGGGAAAATTTAGTAAGAAAGTGCCATTTCGATCGATTTGGTTGTTTGTAAGCTACATACAAGGTAAGATGAGATCTTTATTTCATAGCCTACTAAGGCTAACCCTTAGCATTAAAGCAATTATCCTTAAAGTGTGTCACAGTTTAAGCGCAGTAAAGTTACGGCTAAGTCAGACTTAAGTTCAGGCCTATCTGATTACGTCACATCGTTGAACAATGTCAACTTCAGAACTGCGTTCCGAGATGAAAGTACACCCAGTTATACTCGATACCTTCACTCTCTATGACATCAGGCCGCTTTCTTTCAGGATCATCTTTTATATGTTATACAGTTAATTTTTTTTTCTGTTTCAGTGCAAATTCTGTGGAAAAGCTTTTGCGTCACATGCAGCGCACGACAGTCACGTGAGGCGAACGCACGTGAGAGACAAGGCCTTCTCTTGCAAAGTATGCGACCTGGACCTGCCTACCCAAGCTGATTGGAAATTACATCAAAGAAAACATGCAGGTAATTAAGTCATCTTTAGCGTTCACTAATTGCAGCATAGATGAAACACTTCATATAAAGGCGTCCGAAAAGACATTGCACGCATAACAGTTGCCAACCAAAATTGACGTTTCACATCAGTAATCCTAAGGCCGATTTACAAAGCAAGGTTTAACACAAACCACCAATGAAAGAAACGAGAACGTAAATATAAGTATGAAAAAAATGTCAGTACGTGAATTGGTGGGGTGTCATGTCTGGTGTCTTCAAATAGCTGCCGACCTGCTACCAGGAGAAATGGCTGAAAAAGTTTTGAAATGGACGGTAAACCTACGCGTCAATATTCAGGTTTTTTGTGCGGCCGATGCACTTGCTGTGGTCATTTTACGTTCAATCTTTGTTTAATACACATGTATTTAGTCAAATGAAAACGAATAAAACTACTAATATCCGGTTGTTCAAAATGTAATGGAAATAAAGCCAGACTAATAGATTTAAATATTGTTTAATCATTTAACACATGGTGAAGAAAATTTTTAGTTCACGTATACCATGTATAGTCAAAAGGGCAACAGTATCTTCTATATTCTTCATGTGTTTCTTTGCTATTTTTGTAGAACAGACGTCAGGTGAAGACAGATTCTTACACGGTGATGTCACGCCAGAATTTAGCGCAAGTCTTGGGGAAACCATGTTTAGACCGCAAGATTGCATTCCTCCATACTGAAGGAGGGCTAAAAATAGAATAGTCGTGTGTGCGAAATCGGTCTAATCAAATCCCTGGTTCGTTGTCCTTTCGCCAGTGGTGCACAAAGTGGGAGTTGTCCAGAGATTTGTAACATACATATAAACTAATTCAAGCTATCAAGTGTGTCTCGTCACATTACACTCCCCACCCCCCTACCAGCCCCAAAACACGAAAAGCAAGTGTACTCACGTGGATAATCTATCATGTTCTTGTGTAATAGGAGGATAAACGAGAAAACAGAGTATCCAGTAGACGTAACATCAGGGGTACCTTGGTTGTATAATTATGGGTTCGATTTGACCGCTTGGTGTTTAATACTATACACAAGAATGGCTATGCATTGAGGGGAAGGGGGTGAGTATCTCAAGGTTGTGTTTGGAGAGCATTTGACGAAACTGAGTAGCGTGATTATGTAAATTTCACTGCTCTCCGAAGCAGACCAAGTGAATAATAAGTAACGCTGGTAAGGAAAGAGCGTTTCCACCCGCCTTCAAAATCTTTTTTTTTTTTTTGCAAGATAATAGGATTCCATGTAGTTACTTGCCTTATGGTGGGTTAAGATAGGCCACCACTGGTGGGGCTCTGACTAATATCATCCATTTCAATCTCAATAGGCCACCACTAGTGGGGCTCTGACTAATGTCATCCATTGCAATCTCAATAGGCAACCACTGGTGAAGCTCTGACAAGTATCATCCATTGCAATCTCACTAGGCCACCACTAGTGAGGCTCTGACTAATATCATCCATTGCAATCTCAATAGGCCACCACTGGTGAGGCTCTGTTTAATATCATCCATTGCAGTCTCAGTAGGCCACCACTGGTGAGGCTCTGACTAATATCATCTGTTATAATCTCCACAGGCCACCACTGGTCAAATAAATGCTCCATGTGAAAGACACAACGTAAAGTTCTGTCATTGTAACAATCGCTCGTCTTATTTGTATTTGTATTATACAATGTGATGTTCGTTATTACCACCGCACATTTTCCCCATGTAATAAATAACTTATATTTTAATTTGTTTATTTTTTTATTAATTTATTTAGTTATTTTTTGTTTGTGCTATAATATAGAGACAAATAGTAGCATTTACTCGTCAATGTTTGGTGTATGGGCTACGATTTGTTGTCGAGTTTCGCCTAGGAAATCCTTATATTGTCACAGATACACAAATATACTGTTATTTCGCTTATCGATATGTGAGCATACAGAAATTACATTTTTGAAGCAATTCCATTGTTTTCTCAACGGTGCGCGAAAAGTGTCCTCCGTGCTTGTTAGACGTTATATAAAAATATGACAGAGACTTATTACGTTTATACAGAAATCCTGGTGATCATATATGGATTAACTATCAAACCCATTTACAGCCATAATAATTTTGTTGTTAACACTTTCAAATAAAAAGAAAAAAGAGTTGGTATATTCGTCTTTGTTCTATGTATATACTTTGGAAAACTCTTGTTGTATGGCCGCATTAATCACAGAGGTTTCCCCGAGGCCTTACGTTTTTCCACCGATGTACACAGAAGGCGGGTAGTGATCTACTGCAATAGCTCAGAGGTCCCCGGTTCGAACCCGACTCGCGCGAAAGTGATTGCGGCTTTAAGTCAGGAGGTTTGCCACCCGAGGAGAGAATGTAACTGGATGGAACGAAAGTCTACATTCAAGATGGGGGCGGGATCGAGAAGACTTTGGGATGGAATGATTGTGAGAAGGGGAGCGCTTGGGAGGGTTGGGGGGACATGGTGGTGATACCCACTGTTATACTCCTTGATCTTGTTGAAAGAATAAGCCATGCTTTGATCATCACAATGTCTTGTACTGCTAAAAAAGGTTGGGAATATTCTTTATACGTGATCAACATCTATTCTCTACACTGTTGAATAGTTTATGAGATTTCTTGATATATGCAACAGAAGTGAAAGTGTCTATGTCCATGTAGCTGCTGTTGTAACAGGATATGATATTTAATAAGTAAAAACACTATTTGTAGGCGTATCATAAAAACACTATTATCAAATGCGTACGGATGGCTCGATTTTCTCACTGAATCACCCATATCCGGTAGCAAAACTTTCTTTTTTAATTTCCAGTACATAAAACACGGTTTGTCGAATAACCTCATGTATATTTACAAAAAAGGTCGACAAGTGGTTCCTAACGTGAAGTAAAGCATTCTTCCGTCTTTGATCCATCACAAAACCCAGACCTGCATATCAATCCTGCTGGAAGCGCCTATTACATACTACTTCTATAACTTCATTTTCATGAAGTTTCTTTTTCATTGCGTTGGATGTGAGCTATATCGTTTCCCCACATGAATTGCCCTTTTTTCACATTGACCGACCAGCAAATTGGCTTTCTATTTGAAGTAGAAACCTAGGGTACTAGACCCTTTATATTTTTAATAATCACCCTAATACAGAGATACGGAGTGAATACACCAGATACTAAATTATTCACGAACACTAATGCAGTCTATACAGAGGAAGCCACCCGAGTCCGTGGTTGCCGAAGACACAGTCATGATTTTTATCTTTTTATGCGGTTTGCTTGTTAATGACTTATAGGTGGGAACCTCTAAAAGCCCTACCTGACAAGATAACGAGCGAGGACTAACCCGCAGAGACTGCAGCTGTTGGAAGCGGGCCTTGCATAATTGAGCTACATGTATCTCTTCTTTACATGGTTGAGTGAGGTTGTAAGACCACCCAGTCCTCGGGGAGCCGGGCTGTGCGGCTTAAAAACCCGGCTTCTATTTCAATGAAACTCTAACGCCATATGCAGTCTGGCTTTACGTGGAGAGATGGATACAGCCATGAACTCATGATATTCATGATACGTGTATTTTGTGAAAGGAAAACAGACACTGGACTATTAGTCTTCCATTGAAAAATGATGCGTGGGTGGATACATCTTATGAAATACTAACCATATCTCAAAACCATCCTTCGACCGTTATATGGCGTTGCCAGTTCAACCCCACCCTCGGACAGAGAATCTGCGATTTTTCGGGGGGTTTGTTTGGTTTTCTTTTCGTTTTTTGTTCTTTTTTTTTCATCCGTGGTTAGTTCATGAACATGAGTCGTCACAGAGGTTCGAGTTACCTGTCTTTCACCAAAATGATTAATTACACTTGAAAAAGTTTCCCTTCCAGTAACGTGCCAAACTTCTGTGCCAGACCTGTGCATTATACATTGTGTCGTCCTCCCATAAAACTAATTGCCATGTATGGTATAAGTGAAAAACTCTAGAGCATGGTCCTAAAGTGCCAATCTGATCAGAATACAGATTGCGTGGAAATATTACAATGATATGAAAGAAATCCTACAGAGTAAACCTAACACCATGTTTCAAAAGAATTTTGATGAATAACACGTTTTAACCTATATAACAGAAGGTTCCTTGAAAAACAAAATCTTCGGCTGTGTCCGTAAAATTTTCCTGATGTGACCGTGATAAAATTCCATGTATGACGTCGAATTAGGCAGATGTGACGTTGAGTAAGGCATTTATGCTGGGATGACGTCAAGAGCGTTTGAAAGGACAGCGTCATACGTGTACACACGTCAGCGATTGATGTGTGCGTTGCTGACGTCACACCAGGCAAAGTGGACGCGAAAGAAGTATTTTGGTTCCGTATACTCTGACGAAACGTACAATATCTGTTTTAATTCGCTGCATTATTTTCACAATTTAGGAAAGCAATTCAGGCTATCCCAGTCTTTAGGAATTCAACCTGCTTTTAAGACACAGATGTTTTGACACCAAAGTAGTTCTTTAAATCTGAATCCAGGAAAAAACTATTTCAGGCCTTAATGTATGCCTACATCTTCTCTCAAATGCACGCTCTTTCTCCTCATGTTCGTCAAGTGGATCTTATTGAAGACTACCACTTGACCGCTGACGTCACGTACACTGTATTACAATTTTGCCAGATTACCGGTGAAAGGATTCGCAGCAAGCTGTCAGGTATTGTCACTGTAAAGTATGGTCAATATTGTGAAATAATATGTTAACTCTACATGTGCATATCATAATGCTTCTCTTATTGTGGGTGTTTTACCACTGAAGCGACTGTAAGGGGAAAACCCTTGTAGAATTACCGAGGTAAAAAGACATAGTTTTCTAACAGTGTAGTATACCCTATAACTGAGGGCCTCTGGCTCTAGTACATCGTGTATACGTACATGTAGGTGGTGGAATAGGGTGTGTATCTGCGGCTTGGTGCAGGTAAGTCTTAGGTACAGCGTAAAACATCAAACAAACAAACATCCTGCGATGAAGGCCACAATGGATGAACGAACATAAACATGTGTACTATATAATAGCTTCGGAATTTGTTTGATTTTTTAAAGAACGCGAACACAGTTCATAGAACACCTCAAATACACGCCAAATCTATAGTTCCCCTCCAGCATAATGCTGGCCTTCGTCGTGTAAATGAAATATTCTTGAGTATGGCGTAAAACACCAATCAGATAAATAAATAAATAAGTGCTGTTCACCCTCCAAAGTCATTCTCACTATATCAGAGGCTATGCCTTCATGTCTTATATGTATATATGATCTAGTCAAGTTACACTTATATGTATATATGACCTAGTTATGTCAGACTTATATGTATTTGTGACCTAGTTAAGACAGACATATGTATTTATGACCTAATTAAGTCAGACTTATATGTATGTATGACCTGGTTAAGTCACACATTTGACGAAGACTGTTACTTGTACATATTGCCTTCAGCTGAAAGCATACATTTAACAAGCACCGTCCGTCTTTAAGGTACTATCCATGTATTTATTTATTGCATTGATATAGTGACACGGTTTTGCCAGTTATGCTTGTAATCTGTAACTGGGTCGAACTAGTGCTAATATTGGACGCATTTATGTTGAAAAGAACCGTTGTCCCTGTGAAGGTGTCTAGGCTTCACGTACATAGATAGCTAAAGGGAGACAGCTCTCCAGATTGTGATGAAGTCATCAAAACCTTTGCAACGGCAGTGTGCTATTTTCGGATGCGCGTTACGTGCACGCACAGTTAGCTACTGAGTGTCAAGTAGTGCCGAACAGATATCGAGGCAAGGACATGGCATATAATTTGTTAACTGATCGGTTAGAGCGTTCTCCTCGAGGTCGGGAGATCCAGGTTCAAGTCGGGGTCGGGTCATACTAAAGACTTTACAAAAGAACTTCTCAGCATTGATAGGTTTGATCAAGTCCGAAGGACTGGTCGGACCAGTGTCAGTATAATGTGAATGGGTGGGGTGTTATGTCTCATATCTTCGATATGGTGTTCTAGTGGCGGCAGCACATTGACGGCATGGATTCTCCCTGCCACAAGAAGACACACTATATGTATACACATTAGCCCCAAACATTCACTCCATCATTCTGCGTGTGGTGTAGTTAAGGCATAGACTTTTCATTCGCGGGGGATTAACGCGACAACATAGCGATACATACGGGAGTCTCTTATCAATGCGGTCGCTGTGAGTTCAAGTCCGGCTCATACTGGCTTCATGTACAGCCGTAAGTAGGAACTGGTCTGCCAGGAACCTGCGGATGGTCATAGGTTATCCGCGAGCATTGCCCGGTTTCTTCCACCACCATGCTGGTCGTCGTCGCATAACCGAAATCTTCATGGGAATACGGTGTAAAACACCGATGAAATAAATAAGTAATTAAATAAAAAGTAAGCCTTTCAATCAGTCTAACGGACCTTAATGATGACTGGTTAGGTCAACAGATCATCTGATAACAATGTCTAATGGTGATGGACAATGATTATACAGATACAGTTACGAATTCTAAACTCCATTTATGCACAAAATAATTATTAATTATAATTTGGGGATGTTTTTGTCTCGCAGAGGGACGCGCTTGTCTTTCAAATGGGCTAAGTTTCGGACAGGTAGGTAGCCAACTTTGTTGTAAACCTCTTGACACTTTTCGTCCACGTACTTCGCCAGTTTCAGTGATATGCGAGTCCGCCAGAACCAGGCTGTGAGGCTGGAGTTTTTACGCTGAGTCCCCATGAAGGTGTGTAGCTCCTCATCACTCTCTGCCTGAGTGTTAATACGAATCCATTCCCGAACACTCTCAGGTACAGGAGAGTTCACAAACTTATACATTTGCTCAGTAATCGTTTCCGGTCTCTCCGCCAGATCTTCATATAAAAGGGACATAATTCTGTCTGGGAACCGACTTCTATACAGTTTTACAGAATTAAAGTCTTTCAGCATATCCTGACACAGTTTCGTGACGTCTTCCAAGATGTCACCTGTCTTTTTGTAATTTCCAAAATGATTCATTCTTGAAGATATTATTCCGCGTGGATCCCTCACAAGATGGACTACTTTCAAAGATGGTAGGCGATCCATCAAGTCGGAGACGTTTGCTATTCTGAGGCGAATTGTTTTGATGGCCCGGACTTTGCTGTTTTCACAAGCAAATTTTGCCTCTTTCAAGCATTTAGGCTGCGTCTTCCCACAAGTAAATAATTCCGTTGTTTTCGCTCCCTCTTTCAGGAAAACGTCATAAAAATTTATCACCGGGATATTGTTGATATTGCACGTGAGATATGAGTGTATTAGTTCTTGAGCGAACAGAGTAGCATTTTCAGCGACAGGAGGTGGACTGAAAAGGAACACAAAAAGCGTTTCATAAACTTATTAAGGTAATTTTTTTTTGGAATGGTTAAATCTCTGAACAAAACACCTTAGCCAGTTAATGACATGCAGTATAGGCTCTCTTCCGGGGAAAATCCCAAAACAAACAAGGGGAAAAAAGAAAACATAACAAAATTTAAAAAACACAAGCATGGTCAAACCCGCACAATGCATACCATGCAAATGTATGCGTATTCCATCCAAAGACGATGTTTTTGTTACCGAAAGATTTTACTCAAATGTACAGATGACCTCGACCTTTAGCTGTTGCCCACAGTTTCCATTTGTATGGGGTCTGCCTTGTACGAATTCCAAGCTCAGCAAAGGAAAAGAACTACAAATAACATGACATTAGTTATTTCGACCGAGCTGCTTTAATGGTGCAGACCCGCAGAACTGAAAATATTGTCTCAAGAATATGAGTTAATACATAGCTGTTTACGAAGACGTAAGTCCTAAGCTGCCCTTTGTTGGCGTTCTTCTGGAAAAGATGTCTTACATACTATACATTCCAGTTTTTCTCTGACCCTGTAATTCTCAGAATATCTTCCATTATTGTTCATGACCACATACCTTCCCATATGACTGTAATTTTCGGTGTTTAAATCATAAACACTTCCATTCATCGGATATTAAACACTTGGAGATTATAGTAATATAAGATAGGTCTATTTGCATTTTAGACGCTTAAACACATGTGTGTATATTTATTAAACAGGCTTATTTGAAGTTTAATTACCCATTAAACGCGTTGGGCGTTCGTCATTTTACAGTGATATTATCTCTCACTTCGTCCAGTGCTTGCCACTGACGCAGAAGAAGGATGTGCCGGATTAGCATGGTCTCGAATACGGTGAGAGACCGACTTACCCACTTACCCATTTGACTTCGCCACATGTTTCATAAAGTTGGGATGCTTCAGGGCTCGTTCATATATATGATAAAGGGGCTCAAACACGTAAAATGCGTCTTTGTTGGAATCAAAAAGTTTGCCAGTAAAGGAGCTGCCTCCTCGCATGTAAGCCACAATCAGTACCATCCATGCCCCATCAATGGTGGATTTGTCCTTCGTGGCAAAGCTCACAAAGTCGATGACTCCGAGATGATACCTTGACAGGCAGACCAAAACTACAACAGAAAACACCATTATCTATGCAGTAAAATACGCATGACATCACTGCTTATGTTTGGGCATTTACCTTAGAGTCATAGCTATATGTACTATCCAACGACTACAGCGTACGTTTTTGTGTTAAAAAGTACCACCCCATACCAACATATTTTAATATGGTTCGGTTTCAACGGTAGGAAAGCAAACCAACGCTGGAAGTCTCCCAGGACCTTACTGCTCTAGTCAGCCAGTGAGAGGGCAGGATTCCGCCTGTCCTTACGTCAGTGGCTTACATGTATAAATACATCCACAACTTACAATTCACGCGCCTTGTGTAGTTTACAAGAAATATACATTGTACAATTTACAATCATATTATATCGGAGTGTCCATGGTCCGTCTGCAAGACTATGATTTGTGTGTGCTTCAGTCAAATCTAAATGGGATGATCGATTTAAAGTCATTAAACTATACAGAAATAATTTAACTTTGGGTAGTGCGTGTAGCCTATGTCGAAAATATATGTTGCCCCTCGATACTTGCCAACTCACCCCAAAAGACGCCGCCGAATAGAACAATCACAGACGCGACTTTTATCTTGCGAAAAGATGAACATGCCATATGGCTTTCGGTCTGAAAATCAGTCGCCTCGTTCTCCGTATTGTTTCATAGGTAACTTCTGATTTCAGTCAGCGTCGGGCTGGACTATACAACCTGGCTGACATCCGGATCAATCTGCAAAATAGTGGTATACACTGTAGATTTCGATGTTTAACTTACAAACACTTTTACGCATCAGGTATTAAACACTTGGAGAATATATCATTACAGTATTGGCCTATATATATGTTTATTAGTTAAATATATGTGCATATTTATCATACACACTTGTTTGAAGTTTAATCACCCATTAAACGCGACGAGTTTTGATCATTTTACCGTGTATACATACCATGCTAGCGAATATAACACGTTAATATCGTAATGCGTAATCGTCCACGGCTGTATGAGGTTGCTAAATTAAAAGTCGGTTGATCTATAGGGGGCCATGGATCAACTCGTTTTTAAGTCTTGTTTCTGTTCGTCAGCTTTTTTTCACCAAACTTGAATATAACTCAATTGTTGGAGATGCATGGTGGCAATACATAAGAAATGGTTAAGATGGCTATCGTGTTGTCGATTGCGCACGGTGATGTTCGTTGAAGACCACTTGTCTGGAGTTGAAAGAGTAGACCACATTTACACAAATTATGCATAATCGGAAAGGCCATGTTGTGCTGATTCCAAATATAGTCTTCATTATTCTTGACATTTTTTTGCACTGATTAAAAAGGAAATTAAGATTGCGCTGCTACGGTGGACTTTTTGGACCATATCGAAGCACAGTGACGTCACAGATTCTCTTTAGCTGATAACCATCCTCTGAGTGATATATGTCTATGTTTTACTTGAATATATATGTATTGCAACGCCTATACCTGTTTAATGTGAAAATATAACAGTTATACCATGTTTAGCAGCAAAAATGAATCTCTGACGTCATGCTGCTTCCATACGGTCCAAAAAGTCCACCGTAGCACCGCAATCTTTATTTCCTTTTTAATCCACTGTAAAAAAATGTCAAAAATAACAAAGACCATATTTGGAATCAGCACGAAATGGCCTTCAATATGATGCATACTTTGTGTAAATGTGGTTTGTTCTTTTACCGAGATCCTCTTCTGTCGCTTATGTGAGGACCGCAGACGTGCGCTACCGCAGATCACGCAGCTTAGATTGCTATAATAACAGTGTCACTGAGGAAATGTGCAGAGAGATTTATTTCATGACCAATTAATGGCTAACATGTATAACTGGGTCGAAATACCTGCAGAGTTCACATCAGTGAAGGGTACTACTACATGGAATTGAAAGAGAACAAATGGTAGATTCAAGATTCAATCCAGAATCGCGCCATATGCCTAACGGCTTTTACATCAGCTTGGAGCTCATCCAATGAAAATATGCCAAGCACTGGACGCCCCGGTGTGATTGGGTGGGTGTCTGGTCTCAACGTTGTCTTCACCATGACACCCGGTCTGCTCCAACGGGACACCGTCGTAACATGTATGACCGAAAACGGCGTTAAATCCCATTCAAACCAGAAAACAAATCGATTGCTGCACTTCTATGTGGCTATTCCCCGTCATCCACACAAATTAAACCTGCTTGATTACTTTTACTACATGCGTAATGTGTTCAAACATAGGCTTTACATACCCATGTATGCTTATCTGTCTTTCAGGTGGTTATTTACAAATGGCACCTGCGAGCTGATGCTGTGGAATAACTCTATACTGTATGGCTTTATGCCCAGTATTTACATATACTTTCATAGAATTATAACGACAACCGATTAATTACGTTGTACACATACAAATATTACGAAAGCTAGACAAACATTACAAGGGCAATACAAATTGCACGAACGGGTAAATAAACTATTGACAAGTGCAGAGAGAGCTATATATTCCACATAGAAAATGTTTTGACTACTTCACATAGTAGCCAGCCTATGGTCCATACTTCTCTATCCGAAAAGGCCTCTAGAATCGCACCTACCGATGTGCTATATGAATCCTTAGTCCCGTGATACATTAAAGATTATCGGATGAAATGAATTCAACATCGATGAAATCTGGAGATGTACACATTACTCAATTCCTGCATGGCTATATCTATGTCCTGCCACAAATAATGAAACGTAGTGTGTGAAGAATGTGTCGTGTTAGCTAGACCGAAATTATACAGTTACACATACTTACAGCAGACAACCCTTGGGTTACGATGGCTGGGCTTGCATCTAGGGTGTTGTTGTCACATGTTGTTAGACAGCTAGAAAAGAGCGGGCTTATAACATAACGGTTCCCGTATATAACCTTAATACTCAGCGCACATGGCCTGCCTTGACGGTATATACGTTCTAGACCAGTGTGTAAGTGAAACCAAATATCCCCATTTAATTTAAAGCGGCAAGTGTTCTGAGAGACAAATCACCATATGTTGCGCCGTGGGTAGTTGATAGGCCCGTGGCGAGCATTCCCAGTGCTCATAAGTTCTCCCATTGTTTGGTTACATTCACCGTGACCTCTCCACAACACTAGTAATTGTTGCTCGGCGAAAATATGTGCTTGACGCCCCTGCCGTTCATTGCATGTATGCCTATAGGCGAAGAATGAAATTTAATGTCTCTCAAGTAATGTACATGGCTATACATCATCTCAGGCGGTTGTAGGTTTATATGGGGCCTATACCTATACCCTGATTCGTTGACAATTTCATACAGACATATGTGTAATCGCATGTATTTCACATAACTTAAAACCGCTATCGGACTCACAAGGTTTATGTTCAAATCCAACCAGATTGGACGAGGAGTTTGCAGATTCTTCCACTTTCCTGAGCCGTATCTTTCTTGTAGCCATGTGTAGTGACAATGAGCGGTCGAGGACATTTTTTTGGCCGTTGAGTAGTCTAACTTTCCTTGGAGACCACGCACTTGTCTTAGTGACTTCCCGAATTATGGTCATGCTGTAACTAGAGAATTTCGCACCGGACTCTCACTGTTGGTGGGTAGGTTGGGACGATCAATCTTGCATGAAAATGATACGCGGATATCTCTGTCAGCTACACTATGACTTGGTAAAGTTTATCATGCAGAAGCGTGATAGGCTAACTTGCCGAAAATAGGTGGTTTCCACCGGGCGCCCCGGTTTTCTCCTCCCACGAATAAAACTGTCCGCCTCCGGATTCGTGAAAAATTCTTTTGAACTGTAAGTGTTGGCCCAGTAAAAGGGCACATAAGTAAACTCTCGCGTGGTCAAGGGGAGTTCACTCCTAAAGCACTAACAGACGTGCACTCTCATGATCTCCTTAAATGTGTTGTCACTTACAGACTGGCAACTGACGACGAATGTATAGATTTATTTTGTGTGACTGTTATGGCTTAACTCCATGACCAATTATGAAGTTAATTTTCACTTGAATGTTGGCGGTCTGCCTGAAGAATCATTAATTTATTTTCTTTATTTGATTGGTGTTTTACGCCTTACTCAAGGATATTTCGCTTATGCTGCGGCGGCAAGCATTATGATGGAGGAACCCGGGAAGAGCATCCGCTTCATATCTAGCTTCGTGCGAAGTTGTCGAGCATAGGCCCTATATAAGTTAGACAGAATCGTTTTAAAGACAAAAGAGTCAGAAAGTTGATGACATCTTAAATTATTGCCAAAATATCAGGCAAATGAGTAATCACAAACGAGGCGGCTAAGGTCACGACCTTGACGTCAGTGGACTCCGGCGCAAACACAAGGTCCGTTTTGGAGGTTGCTATTGTCATCAGTGTGAAATATGGTAAAGGGGCGAAAATGGATGAACAACGAGATCGTCAGTGGTATTTTTTTGTTATCAGTATGTCCGGAAATATACGCTGGGAATCTTCTGTGCAACTCTTGAATAGGCGCTCCTTGTGTTTGAAGACATTTACCGACAAAAAGTCCTCCATCAGAAGATCGACAGAACCCGCCACTCGAAAAAGCGAGAGGTAAGCGACCGCATGCAACTAAAAGTAACGATTAAAGGGATATAACTCGTGCCGTCTCATGAAGACTGATCACATTTAGCTACCGTCATTTTATAGCTTAATTGCCAATCCTTTGATGTAGGCCTTCCGGCTTGGTAAAGTTATGCAAGTAGCTACACAGTACACTGAAAATTTCCTTATTTGTGGATTACATACGGGTACAAGAGAATTTTTTCATTTATAAAAAAAATATAGCTCAATAATGTCATTCTGAGGAACATTCTAGTAATTGTTTACAGAATAAATAATGATGTCTGTTCTTTCCTTCATGTTAGGTCAGTGGACTTTAGAGCCGACAGTCGGTTTAAATAGATGTAAATATATAGGAAGCATGTCATGGCCTTTCCATGTTACAAAAAAGGCGTCTGCATGCGACATTAGTAGCATTGCGCATGCGCTGCTGATGAATCATTCCAATGGTAAAGATGGCGGAAAGTCGGGAGTGACGTATCCTTTGCTAACGACGAACTGGCAACTTTACCGGCTTTAGGTAAATTTTCACAAACACATCCTCACATATTTATTGAGGAGGGTTGTCCTAAATATTCATGCTCCCTCGACTCCCAGTTTCTGTGTGCGACAATCGGAACTGGGCACAGTTTTAGGGCGTCACAAACTTTGAATATTTTTGCAGGGGTGCAGACTGCAGGTTCGCGTTGACAACATCAGGCGTGTTTTGTTTCATGTCAGTGTTGTATCAAAATACCTATGGTGTGCTTGGCCCTTCGTTGTTCTTTTCATTAACGTAATCGCTCTGTGACCATACATAAAAATCTGAATGTTAGTTTCGCAAACTCGGAACAACAGGTTAGCTCCAGGTATGCCAGGTTGCTATTTCATCCCCTAGTTATACGGCCTGACAGGGTGTCACAGTTGCAAGCAATGGTAGAGCTCATGGACTTTCACGCCAAGTCAGATAAGTCTTTTCTGAATTATGTTTTCATCCCAAAACAGATGTCAACAGTGGCTCTTGCCTCAGCTCGACTGCACGCACAACATCCCGACATATATAAGCCACCTCACGATAAGGGCCCGCTTGCATGAAGCCTTCTTAACGTTACGAGCACGTAGCTGCCATGGTAATGCTTACAGTATTTACACGCTCGTAACATTAAGAGGGCTTCGTGCAAGTGGGCCCTGTTGTAGGATTGTCAGGTGCATGGGAGACTGCTTGGATACACAACGTCTCATTCTTCAAAAGGCATATAAAAACACACTGGGTCGGTGTACATTTATCTCTCAACATTAAAATCAGGACAATGCTGCTGATTTTTTGTCGTTTACGAGTTACTTACATAGTAACATCTGCTTTTCCATAAACCAGTTGCTTTTCCACAAATAAATATCCAGGAAAAAAGGATGAACTAAAGTAAAGAAAGTTAAAAATAAGATAAGCCAGCGCCGATGTGCGCATTCTAATGTTAAGCGATTGACCATGCTCATTTGCTTATAAATGTACCTTTCGAAAACGAGGCTATAGTCGCGCTTGTGAGTTGCAGCCTTGCTTGATATGATGAAGTGGTTTATTCCACTTGCTAATGGCAAGTCAGCCCCAGACTTGCGATAAGGCCTACTATTCACAACTAACCGGCCATGATGCTCCTCTTTTTGGGTTTATTGCACATGTGCTATCAAGGGAACAAGAACTGTTCAACACCCATATCACTGGTTAACGCAAAATGGCCTTCTCTCCTCTTATAACCGTATCATGAATTTTGGTCTGGTGTGCTGTTATGAAGTGGAATTTACATGGTGTGGTGTGTGTATTGCAGAGAGCCCAAACTGACACCTGTTTTGGACTGTAAACATCATTCAGGAAAGAAAGCATGTAAGCTCTACCGTTGCTTGCGGTTGTCGCTATGATACCCTGTCCATATAAAATAGAGTGTGAAATAGTAACCTTGAGGTATAAACTGGTAGACTATGCTGTCCTTATGAATTAGACTTTGTATACTAAAGATGCATCATATAACAGATACCTGTTCCAAAAACTTTGGGTATTTTCCTATTGGTATTTAGATGCTGCCTGACCTTTAAAATCTGTATCTTTCTCAATTCGCATAGTGTGGGGGGATTTAATATGTTGCCGCTAGGCCCTTACTGCTTGTCTTGGCATCACTTGGGTTAAATGTCTTAAAGACCGCCATGTTTAGTCTGCTTTCAATGGAATCTGTTAATCTGCGTGATGGCAGCCAGGGGTGTGTGAAAATTAACATGTGAGATCCAGGGCAAATAGAGGGGAAAGTGCCAAATGAGACACCCAGATTTCAAATTCTGGCTAAACCTATGCGTAATGGGGATTTCTTTTTTTTTTTTTGGATTTAGGGGAGTTGCGTAGACAAGCTGGAAAGCCAGATACCCCACATTACCAAAATTTATGATAAAAGAAATCAGCTGATTTGTAGGCAGTTTATACAAACGATGAAAATCTAATGAAAACGTTATAAGACCCTTGCACTTGTGATCCTCTTTTCTGATCGTTGCTGATTGAGGAACATACAGATTTTACATGGATAGGAAAATACCTATGGTTTTGGGAAAAGTTAGATGTTGTATCTTGACTTTAGTACACAATGTTAAGTTCATTAGGCCTCACTTTGCATATTTCTACATCATTTTTCTTGTTAAATCTTATATACATGTACAATATCTTTTTTATACCCACACCAATGAAACTAATGATCTTGGTGTCATGCGGTCATATTAACTGCAAGGGCTTGGAAGTACCAAAGAGTTTGCTGACGACAGGCAGTTTAAAAAGTCCTTATTAGAGGTTCTGAAATGTTACAGAGTTCTGGTCTTGAAAACATCCTGAAAACTATGATATTTTCATTCCCCCCTGTATGGACACATCAGTCTTCATAAAACCTACGGAGGACATAGAAAAGAATTTGTTTGCAGAGAAAAAGTTGTGAGTAATGGATAAGAAGTATCCGCCACAAACCCTGATCTCATCGAGCTGGTGTTTGCAAATGTGTGGCGGCTTCATTTCCAAAGTTAGGGATGGACTCAGCATTACACATACATGTTTGATCGAATAACACACTGGGCCCGTGTATATGTAGTTGGATCAAAGTCAGACAGTTTTTGTCAAAAGCTTACGCAAGTTCTTAAAAGTGAAACTTTTGTAGTTTATTAAATATATCTCTACATTCAAAATATTTATGTTTTAGGTGTTACTATTTTGGGGGCCTGTAAATTATCTTCTTTGCACCTACATGTCTGGGTACACGTTGTGCATGTAATTTTTGTCTTTAAACTTAAACTGCAACAGCCAGTGTAACACCCAAGATACAGTGTAGCCTTACCTCAGTAGACTTTAGTTTTACCTTTGGACAATATTCATGAGGGATATCAGCTTAGAGTCCTTATATAGGGCCTACCCGAAGAATTCACTTTGTTTACGGAGATGATCGACAATGTTTTCATGTCACGGAAATATTTCCCCTTGCATTTGGAATAAATATGACTGGATTTATATTTTTTTTGTTGCCAATGTGGCAAGTAAGTCCAATAAAAATTTGCCAACCTGGCTAGTAAATCTCTAGATTTACTCACTGTGGCATTTGAATTTTGTTGCCGATGGCGAGTTGGCACCTGTATTTTTGGAGCCTTGCAACTTGTCATTATGATTTGCATAATATACATTGTAAATTGGCAAAGGTCAGTAGAATAGTTTACCCCTGAAATTCCAATTCCTCCACGGGTAAAAATGAACGCTAGTGTAATAAATTAAAAATTCTTGAATATGACAGCATTTGTTTTTGTTTTCTTATTATTGTAATGGCAATAATGGTCTGTATTCACTCAGTGATTACTGGAATTTATTGGTGACCGTACATGTTGGCTCATAATGATAATGTCTAGATATATACATAAATAAATAACCTTTTTGCCTTTGAAAAGCATAACGTCATCCAATGCCACATTTTTAGTGGGCATTAAAGGTAAAGAAGAGCTCACTTTGGCGCTGATCAGGTCTATGTTTATGTCAGTAACTTTTTATTTGAATCTACATGTACAACCATACAGACGAGCATTGCAGTGAGTAATGTAGTCATTGATTCATGATCACTATTAATTGATTTATAAATATGCAAGAAGGTGCATAAATGTACGTTCAGTGTGGAAGGTTCTTCTTTGAAAACTGTCAAGAGGTTGCTTCATAGGATACATGTGCTTGTGTAAATGTAATGCATGTAAAATCAACGTATTGTTTCTTAATTTCCTTCTTTGCAGATTATTGCATTGTATTCACCAGAACAAAAGAATCTTTCACTTTCTGAGACATACTGATACAGAGACCTAGGTACTGTTGGTGTCCTTACACTCAAGATGAGGATCCGTTAACCCTGATTCCAGCAGCTGTATATATAGTCACCAAGACACAAGGTAAGATTCTCATGAATGAAACCCTTCCATTGTTACAGCAGAAATGTACACCTGCTTATTGAGTCACACGCACTGCTCACTATTTTCACTTGTCACTGCTACAAAATTTTGTGCAGAAATGTTAAACAGCACCAAGATCACTGGGATCAGGGTGATGAATCAGAAAATGTTGTAAAAAGTTGATAAACCATACACCATCTTGAATGAGTGTGTTAGCTTGGGTCATGTTCAGTTGATTTCGTGTTTCTTGTGTCATCCACCCCTTAAGTTCATATAAACATATACATTTAAAATGACAATGGTGAAAACTACTAAGGTAGCATACAGGACATTGGATGCCAGCTTTGTAACGGTTGACAGACTGCAAGCATATATTCTGTTTAACAGCTGTCTTTTGACAGCCACAGGTACACACACTGAGTTCAGGCAGGATAGCACATAGGGGTGAGGCAAGACAGGACACCAAGACAAGTTCAGATGGGAGGGCAAGGCTGAGTCTAGACTTGAGTTCAGATTGACAGGACTGAGTCGGGTTGATATCAAAATCAAGTTCAAATGGCAAGACAAGACTGAGTCTAGGCATGAGTTCATATTGCCAGACAACAACAACAGTCTAAGTGTGAGTTCAACGGACAGGACAGGACTGAGTTTGGGCTTGCTAGTTACAACAGTCTAGGTGTCAGTTAAAATTGCAAGACATTACTGAGTTTAGGTGTTGGGTTCACAGTCAAAGACAGTCTAGGCTTGAGGTATACTGAGGTGTGATCAGTCATGCACATGTACCAGATAAGGATACAAGAACTGAGAAAAAAGAAATGCAAAAATTTTATCCCTTAATGTTGCGTGTTTCAAGATTTGCTTTACAAGTTATTCCAGTGTATATCTGTGATAATAATTAGAGCGCACAGTGCTGCAAGGTGGAGAGCCTCGTTAGCATATAATCTGTGCTTTTGTTTGGGTTTTGAAACTGTGCATTGTCCCATGTATTTTTTTTTTTCCTGTGCGGGCACACCAGAGTTCTGTACATGCACTTGCTATTTGTCTAAAATGGGAAAGGGACCCTTTTTCATGTACATGTAATACATGTAAATTCTATAAACAACATACAAGGTGATTAGTGAGTGTAGATGGTATATCAAAGTTCGTTTCTCCTTATCTAAATTGATAAACTGTTGATGGCTGCAGTTGTCAAAACTGTGTAAAACAGGGTGTTTAAGCCACATGTACAAATATCCGTATGTACATGTATCTCTGGCCATTGTACAGACGCAATACATGTAGTGTGTATTACAGTGAGCCAGGTAATTTATTTATAGGGCTAGACATTGGCGTCAGAGCCAGATCTGTGTGTGTTGTGAGGCAGACACTAGTACAAGTAGCATTGAGCCAGTCCATCTTGCTGCGGTCAGTCAGCGTGACATTGGAGCAGTACCTCCTCGTAAGAATAACATCCCAAAATACGCATCCACTCTCATCCACTGTCAAATGTTTTTTGTTTTTGTGTCAGTTTTCCCCATTTCTCCCATTCTGTGTTGTTGAGATCATTCACCGGTGCAGCCAAGCTGTTTCCATGGTAACCAGACATCTCAGCGATGTCAGAAATGTACATTCCAAGTGAGACAAAAAAACATTAGGCAAATTACTCAAGGGGCAGTCATTGGGGAGAAGATGTTCTCATTGTCCTGGGTGAGGCCTAGTAGTTGTGCACCTTATGTAATTAACCTGAAGTGTTAATGAGGTCACTCATTAGAGTGTATCGTCTACTGTGCCTGTGAAAGCCTGAGCTCCTTATACATGTAATTAAGGAAGTGTTTGCATACCTGGATGATAAAGATGGAAGTGGAGTGTATTCAGGTAAATGTATGTACACCTAAGTATTTCATCAGTATTGAAGTGCCAAAGCTTTCTCTTTATCAGACGCTTGGTATGGTGAATTCTTGCCGTGACTTTGTTTGGGGTGTTTGGACAGACATGATCACACATGTAGAAGGGCATACTGCTAATACATGTGTAGTGCATGGACTTATTGTACATTTGAGTGTTTAGTCCAGAATTATTAATTTGATTGGCTTGACATTTCTGGCCAACACAGATGTTCAGCAATCATCGTCAGGGAAGACATGAAATAGATATTTGGAAGTCATATCTGACAGATGTTCAGAATGTTTAAAAACCAGATTTATTTTAAGTGTGTACACTGTGTAAGGGTGGACCCAAGATATTTAAGTTGTGCTTTTACAGAAGTTAAACACCCTCCCCCCACAATACACTGATACGCATATCAAAGAATTTGTATACATTACAATAGGATGAGAAGGTATTAAAATGTTACAAGTGGGTGTATGAAGTTATGGTTATCTCTTTTAATATGTGCATGTCTGCATAAGTGTACCATTACCTGTGCATGTTGTTCTCTGCATATGTGCATTTCAGCCTTGGATTTACCTGTTAGGAACATTTGCATGACACCCGACATCTTGGTTCATTTATTCCCGTAGTTGCATCCTCTTTGAAAGCTTACACTGGAAAGTGATAACATACATTGTTTACATGTGTGTGTATATATGTTGTGTTGAATGCCAATGGTGGCTGAGGGAATTCTTGATTGTTTGCCAGTGATCTGACTGGAACATTGTATAATGTATATGTGTATAATGCCATGGTGACGATAGTGAGACCAGAGCCTGGCTTCATCATCAGTATTGTGTGTACATACGTGCTGGACCTGCTGATATAAAACCATGCATTCACATCCTTGTAGACTGTACGATATTACACAAGTCTGGACGTATGTGTGCATGTATATATGCACATAGGATGTGAAATATTCTTGATCATGCCTTCATTGCCTTGATGTGCACAGTTTTTAGAAAGACCTGCGTAAGCAGCAATTTGAAGTGTGGACTACATTATTCTACGGGTTTGACTCATCCAGGTAGTGCTGTTCAGTATGTA
The DNA here is from genome assembly GCA_016165875.1 of Acanthopleura granulata. Lineage (NCBI taxonomy): Eukaryota > Metazoa > Mollusca > Polyplacophora > Chitonida > Chitonidae > Acanthopleura > Acanthopleura granulata. The sequence continues at coordinate 7,942,647 of JABBOT010000009.1, read as the reverse complement.
CATGTATGTATATATATATATACTTATATTTAGACTTAGTACATACATGTATATCAATTTTTCCATAAAATTTTCTAGCAAAGCTTGTGGCACCATAGCCTTTAAAGGAGAAGAAAACATAAAAATGACAAAGTTAAGATGAAAGAATGTCAAAATTGACTTGCAGACATGGTCTGTAATATTATTTTTTTTTCAGGAGAATAGGGGTGTATGAAAACATTTTTGTATAGTGGGTATTTGGGACCAGCTTTTTGTATTTATCGTTGTTGCATAATAATGTTCTAAATAAGGATGTGATGCATGTGTAATGAATATGTTTGAATGTAAATTTATTATTTATATCCAGTCATATTCATTTAGCCTGAATTATGATAATATCTATGAAAATATTAAATTATAAATATGATCCAAATAGAGTTTGAACACATTTGTTGGCTGAAAATTACAAATTCTAGTGCAAAAATATTTATTAAACTAATGTTACATCCTCATTTATAACATTATTACACAAAGACTATTATATACCGAAAGGTGGTCCCAACTACCCATCATGCAAAAATTTTCAAGTGTTTTTTTCTCTTTAAAGAAAAATAAAAAAAAATATTGAAGACCAGAAAAATCAAAAAAAATACTGAAGACCACATCTACAACCAACTTTTCACACTCTTCATCTGAACTTTGTCATTTTTAAGTTTTCTCCACCTTTAATAGTAAACAACATATAATGAGGAATATCTGACTTGAGAAGTTTTATGAAAGTGACCTTAGAAGTTTCGTGAAACACTGTATGCAGTTTGTGTGAATCTACATGTACGTCAGTCTGGTTTATCTGCGGGGTGGGGTGAAAGAGGTAACAAGATGAACTACATGTGTTTATGCAATACATTTATAGTGCAGTGGTTTCCCTGTGGCTCAGCCAAGTTTAACCTGGGTGACCCCACACAAAGCTACTCTGCATCAGAATAGCTGGTAATGTCTTTGTACCTGTGCATCTACATGTAAGCACCTGTATGTATAGTACTTTGTGCCTCTTGCTGTGTGTGCTTTAATATAGATCTGTGTTAATGCATGAAACAAATGTTATTAGCAGTCTCTCTCATCACCAGACTGCATTATTTTCCAGCTGACCTGACTGACTATGTGGCCTCAGGGGAAGTGTTAACTGATGAAGTCAGAACATACATGTACATACACTACATGTAAAAACGTACACTACACGTACAGATACATACAAACACACATCACATGTATATAGTTACACATCATGTTCATACAAACACTATATGTTTTTGCATACACTACATGTTCAAGGATACACTGCACGTTCATGGGTACACTACATGTTCAAGGATACACTGCACGTTCATGGGTACACTACATGTTCAAGGATACACTGCACGTTCATGGGTACGCTACATGTTCATGGATACACTACATGTTCATGGACATGCTACATGTTCATGGGTACACTACATGTTCTGAATTTCCCCACTTTTGTGGGGAAAAGTGCGTGAAGCTATTATGTATGTGTTCACCCTCATTTAAATTAATTGAATATTTGAAGGATATATTCCAAAAGTTCTCTAAGTGGTCGCTTTTTGGGCACTTTAGTGTATGCATGATAACTTCTGGGTGTGTCACACACATTTATTGGGTCCTACAGAATTAATTCTTGTTTACTTTCACAATTGTGCTTGCATACATATACCTACATTAAATTTAACTCTTCTGAAATGTTAGTACATGTGTGTAACATACATATTGTACCTATAGATATGTACTGGTCACTTTTGTATTAATTTGGTATTAATAAGATGATTGAGCGATCATAGAGAGGCAACACGTGTATTTATCTATGGCTTCATTTTCAATTAGTAAAGACTTATCGCTAGCAAAGACATGTTGTTCAGTCAATGCTCATTAGACATAAGAATATAATGAATTAGTTATTATTAAGTAGTTGCACCTGGGATAAGAATAAAAAAAGGGTTTGTGAGCATATAGGTACAGGTACAGATAAACACGTCTTTATAAGACTTTTTGTGCCAGTTGTACATAGCTCACAGACTCAAACCTCATTACTTACAGTCGGAACCTGTTTTATACCTGTCCGTACAGAGGTGTTGATAAAACCTGTAGCACATGTACTTTCTAAGGCAAATCACGCCTGATTCGCCATTTCCTGTGACAGCCCATGTTACTTAGGATAATGATAATGAAAAATAAGATTTTTCCACCTACTGCTCTAGTTTCCCAAAAAGTGACGAGAAACAAGGAATCAAGAGTGATTGGCCAAAACTTATCCGTGAAATCAGAAGCATAATACTGTAGCTAGTGACATGCGGAGATTGCAAGCGATTGGTGTTAAATGGGTGTTATCATATGTACAGTGTACCTGTAGTTATTCCCGGACAAACAAAGGGTGTACCTAATGTAAGTCATACAGACCCTCCCATCAGAGGGGTTTGTGTATGGGCTCTTAGAGGTCGTGCATGACACCAAGGTTTTAAATTACCACGAACACTATTCCTTTTCAAAACCTCTGTGATAAATTGTGTTAACCCACTCCTTTTTTATACTTGTATGTGTCGTGTTTGAAATTAGCAGGTACATATGTAGGTGTTTTAAGGATTGACGTGAACAGAGAGAGTACATGTATATGTCTGGTTTTTGAGGGGAGATCTCACTGACTCACTTTTCCTCTTAATATGTGGAAATGGTAATTATGTCCCATTTGTTATATAGGGTAAAAAATTATGTCCCATTTCATATATACAGTGTACATGTAGGGTAAATTTCATTTGAAATTCAGAGCTTGGTACATATGCTGTGTGCACATTTACAGTGTGTATGTGTTACCTGTATAAAGTTCAGCTTTCTGCACATACAGTGTTATGTGTAAAGCAAGATAAATTGAGAATTTATTGTTATCTCCTATCTTTCATCAGAACATTATTTGTTGTATCCAGACTTGACTATACATATATTAATGTTGAGTAATATTAACTTTACAGGCTTTTGGAACATGCATTAAACTATTTGAATATGCAGTAAACTAATTTTTTGTGGACACATGTATGTACACCAGTTATCATTATCATGATCTTAAGATGAGTCACAGTTTTAGTGCAATAAACTGTTGTGAATTTAAGACTAAGTTTGACTTAAGTCTAAAATGGCTTCATGATCCTAGGATCACAAAGCTGTCTTCAGACTTTAGGCAGACTTTGTCTTAACTTGTAACACTTTTCCTGAACTCAAATTTGAACCCAAACGTGAAGTTTCCATTTTATTACGAAAACCTGTCATATCTCTAATCATTGAGAGAAAAATGTCCTAGTTATCTCAGCGCAGTAAGAAGCCGTGAAGTTAAGACAGTCTGGCTTAAGTCTAAGACAGCTTCATGATCCTGGGGCCTGGAGATGAAAATCCCAGAATTTAACTTTTGTACACAGTATTGTGGTAATTTTTGGCTATGGTGATAGTAATTTCACTGCATCAAGACTGTGTGACATCAGCCCTCGAAATTAGTGGCGTCATGAGGCAGTGCCCTCGTAAATGCTGGCCTTAGGGTAGGTGACGAAGGCAGTTTTTTGCCGTCACACCAAGACAAGAGCATGTTATGCCTTCACTGTAGTAGAGTTAGTTTTCCAAAAAATACTCTTTATTTTCACCAAAACGGGCAACCTTTAAGTGCACAAAAAGAGGAATGCCGCAACAGTGGCTAGGACTGACTTGTGCTGTATTTAAGCGGTGGTTAACATCGAGAGAGGTTGACAAACAACTGGACCCTATGGTTCCTGCTAGAGCCTGTATCTGCCTGTACAGATAGTCTGCAACGACAGCAGCAGACAGAAGGTCCTCTCAGGGATGGGTCAGAAAGGCTGGTGTATGTTAACCCAGAAGAATGGCGGCAAAAGCAGCGACGTGCTTTGAGATTGAAATACAAATTAAACACTCCTGCTCCATGGGGGGTAATGCAATAAATTGGAGGAAGAGATCAAGTGAAAAATAATGTTGTAGCTATCGTATTTGCATGTGTAACTTGTGCATTCATGTGAGTGGTGCGCCTATAACTAATGAGATAAATTTCAGAAAAAAATCTTTGTACCCATAAAAGTTTTGCTAAGTAATTTAGAGGATTTAACTCTCTTTATGCCCAACCAATTGTTGTTGGACACCCACTTTAGCTGTCATCTGAAGTTTAAAAGCCACATGCAGTGGACAAACAAGGAAATAATCTGTGGGTTCATCTGGGAATGCCTTCCTTTGAGAATTTATCTGGCTTGTTGCCTGGCCATTGTCTTTGATTGCACCTTGACTTGTGTTTTCATTTTGTGTTGCCAAATTATGACCTTCCTTTGCTTTAAGGCTTTTATGGTTATAAAAGCAGAGTTGATCTTCCTTGACTTGTACATTTTGTTGTTGTTTCACCCGCAATCGCTAATGATTTAATTGCAACATGACTGATTGAACTTTCACACTGTTCAGCGTTCACCGAGTTCACAGTGCAAGACCTTGATGAGAATTTGTATATTCCTGTAACTGGGTTTTGTAGAGTTTGAAAATGGTGGTAAAATGTGTGCCAGTTACAGGTGCGCCTAGGTTAGTTTTGTTCAGTGAGTGGCTTTATAATTATGTTGACTGATTATGTTTGGGAACATACCAGTGGGTTTCTAGAACTTCAGTCCTGTATGGACTGGACAACAGTGGATATTCCTCAGGGACAGAATGCAGATTTTTTCAAACTTTTAATTCCATTGTCGATGGCACTCTAAAGTTATGTAGCCACATGTTCTTTATTGTGGTCCTGTCTACTTTACACTAATGGTTGTATCAAATTTTGATTTTGTACAATCCATTGATTTAGCATTAAACAAAAAATGAAATAAATGAACAAATTTGCATTGTTGTGGTGGATTTTCTTGTAAATGACCAATAAACCCAACATTTTCATAGCAAGACACGAAAGCAATGAGTAGGCTAGCAAAAAGTGTTACCCAAAAATTTCTGTTTTTTTAGTTAATTTTTTTTTCTCTTTCTTGAGTATAGAGTACATGTAGATCAGTATCAGCAGCCCTTACTACATCCTGGTAATCTTTATGTAGAGAACAGAGTAGCTTGGATTACAAAATTCTTCTACTTTATTTGATGTGTATTGCATAGTTAAAAGTGCTGTCACAGTGCCGCCATGTTTCAGTTTGGCAGTGGTGTTTTATTGCCGCCATATTGCCGGCAGTGACATGCCACTGAAAGGATAGTCTATCCTGGCTTCCTATCATGATTTTAGGTACCAAAAGTTTGAGTTGTCTTCAGTTTTAGTCCCATGGATTGTGTAGTATTGACTGCTGTTGGATTTGCTTCCATTGCCCTGTGCGTATCAGTAATAATAGTAGTTTTTATTTTTTTGTTCCAGATGAGCTTACCAAAGCCCACGGGGTTGAAGGCCCCCTCTAAGATCTCCAAATCTGCCACAGGGCTCACCCAGAGCAGGTCTGGAATACCGGCCCCCGGGGCAACAAGGGGACAAAGTAAGTATATAAGGCCTACCCTTAACACATCTTGGACATGATGGACATTAAAATGTCATTTGTGCATTCACTCATATGTATACATACAGAGTACTTACATGTATGCAAGCAGGCAAATAGGTGCCGGACATTTTTGAAAACACCCAATTGGACCAAGTGGTATGACCCTGTTGTCACTGTTGTATAATAGTGGACAAAGGTGTCTTGGATCAAACCGCCTTCACCAAAGGAGTGCTCTAAAAAAACTATTTACAGGCTAGGTGTGTTTTGGTTTTCATTGAGACATTGTACATGTATTGTGTGTGTAATGTATATTGTATTGCTTTGATATTATGTAGAATGCTGGCATTTTGATAGATTGATTTGTTTTTTGTGGACATAACCTGGCCAATCCCCTACTTGGAAGTTCTCAAACTGTCGCTTCAACTATGCCAAATGATACTGATAAGTAATTTTGATAGTTATATTGTATTGCAGACTGAATGTAATATAGACATATACATGTAGATCTAGACATGCTGTGCATGTTTAAATATAGTGGTAAATTTGTGTATATCATTAATGTTGTTGTAAACGTTTCTTGTCTTTTGTCTTTTTGTCTTCATGCAAATTGTCATTGTTAACGGATCTGTTCAGGAATGGTCAGGAACTTTTAGTCCATATTCCATGAAACATAATAGTATTTTAAATTACAATTTGTATTTACATGTAATTACACATGTCTGTACATGTACATGTACTACAGGCTAGGATAGATGTCCTGTTCAGGAAATCCAGTAGGAAGGCAATAACCTGCCAGGGGTTTGCCACTGAGGTGATGGAGAAAATTGACACAACATTTGACATGGCAGTTCACTACAGTACTTGTGTATCCACAAATCATGGTACATGTAATAAGTGAAGGCTAGTAGAATGGTAGAAGGCTGCAATAAGTTTGTTAGTGGTGTGCAATTTAGATTACTGTCCAGGATAGTACTGTTCTACCTGCATGTATGAAAATGTGTTTATATAGTAGAAGAAACCTGCGGATGTTCGTGGGTTTTCCTCTGGGCTCTGCCCGGTTTCCTCCCACCATATTGCTGGCCGTTGTCGTGTAAGTGAAATATTCTTGAGTATGGTATAAAACACCAATCAAATAAAGAAGTAAATAAAAGTAACTTTTCATCCACAATGCTAGAAAATACAACAGAAAATTGTGTGTCTTTGAAAGAACTGCATCAGCACCAACACACATGTATGTACGGAAAAATCAATTACCATAGTATGAATGCAGGTTCGTTTTCTTTAGCAGAAATGCTACTGCTTGCTACAGATTGAAACCGATTTTTTGTATATTGTAAAGTGGGCAGGAAACATGTACGTGTTCTTCTGAGTAAGAAGTTTGGAGATTGACGAGGCTCGTATGACCATTTGTGCACTGGTTGAAGATCCTTTGTCTACCACCAAAATGGTTTCAATATCTGTGTGTCACACGTCGGGAAGATTGTTAGTAACTTGCCAAAGTTAGTGGTTTATGCAAAGCACTACAGGGGTTTTCTCCAGCTGTAACTGTAGCTCCAAATGACAACCATTATCCAGTAATAGAAGGGCAGTTAAGGTCTGCCCTAGCTGAACCACATCAAGGTTGATCACAGTCTTTAGCTGATCTGTCATTGCACACATAGACAAGAGCTGGTTCTTCGATTTGTTTTGAGACTTTAACATGCTGGAGTTACATTAATTTTTAAACAGAACTTATCTTAACAGGCGTGCAAAATACAGCACCTGTACCTGTATGTGAGGGGGAGTATGCAGTTGCTGGAAAAACGTTATCTTTTAACATTTTTGGATTTTGAGTTTATGGCATTTTGTGAATTTCACTATCAATTCTATGCATGCCTTTTCCCTGGTTATGTCTAAGAAATAAAGAATGTGTCTTGCCCAGCATGTGTTCATTAGGTAGTTGTCTTATGTCAAAAGCCCCTGTGTTCTTTGTTTGAAGGTGCAATAGCCAAAAGTGCACGCTCAGCAGGTTTTGCAACCCACCCTGCAGATTTGTATGCTGAGGAAGTCTCGTATAAGTTACCAGGTAACGATGAGGACAGCCATTAGGGGGCGCTGTCACTCCCTAGGCCATGTCGCTATGCACACTGTCCATATACTTACTCTTTCTTTCAGTATATATCTATGTGTGGCTTTAAATGCGAATTGTAGAAACTAGCTCTGTACATATGTAATTATTAACTATTACATAAACTACTGTGTTCTCAAAATTACCCAAATTAATAAGTCAGTTTCTTAATTGGCACAGTTTTAGGTACAGTAAGTAGCTGAACATTTTTGAATACCATTTTGTAATACTACTCCTTACCAGTTACTTTAAAATCACTACATCTACATCACGAAGTTTTAATAATATGACTTTCTTGACTTTGAGCTATTCAACTTGTCATCTATTAAATACTGGATCTTTGAAATACAGGCACATAAGTATTAAATCTGTTAAGTTTGTGTATGGCATAGTTGAAATAGAAGTTATTGAGTCAAAATGAGAAAGGATTGCAAGCATTCCTCTTATTCTGGGTGACTTAATCAGTGTGAGTGTGTTTAACTGTGCTTGTTTGAAACTGCACAACTTGATAAAAAACAGGTTACATGCATCCTTAATTAATTGTATCTTTGGTGTGTCCTATATACTGAATGATTAACAGTGTGCCTTTGTGTGTGAATATCAACTAACACTGTGCTCTTGCATGTAGTTCCCACAACTTTTGGTTTCTCAGGCTGGAAATAGAATCAGTTATGTGTAAAGTCTTTATACATATGACTTAATCAATTTTGCGCAAAACGCTATGCGTGCCAAATATATCACTCTGACGAGTCTTTGTAACCTTATGTTTTCATTAATTGGACTCATTTGTAAATGCGTGTGTTCCGAGTATTGAGGATAGACAGTGGTTCACCGTATTCATTGAGTGATGACAGACTTTGAAAACTTCACAGCGATTTAAACGATAACCCCTCCACCTCCACCCTCATCAAAAAAAAAAAAAGGGGGAAAGCAAAAGAGCAATGCGATGAAGTCATGGTGCAGTACCTCCCTCCAGCATGGAGTGAATAGCCCCCCCACCCCCACCCGCCATAATGACTCTCATCCTCTGTACTCCAGCTGGTAAATGCTCATCTGGGATCTGTGTTTGTTAGCTTAATCCTATCAAATTCTAACAGCACCCATTGGTACAGTACACACAGACATTGCATTCAGCTTTGCCCATCTGCCAGGGGTACATCTGATGGGTATACAGCTCAGTTGCCCCTCCTTGCCATATCACACGTGCCCCTTGATGTGATCAGGCACACCCCCAATATCACAGAAGAATCTGTGAGGACACTAGTCTGGGGTGTGCACCACTTAAGAAAGTTCCTGATAACTGGATATCTTGGACAAGACTCGTGGGGTTATACATACATGTTTGCATGTAGCAAGTGCTGCCTGTCCTCGTGGACATATTGCACATTGGTTGTGTACACGGTTTAGCTGTTTTTCACCATTTGATCAGTTGTACATCATGGATTTTATACAAGCATGGATTCTGCGTAGTCTGCTGTGAGTAAATAATAGGATGTCCAGGGTACATGTAGATTCCCAAGGTAATGCTTTTAGTTTTCTGAAAGTCTGTTGACATTTAATCATGCATATTCGAATGACTGACCATCATTTAAGATGGTCACAAGTGTAACTGGAGATCTAGGTCTGTGGTACATGCCTGTTCCACTTTCCTTACTTAGACCTTAAACATTAATGTGATTATAAAATGCATGTACATGTTGATACATCTGTCATTCAGCACATTAGGTTAATTACACAGTACATAACTTACTCATACATGTATTTACTTTAGTGATATACATATATATATATATATATATATATATATATATATATGTATGTGTGTGTTCATCATGCTTAAATGCGTTTTACAATCAACATTTCACAAACCAGTAGCAGTAATGTGGTAACAGTATGTGGGCAGATTGTCTACCCTAACCCGTTGCCCTTGTATTTACGAGTTCCTTTGAAACGTTTGAAATCAAGGTTACAATGGCTTGAGCTGAATTTCACAACCTATAATGCATGTATCTTTATGTCCAAATAGCACATACATGAACGCCGAAAGGAATGAGGATACCTGTGTAAGCTTGGCTTTAGGTTGAATGTACACTAGAGTGTTGTTTATAAATGACATGTATTTTACATGTAGCGCTTACTTACCAGAAATAGTGTCAAAAACTAAATTCGTAGTTTTGCAGTGATTCCATGGCAGCTGTGAGCCAATCAACAGCGCCGTCTTTGGTCACAGGACTAGACTACTGGAGGTGAAAACATAGCAAATTTAGCCCAGGCAAGATACGCCCTCAATAAGAATTAGCCATAAAAAATGAAAGCAAAGTTTTTAGATAAAGTTTTCTGGAAAAGTTATCGGAATGTGTCTATTCATCAAACATTATAGACAATGTTGGTGACCTGCAGTGCATTAAATTTAAGGAATAGACAAAAATCAGCATTTAATCCCATGTAACCCAATGTTATTTATCACCTCCGGTCACTAACAAAGTTCCAGGATGCTTGCATACATGTAGTAGTGAAGATACAGTGTAAATGTAGAATTTTTATGAGTTTTCAGGGTCTGGATAATGATATACCTGAGTTGTTGTACAGAGTTTAATTGGCCATGGCTAGAGCTCTGTCTAACTCGCTCCAGATGCTGTGAAAGCTTCAGAGGCTGTTAGATCCTAACCCAGGGTTGATGACCCAGACTGCTTTCTTCCTGTGCCTGCTTGCACCATTCACATGGCTCTGTCAGAATTCACTAGAATACATGTACTTGGATTGAATATACAGTACAATGTACCAGGTTAAACAGTATTCTGGGGCCTTGGGAAGAGGGTGTAAACTATGTCAAACATAACTGTTGTAACAACACATATTGTAGAAATAAGTCACCATGGTACAGGTAGTCTTGTTTTACATGGCGTGAGACTCTCTTTGTAAAACGGGCCCCTGATGGGCACAGTCACAGAATGTAGCTTTGGAAACTTTCGGACAATTTGTCACTTCAGCATCATTAAAAAACTATAATGAAAATCCATTTTGTGTAATGGCCACATTTCCATAGTACTTATATGATGCTTGATCATTTCATATGCATGGACATCTACAGACAACTTCATGTGTTTTAGCTATTTGTGGTCAGGCCAGTTATATTATGATGATTGATCCATGTCTGTATATTACATGTGTTTGTATGCATGTACATGTAACTTGCATCTTCACCATATTTTAAGGCATCTTGTAATTTATGTATATTTTGTCTTATACACATCTACATGTCATTCTGTACATTTTATATCCTTGTCAAGTTATGTGTAACTCAGCCTTTGTGTGTCCATAATACATGTAGCTAGTTCTGACAGTCTCTTTCTCTAGTCCTTTCTGTTCTGATATTATGTGAATTAACATAACTACCATCGAGCGTGTAATCTTCTTTATACTTTACAGTTGTTGCAAACTGTGATCACGGTGTTCCACGGTTGTTTTCACAACAAAACTTCTCATAACTTTTCAGAAGTGATCTTTGTGTTGGGTATAATGCTTGTAACTGTATTGTGATGAACATTGCCCGAGGTCTGTGTGACCTCAACAGCCTTCAGCCACAGATGTACTTCCTTGGTGCAGGTAGCTTCATGTAGTTGTGGCTTTTGTAAACTGTAATAATAAACTACCTGTATTATGTATTATGTACAATAATTTATCATCATATATTTTGATTTTTCATTGTTATGTTGTTTATTCTTTCTCCCGGTATTCTCATGTTTGTGTGGCCACGCACCTGTGTGCATTTACCTGTATATGGATGTATCTATATGTACTTACTTATACTTACCATAAGCATGTGTGTTGATCTTTGATTTCTTCTCAGGACCAACTTCTGCTTCATCCAGCCGAGTGTCGACAGGTGCTATTTATCAACAACACTGTTCAGTCTTTCTCCTCCTTTTTTAACCTTCTGTTAGTTTTCTGTTAACAGCCAAATTACCAGAAACAGAGCTGACTTGGAAGAAAAATATGTGTACATATTGTAGGTTCAAAGCTTGTCTCAGGTTTGACACAGTAGCCAATATCAGAGAGAAAATCAATATTCCTGAGTGTTTACTCTTGACAACATGGCAGTTAACAATTTTAATTGCGAAATATTAAAGTGTTATCTACATTTACTTGATACAACTGGCAGAAAACAATTTTTATTTCAAAATATTAAAGCGGTATCTATGTTTACTCGATACAACTCAGTCTGGAAAACTAGAAAAATATCTTTTTTTTTGCTTTTATTAAAAAATTTGTTACTTTACATGGGAAAGTTGGATTAGTGGAGCAGTTTCATGGTCAGTTGGAGATATTGACCTTGTACACATATGAATTCTCTTAGAATCCTTCACGTTTTGGAAGATGAGAAATAAAACAAAATTTGAATTGTTTGAAGTAATTCCTGATCATCTCTGTTTCTTGTGCATGCAGCAGTTCCGTAGTTTCATATTTCTTCCGATTCACCATTTCTGCATGGATTGGTCATGTGATGGCCAAAGGGGTTGGTTTGAGTTATTGTGGATGAAGTAGTGATTTACTTGTAGAATTAGCGCGTTATGCTTCACTATATACAGTAGGAAAAGTTCATCATACGGTCACTGATGTTTACATGTTACATTTCTGATGAAAAGAAGAAAACCTAGTTTATCACTTGTGGTGGTAGTGGGATAGCATGTGTAGAGGATACCTCTATAACATATACATACACAGGCATGATTATGTACCCGTAGATTTCATCAGCTCATGACAAAGCGCACAGCACTGTTAAAGGGAGACAAATCCGCCAGTTGCTGATGTGGCTGTAGATAGTGAACGGGTAAAAAGCTACAGCAAACATTTGCAAGGTCGTTGAGTAATTCCCGTTGGTTGACCCATTCACGGTAGCCCCCCTCTTTTTCTCTCTTGGTACATGTACAAACTCTCCGAGAAGGTGTTCAGTTTATGGTTATAATCTCCGCCTTTAACATGCAGCTAATTGTCCTTACATAAGGTATTGGTTTTCATGAAGAGCATGTCAATCTGGTGAGACCTTGGAGTGACTAACCTAACCTATAGGCACAAATCCTTTCATTGAATTGCTTCATCTTTTACAAACCTTCCCATGAATTTCAGTTGGTTGAGTTCTGTTTGTTTCTATTCATTTTATTTTGTACTTTACTGTGCAGGTGGAAATAATTTTGTATTAATATTAATTTTTATGAGCATAAAACGTGCTTCCCCAGAATAACATTTACATGTACATTGAGCATTAATGTCAGTTTTGTACGTATTTTTCTTTGGTTTTTGCTCGCGGTAATTTCAGATTTTTACTTTTGTTTTATGTAATTATAACTTCAGTATATTTGCATCTTGACCCAGGTGCACATTCTGGTATGTACAGGTTAAAAATTACAGTTTATTTTACCTGTATATGTTGTAGTGTATTTAACATGCTACATGTAGTTATGTTGTAGAAGGAAGTATTCAATGTGGTTGTGATCCACGTGTTTTGTAACAGATGTATTTATTTAGTATTATTCTTTGTTTCATCCAGGCCCAGAGCCTCAGCCTCTTCAGCAGCCTGTGGATGACTTCATCATTGGTGACAGAGTCTGGGTAGGGGGCACCAAACCTGGTTACATTGCCTTCCTGGGAGAAACCCAGTTTGCCCCAGGGGAGTGGGCAGGCGTTGTTTTAGACGAGCCTGTTGGCAAGAATGACGGCTCTGTGTCGGGGGTACGATATTTCCAATGTGAGCCCAAACGAGGGGTATTCGCCCGAATTTCCAAACTGTCACGTACAGAGGGTGGGGTAACAGCTCCCACCCCACTCCCTGAGGGTCAGAGTAACGGGACTAAGACACCTCCGACGAGTAACCTGGCACCCAGGTCTGTGACACCTAAGCTAGGACTGGCCATGAGTCGCACCTCCTCAGGGTCAACGTCCAGCCTGAACAAGGGTGTCTCCCCCTCGGCACCCACCAGCATGGGCAGCGGCTCCAAGTCACAGGGGTTTAAGGCAGGTGACCGAGTGATGGTGAGCGGGACTAAGCCGGGCACACTGCGCTATGTCGGCGAAACAGACTTTGCTAAGGGGATTTGGGCTGGGGTGGAGCTGGATGACCCTATGGGGAAAAATGATGGTGCTGTGGCTGGCAAAAGGTAAGGTGTTTTTTTTCCTCTCAGGTTCACATAATTACATACCTGTGGAAAACCTGTAATTTTCAAGTTTCTGTATATTTACTGTGTTTTGTATGGAGTATATTGTAGTTTGATTCTTGTATGGGGTGTATTGTAGTCTGATTTGTGTATAGGGTATATTGTAGGCTGATTCTTGTATGGGGTATATTGTAGTTTGATTCTTGTATGGGGTATATTGAAATGTGATTCTTGTATGGGGTATAGTGTAGTCTGATTCTTGTATGGGGTATCTTGTAGTCTGATTCTTGTATGGAGTATATTGTGGTCTGATTCTTGTATGGGGTATGTTAAAGTCTGATTCTTGTATGGGGTATATTGTGGTCTGATTGTTGTATGGGGTATATTGTAGTCTGATTCTTGTATAGAGTATATTGTAGTCTGATTCTTGTATGGGGTATGTTATAGTCTGATTCTTGCAAATTTTAGGGATAGATATTAGAATGGATAAAAGCAAAAAATTACATTTTTCTACCAGTGTGGGAGGGAAAGTGAAATATGGATATCAGTTAACAATAGATGGACTAACCATGTGAGAATCAGCATAATAAGGGCATTTTGTCATATATGGCATCTAACTATTAGTAATAATTGACAAGCACCTATTGAACATTTGAACTACCACAAATTGTCACCTGTTAAACTGCTGTTGGCTTGTGTGTAATTAAGTAACCAGACCACGCATTCATTATGATCTCTCTACTTCCTCTGCGGCCTGGTGGTTAGAGTGTCCGCCTTGAGGTTGGAAGATACAGGATCAATCCAGAGTTGGTTCACACTAATGACTTTCAAAATAGTACTTCCGGCTGGCTGGCTTGGCGCTCAGCACTGAGAGGTTAGAGCAAGGAAACAGGATTGGTTGGCCCGGTGACAGTATAAAGCGTTCGTTGGTGTCTTAAAACCCAAGCATATATGCATACATTATGATCTCTCAAATGAATTCTTTGATCTTGCCTGTCATTATGGGCAAGATGTGCATTCATTGTGAATGTAATTGTAACTTGCACACATTCATGTTCCTTGGGAAAATAAATATTTTATTTCTGACCAATTGTGATTTAATGAAAGTTACGGTTTCTTAGTTGAAAAGTTTAGTTTTTATTAATATAACTTGTAACCTGAAGTTTTTGTTCTTTAATTTCGCATGTGCATATATGGTCTTTGAACAGATATTTCAGTTGCCAGCCTTTATACGGACTCTTTGCCCCATTACACAAAGTGGCTAGGCTGGGTGGGAATGCTGCAGCTGTTGGAATGACCACGCCTCGAAGCTCCAAACTGCCGTCCTCAAACAGCGCGCTGCGCGCATCAAGGGAGAGAAGCGGCAGTCAGGATTCGATCAGTTCCATCAGCTCGTCGGCGTCGAGTGTGTCTCGGAGCCGGGTAAGGTTGGGCATAGGCAGCCTCAACAATCAGGTACATGCAGCTTACTGGTTCACAGATTTCACTTCGCAAACTTTTTTCTTTTCTTCTTTTTTTTTTCTTTTTTTGTCTCGATTTTCATTTGCTGTAATAATCGAGTCAGGTAACGTTATTTTCTTTCCAAACTGAAGAGCAGGCACGTTTGCTGTAAAAGCTGCAATTTTCATCATTGAAGTACTGGGCAACAATTTTGGTCACTTCCTGTTGGCTAATTCTAATGTTTTGTCTTTTCCAACTTATCATCTGCATCACTTATGTGGATATCAGGGCTAAAATCTAAAGCTAGGTGACTACAAATCAAACTTATCAAACTTATCATCACTTATGTGGATATCAGGGCTAAAATCTAAAGCTAGGTGACTACAAATCAGGAGAGATAAATCTTGTGAGGATAGGAGGTTGCAGCTTTTAGGCAACTCTTCTGGTCTTGATGAAAATTGGGCCAAATTCAAAATTGTGTGACTTTCCACAGAGCTCCAAGCCCCTCCTGTAGTATATGTGTAGTGACACCACCCAGCATGAACATCATCCTCAGTCTGTTTCCTACCCTCCCTGTAGATTGTTATCTTTTTTAAATTCATGCACAAAGTCTAACTTCAATTTCATATCCCATTTTAATGCATATAAACAGCAGTCATGTTTTACTAAACTGTCTCACTTATTAGAAAGCCACTCCAGGTCGAAAAGAAATTGGGTAGAAATGTTAAGAAGATGTGAATGAAATCCTATCGAACAAAACTAGCTCTATGGTTCAAAAGGACTTACTGTGAATATAAACATAATTCAACCCCTATTCCAAAAGATTCCTCAAAAAACAAAATTTTTGGCTGTGCAGGTGAAATTTTACCTGTGTGTCATGATAACATTCCTTATCGAATCAGAGTTGGGCATTTATGTAAGGATGAGGTCAACAGCGGTTGAAAGTGCAGTGTAATTTGTGGATATACTTGTATGTCAGCCATTGGTGATGTCATGTGTTCATGTGTGACATCTCATCAGGCAAATTGTAAAGGACAGAAAAATTTTCGTATTCAACGAAGCCTGCAATATCAGTGCACTGCAAGGGGTTTTTTTTTTCACAATTTAGGAAAGCAATTCAGTCATTATTACTTTACCTTGGTTTTATTAAGGTACAGAGGTTTTCTCAGAGAAGTAGCTCTTGAATTGATTTATTACATTCACATGTTCCTTAAGAACACATATATTTTGCTTGGACTTTGCCGTATGTACATTGTGAGGAAGATGAAAGAAAAAGGAAGAGAAAGAAAAACCTCACTAAATACTGATAGTACCCATCAGTGCTTTTAATCTCCAAACCATCTTCTGATACAGTTGAAATGTTGTTAGCAAAATATCCGATAAGAAACCTGACATGCATAAAAAATGATCTGAACATTCCACATTTTTATCAACTGCAACGCATATTTAAATCGACAATAGTTTTAATGTTGGGACGTTGTTTAGAAGAAGTCACTGTACATGTCCAGTTCTGAGCACCATGCACTGATCCTGCTTGTGTTTTGTTTTACATGTGGTTGGTTTCGTCTGCTGGGTGTGAATTATGCCTCGTAGTCTCCCCCCCCCCCCGACATATTTAGCATTTGTCCCTCTATCTGTGATGTATCATCTTCCTGTGTCATATTTTCACCATACCTGTTCATTATGATGTTTACCAGTGTTTTCTGTATGTGAGAGCTCTCACTTGTCACACACCTGCTGAAGTCATCCTTCACTGTACAAGTAGCTTGTCACTTCATTTGTAAGATGAAGAACTCATTACTCGAGTGCACGGTTCCTTCTTGTCCTTAAAATGCTACTCAGAATAAGAGCACTTTGGATTCTGTTGAAAAGCGTTCAAGGCCTTGTAAGTCCCTGAAGAAGTATATTTGAGCGTAAGGCCTGGACAGTACTTGACATTTTAGTGTTTAGGGCGATATGGTTGCATGTTCCAAAAAAACAGATGAACAAAAAATCCACCAATCTTTGTCCAGTTGAAAACTTGTATTTGAACTGAAAGATCCTTGGAAATGCTGGAATACGTAGGATAATGTGAAATATTTTCTCTAATGGAGGTTAACCCTGCCCAATGTTTGGCTTTGACCCAGCTCCTGCTGGTATAGCTGTAGTAATTAGACCAGACCTTTACTGAGTCAGTGTGTTAGGTACATTCAGCCCTTGAAATTAGCAAATAAATGCAGCAGCAATAATGTGCCGTTGCCAAATTGCACCACGGCGGCACTGCGATGACTTTTTTAGATATGCAATAGACATCTAATAAGTTAGGCTAATTTTGTAACCGAAACTCTGTGTATAGATTCTCAGGATGTAGGCCTACTGATACTGCTCTATATGCACATACTCAAGCTAAAAGAGAACTTGGCCAACACTTTTTGAGGGCCTGCTTATTGGTGTCATGTCTTCCAATGAAAATTTTGGGTTTATTGGTCATTTACAAGAAACTCCACAACAACACAGATGTATTCTTTTATTTCATATTTAAGTAAATTAAAGAACTGGACAATATTAGTAGAAGACCACAATGAAGAACATCGGTGGCCATGTAACTCAGTTTAGAGTGTTGTTGATAATGGAATTAAAAGTTTTAAAAAATCTGCATTCAGTCCCTAAGGAATATCCACTGTTGCCTGGTCCATCTAGGGCTAAAGTTGTAGAAACCCTCTGGTAAGTTCCCAAACTTAGACAACATAATTATAAAGTCACTCACTGAACAAAATGGGTGAAACAAAAACAACATGTACAAGTTGAGGAGATTAAGATAAACCTCTGTTGTCAGTCATAATGGGTGTCCAGCGACAATCAACTGGGCATAAAGAGAGCTAAATCCTCCAAATTTCTCTGCAAAACATCATGGAACAGGAACGTTTAATTTCCTAGGACGTCACTGCTGTTGCCACCATTTTTCTGGGTTAACATACACCAGCCTTTCAGACCCGTCCATGAGAGGACCTTCTATCTTTTGCTGTTGTTGCAGACTATCTGCACAGGCAGATACATTCTCTAGCAGGCAGAGAAGGGTCCAGTGTTCGACAGGTGCAGTTAAAAAAAAATGTTGGTGATGTTAATCACGACTTAAATACAGCCAAAGTCAGCCCCATCGATTGCCGCATTAGGATGATCAGCTTGAATAAATGGCCTCCCGTTTTGGTGAAAATAAAGAGAATTTTTGCAAAAACTAACACTGATACAGTGAAGGTGTACAAGTGACTCTTGTCTCGGTGCTACGGCAAAAAATTGCCGTCACCTGCGCCAGCGTTTACAAAGGCATTGCCGAATGCCGCCGCTGATTTTGAGGGCTTTGCACTGTGCCTGACCTCAGCTTGGCCTTCTCTACTCATATACCTGACTGCCATCAATTGCCCTGAGTGACATAAAATTTCATCCATGACTGTGGTGCTTATTTTTTCTTGATTGTGACAGTTCTGTTGATTTCAGAAACTTCTGAGGTTTGTTTTGGAAGCCGTGATGATACCCTAGTAGAAAACTGTAAGATTCAGTATTCAGAATAACCCTGTAATGAAAAATGGGTTCATTCATAGAAATTTTTTGGTGCATAAATGAATGACTATTTTCACTAATGTGGAGACATTAAGACAGTGTTTTTTCTGTTTGTTAGTCAGTGTAGGTAGGTAGATTCAGTGAGACAGAAAGGAAGCTTTTTACTTTTCTTTTGTGAATGCATATCCTTTTATTAATAAGGGAGTATGTTTATTCAGTTCCTGTGATGAAGCAGGATTGAATAGGTTGTAAACCATAAGCCTTTTGGGGAAACGAATAGATAATGATACTTGAATTCAGGTGAACATAGAAAATGTAGTCGGTTTTTTGTTGATAAATGAATCATTGTTCAAAAGAATGATCCTTGATTTGTTAGGATGTAGAAAATAGTTGTATTTATGAAAAATATCCCTCTATTGACACAGTGACACTTGGCCCAATTAAATGTGGAAAAGAAATGTTTATGATATGTGATTGACCATCATTAATAGGTGAAATTAGCCTCAGGACTCTTTTGCCAAATTTACCCCACATTTTGGTATTTTGGTAGTGTAATAACTGACGACCATCGTGTTAGTTTACTCCTCTTCAAAGACGGACGGTCCTCAGCAAAGGCCTAGGTGAATCTACAGTGACAAAGTAGGCTCTAACAAGCATGTGAACCTGCCTAATGTACATGTATCATGGAGAGAGAATTTGGTCACAGATTCCTGTCACATGCTTCATATTCAGTTCCATGACTCCTTGTCATTTCATTCTCTTCTATCATAGCAACATGTATAGATTCTCATTATCATTTTAGGCATACATGTAGATAAAGCTCCTTTTACATCATCGCTATTAAACATATTCTAGTAGAACTTTCCTGCAGTTTATCGTCACCTCATACAAGCTGAAATTATCATAGCCTGCCCTTTTGTAGTGGCCATGGTTTTGTACATGTAGATCTTACAGTAATACCCCTTTGGAGCTTCATGTTGCAAAGTCTTGTTACAAGATGACTGCTGTACTCTCGTTGTTGGTTTTTTTTTTTTTTGATACTATTGAACTTTCCTGATTTCTTAAATATGTGCAACATGTACAAACATGGTGTTGTGGCCTGCAAGAAATGTTTTGTTTCTTGTTCTTTTACTTTATTTTGCAGTCTTTGGTTTTAAACCTCAAATTTTCTTTTACAAATACGCCATTATTTTTGGCTACGCCAGTGATCTGATATTAGTAAGCCGCATGGTTGTTGTTACAATTATGATTTTTAAATTCTAATAATGGGTTCTATAACATAACAATGAACTGCAAAGGGAGTTCTTCATAGTAGCTTGTCATTCTTCAGAGAGTTCTAATTTTTTCAGATTACTCAAACCAACTACTCAGAAGTTTGTCCTTTGCAGGTCCGAATCTGAGAAATTCTCTTTTTTTTCCTTCTGCGATAACATTAAAATAATTCTGAACCTAACTAGTTTATTTTGAGTACAATATAGCAAGTTTTTGAATGAGATTTGTACTGGGCTTGACTTATGGATGGGTCACTGTTGGCTAACAGCTCTTGCTAAAACACATATTTTCTCTTCTTCAAGTATTTATCCAATAAGCATAACAATTAATATTTTCCAGTATGTTCTTAATTTTCCAGTGGTTAAGTGCATTCTGCATGCTTGGGAGCACAAGCACATGTAGTTGTATTGTTTCTTTAGGAAGGAGGTGTTGAATACTTGTTGGGGCTCTGTTTCATTTTCCATTGTTAATTTTGTGTTCAGTGTTCTGCTTGTTGTTTTATGTTTTTTGTTCAAGAAAATGGACTGTAAGTAAAATTCTTGTTCAAGCTAAATGTAAAAAAAATAGAGAAACAAAGGAAAAAAAAATTCAGTATTCAGTGCACATGAAATGTCAGTTTGAAACTGATCTCGACATAAAGGAACCAAAAAAAAAACAAAACATTAGAATGGACAGGTTCCCAGATGCTCGAAACAGTGATCAGAATCCACTAAAAAAGTCTTTCGCAAAATTTAAAATATAAAAAAAAAGACGTCCCCAATATTTTAATATTTCACAATTTGAATGATATGTCTAGTCTTCAAGTACACACATGTGCTATTAGTAGGTGACAGAAGTTTGATTAACACATCGACCCCAACAGGTGTTACATGTAGTTGTGTGCCTCTGGACCTGTGTGTGTAGTATGTACTATACACACACATCTACATGTGTAATTGTGCTTGCAGTAGCACAACAAAATATTTGTATTTTTGTGTTTTCAACACAACATTATGCCTTATTTGTTGCCTCTCTCTCTGTTTCCCAGACTATAGTCCAAATTTTAATCTAAACAGCTAATTGCAGGTGGTGGTTCTTTACATATATACATGTATGATTTTCTCGTATATTTAATTGTATTAACATCTTTAACAGCTGGACGAATTGAATGGTGGATTGACTTTACCTTGAAGCTTGGAATCTATTGATACATTGAATCGGTTGAATTCATACACTTGCTCTATCCTGATTAGCAGATGAACTCAGAGCAAACCTCTACATTAATTGCTCCATGCAGCTCAATATAATAAAGCAGTGTTTTAAATATATATCATGTCATTAGCTCTTTCAAGGTTGAAAAACCTAAGTTGCAACAATGCATTATAGTTAACTACATGTAAAATGACCTCATTTTGTGGTTATATTTGTTCTTGACATGTTTTCTGCGAGTACTTATATTTTGTGCAAGTACAAACTTTTCATACTTTCAAAGTACTTGCATGGAAAGCAACATGATGCTGCTCATTAAAGCTGGCATACATACACGTACATGTATGCGGACATCTCTGTTTAACATTATTTGCATCCAGGGAAAGGCTCCAACACAAAGCTACATGTATCTTTAAAAACAGTTTTGATTTACTTTAGTATGTGTGAGGATTTTACCAGAGCCCAATTTCCTCCCACCATAATGCTGGCCACCGTCATAAAAGTGAAATATTCTTAAGAACAGTATAAAGCATTCGTCAAATAAATAAATACGTTAAATGAGCTAAAATTTTGTCCATGAGAAAGTTGCTTATTTTCCCTAATTTCCCTGGGTTCAGTTGATTGTAGAAAGGCCTTTTAAGATTTGTTGAGAAGGTAAGATGATGTCCTAGTGGAAAAATGTAGGTTTCAGCTGCCAAAGTAATATTTTATGACATCTGAATTATTACCTCTAAAAATGCAGTTTTTGAGGCAAAATTTTAGGTCATTTACAGTATATGAATTTCATACATACCTGATATTTCATGGGATAACAAGTGTTGATGAAACACGACATTTTGCACCCTGAAGTTGAAAATACAACTACACATGACAGACAGGAATCACACAAAATAATGACTGTTCTAAACAGTTACATACATCAAAGAAAATTTTCACTTAAACATTGAAATGTGTTGTCTTTTTCATACATAAGTTTATTTTCCCTCTGATGTACTTAATAGCAATTTTAGTGTGAAGGAAATTCTTAAAAGCATATATATTTAGAGCATGATTAACAACTTCAGTTGTCAGCTGTTTTACTTTCACAGCTATATTTATTAACACAAGCATGATTTATGGACAGTTTTTATTTGTTGTTTTTATTTTAATTTTTTGTTTTGTTTACAAAACACTTCCGCCTGATATATTTTCATTTCTTTTTCGAAGTAGAATCGTAGTTTGCATTGTTTTGCATAGTTTTTTAGCCTGCATTTTTTGCATATATACATTAATAGGAAATATACCTGCCTTGAACAACAAGTATACGGTGTAGATTTAGCCAGGGGGATATGTATGGATGTCTTTGAGACACCCTATTCTGGCAAAATTAACAAGGGATAGATAGGGTAATTACAGGGAAAGGTGCCAGTGAAGCACTATAATTTCAAATTCTGGCCATTACATCTATCACGGCAAGTGCAAACTACATATACATAACAAGTATATTCATAAACCAGTAATTGCTTGTGTTCTTTATACAAAATATACATAAATGCAAAAGTTACACATAGGCCAATGAAACCCCTTTTTTGACAAAAATGCACAGACATGTATATCTTGTTTGAATCTAACAGCCCACTCAACACACGTGTCCCTGGGGTTTGACAAGTACACTGAACACATGAGTAGTGTACAGTAGTGGTCTGTGAAAATATAGGAATTATAGGAGGTTTTCACAAAACATAGGAGGTTGCCAGAAGTGCACTGGAGCATTGATAGCTCTGATACTGTTGTGGAGTTCTGAAACCCATGGTTTTCAGATGTTTTGTGCTGTTTAATTCACAATGATATCTTGTATATTAAGCATGAAAGTATTGCTTCTCTCCATCGTAAAACAGAATTAAAAGTTCTATGCTATTAGTGTGATTTTCTACGCAGATACGTCAAGGGTGGACTTAATACACCGCCCCTGAGGCTCGTTAACCCTTGTTATATAAATACAGACCTTTTTTCTCATTTGTTTGGTGTGAAATGTATTCCCTTGCATATCACATATATACCATACGCCTCAACTAAACACATTAGTTTATAGCGTATTTGCGTAATTCCTCTTAACTGAATTCTTTGGTCTGTAAACTACATACATGTATGTACATAAATACCTATATTTCTGTGGCTCTCTTTCTTTAAAGCCCTATCCCATGGTCCTTTGTTGTAATTACTGCATGTAAACTTTTAGCATTTGAGTGTTGGATATAGGAGCTAGACTGGAGTTCATTTATGTTATGGCCTTTTCAAGCATTTTGGTGACTGCTTTGATAAAGTTGTATTAAAATGAAAAGAATTGTATTCCTGGTATTGTTTTGCTTCTTGTGTTTCCCAACTTTGTATTCAACCTGATAAATACATGTAATGAAATTATTCTTTTTAAATGTACATACCTGTTCATGTATGTATTTTTGTTTAAAACATTGTGGTGGTGATCTGAAATCCCATAATGTTTTTTATTAGTTTGGGATTGAAAATAACAAAATTTATATTAAAAACATTCTTTGGGAAAGGTATTCAATTTGATGTATTTGAATTGTATTCATTTCATTCTTAAGTTGCATGTGATTAACGGTGTGTGTGGATTTTACCCTTTTTTTTGGCTGAACAGGTGAAACCAGGTCAGAGTAGGCCAAGTTCGTTAAATCTAACTGCCAATACCTCAGCTTTGCAGGTAAGTAGGGTTTATTAGCTTTAATTGAAGATCCACCATTAATATGTCTGTGACGGACGGACAGACTGACTGATAAAGTGAAATATTGTCTTTGCATGACAAGAGACCTCTTTGATGACTTGCCTGTTCAATTGAAAATAAAGCATTAATGTGCTTACGACTGATTAACTGAATAATTGTCGTCTCATGGCAGAGAGCTCTCTGTTGGTTGACAGTTTGGTATCTTGGCACTTTGATCTATTGGTGCCTACCAGATGGTCGTCCTTATGTGTGTATGACTAGATGAGCTCTTACATGTCATATGTAAACTTACACTGTACACAGTATGTCTGATGTCTTCGGCGTGGCTTTCTGGCATGGGCGCATCGCTATATGTACATGTTTGACAGTAATCACACAAGCCTTGAGCACAGAAACATCCACATGTAACTTATGTTGAAAGTGATACTAAACCCTAAAGAGGCAATCTTAAGCAGCATCTTGAAAGGACAGACCTATTAAAATGAAGGCGTTTGTAGAATCGGTGATGTATTTGTCCTTCTTTTGGCAATATTTGTATGTTGAACCATACCAGAATACCAGAGTCTGACTGTTGTTTTCCTTCAGCCTGACATGCTCGAGTGTGAACCTCTGCAGGTACTCCATATACCCTAGTGATATAAACCATCACAAATAACCTGTATATAAATGTACCTGTAGAATTAGAGCCTTTGTTTAATGTACATGTACTTCTGTGCACATAAATGAGCATTTATTTTAGTTCTTTACAGATTTCCCAGGCTGCTAACATTTTTTAACGGGACAGTATGAACCTATTGAAAGCTTAGTAATCTGTACATGTGTAACTTTGATGTGTACATTCATCATGTGTTTATTTATTTGTTTGATTGGTGTTTTACTCCTCACTCAAGAATGTTTCGCTTACATGATGTTGGCCAGCATTATGGTGGGAGAGCCAGGGGGAAACCCATGACCATCTGTATGTTGCTGGCACCCCTTCTCACATACAGCTGGAGAGGAAGCTAGCTTAAGCTCATAAACTCACAGCGACACATTGGTGAGAGACTCATTGCTTACATCATGTACATTGTACATACATGTATCTGTACATGCACATAATATATGTGTACAGATTTGCACAAACTTGAATTTACTGAAGTTGTATTCATGATAATTTAATGGACATTTAAATTCAAGTAATTTTTCTGCTTGTCATGAATTAAGAAATCCTCCCAGAATTGTACTGATACAGGTAATAATAAAATATACATGTATTTATCTGATAGTAAGTGTTGCACATCTTTTAAAGAGGGTACAGTAGATACACATACATTTTTTCTGGTTTTTATTTTTCTCTCTTTTGTGTAATCAACAGAGCTTAATGACTACTTTATTAACAGTTCAGCTCTGAAAAAACTTATCTTTACTGAAGAAAAGCTTCTGGCTTTAAGTTATTCAGTTTTCTCCACCTCTAAACGTGACCTCTCTTGTATGAGTCAAAAACTTTTGATAGTGACCATAAAGATGAGTCATATTAATCAAGAAATCAGTTAACATGACGGTGTACAACATTGTTATATGATCACAGCTAGCATTTCCCTGCCCTAGCCAGCTTATAACAGTAATGGGTATTCTAACAGTTGGTATGTGTAGTTTTGTCTACACATACTTTATTAACACATCTTTCTATGATAATACATTTATATTAAAATATAATATTTTTTCTTAGTATGTTATTATTTTACCAATAAATACTTACAGGCTGGCTGCATAACATGTGCAAAAATGTGCATAAAGTGTGTTTGTGAGTTCAGCTTCATATAAAGGACGCAATCATGTTTTAGATGAAACTTATTGAATTGGCAGATATCTTTTGAAATTGTGTCAAGCTCTTATTATTTCATGGTAAAGTATTAAGGTACAAAAGACTGATAAACGCAGTGAACAGATCATTATGATCCAACACACAAGTTTATGATTTGCCCTTGTGGAATTACTGGAAATTTTAGGAAGATTACTATCTGGCATGAAAATGTCATGATGCTGTCTTCCTGTCTCTCCATGTGCGATTTTCGTGTGAGGACCTGTATGTGTGTCTGTTTGGCGATGTGTAGGTTTGTGCATTAAATGAGGATCTGCAATTGTGGCCCTGTCTTGGTTCGTGTGCAAAGTGGGCATCTGTCGGTCTGTATTCCTGTCCCTCTAAATGAGGATATGTGTGTGTGTGTGTTTGTCTGGCTGTTGGATCACGTGTTAAATGATGACCCGTCTGTCCACAGAAAGCCCTGAAGGAGAAGGAGGAGCATATCGAGCAGCTGTTGAGGGAGCGTGATCTTGAGAGGTCAGAGGTCGCCAGGGCTGCGGCTCAGGTTGATGAGGTGTGTACAGTGGCTTGGAGGTGTGCTTAGCGCAGGCTTTTTACACCTCACCTGGACAAATTATATGTACATGTACCTGTAGTTATTGATTTTTTAAGTAAATTTCATAAGTGGAAAGCAAACATACATGCCTAGAACATTGTGTCACAAAAATTATCACTAGTGACCAGTTGGTCTTATGTTTAAGCTTTTGTTGGTCTGTTAGGAAAAGCCTGGTGATCATTTAGTTAAGTTTGATAAAACTGACTAATTTGCCACTACATGTAGAGTGAGTTGGAGGTTATGCAGTTCCTCTAGTTATTTCATCATATATGTGCCATTCCTTAGGTTATTGCATAGATCTCAAATTCTTGAGTGTGGCACTGAACACGAATGAAATGAATAAGTAAAAAAAGCAGTGTTCCTATATAACTCAGTTAGGTTGTGTGCCAAAAGTCAGATTAAAGTACGATGGAAAGATCAAGTAGACTTCTCGTGGCATGTTTTGTTATACAGTATTTATGTTCAGACCAGTGTTAATGCTGAGGGGTTGATCCCTCTTCATTGGATTAAGAAAGAATGTGATCCCAGTCTCTACATCTATCAACTATACCTATGAAGTTTTCATTCATCTTGGATTAGTCTTTGATCCTTGAATTACTCAGTTTGTAAGTTATTAAGAGCAAAGTATGAATTTTCTAGGCACATATATGAGTCATACAGCATAAAAAAGAAGCTTGTTAAAGGTTTAACATACTAATCCCTGCATTAGAAACTAACAAGTTCAGTCATATGACTTTCACACTGAGGCCTTTTTGGGGTCAAAATTTTTGTGGACTTGTAGTAGTAGTTCTTGATCAATATTGGCTGAAAAATGACTACATGTCTGTACACTGTATATGTGGTATCAGAGCTATCAACATAAACAAGATAGAAGAGTCTTGCATTCATGTACGGAAAGGAACAGGAGTAAGCTCATCTGCATGATGTTGTTGTCAGGCTGAGGGTCAGCTAGCCAGCACACGCTCAGAGTATGACCGCTTCCGGGATGATGCCGAGGAGTCGATGAAGAAGCTGAAAGCGCGCCTGGCAGAATTGGAGAAGGAAAAGGTGGAGCTGACGGGTCGGTTAGAGGATGAGAAACGGTAAGGAGAAGACAGCGTCGATTTGTCATGTTGCGCAAGATTTTTTGGAGTTTTCAACACGATACTGCTGGGAGTGTGGCTGAAATAGCATCAATCTGTAAACATTCATGCACCCTGTTGTTCTGAGGAGGTGAAAAAGCCGAAATAATTCATCAATTCAGTGGGGATTCATCATGAGTAATGATGAAATTATGTGATTAAATCACATGCATTGAATTTCATGAGATTTTTGACCGACCAAATCCTTTACAGCTGGTATCAGATTGATTAATTCAGGAAGAATCCCTGGACATTATACGAGATTTACTGTACCTGTGCATGAAGTATAATATTACAGTAGTAATTTTATAATTCATGCAGTTTTTTATAAGCCTGAGTAATGGCGGTTGTATAATGGTATAGCGATTTTGTCTGTCTGTCCGTCCGTCTGTATTCGTGTCCGTTCTATATCTCGAATTCTTTTCCACATACAGTTTTAATTTTTGGTGGATAGATAGATGCAGGTATGATGATGTGCCATAACTTACATTTGTCCGTTGCCGCGGGAACCAGATTGCCATTTTCCCTGTTTGTACTGTATAAATACACGTCTTCGTGTCTAGGCTATATCTCAAACATTTTAAATGTATTGTTTTAATTTTTGGTGGATACATAGGTACAGGTGTGATGATCTGTTGCAACTTATATTGCCTGGTTCTGTGGTTGTCATGGTAACCAGATATCATTTCCCCTATATATACTATATAAATAAATTTCACTTCGAGTCCTGGCTACAACTACAATTTTTTTCCATATTCAGTTTTGATTCTTGGTGGATACTTAGATATAGATGAGGCGCGACTCACATTTGGCCATTTTCACCATTGCCATGGTAACTAGATTGCCATTATCACTACATACACTATATAAATACAGATGATTTTGTGTCTGGTCTGCAACACCACTTGTTTTCCATGCGCAGTTTTAATTTTTGGTGGATGCATGGATTCTGATGTGCTTGTGTGTTGCAACTCACTTTTGTCAATTTCTGTGGTTGCCATGGTAACCAGCTCACCGTTTTCTCTATGTATACTGTATTAGTAGATTTGACTTGGTATCCTGGCCATAACTTCAATTGCTTTCCGAGTACACTTTTCATTTTTGGTGGGTGCGTAGATACACCAATGATGAGGTGCTGCTACTCGCATTTGTCCATGGTAACCAGATTGCTATTTCCCTTATGTATACTGTCTAGTTAGGTTTGAACTTCGTGTCGGGACCATATTTAGTTTTAATTCTTGTTGGATACTTAGGTACAAATAAGACTGTGTCATGACTGTCTATTTTCACAGTTGCCATGGTAACCAGATTGCCGTTATGGTTACATAAACTTTATAAATAAATATGACACCTCCAATTCTTTTGCATATGGTTGCATTTGTTGTATGCATAGATACAGATGTAATGATGTCGCAACACACGTTTGTTCCTGTTATAGAACTGTCATTCACATACGCATATTTCTTTCCAAACTGGTTGTTTTATGTGTACTTTTCATCAAAACCTATGAAGTACTTTCCCTCACAGTTTTTACTCGTCACAGTGGAGCTGGTATTTGTGTCTGTGTTTCAAACAAATGCATTTGTTTGGATAATGTTCACCTGAACTCTTGTTACATATTAATGCAGGCATAAAACACAAAGCCGTTGTGTGGTGTACAGAAAAATTCTCAACTACAAATTTTTGGAAAATAATTTTGAATTTATGTAAATTTTTTGCGACGTATCTTTCTCTGCAGGAAAACAGAAGATTTGCAATTCCAGATAGAAGAAGAATCTATATGCAAGGATGATCTAGAGGTCAGTGAAATCATGAGTATGAGAGAGGATTTCATTTCTCATGAGTATAGCATTTATTGCATGTCCATATACATTAATTTTGTTTTGTTTTTTTTTTTTGTTTTTTTTTTGTTTTTTTGTTTTTTCTTTGGTAGGATTGGACTTCAAGCAGAATCTGGTGTCGTGGTAAGGTCAAAGCACAAGGTATATGTTCACTACCAGGCCGTGGACAGGGAATGACAAAGTTTGCTTAGTCTCCCTGTTAGTTTGGTCTAGGTTACAATAAGCAGTCCACAGAGCTGTTGGAGTTGCTTTAAATTGGTGGAGTCCCATGATGTCCACCAATTTGGTGAGCAACTTAGTACATTAAACAAGGGAAAGTTTGTCAGTAGCTTGCCAGAGGTCACTAGGTTATCTTGGGCACTGTGCTTTCCATAAGTGAAAAGTTTGTTGGGCGTGCATTTAACAACAAGCAAAATCTATGTTTGAAGTTGCATGTGGTCTTCATAATCTTCTTGTGGGGGCCTCCATGGCCGTGGGGGTTAGCCTGTGAGTTATTTCAAGCTCATGCTGACTTCTTCTCTGGACATACGTGGGAAGGTCTGCCAGAAACCTGCAAATGGTCCTGGGTGTTCCTGCAGGCTCTGCCCGGTTTCTTCCCACCATAATTCTGGCCGCCTTCATATAAGTGATGTATAATTTAGAACAGCAAAAACACCAATGCAAAAAATAAATAATGTTCTTCTTCTTTTGGGGTGGTTGATACCAGATTAAGACTGAAGAAGATGAGGCAAAAGTGAAAGAGCTGGAAGTTCAAGTAAAACTGGAACGAGAGCGTGCGGACAAGCTTGAAGAGGACATGAAAAAGATGAAGGTACTTAGTGATAATGACTGCAATCTGGAGCACCTGGCCAAACATCAATGATAAAGTCAATCCAGGGCATTTTGAATCCATGATAAACTATTTGCTGCACTTTAACTACAGTTTCTTTGTTGATGCCTCGATACCCCACATCCTTTTACCCATCTTTTTATGTATGTGATATCCTGATTTCATATCCTGCTGTTTCCCAATGCTCCCATGTAGCATGAGATCTTCATTTGGGCCTGCCTGTCTGTCATGCTTAGGTTTCTTTGCAGAAAATAATTTGTTTGTTTTGAGAAAATTTTGACTCCGGTAAGACTTCAGATCATATCTCAGATCTGGTTTGACAACCAGCCAGATCAGTGCATGACTTAAGCATATCTCTGATGTGATATACAAATTTGTGCATAGGTTTTTGCACGTTTAACACATTCCTTCATTCTCATTGGTCATTGATTTCCACACAAACAACTGCTCCAAATATGGTTTGATTTTGATTAAATTTTTTGTGGAAGTTTATGTTGTCAAACATCAGAACAAGTTTGAAAACAAGTTGGGTCCATGCTTAAACTCAGCATATTACCAGTGAGTGGATATAAATTTAATAAATTTGCTTGTTACAGTCACTGCTGGAGGCTGCTCAGTCTCAGAGCAAGTCCTCAGATGACCTGCACACCATGTACCTGGACCAGATAGAGGAGCTGACACACAAGCTGTCTCAGGCAGAGAATAAAATCAAGGCATTTGAGGCTGGCAAACAGGATGATGTGGCCAAGGTGTGCAGGACACTGTTTCCAAACTGGGCTGGATTAGTGGCCAAAGTTACAGCCTTACTGTCTCCGTTTCAGTGGGATTTCCTGAGCAGTCTTTCGCAACTCCATGTGCCTAATAGATTCTAAGTGAACGTGTAACAAGGCATAATTTTGATGATGAAATTTATGTCAACCAATATGTTTGTTAAAGCTAATTCTCTTAGAAGACCATGGTTGCTTATTAGGTTTGACTTCAGAAAGTATTAGTCTTTGTTTGTAAGAACAAAAGTGTCTTTAGATTGATTCACTTGCTAAGTATTTAGAGTAATGTCTTTAGTTTGATGCTGGAGAATTCTTTAAAAGTTCATGAGTTAAACTTCGTCTGGCTGAGCTGGTGAGTGTTAAAGGGAGAGCACTGCGCTCTGGATTCCCCCTCTGCTTTGCTTTATACCAGGGCTACCTCCCATGTTGGATTCAGTGCAATGACCCAGAAGCCTCTTACCAGTGCGGTCGCTGTGAGTTAAGTCTAGCTCATGCTGGCTGCCTTTCCAGCCGTATGTGGGAAGGTCTGTCAGCAACCTGTGGATGATCGTGGGTTTCCTCCCATCATAATGCTATCCGCTATCATATAAATGAAATATTCTTGAGTAAAACACCAATTAAATAAATATAAAATCTCTACCTACCCAGTTTCAAATTTACCTCCTTTTAAGATTTGGAGACTTGTTTCCCTGTTAATCCATTGTCCTGCTTACGGTCATTTTACAGGCTAGCCATCTGAATGCTCAGCTTACCGAGAGGTCGTCGCGCCTGGCAGAAGTGGAAGCAGCACTGGACACGAAGAAGAGAGACATGAAACAGCTGGAGTCTCGTCTGGCAGAGCTGGTGAGTGTTAAAGGGAGAGCAATGCACTCTGGATTCCCCCTCTGCTTTCTGCTTTTGCTTTATACCAGGGTTACCTCCCCTGTTGGATTCAGTTCTTGTTTTGGGTGCAAATTTAAGTGGTTTTTTTTATGTTCATGGCTCCTGTTCAACACATAGAGTTGCCTTCATACTCACCCTGTCATCTGCAACACCACTGATACATAAGCGAAGAGTTCTGTGAAATGCAATATTTTCTCTTTCTTTTGGCTCTATTAATATTGCTGACATGGCATTATACATCCATATCATTCATTGTTATTCTCTGTTGTGATGTCTTCAGCAGCTTGAGCCAAAAGAACCCACATGTACTTATTAGGAAGACAAAAAATCAAAAATGTGGATAAACATGGCATGAATGTGATGTCATTCATTCAAGTTCATTATAATTCTGTGCGCAAACTGTCCTGATAGGACACAAACTTATTTTGACCATGCTACAGTAACCTGAAAAAAGTAACCATGTTGATATCTAACAAACACTGAACATCTTGGAGTCTGATTTATCCTTGCTGATTGTATAAGTAAAGAAACCAGTCCACTTTGTGCTTTACTCAAGCTCACATGAGTCCTTAAAGTGAAAGACCACTCAAAAATGAAGTTATGGTGAGTGAAAAGACTATTAAAAACTGTATGTGAGAATAGCTTCACTGAGTTTTTTTTTTTTTCTTTTTTTTTTTTACCAAATTAAACCCAGTCAGATGTTTAGATTGTATTGTGGGTTTTATGGACCATATTGATGACGTGGTTCATTACTGACGTCACACAACTTTGTGCACCTTCTGTGTTTAGCGCTGAATAAAGTTCTTGTGAAGTGTACTGCTGTAATGTTTGCCTGTGTGTTGAAAAGGTAATGTGACATTAAATTTCTGCTCTAGGGCCAGAGAAAAGTAGGCGTGAGGTCACTGGTGAACCACATTATCAACATGATCCAAAAAGACCACCATATAATCATATATTTGATTTGTATTTAATGAGAAAAAAAGCTCTAAAAAATCTGTGAAGATTTTTCAGCTGTAGTTTTTAATGGTCTTTTCACTCATCATAACTTTATTTTCTGTGTTCTTTCCCTTTGAAATTTTTTGAAATCCATTTCTGTAAGAATTGTGCAACATCAATCAACCCCTACATGTATACTTGTTTGAGCGATCCTTCTAGTCCATGGTTTCATGCAGAGAGTTGTTATAACTGCATCTACATATATTCAACAGCTTGTCCATGTGATTTGATTTGTCTAGAATTGGTGTGCATTGCACTTCATGAACTATTTTCTGTGTTTAAGATGTTGCATTTATCACAGAGGTGTCATTATTTTGCTATCATCCTGCATGAGTTATATTCATGTGTGTAATTAAGCATGTTCAGAAATATTTTACTAAATGAAGGTTTAACTCTTGCTGCTTTTACACTGTGTGTTTATCAAGTGAGTTATGGATAAGTCATTGTCATTGTGAGAAATCATTCTTGTTAAGATGATTTTTTGAAAATGATAGTTTGAATTTTTGCAATGCAAAATCAAAAAACAAAAAAAACAAAAAAAAAAAAAGAAAAGACATGCATGTGTATACAATTTTGGAGTGAATGTAAGTGATGAGTGTAATGGAACTTTTTCTAACATCTTCAACCAAACCAGTACTGTTAGTTAACAAGTGATATTTTATGAAGAAAGAGCATCATTCGTCAGCATAATTTGCAAGTTTTGGGTAGTTTTAGCAAAAGAACAAAAAATTATATGTATTATTTTTTCTCTGCACAGGATTCAGATCATTATGTGACCATTAGTGCAAATCTAATAGTACTTCCTGGTCACAAAACATACTTTGAATTGAGTGCAATTATTAGATGTATTTAAAACATGACTTTATATTTGAATTCAACCCGTGACCACAAATTTAAATTTTCGTTCGCAAATTGACATGTAATGCGTTCATGGAGGTCGATCCTTTCATAAACCATGAAAAGATAAAAGCTTCCTCCTTTATTCATGTATAAGTAATAGTAAAACCAAACTAGTCAGTTAAAAAGGAAAGTACATGTAACTTTGTACAAGTATTGTACTGATCATTTCATAGACTTCATTCACGGCCTTTAAACTTCATGTCATGACCTTTGCGTGTCTGCAGCTGGACAGCTGTTATAAAACTGTCTCCGGTTCTGTTCAGATTACGGGACTTCAAGACCTCCAGGCTTTCTTTGATGAGGACTAACATTCCTCCTTTCACCCTCCTCCCCTGGCATGTATACTTTACTATAGTAACCCTGCCACTAACGTAGGCCATTCTGGCAGCAGGGTTTATGTTAGTCTGAGGTAAGGGTTTTCTGTCGATGTGGGCAGTTTGTCTGGGTTGTCCCGTGCTGGTGTACCTCACACGCACTCCTCTCAGCTCTACCACCACTTCACTCCCACGTGCATGACTGCTGTACAACCCCCTAACTCCCAGCTCTCTGAACCCAGCCTCCCACCCTTTTGCTGAGCTCTGCGCCATTCAAACTCATCATGTTGAAGTTAGTCAACTGATACAAACTCTGATTTATTTAACAGTTTTTCCCTTTTCTTCTGTGTATATGTAAAGCCCTGTAATACCAAGAGGTACATGTATCTAGAGAAATTAACATATTAAGAGGCAAGGGTTAAAAAGTTATGGCATGGGAAGGTTAACCATAGCTGATAATTGAAGGCATTGAGTTCTTCATTCAATGCGGTATGCTTGAAGAAGCTAAGCTACTTTTGCCAAAATGTAATCTGCTTGCATGTATCAGCTGTACAAGTCTGACCTACGTTTTCCTTTTTTTCTTTTTTTCTGAGGTCATAAGTAATTTATATAACAGTTGAAATGTAGGCTCTGTAAACCATCTCGAAAGCAAGTTTTCCTTTTGAATATCGGTATCCAAAAGACTGAAGAGAATGTTTTATTTTATGATTTATCTTCTTTCTAATTTACCATTTCTTAATGTAGCCATGCATATACCAACATGCATGTGCCTTGACCTTTACCTGTTATCATGGTTATGATGGTTGAAAATAAGTTATTTGTATACTGGAGTGAATGCATCAGTGTCAGTAACCCAAGATTGCACAGTTTTTTAAGTACAATTTTTTACTGAGCTTTCAGAGCATGGTGTATTAAACACATATATATAAGATACTTCTGTACATGTATGTATGTGTACAGACTTGCTTTGTCCCCTCGACTAAAGAACCACTGCTGTTTGCATGTACTTCTGTACCATGTGCATTTTGGAATGAGAAAGTCATTCTGGATATCTGTATGAAGAGTAAGAGTAAGGTCATTTTATTAACTGTTGGAAATTATTCTACCTATGAGGGGAAGGCATGGGTTTTCTCTTATATGTGTATGGCTTATGATTTGATGTTGATCCCTTTTGCATGCAGGCTGGTTTTCCCCTGCTGGTACAAGCATGGAATAGTCATGAGCTTGGAATGCTTTATATTCGCTCTGTTTGCATTTCTTTGCAACTGGTTGCATTATATTACATCTGCATTCTGTATACTCTGAAATATGATATACAAAACAAGGCTTCTTAGAAATGGGAAATACCCAATCAGGTATTCTTACAATTCATGACCATTCATATTTGGACCGGGCATGTCAACAGATTTCATTAAGAATTCCACCTCTTTGATATTCAGAGGAACAACATGTACATGTATGCTCTGGTTTTGCTTTTTGCTGACTCTTTCCTGTTGCGTTTTGTTTAAATTGTATTACCGGTATATGTTGTGTCTGTGGTATGTCATTGGTGTTCTGTTCTGATACCTGTATCTTTTGTTTCGTTCTCGGTGGCATTTTGTCTTGGGAATTAGCATGGGGTGTGCATTCCTCTTCAATGTAATATATGTATATTATTGCAAGAGAACACTTTGCTCTCATTCAGATGTGAAAATAGTTATTTCAACCTCTTGTTCCGATCAGTTTTCCAGTTTACACATTCCTTCAAGTAATTATATAACTACAGTTTTACATTACAAAAATATAAATATTCAGTACTAGAGCATGTATGTTCAAGTAAAAGACAGCTCATGTTCTAAGTTAACTTTGCTCTCATTCAGATGTGAAAATAGTTATTTCAACCTCTTGTTCCGATCAGTTTTCCAGTTTACACATTCCTTCAAGTAATTATATAACTACAGTTTTACATTACAAAAATATAAATATTCAGTACTAGAGCATGTATGTTCAAGTAAAAGACAGCTCATGTTCTAAGTTAAATTTGCCAAATATTTTGTTTATTTCGGTGAAGTATGTTTTCTAACAGCTACTAGGGCAGCAGAAATTGACACCTGACAGTGTTCCATCTCCTAGCCTGAAACACAGCCATTCTTCTGGGCTGTGACATAATTTTTCCAAGCGTGGAATATTCTTGCCACCTCAGACTGTAGTAAACTGCTAGGGTTGTGTTTGTAACTTAAGTATATATGCCCAATTATAACATGAAATGATCAAGAAACTTTCTCCTGTCACAACATGATGGTCTGGAAATACCTTGCAGAGTTGTTCACCCATGTACTTATTACAGTTAAAATATATCATATTAAAACAGTGTGCTGTCCCTATGTTATTATATGGTGCATTGACATTGACATCTCAGAACATTTACGTCACAGCTTATAAACAGCTGATATCTACCTAGTTCTCTGATTGGTCAGTCTCTCATAAGCTTAAAAGCATGCACGCCTTCAGATCACCAGTCAGCAGCACAATACTCCACACCTTAAACGAAGATAATTCAGCAATGAACTCATACAATTTCAAACAGGTTTTTACATTGAGGAGGGAACTTTATAATCTTTTTAAAGAACAGTACCTTAGTCATGAGCTGTCTTTTACTTTAATACTACTCAATGAGTGTGTTTTGCACAGTGCCAGTGTTCGTCTAGCGAACTGTAAACAACAGCCTGTTCCAGTACACAGCATAATTTGTGTGACATTTCAGTGTGATCTAAAAGTGGAATTGATTGTAAATTCTTGTATCTTTTTATGAGTGGTGTACACATGAAGCTCTAAAATTGCTGTTGACATTTTTAGTCCATTAAAGTTTTGTTTTCTTTATTTTGTGTCTCACAGGAGGATGAGGTGAAAGCAGGCAATTCTAAACAGCAAAAGTTACAGGCAACCATTGATGGTAGGTCTTTTTATTCATTCAACTCAGAACTGTCAAGAGGTAAAGAAATTGCAGCCTAATGTTATATGCATGTAGATCCGAAGAGAGAAGATTATGAATTGGTGCAGTGAAGTGTAAAATTGATTATGTAATCCCTGAGGACTGGTGAGTTGTTCGTCGTCGTGCTTGTTTATTAAATATTAATTTGTTCTCTTAGAACATTTGTAATACTGAATAAGGTAACAGGAATAATGAAAATTACCATCATCTCTCCTCAACTTACATATAATAATCAAGTTCTTAGAATATTGCAAATGAGGTGAAAGGGTGAAAGGAAATAATGGGAATAATGAAATTGCACTGTAATTCCACTGAGGGAGAAGAGGGACTGTTTCAGGGTGAAATAAGGAAGCCATGGCATTGACACTTGAAGTTCATGTATTGTTATTCATTGAGTCAGCGCTCAGTTGGTAAGCGCGTTTTCGCTGTGTAATGACCTGAGAGCCTGTCACCAATGCGGTTGCTGTGAGTTCAAGATCAGCTCATGATGGCTTCCTCTCCAGCTGTATGTGGGAAGGTTTGCTAGCAACCTGTAAATGGTCGTAGGTTTCCCCCGGGCCGGTTTCCTCTCACCATAATACTAGCCATTGGCGTATAAGTAAAATACTCTTGAATACGGTAAAAACACCAACCAAATCTATAAATAAATCATTGAATCAGTAGCTGTGGATAGGGTTGATGTGTAATGATGAATGTAACATGTCAGAGGTTAGTATGTAGGCTGTTTGTGAAAGACTGACATATCCCATGACTTCAGCAGGTTGACATGATCAGGCAGCCAGTGTTTAAACATATCAGTATGTACAGTATATAGACAAGGCATATTTAAGGACAGTCTGTCACAAGACAGAAATACACCAGTTTGTCACCTGTGTGTTTTATAGCTTTGAAGGTTACGTTCACCGAAGCCAAAGTTTTTGTGGGACAATAGTAATGGGCGAATGCCTATGTTCCAACATGTGTTCCTCCAGTATGAAGTATCATTTGACCTCATGTTTTTGAAATTATGCACAGTGGGATGTTGATCGGTCCAAAGACTGGTGGAGGAGACATCAGGCACTCCACCCTTAGAACAGCCATAGCCACAGTGTGCCAGATTCATGCACATGAATGAATGAATGCTTATTGTTTAACGCCCTACTCAAGAATATTTCACTTATACGAAGGCGGTGTCTCCTTGGTGCAGGACGGATTTCCACCGTATCTTTTATCTGGTGCTGCCTCACCGAGACGACTTGCCGAAGACACCCAACAAGCCCCCTCACCCAGTCACATTATACTGACACCGGGCCGACCAGTCCACCCTCTATCCTCTTATTGCTGAGCGCCTAGCGAGGAAGCAGAATGTACCATTTTTTTAAAGTCTTTGGTATGACCCGACCCAGGTTTGAACCCAGATCTCCCCGTCCGAAAGCGGACGCCCAACCAACTGCGCTATCCGGGCGGGTCATGCACATGAAGAACAACCACACCAGTCATCATTCACAGTTGCTGTATTTTTAGAAATGGAGTGCACAGTTATTAGAAAACCAGTACACATAATGACTGAGGATTTGTCTAGAATAATTAACAGCCTGTGCCATGCACTGGCTATCGAATTTAAGTCGAATTAAACACTTGTAACTTCTCTCCTCATGGTTTACATTTAAAGAATCTAGAGTGCTCCTATACATAGAACGGATCACTGCCATATAAGTTACTGAGTGTGACCTTGAACCATCTGTCACTGTTTCTTCAATACCAATGTTTACAGATTTGACAGCAAAGATCTCCAGCAAGGATGCTGCCTCATCATCAATGAATTCAGAAATTCAACATCTGAAGAACCGATTTGAAGGTAATATTGCTGTGTGTTGTGGGGGTTTTTCAGGAAATGATGTGCACAATAATGGTCCATGTATTTTTCATTTTATCAGGATGCGGCAAATGTGTTGTTTTTTTTTCCAGATCATCGTGTAATGTCGAGTTGTCACCGTGCTGGAGCTTTAAGTGACAGTCACACGTGCAGATTCATTTGATGTTTATGCATACATTTATTAATGCTCCTGAAATTTCATCTACTTTTTCACATGTATGTTATTAGATTTTTGCACTTGGTCATGTTTGTCGGTTCTAGTAGGACTCAGAAATTTTTCCTGTAGGACCTGAAATTTCTGGAACAAAAAATAGAAATATATCACATAAAATCCTTCAAAACCGTTAGATTTATCCACATCGTCATGAATTTCAGTAGAGGACATAAGGTATACACAGTAAAACGCACTCACGCTGTTGCTAAGGTGGCTATGCTGGTGAAGGGTTTTGTCTCACATGTTTGCCAGTCGCCCGTTTTGTTAAGAGGATGTCATGCTTCGTCAAACATAACATACCGACGCATCCCTACAACATGTGTCGTCATGACAGTTACATTTGACCTGACTTACACTCTGTTTGTAAACTGTCAGCCAGGACTTCTACAAGAGTAAGAATGCCACAGGAATGCATGCTGACATGCTCTATAGCATGGTTTGTGCATGGTTTAGCAACAAATATATATAAGTACATCAAAATCAAAGTCAATACAACATATTCTTCACTTTACCTCATATTTTGGTACACAATTCTTCGCATGCTCATTTAACATATACTGGTGTGTTTTTTTTGAGATAAAGGAGTACGCAAGGTGGTTTTTTTTACAGAATCTCTCTCAGGAAATGTCTGGATATTCAAACAGTTTATGTGTTTACATATAAATGTAACATACACATGACACATGCAGGGCCATCTCTAGAAAAATTGTAGCCTGTAATCCCAAGCTTCATAAGTGGCAGAGTGACTGTGCATTAATAAAATTTTATAAAATGGATCTCTTATTGTTGTATTCAGAACACGTTCAACTGTGTGAATTGCAGATATTTGCATAACTAAACATTTTTAGTGGCATATGATCGCAACTGTGTTCAATTTACTTGTTAGTTTTGAACAGCTTGACTAGTTTGGGCGTCTCACAGTTTGGGGGCCCAAACATTTTCCCGGAACTAAAATGGCTCTAGATATGTCCCTGACATGCAATTTTTACTGAATGTCTGGATTTGTTTGCTTCTTGCATTGTGTAAATGAACCAATTTCAGTGGTCTCCATTGGATTTATATTTTTGATCAGTGGTCGAGGCTTGTCAATCTAGGCGGACTAGTAGGCTCAGAAAGAAGCATTGTTCAAATTAGTACATGTACATGCAAATTGTTTCAATTGCCTACTAAATCTAAAAATGCAAGAAGCAAATAATGTTACAAACAGTCTCAAACATTTTTTTTTTAAATTTAAAGTCATCAGGATTTGTTATTAGAACTTTCTTTAATATCATATTTCTTTTCATTTCATTTAGGAATATTTACTAATTAAGCCAAAAGAATTTCATCCCATTTGTGCAGATAGTTTAGTACATATATGCTCAGCTTCCCCTGAAGGCTTACTGCTACTGTATTCATTTGCTAAGAAAAGAAATCGTTGAAAACGTTGTTGTTTTGTCCGGGTGTGCCACTCTCAACATGTCAAGTAGAATTTGCCAGCGTTGCTTTTCCATGTTATGGTATGTAATTCTTGTGAGAGTATATGAGAAAAAGGACAGCTTCATTAAACCAATATCAAATTTGCATTTAAATTGAGTGGAAGATTTATTGTTGTCATATAAATTGTGAACTTGATGAATGAATGGATGATTATGGCTTAACGCCACATCAGCAATATCACAGCCATATCATGGCATTGTAACTTGTTGAAAAATGCAGTTCTAAAAATATACTAAGTTCAAGTACAGAACTATATTAATGTTCTTGTATGTCTCAGGTATAAAGGCCAAAATCCCATTGCCAGTATAATCTGAACGCTAAGTAAATACATGTTATCAAAGTACTTCTTATTTTAAAATTATTTAAACAGCCATATGAAAACCTTGTTGTTTATAGAGTCTAAAGGAGTTGTAAAATGTCAGGTACAAAATAGATATACTTCTGGCTTCTTCATTTTCTTAAATGATATTTCTTCATATTTTGGCCTGTTTTTAGTTTTTTCAGTTTTGCTGAAATATCGAAATCTCAAGGCATCAGGGGTGTGCTGTCAAGTCGGGATAATTTATCATTCTTTTATTTTTTGTACACAATAAGTGTTGATAGATATCTGGACATCATAACCTACAAGACTCCACATAGGACCAAAATTCCGCCAAAAATGACCCATTAATGTTCTTATCACTGGCCATTGCTCAGGCTGGCTTTATAGTGTGATAGTGCCTGGTAAACAGAGGTGGCCCTAACATAGCTATAGATCTGAGAACAGCCTTGGAAAGCTGGGCATAGATGGCAGCCGGGCATGGTAGATACGGTTTGACTTCCTATTGCAGATTCTCAGCGACAGCTCGAGGCTAGCAAAGCCAAGTCTGATCACCTGGCTGATGACAAGCTCAAGCTGGTACGTCCTTACCTGTAGTCCCTACACCTTAGTCCTAGTCTACTAATTCTACAGCCAAGTTACCATAGATCTTAGGTTTTTTCTATGTAACTAAGTACCAGTATTCATTTCATTGGTTCTGTGTATGTATGAAAAAAATTGCAAACAATTTTAGAAAAATGAAAGCTGATTTGAACAGTTTTTCCTTTAAAATGTCAAAAGTGCCGGATCAGACTAGAGACTGTGTTTAATTGTGAACAAGTCTGACATGGTTGAGTACTGTATTTGACCTACCCCCTCCCCTCAAAAGGCATTTTTGGAAGCAAATTGTAAAGTATCACCTTTGATACAGGGACTTCTATTCACCTAATCATCTTCTAAACCAAAAAGACGACACCTTTCTATCATGAATAAAATTCCCAGAATCTTTCAAAATGAGTTCAAACTTTGTAGGTCAAATACAGTATTTGGTTATTGCAAAACTTGTTGAAATGGTTCGTACATCTACATGTAATTTAAAATAAATTTCTCAAGTTAATTTTCTTTCCAAAGTAACCTGAAAACCTCATTTTAATTTTAAATCACATTTGAATTCCTGTAAAATATTGTAAAACTGTATATATTTATGGGACATGTTGCATCGGTCAAAACGTGTTGAAACTGGCTGCACTGAATGTGCTTTGGTTGATGGTGTGGGCTTTATAAGTTGTGCGTGGTTTCAGTGGTGTGCAGATTTGGCACATGTACAACGCGGCTGCCTACCAGTTTGTCTTCAATTTGTAGTCAGAATCCCTCTTTACAAACACGAATATAATAACAAATTTTAGGGAATATCTTGTGATAAGCATAATTGGCGTTTCTATGGACCTCATTCGTGCATTTCTTCTAAATTTGTTAAGCAGGGTTCATGTAATAAAATGTAGTTTTTTTGAAACAAAATAGCCAAGGGTTGAGGTAAACATGTTTTGATTCACTTGGAATGTATTGTTAAGGCAGTTGGTTTCTGACTGAAGATATTTTGGTATGTAGGTCATCCTATTGTACATATGCACCTGCACTGGTGCCGTAGCACATTCATCTTATTGCCAGTTTGGAGCTGCCTGATGAAAATTTCGATCGAGTTTGGCTTGACACGGTTTGGTGGTGCGAGTCTAAGGGTTAATTGTCACCTGACACAATATTAACACTTTATAATTCTGAATAATCAAATGTTACAAGCAGTTTGTTTTCTGTATTAACTGTCTGCGTTTTGCGATCTAGTGCTTAAGCATGCATGCTTTTTCAATGTCGGACTCATACTTTACTTCATGCTTTCCTTTCATTTGGTGGTGGTTTCACTTTCACTTTCTCATATTTCTCGTTGGGTGCCAGCCCATTCATTCACTATCTCTCCGATGTGGCAGCTGTCCATCACTTTCACTTTCTCTTTTTATTATTACATGTACATGCACCTTTTACATAAGGCTTAGTGGAGCACTGATGGAAGCATGTACCAAAACTCTGCAACAAGGAAGAGCAGAAACTCTACATATACAGTTGTAGATAAAAGTTCAACATCCTGGCATCAGCCATCACAAAATAAAAAAAAACAAAAAAAACAGACTTATGTATTGTAGTAAAATGATAAGAAAACTAATGTCATAAACACCACCAACATGACAAATATTTTGAGTTGTGATGAGAACGGAGACTGTTCACGTAGAATTCACTGTTTATGCAGCACAGTATTAAATATAGGCCTACATTGAAAAGCAAAATGCCAGACACTGAATATTTAGTGAAAGTCGTTGCAGTGCAATGAATGACTTGTGAGAATAACACAGAAAATGTCACGGTTGACCCCCCTCCCCCCCATATTTGTTTTGTCCAAGTTTACAATGTGTGTAAGTTCTCCTTAAATATTTAATAGGATTTTGTCGAGTTTTTTTTTACACATAACCCAGAGACAACTTCATTTTCCCAATGTTGTTCATTCATTTGTCAGAATACATCCTTTGTACACATTCAGTACTAATGCACGCGTCGCAATGCCATACCTGGTACACATTTGAACTGTCATCAAAGATCTAGTGATGTTAAAGATCTCATGAATGTTCAATAATGTCATACCAGGTTCACTGTTGATAGAGATTTTACACAGGAATTCATGAAAGATTCATCACAAAGGCCAAGAGCCCATGAAACATCCAGTTTTGTCATTGCAATTTAACAACATGGCTCACAATCCAGTGTAGCAAGTGTTTCATTCAGCATTTGGAGTGAATCATTTCCCTGGTGTGTCGAGAGTTTTTGAACTGATGTTTTTTAAGTATGAAACTTGCACTGTGTGTTTCTCTTGCGAACCAGTGTGGCACATGTCATGCAATGTGAACTGTCTTGAATAAACTGTTTTATGAGTTCATTGTGTCATGTAACATGCATTGAACACAATTTCATGAGTACACCATGTCATGAACAAGCTGTTTCATGAGTTTAGCATGTATTGAACACATTTTTTTCAAGGGTGAACATGTTTTGAAGAAACCATTTCATGAGTGAATCATGTCTTAGACATTCTGTTCCATTGCAGATCCATGTTTTCTACTTGTTTCATGAGTATCTTGTTTTCATTGAATTGTTTCTTGTATGATCGGTCTTGAACAAATTATATCTTGAGGGTAATGAAAAAGACCAAAGTTGTAATGGCCCAGTACCTGTCATTTTATGGAGTGAACCCACTCATTGAAGCACACTCCTACACCCTCATTCGTTCATTTGTTGATTAACAAGCAGGTTAACAGCAGTGAGTTGACAGTTGCTTTGGCAGGATTTGAAGCTCATCTTCAGTGTTGATATCTGGTGGTCATCCATGCTCATTACATGGTTATGCCTTCATGTTGAAATATTTGGCAGATTGCAGTTGCCTGGCAGGTTGTCGGACATGCATGTACTTGCACATGGCCATAGCCAGTAGTTGAAGTTTATGTATGTAGGCTGCCTTG
The DNA here is from genome assembly GCA_016165875.1 of Acanthopleura granulata. Classification (NCBI taxonomy): domain Eukaryota; kingdom Metazoa; phylum Mollusca; class Polyplacophora; order Chitonida; family Chitonidae; genus Acanthopleura; species Acanthopleura granulata. The sequence continues at coordinate 7,898,269 of JABBOT010000009.1, read as the reverse complement.
ATGAGAATTTTGTCTCAATTGGAACGGGTGCCAATGATATGCAGTTCGTATATTTCTTATTTTGATGGCAACCTTGTGGCCTTCAGTCATTTTGGAATTCATTTGAAACAAATCTGGTCACCACAGTGACTTGCCTTTTGCCCCATTCAGATCGTTGATTTCAAAGATTTCCTCACCACATTCAAAGTCATCACCAGTGTTATTCATAGCTGTCCCATGCAGCGATTTGTCCAAAATGCATTGGCATGCCATGATGAATTGCTGCCCCAGCATCTAGCTGTGTGTATGACTTTAGATGAGCAAGTCGTTAATTAAGTTTTGTGCATGTAAAACATGCATTGACAGCTCCATTTGTCGATGTTGAATTGAGACTTGAAAGGTCACATGAAAGTTCAACACGCTCTGATGTACCCGTTTGGCCCCAACTTCGGACCAGCATGTTTTGTTAAGATGGTTGGATACACCATTATGCAAGTTATGCACGAAAATTTGTACTAAAACACACAGTTTTTAATTTCACATGTAACTTTAACATACTAGCTACATGTAGGCTTGCTGTCTATACATGTAGTTCACTCTCTGTAGAGAATTCTGTAACAGTGCCACAGTTAGACAGATAAATTCCTTTTGACATTTTTCTCTTTTTCATGGTGCAACACCTTATGAATGCAATGTTTCTTGCATTCATTTCTGAAAGAACCAGAATTCTATAAATGGAAGTGTTGTGGTAGGTTTTGCACTGTTGCTTGTGTAAATTTAATCAACTAAAGCACCAAGTCAGTAACAGGTAGCACAGGAGTTTGAAAATCACAGTCAGTAGGAGTACAGTCTATTAAACTGAATCACAAAATCACACAGCCATTTTCAACAAGCAGCTCTACATATCCCAAACCATGACACTCTCTCTCATTAAGGTGACATTTCATTTTCACTCAAGTGAGGCCCCATGACATTTATTTTTGAAGGAACAACAAATCGGTGACCTGATGCAAAATTCGGGCGATAGCGCTTCTCAGCTGTCTATTTTGAATGAGCAACTCCGAGACAAAGATAGGTCAGTTTATATTCCTTGTGTTGTCTGATTTTTTTTCAACTCTGCACTGTTATTATATATTGTTTTCTATTTCAGATTACATTACATGTTGTTGTACAAGTGTATGAACTAGATACTAGTAACTTGTGTCAAAAGCTGCTAAGCATGAACTAATTCATGTGTATGCTAGGCAACTTACAGCTGATCTCAATGATTAAAACAATGTGTGCTCTAAAATACTGCTAAAAATCCAGTGAACGTCATGAAATGATTCATTTCTGCACTTCTAAAATGTTGTAAACTTCTCGTATTGATTTCAGTTTTATTTATTACCTTTTGCTCCCATGTCACTTCCTTTAAGTTTCTTGTTTTCTTATGTTTATTTAACTGCAAGGGTTCTATTTTTGCAGCATTTCAGTTGCCAGACATCACCAAAGTGCAGTATTGCAGTATTTCCTAGTGCGTTTAATTGTTTATAAATATCTTATTTGAACAAGGTTGGGATTGTTTTTTCGCCAAAAAAACCCCACCTCTAGCCCCGCATTGTTAATTCTGCAGGATAAGTACTTTAATTCTAATTGATTTTGGTAATGTCTGGTAGCTCAAGATAAGGAGAATAAGGAGAATTTCGTATTGATGAACTTCATGTCCACCTACATGAAATATCCACAAAACCTTCTATTTACTCTACATGCTTATAGTGTCCACCCTCCCCCTGCACATTCTGTGTAAATAAGCTCTAGTTGGTATCAAGGGACATTTCACAGAACTTACACTTCTGGGATTTTTGTGTGCAAATATTGCATTGTTCTTCTGTTGGTCTTAATTGGACGGCATTCGTGTACAAAAATCTCCACGCTAAGTTTTGTGAAAGTTGCCCCAGTAGATTAAATGTAGCTCACTTATACATTAATCATCTCTAATATAGGTGTACATATTAAGTCCATTTAGCTTCTTCTGTTAGATACTTATGATGATGTACATGTAATGTTGCATATTTGTAGTCTTGGTATCTTACAATAGTTTTGTACATGTTGTGGTGGATCACTTATTACACTAACCACATTTATTTTAGCTTCTACAACGGCGTGCAAGGAAACCACAATTGTGTAGTCATTACATTAGATTTTGAAGTCTTCTGACATAACTGTGACTGAAGCAAAGTTGCATATTTATACACTGTATTCAATTTGAATTAAGTTCTACAATTGAAGATGGTGTTTTAAAAGTTGGGTTTGCTCTGAAGTGTGGAGGGTTAGTTTGGTTGATGGTACTGCCAGTTTTACATAGGAGGGGTATGGATGCAGTGGCTTACACTCTGCTAGTTTTTTTATTTTTTTTTATTTTCTGGCTTTCTTTTTTTTTTTCCCCAACTTTATCTTGAGAGTTGGGTGGGGGTCCTTCTTACCCTAAAAGTCTTTTATGTTCATATATTTTTAATCTGGTATAAGTATGCAGAAGGGTAAGTCTAAGTAGTGTTAGTTAGGTCAGGATCATTCCTAACTCCTATAAGATTATAAATGCACATAGAATAAAATATCGCACATTGAAGGCTGAATACTTTGCATCTGGTGGGTTGTCATTTCCATCTCCCACTCGAACAATATTTACGGTATTCAACCTTCACAGTGCAATATCCTCTATGTAATTACGTATAGATAGTTACAGGTACCAGCTTGCACTTTATCTGTGATATTGTGTCTAGCTAAAGATTATCCATTGCAGGATGATTTGCATCCTGCACCACCAACTTATTTGTCAGGCATTTGTGAGTTAACTCAGGTTCAGGTGATCCTCTTGTATGTCAATTATGGGAGCCTCTTTAATGGCATTGGTTGCATCCCCACTCATAAAGAGATACAGCTTTTCTGTTTTTTTTTAAAGACATTTATTGGAAGTAAATGACCGAGGAGAAGTATGAAGAAAGGGGTGAAAGAAATTGTAACCTTTAGCGACCTTTATTTAAGGAGCAAGTGTTTGACCCAAAGTTGTATGTGAACAAATGCAGAGGCCACTTGTGAAGAATCTGCAGAGTATACTATCTTCTACATTGCTGTGTTCAGAGGTATTGGCTTGCTGAACATTGGGAAATTGCTACATGTAGATGTAGACTCACTGGTTGGGGTCAGATCAAATAATGTTATGAATGGACTGTGGAATATTTGTTCTCCCATTAGAGATGTAGGCTCTGGTGAAGTGGCAGGCTTTGTCCTTTACACATGGCTGGAGCTCTGGGTGAATTGGAGATGAACATTGACATTGACAACTGTTTGTAAATGATTCAAAATCAAAAACACTGTTATCTGTGTAGATCGGGTTTGCGTAAGTTTGCATTATTTGAGGGTCTGGTATGCTGGGATATGGCATGGAATTCCCAGTCATCTGAAGTAGTAGAAAGCCTTGCTCCGAGTAACCTTGGTGACTAATCAGTACTGCAGTTCATTTGGGATAGAAATCTACGCACTATAAATTCATGAATAAACCAGTGGCGATCATATTCTGGTGAGCGATGAATGTACAAACATAATGTTGTACATAATGACTGGGAAATGAGGCAAATGTTAACACAGCTTATTCCCTGGTATTTGATCGTGTGAGATATGCCCGTCGTTCTTCTTCTGGAGGTTGTGAGCCACGCTTCTAACTCACATGCGTAATAGGCCAAGGAAATTCGATTTTGGCAACCTGGCGGGCAACGTGTCTTAATTTCAGCGCAGCAAAGCGATCTTCCGGCAGTCATTGAAACATGTTTTTGGACTGGTTGATGGAGCGGGATATGGCATCGGTTAACCGAACCCTGTGTATTGATCTGAGTTTATAGACATTATGACCCTTGGGCTGTGATGGAAGACCCATCAACAGGTTTTCTCGGGTCAACGTTAGACGGAGTTTTATCGACGTTTGCCAGAAGTGCTTCCACATGCGTCTGCCAGATGTCTTCAGCAGGTGGCATGAAGACACGAGCCTTTGCCTCAAGCTGATCGGCTCCTGTTACATTCCATTATAAAATGGCAATCAAGAATGTCTTGGTATTTTTCACACACAAAAGATTTGCAAGGAGATTGTTTGCCATCATGACGTTTAACTGTGTTTTCTTGAATTGGTACTGCTTGTGTCCTCATTCCATCCGAGTTGGGATTGTCAGTTGTACCAGTCACAGAAATGAGTGCTTTTCTGTCCCTGTATACATCTTTAAATGGTGAGTGTTGTTTTAATTGGTAATTATTCAGGTTTGGTTCATAGTAATTCCTATAGCGAACGCCTGCAGGGATTTTGTGTGGAATTAAACTGGTATTAAACACAGTGTGAGGCTTTGACAATGTTGAAGTGCTATGTATAGGGATACAAGAAGAGCTATCGGCAGTAGATAAGAAGGTAGAGCTGGGGTGCTATAAATGGAAGGTAAACCCGACAACTGTAAACCATAAAGGGACGAACGTGAATACATGTGACCTGGTGATCACGGAAGTAGAGCTGGAACCGTCATGATTTCTAGACCAGCTCTCTGGTTTTAAGCAGACAAACCAGCCTGTGAAGAAAGCTCCTTGTTTTGCCTGGGTTTGCCTTACTTGGTGTCTCTATTGATTTTCTCCAAAACAAGGCCTCCTTTTTTTAATTTTCTTCCGACGGAGGTGATGGAGTTGGGGGGGAAGTGCAGGGTACTCAACCATTAACTTGATAAAAGCCTGATGTATACATAGGACAGATAGCCCTGGAGACAGGCTGTCATTTGGCTTTCCCAAGCCTAGACCTGGGTTCTCCTTGAGAAGCTGTCACTTTGGCACAACTATTATCCTATTAATGGTGAGGCAACTCCAGTTCAGTCAACATTACCAAGGACAAAGCAACTCTGTCTTACCCAATTTATGAAGCCGCGTTCATGGTGAACTATTGCGTCGCTGCCTTCAGTGTCTGAGCATTACAGCTGTGCGCAGCCCTGATGCAGAATGCTGCCATACATGTGTAGTAATGTTACTCTACCAAGACAAGAGGTACAGTGCAGGAACTGTGTAGGGGCCTCTGTGACCAAGGTGGGGTAGTGCGCTAATGCAGCATAATAACCCCAGTGCCTTTGCTCAATGCGATCACTGCGAGTTCAAGCTCACCTCAAGCTGGCTTCCTCCACGGTTGTACATGGGAAGGTCCCTCAGGAACCTATGGATGGCCGTGGGTTTCCAGTTGGGCTCTCCCCTCACACCTTAATACTGGTCGCTGTCCTATGTGTGAAATATACTTGAGTAGGGCGATAAATACTATTGAAATAAATAAATAACGAGTACATGTTGATGTAAATCTGAAAATTTAGGTACCTAAGTAGTACTGAAGTCCTTCAATCCTACGGAGATAACAGTGGTACAGTAGGTGCTCGGCATAATTGTCCACATACAATAAACATGTGGTCTTGTCGCCTAAATTACCACTGTCCAAGATCTCCTATGTAGGAAGTTCTGTCTGCAGTGTCAAGCCGTCCGTCTGTTTACGGCCACACAGATCAGTTGTCAAGTGGGCTCTAAAATTTTCACGCCATTACAGTGTTGTAGCGGACTGTCTGGAAAACTAATAAGGCTGATACTGTCTGAACAGCGCTCACTGTATTTGCCAGCACAGGTTTAGATAATCTGTATGGTCCTCAGGGCTGCTGTGGCAAGAAAGTGCAGATCTTCACACCTGGGTAGAATAACTGCAGTTCATAATGTTGGTATTTGGAATATTTAGAATATGGATGATTATGGCTAAAATGCTGATGTTGATAAAGTGTGATATTGACAACACACAGGGTATAAACCATGATGGAACCCAGTGGTAATACTTGCTTACGGAGACTCCGTAGTTGGTTGCTTTTGGTCTGAGATGGCAAGAACAAAATCTTGTAGCAGTAAAGCATTTAACTTTCCATATCTGTTTTTTAGCCCAGTCCTTACTACAGAGCCGCTGAATCAGTGTCTTGGTGTTTGCTTGCATCACTGATTTTCAAATAAATTATACAGATAGGTCTTTATTGATGATGTTCAAAATTGTACCTGAACATATTTGTGTCAACGTTGTATGTGAATGTTTGGATTCGGAATGCCGTCACACAGCTTTCACAGTTGTGTTCAGTAGAGTGAAATGTTTGTGCAGCTCCATGGCTTTCTAGTCATGTATTCACCATTACCTGGTATCATGTTCATAGGGCTCATGCTCTAAGAATGCCTGTCAGTTATTCCATGTTATCTGTACATGGTCCCTCTGGGACACATCATATCTGTGTCATGGAGGTGCCCTGAAGGGTTGTGCCCCATATTTGTTATCTTAGCTGGAAGTAAGCAACTGCCTGAGCATATCACAAGAGCAGGAATAGGAGTGGGCATTATCAGCATTGATGGAAAAGTAGATGCAATAAAATAGGTACCATAAATGACCTAAAATTTCCAGCAAAAAAATGCATTTTTATTGGCAAATTAATGTCATGAAATGTTATTTTTCATGCTGAATCTCACATTTTTCTAGTAGGATATGATTCTCATCTACCAAACAAACCTCAAAGTACCTTTCTAACATCAGTAGAACTTCAGACATCAATTTGCAATCAGCATAAATGTACAACTGGGTCATGTCAGTCATGGTTGAAATTTTAGGTTATTTAGGGTGTTGCCAGCATTTTATACTGAAATTTGCTGGGACATTTGTTGAAAGATTGTTCCCACATCCAGAAAGTAGAAGTGTTTTCTGACAATATTCAATGTTGTTTTGTTGGTTCTCTCTATAATGAATTGTTTGGCTTTCCTTCGCTGGGTTTCACTTCAGTCAAATATGTAGACTAGTAGGTGGTCATGTAATTTTAGGTTATTTGAGGTAGGTCAAATATACAGCTGTATGCATTCTGAAGGATTAGGAATTTTATATTCTACTAGTAGCCTAGGCATTGGTGGCATTGAGCAGGACGTTCGCTGAATTGCTTTGCAGACATTTTATAGTATAATACATGGCTGCTTTGGACTTTGAAGGCTTATTGTCTAATGTAGTATCAATCCGTGGTTTATACAAGTATTAAATATTGCTTTGAGCGTAGTCACATGTACTTTCAGGACTGTCATATTGTTATGGGACAGATCACTGAATTATTTTCTGATAGGAAGAGTGTATAAATGTGGCTGGATTAAGTTCATGGTTTTGAACGTGTTTAGGGAAAACATGGCCTTCTGGGGTGTACTTTGTATATATGGATAAAACCTGTATGTTATTGTTTTTAATCCAAAAAGTCTTCGTAATACAAGTATAAATCTTCAGCTGTGTATATTTGATGCAGAGTTCATCCCAGAGGGCTATGCTTATGTGTTGTATACAAACTTATATGCAGTGTATATTAAGTGCAACATTGTTTAAGCTGTAGATGAAACTAATGGCAGCTCTATTTATATAATGTGTGTGCCCAGTGATATGTATGTTGACATAATGTTTGTTAATCATTGATTGTGTCTGATGCTGTTGACTTATGCTCTGCATTTCTGTTTTCCCATTGACAATGTCATCTTTACAGAAAAATAGAGGAGCTACAAGCAGACTTGTCCAATTTTACTCAAAAAATTGCTGAGCGGGAAACTGCTCTTGAGACTTTAAAACAAGACCATTTACGGGGGGTGGAAGAATTAGTTAGCAAACACAAAGAGGAATTAAAATCACTGCAGGAAAACAGGGACGATGTGGTAAGTATTATTGTCCTGTCATTTATTGATGCATAGCTGAAGAAATTATTCAGGTGTGATTTTGTGATCCATTGCCATTTTCTTAGTATGATGTATGATTCAATGTTTTCATAAAAACACACAAGCCCACAAGAGCTGCATCATCCCACAAAATGTGGATGCTATCCAATGCTACCAACCCTTGTTAAGTGAATGACCCATGTCAAGTTTGACTGATAGGCCAATGTTCAGCGAAAGGGTGTAAAAATATTTAGCAAGTGAACAGTCAGGTGGATGTGGCCCGCAATAAAAACAGGGTTTTAATATGACCAACTCCCCAAAGTATGTCTCTACTTTAAAGTTCTGTTGAGCTTTAGATGGAATTTTTTTTCTCTCCTTGTTAGAGTCAAAGTCCTTATCTATTTCATTAGCAAGAATAAAAAAGAAAAAAAGTATTCCCCTATTGACCATCCCTATATTTTATAATAGGGTTCTGCTACCTGCAGCAAGGTATATTGATATTGGTATGATCACCCTACTTAGAGCTGCTTCTCATAGGCTTCTGACTGTCAGTTTTTAAGATAAATATTCTTGAGTACTACATGTACATGTATGTTAAAAACAGTCAAATAAACTGGAATGATTGCAGTGTATAGACATCCTGTAAGCTCTCTATATGTATAGGTGTGAAGGTTTGGCAGCTAGGGTTCAGATAGGGTCAGGAAGCAAAGTTGTTCACTGTGCAGCTTGTCTGACCGTTGGGGAAATCAGTGTCAGGGGTTGTAAATACACAGTAGTGCTGCAGGGTACATTGAGCTCTACAAATACATGGTGCATTTTGGAACTGTTCCATTATTCCTGTCCCAAAACCCTGTTTCACACGGTGTCGTAAAGCACCGATCAAATAAATAAATCAATAAATCTGAATGGTTCAATGTGCACAATCAAGAAATGCCCCAAGAGTAGAGCTAACCTCCCAAAGGCCATTATGCATGACAGGCATATACATTAAAGCGGTATCATTTCTCTGTCAATTTGTTTGAAGAATCCAAAAACAAAGATACCTTTACATCAGATTTCTTTGTGTATTTTGTCACATTCTCCTGAACAACAGCTATAAGTCTATCATATGTCTGTGGTTGTTTTTTCTTAAGCTTGAACTGACAAGAATTTGATTGTCATTGTACATGTTTATTTGTGGTGTCTTCTTCAGCAAGCAGAAGTGGAGAAATTACAGACAAAAATTAAAACTTTACTGGAACAACATGAGCAGGAGAAAGCGGAATTAGAGAACACCAAGCAAAGGGAGGTAATTGAGTTGAAACAAGGTCTACAAGCAGCACAAGAGGAACAGAAGAAATTGGAGGAAATTATCGCACAGAACAAAGAAAACATGGAAAAAATCTCAACAGAGAATGAAAACATACAGGTTTGTAGGTTGATTAAGAACCATACCCAGGGTCTCGTTTCACAAAGACATTTTCAGCATCAGTGCAGAACTTCAACAGCGTATTTAAAGCTCGATGCTCATCCTTGGCTGAAATGGCTGATCAGTGATCTAAATTTTATTGATTGTGTGTGTGTGTAATTTGGATTACAGTGTTACCCTAAAGCTAGGAAGGGTTTCAGGAGTAGGGTCCCAGTGTTATCTTTAGGCTTGTTTTCCAGAAAATTGGTCTGACTTTTACTGTAGTAAAAAATTAAGAAGTTGATGTCCAACTGCCATGGACGACTGAAATGATCATATCCCAGACCATTGTGATTGCATGCTTGAATCTACAGAGTTTTCACTGTCGATAAAACAGTATGATTTAAACTGAAAGGTGTGGTAAATAACCTAAAATTTCATCCTTGGCTAGGATTCACGTTTTCCCTGATTATGAGAATTGGTCTTAGGGGTTTGAAGTTTATATTGGAAGATAGGATAATATTCCTCTGGGGAAAATGTTAGTTTCAGCAACATGTATCATATTTTGTAACATTTATATGCAGTTAAGAATACAATTTTGGGACAAAATTTTAGATCATTAACTTTGTAATGGAATGGAATATGATCGTAACTGGCTCACATTGTTAGATTAGTAGCATCCACTGGTTCTTTTTGGAACCTTTTTGCGGATTTCTTCAAATAATTTGCTGTTTCATTGCCTGAGAAAGCAATATTTAGGTTTTTGAATTGATGCAAGTTGGTGCTAAAGATTGAAGAGAGGCCAGTCACTTCTGTTAGGTTTAAAAGTTCAACACAAAAGTATTGAAATGTTCAACTTGTCTGGCACTTATAAATACATTAGCACACACATCTGTCTGAAGCAGTAAAGCAACTTTCTAGTATTTAATCCAATCAAAGATTCCGGAATCAAACCATTTCACCTTGCTGGAATTTCAGTTTGAGAAGGAGAAGCTGGAACGATCGATGAAGAAGCTGGAAGGTGAGAAGGAAGGATTGAGTGGAGAGGTCAGCAAGATCCAGGCAGAGCTGGACCAGGTGAAGGCTGAACATGGAAAGCTGGATTCTCAACATGGCTCCGTACAGGCTCAGCTGGCTGCCCTCACCGCTGAGAAGGAGCAGCTGAGAAATGAGAAGGACATGGTGAGAACCATTATTTTGCATTTTAGCCATGGCCAAGTTAATCATTTTACCCCAGTTCTCAAATTTTTATAGGAGGCTGAATTTAGAAACACTTTTGTTTTTCATTATTCAAATGTCCAATAACATGCCAGCATATTTTTCATTAATCGAATGTCTAATAATGTGCTAGGAGGATATGCGTCATTCCAGTATCAAAAAGTTAAAGTGTTAGAGATCGAAATAAGGAAATACGTACCAGTTCCATTGAAACTGCCAATCAATCAATCAAAACCCGAATAACGAAGAAGGTGCTCACACGTTATTCGACATTGGAATAATGAAAAACGTGCTAGCGCTTTATTCGACATTCAAACAACAAAAAATGAAAGCTGTAGCTAACTTTAGTCCTCTGATTTTAATTGCCATTTAGTGTGTTGTTTTGGGCTTTGTTTGAAAGATAAGGTTATGACCCTACTGGAGACATGTGAGCTTCAACTCCCAAAGTAATGATTAACTTTAATTTTTTATATATGTATACACAGTAGGTGAAATGTCAGGATTTACTTCACTGATAAAAGTATTATATCATGTGTTAGAGATCACTTTTGTTATTGAATAGAGGATATTGGACAGTGAAGGTTGAATACCATAAATATTGTTCAAGTGAGAGACACAAAGGTATCATTTCCACTTTTCACTGAAACATTCATGTTTATTTCATTTAACCTTGGTTATGCAATATTCATTACTTCCATTTTAACAAAATCATGATTTTGTGTATTTGAACAAGATAAGCCATGTTTTAGCTGTATAAGCCTTTACAGACATGTATATATGTAGCATGACTTTGTTCCCGATGACTGGTATGACGTCGTGTCTTGTTGCATGACGTACAGGAGGTATGTATGGATTGCAATGTCAGTCATTGAAGGAAGTCGTTACATATCACTGACATTATTTATTTAAATAATAAAAGCATTTTTATGGTTAAATTTTTAGATCTAATACAGTATTCTCTTAGTTAGCTTTACCATATTTTGTCCAGATGACCCCTCCCTATTCTTACGGCAATCTCGGCCCGGCTTCATTAGACAGTTTTCCAGTTTCTCCCACCAACAGTGATAACTGGGCTTTGTCATTAATGAAGTGAATTAATGAAGTGAATCTTCTCCATGTGTTAAATACAATATGCATTGTGTTAACAAAAATGACCCTTTGCGTAAACAGGCAGAGAAGAAGCTGCAGGAGGCCCAGCTAGACACAAACAAACTGATGGATGGGTTAGACAAGCTGACAGCAGAAAATGCAGAGCTGGCCAGCACTGTGGAGAAGCAGACGACACGGTTGAGGGAGCTAGAGGAGCAGGTCAGCTTATGCTGTATTAGTCCTGTCATGGTCGAGTGATTTATGGACATTGTCCCTGAATAACCAGGACACATAAGGCACAGGTTCAATCCTGATCATGGTCAGTGAATTTGTAAATTTCCTAGCTCTCACTGTTTGTGGAGCTTTAGTTGCCTTGTGCCCTTGGCGACGCAGGTGTGGGTGTTTAACAGTCTGATGTCAGTTTAAGACCACCGAACTACTACATCACAGATGGGAAATTTAATAAATAAGAAAGGAAGTTTCCAAAGTTCAAACATCCTATTATGCTGCCAAGTTTGATATATTCTGGGTTGTTATGGAATACCAAATGAAAATCTGAAAGCAATCGTAAAGAAAAAATGATTCAACAGTGGAAGGAGAAGGTACTGCCAAGTTTATCTCTCTTTGTCCTAGCATATTACAGTGCTACGATATTGTCAAGCTTCATTCCAAACTTATAGGTTTAGAATTTGATAGACTTTGAAATTTGCATTTTAAAGCATCTTGACTGGCTAATGTATATATACATATATATGTCTGCAGATCATGTGACTCCCAGAGCTGGTTTGTGTATCTGCAGTTCCATAAACTTTAATGCCTCTTTTAATCCTTGAAACATGTTAAAACTATTAGAAAATTTTGCAATATTTTCAAAAAGTTCTTACATTAGTGTTTGTGTTAGGGGTGGGAAACATGAGAGTATGACAACTTTAAGTACATGCAAGGTTGTCACCTGAAAATATATATGCCAAGTCTGTATCCCTATTAATAAAATTGTTGCACACTTGTTTAATCTTGTTAACTCGTTAATCATGTTAACAGTAGAGACAATTGCCTTGGTAATATGTACCTAGTCTAGGCTGTAGTGGTAATCCATAATTATTCCATCATATATTGGGATAGGACAACATACGTGTTCGGTTAACTTAAGTATTGCTTTCATCGACAATCAAATATAAGCAAAATTTTAAAAATTACGTATTAACAGATTCAGAAACTGAAGGAGGAAAACCAGGAACAGAAGAAGTTGATAGAGACCCAGGAGGTGGAGGGAAAGCTGACTTCAGAGCTGGAGACTCAGCTGTAAGTACACACTCTCACAAAGCTTGGTGTTTACATATTTCCCAAGCCTGCAGTAAAAATGCCTGGCATTTTTTGAAGCGTTCCTTTGGACAAAGTGGTATGACCATGTTGCCTGTATTATTTATCAGTGGACAAAGGTCTCTTGGAGCATACCACTTTCACAAAAGAGGTGTTTTCGTAAATGCCACGCACCTATTTGCAGGCTTGATTTCCATTCTCTGCCTTAAAAGTATTTTATCAAACCAACTGAGATATGAATGGCAGTTGGTTTAAATGTATGGCATGTTTATATTAATAAATATATGTTTATTTATTGATATTGATAAATGCATTATCATTAAATTCAGCTGGTACTACTACAGACGTTCCATGTTATACTACCATAGCCACCACATGCTGTTAGATAACAAAAATGATTTGCTGATGCGTGTGGAAGAGGTTTCCTCTTGCAGTCCAGCCATAAAGTTCAAATGAACTGCTTTATAGTTTTCCTAATGTGTTCAACACTTTATTTGTGACAGGGCAGAAATAAAGAAAGCTTTGGAAGATGCGCAGGCTAAACTGGCAACTTCAGAGCAGGAGAAGGAGGATTTAAGACAACAGACGTCTGAGGCTATGCAACAAGTGAATCAAACCAAAGCACAGGTATGTAGTCTCCTACTCTGTCATTGGGAGACGTAAGAATGCATTGAGAATGTCCAGTAGATTCGTATGTGTGGCATTCAGATCTGGCAGGGCTGGTCATCACCACGTACATGTGCTATGAATGTTATTAGTCTCTCTCCAGTCACACAAGGGAAGGTCTGCATTTTGGACATTCTCTGTGCTATTCACGTGTCAAGTTTGTCAGGCACCACCTAGTTTGTACCTGACAAGAGTTGATTTGATGCCTGGTCAGCCTGCCTGTTTGCAGGCTTGTGAGTTTCTTTTTCATACTGAAGGGAAGCTTGGTGTTTACTTCACCACAATGAGTTACAGATAAGTTTCAGGCCATTTTGTCCATTCTGGACAAATTACATATATGGCTGTTTTTGTCCCATTTTTCTGAAACTGTTGTATTGAATTGAAACTTTTTATGTGAGAGATAAGAGGAGTTTTTCACAGTTCTGTGCATTTTTCAAGAAATTATGGCTGTTTTCTCCTAATAGCAGGGCTCCCAGTGGGCACGTTTTTCCCGGTATTTTTGGTGTTTCCCTATTGCTCTCAGCTTTTGCCTGATTTTACCCTATAATCCCTATATTTTTACCTGATAAGGTGACTTTTTCTAAAGTGTTGATAGTCATGTATCAGAACTTTACCTACGCCCTCCAGAAATACTCATCTAATATCTGTGCAGGCAGTCACTGACTGTCACCTAGAGGCTGTTTCTCAATGTGTATGGTGGCCCAGGGGGTTGGCATGCCAGCGCAACATTATGACCCGGTGCCTCTCAACAATGCGGTTGCTATGAGTTCAAGTCCAGCTCATGCTGGCTTCCTCTCCGGGATGGTCTGCCAGCAACCTGCGGATGGTCGTGGATTTCCGCTGGGCCCTGCTGGGGTTCCGCCCACCATAATGCTGACCACCGTCATGTAAGTGAAATATTCTTGAGTACAGCATAAAACGCCAATCAGATAAATAAATAAATGTGCATGAAAGGAAGACATTTCCATGAACTTTACAGACTTGACCAGGTGTAAATTCCATCACAATGTATTCCATTCATCACAAGCATCAGAAGAAGGCTAAAGCTTGTCCCCTCATTTTGAAGTTTTTTAGAAGGCAGGAGGAGTGAGCCCAGGCTTAGTCTCCTGAAATAAATGTGTGTTGATGGGTGTCTGTTTGGCTGTAAGAGCCACATGAACAAAAGTGCATGTTGTCATTATATTGTTGCCATGCTGTTGGCATAAATTGAACCATGTCTTACAAATCCCTCCTTGCTACAGAACACATGCTCAGGTATAGTGTCTCACTGAAAAGTGCATTCTGCGAACTGCTTGAATTGTAACTACAAGCACTAAGTGTACATGTAAGTTATCAGTTTTGATGATAAAGAAATGAAATGAGAGAAGGCCAAATTTGTAGTTTATTCAAGGTTATCAGCAAGTGCAAACAACCGCTGTTTTAAGGTGAAGTAACAAAAAATGAATGGAAATAAAAAAGAGAAGACAAAAATGTGAACTACATCTTTGTTTGAAAATACACAATCGTACAGCCCTGATCCAAGATTGTTGCTTTATAGGAGTTTTCCGAGTGCACACTCTTCGTCCTTGATGCTTTTGCTCAGGACCAACAATATCTTTGTATATGTGTGGTCATCAAGAGAACTACGAGATGAAAATGGGCATAGTGTGCTAACAAACGAAGCAGAATTTATGGATCTTGAAAAACTACATTTAATAAGAAGGACAAATATGCAGTTTATTACAACTTCCTCTCGTAGACAGAAATAGGCTAACCATGGAGTAATGCAATTTATCAAGGCTTCCTTGTATAATTTTAGTCACTTGAAATCTCGTAAAATGTGTCTCTGCTGCTACCTGAAATACCGGAGCTTCTGGGGCCCGGGTTGCCCCTGGACCCTCGCCTGTTGGGTTGGGATAGTAGTTTAGCGTTCTTTGCCAGCAACACATGGAATTTTTGTGAAAAAAACAAACCTAAAATGACTAATATTCTGGCTTCCTATTATAAATTTAATCACCAGAAATCGCCTAAAACATGTCCCCGCTGCTATTATGACAAGATAGTATATCCTGCACAATTAATGTGCGATGCAAATGATATTTAGCAGGTAAATCATCTCTTATAACTAACAGTCTTTATAGTGTTAGTAGGCGAAGTGTAACATGAAGATAACAGTATTAATATAGTTAATATTAGATTTTAAAAAGGACGAAGTGGAGCGAAAAGTATCTTGCAGGTACATGAACACTTAATTTGTTTCGCAAACTGCCTCATGATGTCATTGAATACAGAAATTCATTGAATTAAGCTCCATTTACTCCCTGTATTCATCCTATATATGCCCTATTTTTTGTAAATTTCCCCCCTGTTTTTAGCCCTATATTTTGCTAGAAGGTCCCTTGGTGGCCTGTAATATAGACTTTGGTAGTTTTTCGTACTTTTTTTTTTTCAAATCGTTGATTTTCTCTGAAATAAAACTTAGTGTATGGTTTCAAGTTACAGATCAAGTTCAAGTTTGTACATCAAGACATGTACAGGGTATGGAAAAAGCAATACGTCCCAAATGTGTTCATGGAGTGTGTCCACATTGCTTTGACATTGACATGAGGGCCAGTGCTAAAAGAGTTGATTGATAAATACTATTTTAAATATTGCCAATTATGCGGTTTTTCTGCGGTGAAATTGGTTCACTGTGTGTGTTGACTGTGTTTATGTAATAACATGCAATACACAGTCCCTTAATTCTGAATTTTGTAAATCTGAAGAAGTAATATTACAAACTGCAGTTTGCATGTTGCCTTAGAAGAGTTACCAAATGTTGTTCCTGTCAAAGAAGTTCCCTTATATGCGCATTGCAACAATTTCCCTTGTGGCAGACATGTAGTTTTACGTTGGTTGGAAAGTTGGTGTAAGCTGTATAAACAACATCCGTAGTTTAGTGGAATATTCTTGGGTGCGCTGTTAAAACAGCAGTCAGTGTGCTTTCACTTTCAGTTTGAAGGGGAGAAGGCACAACTGGAAACTGCCATGAAGGAAATATCACAACGGTGAGTTATCTGCTGCCTTCACAATCCTAATTTTAAAAATTTAAATGAAGTTTAGTAATACTTCTTCAAAATAATCATGAATTCTATAAAAGATATTTTTAATAAATAAATCCTCTGTTTTCTATAGAAGAACACTTCTGAAAGTACATTCCAGTGTTTATGTTATGTATTATTTATAAAAACAAATGTTAACCTTGATAAGTTTTATAACCATTCATGTATATATACATCATTTCACTATTTTACAAATAATTTACAATGAAATTTGCTGCAGAATTTAAAGTTTTAAATCTATTTATTTCATAACTTCCGTTTGTGCCTGTGTGTGGCACGTATTAACTGGTAAGATTTTTCTAGGTCGATTTGGGCATGCTTTTCTTTTAGTGTTTCTGTACTTATATTTATGTAGGCAACATGTTGTACATTGTCTGTGCTGTAGATGCCTTCCGTGAACTTGCAATGGTGTATTCATTATTCTCGTGATGTTCATTTCTTCATCAAGTCGTCTTCTCTGACGCTACAGTGTGGACCTGTTAATAGTATACATTGATATTATGCGTATATAGTTACGGTAATATTTCACACACCTTCTTGCGGAATTACACGTAACTATGCACGAGGGTATGGAGAGCGAAGCTGTTCTGTCTTCTGTGCGTATGTGATGCACAGATATAAGTATATAGAGGTTAAAGAGGATATATGGGTATTTAGGGAGATGATGGTTGAGGCAAGTATTAATCACAGGCAATCTGAATCAAACTGCTGCTTTATTCAATGCTCTTGCACTAACATGGACTCTGGTACAGCTTGCACCATGCATCTTTATGCCATGTACGCGGAAATCAGGGTGAGATGTAGGTATGTGTATCAACACGATGCTGTGAGGTCTTTGAGGGATGGGTGACAGTGAGGTGGAGTGTTATCATGGACCTGTAATTTGACATGGTAATGTTTGAATACACAGGTTTCAAGTGAAGTCGTTACAACACCAGAAAGACGTCCATTTGCAAAATGATATTGCCGTTTTACTTGCCTGTCCGTAAACAGGGCAGCTTATGTTTTCAGAAGAATTAAATTCAGCGAGAGTCTGTTTTTTTTGGTTTTTTGGGGGGTTTTTTGTGGCCCAAAGTGATACCCAGCATCTGTGGAGAACATATTGTGAAAGTTTTATTTCATAGTTTTGGATGAAATTTCAGTGTTATATATACCAGTCCTTGTGAAATTGTGCAGATTGATACAACTGTGCCATAAAGTTGTGAAGTCACGTTACAAAGGGACGTCACTCTGTTGTCATAATATCGGATCTCAAAAGCTGAGTATTGTTACAAGTGACACAGGTTGTTGGGTTGATCTCAGGAAGGGAATTTTTAAAGATTCTCCTGTCACGACAGTTCTTGTTGTCCTCTTCACAATAAGCTGTCAGCAAGCATAGGGCATTAAGAACTTATCAGGCTGTTTTCTTAAAAGAACAGACCACATTTTTAGAAAGTATGCATCATCTGAAAGGCAATTTTGTGTTGATTGCAAATGAGGTCTTCAGTATTTTTTGGCATTTTTTTTTTTTTTTACAGTGATTGAAACAGAAATAAAGATTGAGGTGCTACAGTGGACAATATTGAAGTTACTGTAACTGTTATGTTTTCACATTAAATACAGATACAGGTGTTGCACTACATATATGTTCACATAGAACATAGACATACAGCAGTTGGAGGATGTATAGCAGCTAAAAAGAATCTCTGACGTCATTATGCTTCAGTATGGTCAAAGAAAGTCCACCATAGCTTGGTAGTCTTTATTTCGTGTTTAATCAGTGTATGACAGTGCCAAAAAATATTGAAGACCATATTTGGAATCAGCACAAAATGGTCTTTCAGTTGATGCATACTTTGTGTAAATGTGGTCTGTTCTTTCAAGGAGTCTTACAAGGAGTATACTTGAGAAAATTTACATGACACTCTTCAGGGAAAGTTTGTTAGAGACATGCCTTAGGCCACTGGTCCTCTCATGGCACTATGTTTTCCTCCATATGTTACATGTACATAGGCTGGACAGAAGCAAACACTAGTCAATCATTCAATCAGGCGTTCATTGCAGCCATACACTCAGCGATTTGTCTAGCCAGTTTCTTCTTAGAATCTCAATGTGAACAAATCCGAAAACTCAGTATTTTTTTTTTTGTCAGTAATGTATCAAAAACTCAATTTATTTCATGAGAACTCAATGCAAAATTTGTTTAAAACTCAATTTTCCGATATTTTTCATTGTGGTTACAAGAAGGTGGCTAGAAAACCCCTTGTACTACTTTATTCAGGCTGACCTGTCAACTTGACATTAAAATTTGTGTAACTTTGCCATTAATCCACTTAATATATGAAGTACTTGTACATACACATTTATACTTCAGAGCATCAGAATTCTAGACCAAGAAAGAGGTTGATACTAAAAGAGCTAGAAATAGATTTGAATATCAAAACCTTTGAATTAATATTTTTGATCAGCTGCAATCTCCCTGATTGTTTATTACACCATCTTTGGAAATGAGTCTTTCAGGGTCCAGTGTCATCAGTTCTTGCAGTGTTCAGAGGTTCATCATTTTTTTTTCATTCTGCTTGACTAATGACTAGTTCTCTTTTGTATACTTCTCTGTGTGCAGCTTATTTTTTCTTCTTTTTTTTTGAGCTTTAGTTCTTTAAACTTATTGTGTAATGACAATATGTAGGTAACATCTAGCATAGATTTGAATTATGGAATAAAACAAAAGCTATAATTATTGATAGCTTAGCCTTAATTGTGTAATGCCAAAGGATAGTTTCTAAGTTATGAATTTGGCACAAGTTATGTTCATAAATTTCAGAAATGTATGTAAACTGCATAACCTGTCTTCTGCACATTTTTATACTTAACTTTTCATTTATTTATTTGATTGGTGTTTTACGCTGTACTCAAGAATATTTCACTTATGCAACACCAGCCAAACATTTTTTTCTTAACATCAGTATATTTGTATCGTCAAATACACATTATTTTGGTCCAAAAACTACATCTCAGTCTCTCTGGATAATTAATTAGCTGGCAATACATGAGTGTAAAATCAAGAAATGACTCACGTCTGTAAAATTATGCTACATGTATTATGTAGCATGACGTAGGGGAGATAATTATCATTGCTCTTTCTGCCCTGGCAGGTTGTCTGATGTTAGCACTGAGAGTGAGTCTAAGCAAGCCTTGCTGAAGGACTCTCTGGACAACACCCACAGTCTGTTGGAGCAAAAGGAGCAGGAACTGAACACACAGAGATCACAGGTATGGCCAGGTGTTCATTTTAAAGGAAATGGCAGATGGTGATTTCCATCATTTGTTGATACTTAAGGTCGTGTGCCTTCCAGTTATGTGACTTGACTAGTGAGTTGGCTTCATGAAAGAAAATCTGTGTTTTTTGAGTGGGAAAGTTTGTCAGTTACTTTCCAAAGGCTGGTGGTTCACTGCGGCCGCAATTTCTTTCACCAATACATCTGACTACCTTGTTATATGTGAGAGATCAACACTAAACAGTCAATCATTATGGCCCTGCAATTAGTGTGAAGCCCCAACGTTATCCAGCCCAGGATATGTACATATATATGAGTAATTAATTTGTTCAAATGGATAAATGTTATTTCTTGTTCCTTAGAAACTGAAAAATTATTGGCACCAGCTAGTATTTCTTGAAATAATGGAAAATGTACCCCAACAACTTGCTGACCTGCTGATCCTGTACATTTAGATCAAGGCTTTGGAGCAGGAGAAGACAACTCTGCTGGCGTATAAGAATTCCTCCCAGCAGCTTGAGCTGCAGAAGTCTGAGCTACAGAAACAGGTCGCTAACCTGCAGAGCTCTCTGGAGGAATCGAAAGCTAATGCTAACTTCATCAACAACCCTGATGGAGAAGGTAGGGATTACCAGATGCAAATAAGTCTGTTCCTCCTGTTTATACATTGACCAGAGGCCTTTGCTGGCTTAGTTGAACCAATCCTCTCTTGACCAGTGAGGTCACAGGGTTAAACCCAGCTCTGCTTGCTTTTGCCATGGTTGTAAATCATGAGATTTGGTACCTGTCTAACAATGGGCGCTCTGATTTCCTCCGCTCTTAAACCGGACTCCTTCCGTCTACATGTAATGAAAAGAATACTATCTTTTATCCCCAGTTACATGGAACTATTTTCTGACCTGACCCTGATCTACATTTATATCAAAGTGCCTACCTGATGCTCGTGTTAGTTTTCGCACACTTTTACATTCATTGAAGACAGTTTGTCTTACACCAGTAAGGTGTGGGCAAATGTGTCAGTATGAACATGCTAAAGGCCAGTGGTTTGCCCCAGACTTACCAGTTTCCTTCAGCCATGAAAGGGACTGCGATCATCATTCCAGAGTATTAAACAGCATAATACAAACATCATTGAAATAAACAGATAAATTTACTTAAACAAAGTATGTTGCAGCACAATGACCCAGAAAGCCTCCCACCAATACGGTTGATGTGAGTTCAGCCCTTGCTGGCTTCCTCTCCGGCCGTACGTGGGAAGGTCTGCCAGCAACCTGCTGATGGTCGTGGGTTTCTGCTGGGCTCTCTTTCCTCCCACCATAATGCTGGCTGCCGTCGTAAAAATGAAATATTCTTGAGTATAAAACACCAATCAAATAAATAAATAAAGTAATTGAACAAAGTAATGAAGCTGGAAATTAGTAACCAAAAATGTTAATCTAGGTGATGACAACCTGTGTGGAATAGGTAAACAGGGGGAGCACGGCTTTAAACACCATTCAAATAGTTCTGAGGTATTTTGCAGGTGGAAAACTAGTAAGGAATAACCTAGTGTTATTTTCTTTGAAATTCTGGCATATAAATTTTGAGGTTGATAAAATGACCAGTTAGAATGTTTGTTCCCCTCACAGGTAATCCTGCTCTGGCTAAGCTGAAGTCTGATAAGGACTCACTGGAAGGACAGGTAGGTTTAATGTACAGTTGTTTGTCACAAAATGGTTGAAGTGTATATGTTACACGTAAATGAAGTGTACGTGGATGTCTTGGCTTTGTGATCCATGAGAAGTACACTGCTCTGTCTCCTGAGGATTGAACGTCCGCCTTGGTTGAGTGCAAGTTGAAGTCTGAGCGGATCAAACGTCATTACTTTATGTCTACAAACATGGGTACATATGCATGTTCTTTTCTGGCTAGGAACTCCAGTGAGGCAGCGTTATTGATGCAGGTATTCAGAGTGTCACGTTATTTTTCTACCCAAGTATTACGTGCAAGTATTTTTCTCCCACTTGTGAATCTTTGTGATATTTGCCATGCAGGTGGAATTCTTGAACTCTGTGATCGTGGAACTTCAGAACAAGAATGAGATGTTGTCTGTCCGACTGTCCGCCATGGAGGCAGGAGATCATGTCAACGGAGCTCTAGAAGCTTCCATGGAAAGGTACCAGTCCACTCGGGAAAGACAAAATTGGATATCCTCCATATAATATAATAAATTCTATTAGTATTTAATTATTGTGTTTTCTTCTGGAAGGTCTGGGATTTTGTCTGAAGGTATATGTATTTACAGTTGGCTTTATGGAGTGGTCAGTCATTTTAATCTTTCTCAAACAAATGCATGTATGTTAATGTCTTGATGTGACACCCTTGATAAAAGTTACTCAGTAGAAAATACTAGCAACTGCCAGAGAAAATAGGTACGTGCACACCAGAAATTGTTTTAATGTATGTGTGCATTTATCCATAACTTTATTTATTGATTTTCATTGGTACATGTAGTTAGCACAAATTTGCAGTGGGCATCATAGGCTAACCAGTAGTTTGAATCTCCTTTAAGGCTGTGGTTAGACTTGTGCGGATTTAAGACAAGGAATAATACTCTTTTTTAATGAGTTTGATCCCTGTAGAGCGACTACACATAACACATTATTTCTGTGTTTGTGCCTTCAGCCCGTCAAAAGTGAAGGCCCCGCGACTTTTCTGTGACATCTGTGATGTGTTTGACAAACATGACACTGAGGACTGTCCCCTGCAGGCTATGTCAGACACCGACAGCCCACCTCCATCACAGCACCATGGCAGTCGCAACCAGGAGCGGCCCTACTGTGATATTTGCGAAGGTGAGACAGCGCTCGACACCTGGTACATGTACAAGCCATTTTTGAAATTAACACCAGTTTTAAAACACATACCACTTTTGAAGTAAATATTCTTTTATTTTTGAAGTTTCACATTTGAAATAAAAAACACATGTTTTGACATACTGTGACCATGTTGCCTACTTTTAAAATAACAGTTTAACAAGTATGTAACTTTTACAAAAATTATCAATTTATGTTTCAAAAGTAGTATTTATTTCAAAATTGGTTTCAAATCCCATCCGGATTGCGCTAATCTGATGTTGAGTTTACAAGGTTTGAACTGTTAAAGTTCCAATTATTAATAAAGGCAGTGTTTTAGTATTTTTGGATTGAAATGCAAACATCAAAAATACTATCTACCCATGGAAAAACATGGAACATGGAGTTATGATTTCTTATTAATTATGCTTTTGAGAATTTCTACATGCAAAAAAAAGAAAATATAGCCAGTTTTCAAAGCTTAGAGTGAAAGACAGCTCATGACTTCATTAAAAAGATCACAAAATTCTCTCTTGAATTTTTGGTTGAAGTGTGGAGTAGTTTGCTGCCGACTGGGGATCTGAAGGTGCCCATGCTTTTAAGGTTTTAAGAGATTGACCAATCAGAGAGCTAGGAGACATCAGCTGTTTATAAGCTGTGATGTAAATGTTCTGAGTTGACGGTCAATGTAACATGTAATAGCACAGGGAAAGGACACTGTTTTAATGTTTTATATTTTAATTATAACAAGTACATGAGTGAACAAGACTGCAAAGTGTTTCCAGACCATTATGTTGTGGCGAGAGTAAGTTAGTTGATCACTTCATGTTATAAATTTACATAGAGACATAAGTTTCAACAATGACCGTGGCAGCATACTGCGGTATCAGATGACGAGAGTGTTCCACGCTTGGAAGAATCACAGCCCACGCACAATGGCGTTTCATGTTAGGCGATGGAGCACGGTCAGATGTCAGTTTCCACAGACATAGTAGCTGTTAGAAAAAATACTTTACCAAACTTAACTTCAAACATGAGCTGTTTTTCACTTTAAGAAAGCCTATATATACATGGTACAAGTAGTAAACTGTTTTTCTGTAATTCCATTTCTGGTCCCTCTTTTGTCTGCAACAAGTCACATGAAGAGATATGAACATCACTTTTACATACTTACTGTTGATATTTAGTTTTCTCTTCATTGTTCATGTATTCACTGTTAAGATATTTATATGTGGTTGACATCATTGACCATTGTACGATCATCAATTCCATTTCCAATAAGTCATGTTCATTAACAAGTTAACAGTTATGAAAACAGTTACATTTCGATGTTGTTTCTTAAAGGTCTGTGGGATAAAAGTGTCGATTGTAATTGCAGTAGTACTTTGTAGCTGTTTTTTTAGTGTTATGTGAAAAAATTTTATTTTCTCTAACAGCATCTTGTGCATCGTGGGTTTCTCCTTGACTTTTGCAGCTTTTGGCCATTGGACAACTGATTGTGATGATGAGCAGACATTTTGAAAGCTCCCTGGTGATTGGCTGATAGATAGCTGGCTCCTGATTGGCTATTAGAAAACTGGCACCTAACTGGCTGACAGAGTGCTGACTCTTGATCTCTACCACGCCGCACCGCTGCTGCTTCTCCCCACAAATGCACTGTGTTTCGGCAGATAACATCCCGGGGGAAGCGCATTGTTTCATTTCTCATGGTTAATTGGTGAATGTCATTTGGATAGTGCACTTGCTCAGCCATAGAGAGCTTTGAGAGCAAGAAAGCCGGCCAGCCGAGGAGATAGGTAGAACGTTGAGTGTACATAATGTCAATCGAGCTGTATTCTGAAAGGGTCCTGCTATTCTATCATTTCGAAGCGATACGGGTGCAAGTTGTCAGTGGCCTTGCCACATATAGATCTGTGTTTTCATGAAGGTTGTGCATTTTTTCGTTGTGCTGGAAGTTCAGTGATAAGTTTTCACAGCATCGAACAAGAGAGAACAGATTTTAGTTGCGATAAAACAAACTGAGTGAAGAAAAGACAAAGCTTTAATAAATCTGCTAGAGATTTATGCTGGGGACAGTCACGTGTATGATTTTCTTTGTAGCTGGATTGTTTTACCATGTAGTATATCTCAACATGGCACAGACGTCACCAAAAAGAATGTCTTTCCTAGTTTGACCTCTACAGTTGAATCTTCAGAGCAGTACAGTTTATGCATAGCTTTGATAACAGTTGAGATAATCCGGCTTTGTTCAGTTAACGTGAGATATTTGAACTCATGAACCTGGATCTGGTTCTGTCTCCCTAATGGTCATCCGTGCTTTCTTTATCTTCAGGGCAGGTGACCCTCAGCCATGTGGTTTTCACAAAAACAATTGTGACATTTCCTTGTTGCATTCGTTGTTCCATTTGGAAAGTAATTTCCTCTCAAAACTATTCCATGTACAGTGAAATTTCTTGTCTGTGCGATGTCCAAAGACTTCTTGTGTATAAACTCTGAAAAGCTTGAATGTTCAACAGAGTTAATTGTTGAAGGGAAGTTTCAGGGAGTGGATAACCTTCCTTGATACCTGAAGTCTCCCTGCAGCATTTATATGGTGAGGTTAATTTCTCCCCAAGATTGTTTAAGAAGACTTTGGGAGAACCACAACGACCTGCAGCGATAGTTTGCACATACTCAGACCACTTCAGTAATAGAGGACAACTGACATTTTTCTCTACACATATTGTAAACTGTTGTAAAAGTAACTCATTATAATGATTGGCAGGCAAAGAAACACATTCTTCTAGCCTCATGAGCTTGTTGCTTTGGAAACCCTAACAATCTCATTGGGCAGTTGGGTTTTTTGGCCTTGTCTATTACCAATGCCAGATAGTGTGGTATTATAACATATTTATTACTACCCCTTTCACAGGTGCAGAGTTATTCAAGTTGATTTA
The DNA here is from genome assembly GCA_016165875.1 of Acanthopleura granulata. Taxonomy (NCBI): domain Eukaryota; kingdom Metazoa; phylum Mollusca; class Polyplacophora; order Chitonida; family Chitonidae; genus Acanthopleura; species Acanthopleura granulata. The sequence continues at coordinate 7,872,763 of JABBOT010000009.1, read as the reverse complement.
AAGTACGAAAGTATATGTACATTTGAGTGAACAAAAAAGTGGGTTGTTTCTTTAGGTTTTTTTTTTTTTTTAGCCCTATTGATGTGGGTTGCAGAGTTTCATGGTATTAGTCGGTTTACACGAGTCATATGAATGATAACTGGATTCATAAGGAACTAAACTGGCATAAATCTGACTGCAAGCCTGATTTTGACTTCTTTTTTTTTGTTTGTTTTTTTTTTTGGAAAACCTCCCTTTAGACAAAACGGTATGGCAAAGTTTTCCATGTTATGTAGTACTGGATAAAGTTCGCTTGGGTCATACCACTCTCAGTAAAGGAGTGTTTTCAAAAATGTCAAGCACCTGTTTGCAGGCTGGTCACTGTGTGAACTGCCCAATTTCTGAGCTGGCTTAGAAGTGGTTTGACTGCATAATGGTTTTTTAATGCATGGATTTCCACAGTTGGTTTTGATTTGTAAAACATGTTCAGAATTAGTCTGGATTCAATTTTAACCTTGTGAAGGAGGCAATATAACTTCATGCAAATTTGCATACTTATGACAGAGAAAAGGGTTGAAGAATTAGCAAGTTATAAAGTGATGCATATAAAGTCATACAATAGGTTCAGTTGATAATGTAAAGCATTCATCAATCAAATCAATCACCATTGTTTTCCTTAGTACTGAAGTGGCCTTACTACTAAGTGGTCTGTATTCCTGTGGTTTACACTCACATTATAAAAAGTGATATCGTTCCTCTTTGTGTAAAAATGGAATGTGTGTGCCCAGAAATTGTTTAGCCAACTCTCTGGTGGTACCTGATATTATTTGGAGTGTGCACCCCCTGTAACCATTATCCTGTGTACCCACTTTCCATGTTGACATTTTGTACAGGTAATATCCAATGCATACTCATTTATATATGATAAACCAACTGTACATATATCCTGTTGAGTGTTTGTCATACAATATTCATTGTCACTCAATGAACTTGTGTAAATATTTAGTCTGCACAACCTTGTTTATCTGTGTGGACTTACGGAAAAGCTTTGGTAGATTGAGGTCCCATTGTATCATCTCCTATCCATGTATATTACCTTAGAAGCTTGGCAGCATTTCCTTCATTCTGTGTTAATGTTGAGCTATTATATAATTAGTCCTGCTTGTGTTCATCACTAGACAATGAGTATTTAATACCATGTACATGTCTGTTACAAAGATACAGTGTATGTATGCCCATGTGTAGTGACATTCTGAGGTACTGCTATATCCTTATCCAATTAGTCTTCACTGATTTATCTGCCTTGAAGTAATTCTCGCATATTAATGGCACGTTTTTTGGAGCCCTTTGTGATTAAGTGGGACCTTGATAATTGCTGCATCTGACGTGCCTAGGTTGAAGTGATATCAGTTGGCAACACTTTTATAAATCTTAAAACTCTTGGAAAGAAATCATCCATTATGATTTTTAACATGGCAGATGAGTTTATTTTGTTTACCTCATCATAAATCACTTACTTGTCACTAGATTTTTCCACTTGGGGTAAGGAAACAAGGTTTGGTGGTTTCGTGTTATTTAATGTTGGATGTCACCTGAAAAGGGAGATAATTCAGTGAAGGCCAATTAATATAACAGGATGTAATCAACAGGATTGACCAGATCTGGGATCGAACTTATGGTTCGATTGAGATAAGAAATGGTACTATCCTATAAATGTTCTGTTTGATTGGACTTGTCCTTACATGTATGTGCAGAGTCTTGTCTTTTCTTTAGTGCTCTTGTGACTTTACTCAGTTGACTGGTTAAGAACAGAAATCACTGAATTAATTGAAAAAGACAGGATTATTACTTATATTAGGCAGGTTGGTTAAGCAAATTAACCAGTTAACTTCTGGTAGATTTCCAAATTTCTCTTCCAGTGATTTTAGATCACATTTACGTGTACATTTTGAGGACAAAGATGGTTGTTTGTATACTGTGTATCATGATTGAGCGTAATATTTGATTTCTTTCAACACTTGCTCAATTTTAGCCCAAAAGAAGGGAGCCCCAATTAGGCGGCTGTATTTCAGTCAGATTTCTCGCTTGAAATTACATGGAAGTTAGACTTTTTAAGGTCATGCCATTTTTGTCAACAGTGATTTTGAGTCTCTTTGTATCTTTTCTCATACAAGACGTCGTCCAGGTTAAAGCGCAGTAAGGAAACGTGATTTATGAGAAAGGTTACAAGAAGTTGATTTACAAAGTTTTGTGAATGTGGACCCTGATTCTCCGAGACGAAATATTAAGATGTGCAAGCCTTGAAGAAGTAGGTGCAAGCCTTGAAAAATGCACATAGGTGACAAGTCTGTACCATTATAGCCATGTAGTCTGTTAGGCCAAGAAACTGAAGAATGGCATCTCGGTACATGTGTATCAGCATTTATGTACATGTATTACCATGGACGTGATACAGGTACTGCTTTAACACTTGCCAAATTGCAATATTACTGAAAGGATTGGACAAAATGTATCAGGAACTCAAAGATACTTACCTTTTCACCTGTTAGTCTTTTTCTTTTCAGCATTGTAACATTTTTATACATACTTATATCCTTAATATATTTTCTTCTGTTCCCTGTTTTGTTGTTATGTTGACTCTTTATCGTAGTTTCATAGGTCTCTGTACATTTGCTAATATTTATTTCGTTTACCCCCAAGTGCTTGTTTATCTGGGAAAATGTTTAAGTCTTCTCCCCCTCGTTAACAGAATATAGTTTTACTAATATGCCTAATATTATTTTCTTAGGGAAGGTGCATGCATATTTTGTAGAAAGTTCGTGTATTCGCTGTTTATTTTTTGTTTTTTATTATATTTTCATAATTTATGAACTTACGTGTATAGCTGTCACTCATTGATTAGTAATTTATGGACAAAATGCAGTGAAGGATGATTTGTTAATGATTTGGACATTTTAAGTACCGGTGCTGATATTAGAATGCCATCACACAGTTTGAATTTGCAAATGTGTGCATATTGTATTCATTATTGGTTAAAACCGACTTAAAGCCAAAACCATATGCAGTATAGGGAAATGAAGATTAGCACTAACGTTGATATCAAACGTTTGGCTTCCATGTACAAAGAAGTGATGTGGTCTTGAAGAAATGACAGGTTTCAGGTTCAGCCACAGAAGGATATTAGTTTCTGAAAAGGGATAGAAAGATGATTATGTAAATGTACACAAGAACAGGACAGTTCATGTGAAATGGATAAGTTTATAGGATGAGAGAGGATTTAACAAAAGATACTAGTAGTGGTTTGTTCATCTCGTTTACGTAAGTCAGCTTTGTGACTAACCTGATAAAAATCAGTTTTCACGCTTGTAGACTTTTGTATAGTGTATTGTATAACATTGATCTTTTACATGTTGACTCTATCAGCAAATTCAAGAAACAATTTCAGTGAAGCATTCAGATTTAACCAAATTCCTAAGTTTGAGTGTAATGCCTGTGGATGTTGTGCTCTATGAACCTGTGACCCTCCTCCACGTATTATTCATTGGCTGCAAAGTTGACTGTAAGTGTGGCAGCACATGTTAACAGACACGCTATGTATGTTGCCATGGTTGTTAAGATCAACATAACATGCTGTTGATTGATGGATTATGGACTTGATGATTTGTTTGCACGTAAACATAATAACTTCAGCAGCTTGGGGCTTTCCGCACTAGTCCAAATGCCACCTTAAATGTGCCTTTAGTAAATGTGCTGCATTAAAGCCTTCTGTGTACCGTGGTCTGCATGGAATTCTGACTGATGTTTGCAAAATTTTGATTGTCCCATTTATACGATGTTAATTGTTGCTTTGAAGTATTGTCATAATGCCTGTTTGTTGATGTTGTTCTCAGACATGAGTCACTGTTTGTTGAATTGGGTTTGCTCTGATGAAAAAAAGACACGAGTATAACATCATTTACTTGGTTGAATAAACTTATATATTTATATATACGTGAGTGTTTCATCTTCCAGTTTTTCATCTTGATAACATCCATTCAGTTTCATATGTTAGGATTAAGGTTGGCAAGAAGTCAGGGATTTTTATATCTTGTTTTGACACAATATTTACCAACCTGTTCTGGGCGAGACAGTTTGATTATCTCTCTTGTCTTGAAAGACGCGGTTTCGTTGGCCTATTATCTCATTGATATTGTGCCCCAAGGAATTTCTCTCGATCTCGCGATGTCTTTGTGTATACACAACCTCAAGCGCGATATGTCCTGCCGGTAGTGATGGGACTTTCAGTTTCGCACACAGACTTGTACCTGTCCCAGACTCCTTGCACGTGCAGTATAACATGTACTAAAGAAAAAAAAAAAAACGCAACACTCAGTATTTTGATAAAATTAACTGTATTATCAAATTCTTTTCAATACCGTTTTTGCATAAATTGGACTCTTTAACAATACATTTCGATAAGTAATGGAAACGGACAACCGATGGTAACGCTGAGGAAGAGTAGGAAACGGGTGGGTTCAATTTGGGAAATTCTACACTTCAGCACCGAGTAAGTCCGCTGAATGCCACTTACTGAATGTTTTCCCACTCCTGTGTAAGGGTCACACGCATCTCAGGGTCACACGCATCTCAGCGATGTTATCAGGAACCGGAAGTCTCCGACGGACACGCCGGTCGAGGACATCCCACAGGTGTACAATTGAGGTCAGATCAGGTGAATACGATCGCCAGTCGAGCACTTCAACGTTTTCGACCTGTGGAAATGCTCTGCATACAGCAGCAAGATGTGGACGGGCATTGTCGTGATGATATGTTACCACATGGCGCCGAAGAAATGGGGCTTCTCTGAGGCGATTCCAAACCGTTTGAGATGAAATCCGGTTAGTATAGAGCCTAATTCTTTCATTAGCTGTGGTAGTGGCTAGCCTGAAACGACCCTGGAGATGGAGGAGACCTATATGGCTGTCTTGGTCGGGGGTCGTTACACCTTACAGATCACTGAATACTGTTGATAGGGCCATACTTGTCTGACCAGTCAAAATGGCGAACAGGCTTCAAATAGACAACAATTTGGTTTTGGAGACTGGAATGTACGCTGGTGTAGGAGTTTGCTCTTGGCCATGCTTAGGTACTGTACTGACAAAAATCACAGCATTATCTTGTGGAATATTGGAAAAGCAGAAGTGTTGCGTTTATCGTTTTGTTCAGTATAGTAGAATGGTTTGCAGGGCAGGCGTGACCAAGTCAGGGTACTCGAGTTGTTTTGGACTAGATGTTCTTGAATATCTATTGCTCATTAAAATGATGACATTCGGCAAATGTGTCATGTTGAACCTCTCCCTCCCATTAAGCATGCTGAGAGCACCTTAAAGTGTGTCGTGCATGTACTACCGGTGGGACTAAGCGTCTATTTTTTTTTTTTTTTTGTCTGAAAATTGATTCGCGGCAGACCAGTTAAATTTACGCAGATCCCTTCCTTGAGAGTCGTGTGCCCAACGTAGATGATCGAGGGAATATGACGTCCTTCCGGTCTCTTCGTGTGTCCTCGTTGTTCAGTTCCTATTTTACTCCCATTTTCCCACTCGTGTGATGCAAAACTTTGGGTACACAACAAGCCATAACCAAGAACAGTAATACTGCAAATTAAAACGATTTGTCACGTGCAAATTGTTTTTCTTCTTTGCGTCGTGAAAGCACTCATATCACGACTGCGTAGCCATAAATAGCAATCAGTTTACGTAAAGAAAGGTCGTGAATATAGTATTGTAAATAAATAGAAACTCAAATGAACTTACCACATAACCCACAGTGGACCTGTTTGTATCTCTGAACAAACTATTCACCAAAATTTCACGATTAAATTTGGGCTGAACCCTGAAAACGAGAAAATTCTGCTCACATGCGCACGTGACGTCTGCGATAAAGAAATCTCTTCAGCAGTGTTCTCGAATTCATGCGATATCTTGGCGACCAGCGTTCTCGAATCCAGGTCATACCTGTGGTAGAGCTGCTTTATTTGGGTCAAGATGGTGACTGCTTGACGTGGAGAACAGTTGGACCTTTGTCTGATGTCTGGTTGGGGTTTCATGTAATATGAGGATATTTTGTTATATCCAGTTAGGGAACTCTTAGCTAAGATGATTTCCTCGGACGAGACAAAAACGTTATTAATAGATTTCTTCCTTTTTTAGCTCTACTGGTCGAAGACCTAAAGTTACATCAAAGTACATCATTCGTGGTATTGATTTTCCGTTTCGATGATCCGTCTTTCTGTCTGTTTATCCAGAATATGTTAACATATTCAAAACGCTACTTCTCCTGCAGGTTTTGTATGATTTCAATGAAACTTAGTTTAAGTGTAGACTTAATCAATATACATAATTCGTAGTATCGATTCACTCTGTTCATTCGGCACATGTTAACATTTCTTTCAAAATGTTACTAATTACAGTTTAAGTTTTTGTCCAATTTCAGCAAAACTTGGTACAAGTGAATCAAGATACATATTTCGTAGTATTGATTTTGATTGTCCATTGTCCGTTATGCGTATATAATTTTGTTATCCACTCCGTGAAAAATTTGTCCCAACCAGTAAAACTACTGTCTTATAGGAGATTCTAGTTCTCATAACGAGAGGTTTGAGAGACGTTTTCATAAATTACTGGGTGTCCAGAGCTTGACAGAATCCGGAGAATGACTTGATACAGGCGCAGTCAAACCAGATACAGGCGCAGTCAAACCACGTACAGCTGTAGGATTCGAGCTTCGACCCCGGCTGAAGCGAAGACTATGCTTTGGCGCATTGTCAGATATGCATGCATGGAACGGCCTGAATTGCTGGGTAGTTATTTCATCGGTGTTTCAATCCGTTCTCAAAAAAATTCCATTCAAACAACAGTAGATAGGTTTATGGTTGGAAGAGTTCGGATTAGGCTTTGAAGAAACCAATGCGCCTCTTGAGCATCATGAACCTGGCTAACCCTCTGACCAGGCGAGGCCTCAGTGGCCAAAGGCTTGCCCATTGCCAGTAGAAACCAGTACAGCTTGGGACCATTTCGGCTTACTACATTAGCATAATTATATATAGCGAGTTTAACGGTCAATCATTTCACACAGAACAACCGCATAATCAATACACGTGGCACGTGAATGCAAACACCATGGCTTGCATTCACGAAACTAATGCCTTAAACCCTAAGCATTCACTCACTCACTCACGAAACTAATGAACAAAGGTATATGACAATGGAAAGATTTAACTTCAAATATTCAAGGCATGGTTGCAAAACAAGAGATATGATAAAGAGACAAACATGAGATGAGAATGCGCGATAGCGCGAGAATTAAATTTACTATATCATGGGATTATATTAAATTATACTACCATGTTTTATAAATCTGTTCACATAAGATAAAACGTGAATTAAATGACACGTTTCTTTTTTTTTAGTTTAGTATGTTAGTGCCCAGCTATGCAATTTGTGTGAATGTCAAAATTACACGACTGTATTATTTCATTGTTTTCTTCCAATCCAATTCATTCTGTTTCATTAATTCACTGGTTCATTCACAGCAGCATGCTCCCAGTCTACTGAGTTCTCGCTTACAGTTGTCGCTTACAGTATACAGATCTGAAGTAACTTCAATCACTAACCAGTCAAATCTACATGCACCGTCCCCAGTATAATGACTAGTAGCTTAGGTCCAAATAACACCAGTCAACCTTGAGACAGGTCTACTACGCATTCCCAGTATATTGACTTTTCGCTTTCTTGATCTGAATATAAGTCTACATTATACAGAGAGTAAAATCAGGACAGCGACGACAATGTGATAGTTGGCAAATGTGCGCGTGTTACCGTTGAAATCCGGCCTATTATCAATTTACATCAGTAGGGTTTTATTGTAACTGTTCATGTAAGCATTCAACAAGTAATAACTTAATAATAATAATGAAAAAGCAAAACATCACTACGTATGACATATTCACGAGATTTCGACCTACCTGCTGAGGTATTTTTCAAGTAAGAACATACACCCCCTTGCACCATGGCTTTTACCTAATATTGCTTAAAAAGCAGAATTAAGTAAAAAAAAGTGCGGTCATGTCAAATGCAAATTATTAGGCGTCACTGGTCTAGAATTCTAACTCAAAATCACATTTAATACACGCACACAAAAATATAAATCATCCTCGGGTCATTTTTACATGCCGCGCCCATTCTACTGAATTGTCGGTTATTTCATCTGAAGTAACACTAGTCATCCTGAAGTCAGATCAGCTATCCCAAAAACATCTTTCTTTAACTCCGTTATTTGAGTAATGCTGGATTACATTTTTATCGATCTATGGGATTAATCTTTTCCTGACAAATCCGTTCCTGGGGACGAATTAATTCCTTCCTGATAACGATTTAATCCCTAACCAGGAACTAGATCTGAATCTGTTGGTGCTGTGAAATTGCTGCTTTCGAATTTTCGGAAAGAAGACGAGTCAAGTAAGCGATTGAAAAGATTCTGTCTGACACCAAGGTTTGACATTTCCAACAGAAGATGGGTCATCCGTGGACTAAGGGAGAAAGTAACAACAGATCAATATTAGAAAGTTAGCAGTAGTTAGATCTGACTGATGTGAGATTCATCCAGGTGTGAGTTACTTTCAAAAATGCTGTTATCACCAAACAATGTTCATAAAATCCAACATTGCAATCTGCAGATTTAACCTTTCGATATAACAGTTGCAATCAAAGCGCAATTGAGGTACATAATTGGTTAACGGCATGATATACTAGAATGGTACACGATTGGGACACCGATACTGTACTAGGCTTGATGTTGAAATGTTACTTCAACACAGCATTTGGAGTATTTCTAGACCAATGACGCCAACTGTATTTCTTACCTAATCCTACTTGGATTGTGGAGTTGGGGGTTGGGGGTTTCGGGTGCATATATTTATACATTTGGATAAATAGTTAGAATAAGACCCCAACTGGGTTAAACTGAGGAAAGGCCGGATTTGCCAACTGTCGCACTGTCGTCGTTGCTCTAACTATACTCTTCTATATTATACTATTTTAGTTCAGCATTCGTACATCTGGGCACGTTATTTGGACAGGAACTCACCTACTTTATATATATCCTACATACCGGTACAAGTTGTAATATTTAAGACCATGTCTGTCATTTTCATCCCCTTCTGTTTTCCAGATTGCAGCTTGATATCATGTAAGGACACTCATATTTTCTCATGTAAATGTATATTTACTACATCTAAAGTGTACGCTTAACAATTTTCCCTTGCGCTTTCTACATACATGGTTATAGTACTATTAGTAACCTCGTCAACGATAACTGAATTTATCCCAGACACTCTCTACCTAAAAGAAATCTTGGCCAGTATATCGTCTTATTCCTTGGGTTTACTTTTCGTTTTACAAGGTAAAAGCAAAGGCTCGAACAGAACTATCTGTAAACACCGACCAGGGAAGATGGTTTCTCGTCCCGAGTCATCTCCAACCCCCAGTGTGGAAAAGTGTAAAGACGACATCACGGATCTGATCAATTCTACTCTAGGGGACATCTTTGACGACAGTTCTTCAAATTTCCTCCCCGGGGGAATTTGGTTCGAAGACAAGGGCCGCGAAACTGAAACCGAAAGTGATTTGCGAAATGTCTTTGAAACCGAAAGTGAAAGTCAAGGAGAACAGGACAGAAATTTAAGAATGGATCGCACCGGTGACAGAATTCAGTTCATAAAAGATCACAATGGAGTTCCCAAAATTAATATTCAGTATTCATCGGCAGACAATTTTGAGTTGGATAAGACAGACACTGAGAACGTGAACGACTCGGATTATGCTTCTTGCCAAGGGAGCCTACTATCTCTGACTCCCAGCGAGAAGCTTGACCCGGAAAAACTCGAAGCATGCAGCCGTAAGGGGAAGAAATCGCCGAAAACTCCCGAGAAAGAATGTGTCATATCGTGAACTAATGGCACGTATTTGGGCGGAAAATGCAAGCATATTTACATGTATACAGTTTGTTTTATAGTTTATTGGAGGTACGAAATAGTGATTATTAGAGTTAATGTGTGAACTCGATGAAATTCATTAAAGTTCACCATATACACGTGCAGCCCCCACCCTCCCCCTGGAAGAGACAGTCGCTACTACAGTGTTGTTCTCGCTGCCGCCGATCCTTGTCGGAACTGCCAACACTTCCGGAATTGTTACGTAGACGGAGATGACGTATAAGAGAGTTAAGACGTGTAGCCAATCAGCCCATGACAAATATGGCCGCCGACTCGAATCCAGTTCCTCGTGGCTCTGGAGGTGTCGACACAATTGGCGAAGGGCGGTAGTTTTAAATTAGTCGGTCGAGTTGAGCACGGCGATAATCACTAATCAACTAAATAAATACATAACTAAGTGTAAATACCCAGTACGTGAAATACATCGCTGAGGTATAAATAGATGAATTATTATGTAAAAGAATACAGACATTGTTGTAAATCTTTCTGGTCTAGGACTTCTGGTCAAGGAATGAAATGTTTATTCATATAAAGAACTCTCTTGTTATACATAGGTTTCCTCTCTTATAGTGAATATTGACATTGACCTACGCTTTCTGTTGTTGCCTGAAAATGTTAAGATTATAAATATGTGTTTTGTTTGTAAAGATAGGTTAAACATATAAATATACGTTTTGTTTGTAAAGATGGGTTAAGCATTTGAGTTGATGAAAGATGTTATATACGTGATATTTGTGATACATGTAATTCTGTATGATTGTGTACATATGTGATTAGAAATATGCGCTTCAGCGTGCTGACAGTGAACCTTTCGTTGTTACCGTACAAACTGACGTACTAACATTTCTAACAACCAACCGATGATTAAAAATAAAGGCAACCTAAAAATATAAGTTGGCGTTAGCGGAAAAAAACAATGAGGACTAGACTTAAAAAAAGTCTACTAGTACCTTAGTTTAGTTTGGTTTGTGTATGGTTATCAAAGAGTCTGTATTCTGTGACAATTTCTAAATTTTCATTTTCTTTCACATTTGAAATGAGCGTTGCTCTGTTGGACTTCTGTACACTGTTCTGTATACTAATCCAGATATATAGCAGAAGGTAGCATGAAATAACTCATCAGGCTGTGAAATATTACGGGCTCTATTATTGGAAGACCTTTCTGTCTTCAAGCAGAGGAGGCTGGATTCAAGATTGACAAGAAACCATGTAAATTATCCCGATTATGTGTTTCAAGTATTTCAGCTTGGCGCGTAGTTTACCATTACAAAAGTATGGTTAAGAGCCGAACACAAAATATAACTTTCAGAAACACTTTTGCACAAGTCTGCTAACTCTCAACCAATAAAACTGTTATCTAATGCAATGAGATTGTGTGTTCATATCAAAAATGGATGTATGCTGAGAAGTCTCCGTTCAGATTGTCATGTTTTTAATCTTTGTAAAATGCTTGTGGAACTAAGTTTGTATTTATTTTATAGAAGCCAAGAACGGAGTATTTTGTGCTATATAGCTTTGAAATGATTTTGGTTCCTGCAGAAATATTTTTGCAATGACTGTATAATTCTCACTTGAATTGCAATTATTTTCGTGCGTCGTGCTCGCGGCTGATTAGTCAGGCAGTGTGGGTGTTGATGTTTGATAATTTTACATACATGTGCGTGTTTTTTCTCTACATAAATACAATTAACATATACGTCTTGCTAAAGTGTTTAAAATAGGCCCGTCTCCGCATTCGAAATGCGCTATGCAAATTCTTTCCTACTGTGCACTTTTTGGCTCAGTTGAGAGTCGTTCATACATAATTACGATGCTATGTTTTTGTCGCTTTATACACGTAGTCATAAAACAGACGAAAAGTTTACTGCCTTCAGATCAAACGAAAGCTTTTCTTACAGTAGCCTACTCTAGACCTGCATATCCTTGTCTTTCTTGCATAGCCATTTTCTGATTACGAAGATAGCTCTGTGACCAATCGGATGTGACAAAGACTCAAGCGGAAGCATTATAGGACACTATGGCTTCTTTTATACTGATGTACATTGTTTGTGATGTGGTAGCTCCACAAAGCGACGTTCTTATGTTGAGAAGTAAGAGCACGACTTTTCTTAAACTGAACATCCGCAACTCTCACCACAGGTTCTCATCAACGCAAGGAAATGTAAATTATTACCCGTTGGTACCGCGTTTTGTGGCAAAGAAAAAGTACTTCCGGTGCTAATAATTAAGTATCACTTAATATATGAAATTACGTATTGTTCAAAACATCAGCTTCATTAACGCCTACCGGCCTACGCATTATTATGTGTGCACTGTAACATGACCAACGCCCAATATGTTTAATGGGTGATTAAACTTCAAACAAGAGTGTTTAATACACATACACATACATTTAAGTATTAAGCATAAGTGTCCAAAACATGTATATAGGTCTATACTACAATGCTGTAATACTCAGAATGGGTTGCACAAATCCGCTCTGTGTTATACCAATCCTCCCATGCAGCAAATCTTTTGCGAATCTTCCAATCTGACGTTACACGGTGTCTGATAGGCGACCCCCATTGCAAGCCTGAATTATTTTTTTATTTACTTATTTATTCCTGAGCATTGTACCCAAGGATTTTTCACTTATAGTTTTGTGGTCCGAGGAACCCGGAGAGCCTGGTCCAACCCGGCAAGTTACTGATGGACATTTTCCTCATTTGACGTACGTTCCATTCCTCCACGAACGTTTAATTTAATTTAATTCTTTAGTTATTTAAGGAGCATTCTCAACAGGTGATGACCCCAAGCGGGTCTCTTCCACGAAAAATGCAAAAACACATCAATCTTACATACCAGGTTTCACAGTACATGAATTTAACAGAATATGAAATTATAAACTGAATACGATGTACATGTAAATATATAAACTCCTATGCAGTTGTAAGTGTTTTAGATGCATGCTCAAGTTATCTGGTCTAAATCTTTTTATGGCGGGTATATATGTATGCACGAGATATATATTATTCTTCAAGACTAAATCAACTGATCCTTTCTAAGAGTAAATTAGATGTATGTTTTTGACACAATAGATTAGATGTTACAAGAGAACTATGAATACCAGGACACAGGATATTTACAAACATGTCGAGCATATGCTTCCTCGGTTTCACTGCGCAAACCACCACGCGAGCGTCGCTGACCACCCATTGTCACCAAGTCCCCACAGGCAGATAGAATGTGAGAGATCCTGCCAATTCGATGTCCAAATCTTCAATGGCGATGGCCGTGTTGTTTAATCTTCAACGATCGACCATCCTTGTGGAATGCGATGGTGCTTCTAGCAGGCTTGTTCCGTCTGGCACCAAGACCATCGCGTAAAGCTTCGTACATCTAAGAGCTATTGTTCAAATCTGCCCACTGGAAGACCTCGTCTTCTAAGGGATGCGATCTTTTCAACATCGTTTCTTGGGTCTCATAAGTGCAGCCCATACATTTTCTCCCTATCTTTGTCCGTCTATAGCGCTTCTGCGAAAAAGGAAGTGCATGCATAGCGCCGGGCCTAATTAACATGGGTCATATCTTCCTTAGAAATGGCAACAAAAGAATACTCTGCTGAGAATTTCAAACGTTCGGTCGGAAAACAACACTGAGTGGCATGTTTGGTGCTTGTACTTAGGTGCCATATCATAAAGATCTAAAAGCTTTCTAATCGATAAATGATGTCTACATACAAAGGCGGGAGGTATAATTGCAGAATTCATGCACATTTTACTTCATCTCATTCCAAAATGTTGCGTGTGTTTTTGGTCGATTTTTTTTGTCCTCTAAAGGAAGTTATCCCTGAAACTATGTTATATGCCTTCTGCTACAGCTTTCGAGAAGATAAACAATTTTATTTTCGGAAACATTTCTCGAAATCAAGCTTATCAAGTTCAGCATAATAAATTAGAAGAAAAGTAGGGCCCTCCGTGGGTTCTTCGGTTACCGCGCTAGCGCAGAGCAATGACCCGAAGCCTCCCAGTAATGCGGTCGCTGTGAGATCAAGTCCAGCTCATGCTGGCTTCCTCCCCGGGAGTACGTGGGAAGGTCTGCCAGCAACCTACGGATGGTCGTGGTTTTCCACCGGGCTGTGCCCGGTTTCCTCCCACCATAATGCTGACCGCCGTCGTATAAGTGAAATATTCTTGAGTACGGCGTAAAACACCAATCAAATAAATAAGTAAATTATAGGGACTGTTCACACGTTTGTTCACAGCCGCCATTTTTATTGTTCTGTTTCGATTGAGGGAAAAATGCATGCAATCTAAAACAATTAAGACCTCATGGCCATTATAGTCTTTTTACAAAATCAACGTTATGATCTTGACACCTGGATTTGAATTAGCTTATTTCCATTTACATCTCAACAGACTCTCTCGGTCAGTCAAAAATAAAAAAACAAAAAAACCTGCTTTCTTTCACAGATGCCGATAGTTATATAAGATTTGTTTCGATGGACAATATTCTCTTCTGTTGTCCAGGCTATCCTTTCCGTCTAACCAATAGGTTGTGAGCATACCTTTTCCCTATTATATGAACAGAAGATAAAAATAGGGCACCGGTAAACGTGTTGTACATACACTTGTATTAAGTTGTTGGCTTGCTGCCTCTAATGGAGCAGCAAGTGAAAGATTGTGACACAGGTCCTGGGCATTAGGAACGTTTATCATGTTTGTGAAACCATAAGTTCCTGAGAAGATATGGCCTGGAGAACATGATGCGGACAAAGTAAGAGACAGAGAACTCGTAGACATAAATGACCTTGGATCGAGGTCATGACACACCCTCCAAACCTAAGGAACATTTGTGCAAAGCATGAGCTTCTGCAAGGTTATCGTTTTTAAGTTATGGCCCGGACCAAAATTTTAGGATTATGAGGTATGGTGACCTTGACCTTGAACTAATGACCTTGGCTCAAGGTCATGATACACCCTCCTGTCCTAAGGAACATTTTTGCAAAGTATAAGCTTCTACGAAGTTGTCGTTAAAATTATGACCCGGACAAGGCCGTGTGGACAGAGAGACGGACAGACAGACAGACGGAAGGCAGTATCTCGTCATAGCCAGTCGCAACACACCTGAAACAACACGGTCATACATGTATTAGAACAGACATAGCCAGTCCCACCACACCTGTAAAAACACGAAGATACATGTATTAGAACCGACAGTATCTCGGCATGGCTAGTCGCAACACACCTGTGACAACACGGACATATATACATTGGAACATTAACTATTATATTATTAACTAATAAATAATGAATAAATGAATGAAGAAAATGCAAATATTCTGATTCGATGTGAAAGCTTTTAATTTGGAAAGTATCTCTACGTTTTGGTCGTGCTTACCATGAATCTTTCACACTAAAATCTTTCTCCCGCAAAACTGCGATTTTTCTCCATTTCGGGGAATTTATTTATTTATTGGTCTTCGGCTTGAAATTTATTTAAAGATATTCCATTTTTAATGTGGTTTAACTTGCTAACACAACAAGGCAATTGGATATTGACACATTCCCTCGATACCTGCACAGCAAACACTAGTGAGGAACCCAACACACGGAGCTGTACGATTTCTCCCGCACGATGACTAACGACGAACATCTGTGCCGATTCGAGCACCCGAAGAGTCATGTCGGCAGCTTCCGCCATATGTCGAAGACCATTTTACACCGGAATTCCACTGACGACCATGTAAGAGTCTTCGATCGTTTCCACCAAGTAACAGACAGCGAAAAAAATGGTCAGTCACAAATAATACTAGAATGGCGTTCATAACAAGGATATTGACAGAATTGACTTTTGCAAAAATATATGCACACAAACTGCGCATAATCGAACGGTGCGGACGCAGATCACTTGAAATTAAAATGCGACGTCCGAGTCATCGAAGCTTATTCAGTTTATTTCAGCAAATGTTTTTTGCTCAGGAAAAGTAGTATTACACACCGAGTCAGGTATGGGAGAGGTGGTAAAACAAATTATCTGCCATCATGCCCAATATCACAGTCTCGAGTGGTAGGGCTGCTGATGTTAACGTCTCATGAAAATACATATGAAAAGGTGATGGTTGGGGGGGGGGGTATTTGAAACTGTCATGATTTAGTCGGTAGGGTCAGTTTCATCGATTGTTTAGTTCTTCGGCTGGTATGAAACTTCCTTTGCCAGATCGACGTGGAAAAGCATAAAAACTCCGAAAAAAGAAGAAATGTAACGCATGGTTGACGTTCTCAATATTTCGACTAAGTTTTACTTGTCATCTTCAGGAGAACTTCTATGCTTTTGTACTTTACTAAGCTAGTTGGTGGATCAACAAGATCGACGTGGTCTGCCTGTAATACTAAATCTGCTATCACTTCCTTACCTCTGTAAAACTCGCATTCTCACGCGTTGTTGGCCTTGGGCACGACCCATGGCGGGTAGAAGTCCGTGACGTTGAGAACCCAGCGACCGTCAACCGCACAGTTGTAGCTTTTCAGGTTGCCATGGGAACGTAAGGTGGAGTTATGAAGATAGAGTATGCCCTGCACAAAGAAAAGAGTCAAGTTTTCAGAACGTATAGACATTTCCTTTCTTGGGTTTTTATTTATACTTTTTTAAACATCTCCCAGAAAAGACATCAACCCATCGACTATATCTTACCTGGAGAAAATTAGAGCTGTGTCCGATACAACATAGGTGTAACAGAAGTAAGAGAATAAATTCCAAAATTCCTCATGAGGCGCGAAGCCCCAAGCTGCCGTTACAACAAATATTGAGGTCACAAGACGCTAACAACTGCTGATATTTCAACAAAATCTGAACTACTAACGTAGCAGAAATTCCCAAACTGTTGATGTTGCAACAAGTTCAAAAAAACTGATAGTGTGTCAAAAAGTAATAAGATAATAAAATTACTGTTGTTGCAACAAACTCCGAACTGCTGATGTGGCAACAAGTCCCAAACTCTTGAGATGGCAACAAGTCCAAAACTGCTTATGTGATGGCAATTTAGTTATAAGCCTTAAATGCCGATGAAGGAAGACCTGTTAAACCACTGATATTACAATAAGCTCCAACTGTTGCAGTTGCAATAAGCCGTAACAGGATTACTGGGAGGCAGGTGTACATCAAGTCATTTGGCTACACTCCACAGTTAATGCTTCTGGGGCTACTCTCTTCAATAATGCTTCCGGGGCTATACTCCACAATTAATAATGCTTCTGAAGCTGCACTCTACAATTAATGCGTCTGGGGCTATACTCCACAATTGATGCTTCTGGGGCTACACTCCACAATTAATGATTCTGGGGCTACACTCCACAATTAATGATTCTGGGGCTACATCCCACAATTAATGCTTCCGGGGCTACATTTCAGAATTAATGCTTCGCTAATATTTTTAGAAATATTTTCTTTCGCTCCTCTGTTTGATTGTTTCTGCGTGTTGGGTGGTATCATGTTGTAGGTCAGGATTCGAAGTTTCATTCCAAGGTATAAAGTTTTGTGTTTTTCAGGAAATGCAGGTGGATGCGCAGTAAGGAAAAGTATTGATAAATCAGGGTTCACTGACCTCTCAGTGGGTGGCTTTGACCCCTGTCAGCTGTTTGTCAACTTTGCGAAAAATTTCATCTCTCATGCCCAATCAGGAATTTGACTGACTCCATAATTCTTTGAAGTTTTTGTTCTGATTGTTGTTTACCAATGCAAAGTGATCTACGACTGTAGATCCAATACATAGCAAAATCTGCACTATTCTGAGTTAATGTACTAATTAAAAACTACAACCATGCCTAGAAATCTGAATCAGAAAGTATATGTTTATTTCTTTTACAAAAACATTTCACTTAAACCCACGACCATCCGCAGGCTACTGGCAGACTCTCTCACATGTGACCAGAGAGAAAGCCAGTCATTTCCTTGAAGCCCGATGTCTACTGAGTTTTCATAAGACTATGGCAAGGGGCAAATTGAAAAATAGCCAAGAATATACTGACACCAGCTTGTCAAGTTTATTCATTGATTTATAAGGGCACTGAAAGGAAGATCACAGTTATATAATGGTGCAGGCTATTGAGCTAAGTCTCACTGGCCGCCGACAATGGGCAGTCTTTAATTCCCGCCAAAGGAAATTTGGATTCAGGCTGTGTAGTGTATTATTCATTCCTGCATTTACGATTCCGCTTTGTTGGAAAGCTGATAACGTATTACTCGTGCAGTGCACGAAAATAATAGTCATGCTAGCTTGAGACCAAGTAGCCATTGCGCCGCAAAAGCTTTCCCGTAACACTGTTAATTACATCCTTATAAAATATCAAGTGAACGCCGAATACCTAAGCGCGAGGTGCTTGTTTGGAAACCAGTGAATATGTGATATGTCTGCACTCATAGCTACCTTTCGGTTCAATGTAAAATTCTCTAGGAAATCAACACTCCGGGGTATCACGTGGTACAGGGACGTCCTCAGTTCTCCAGATAACATCCTCTTCGACCTTCATGCGCTGAAGTATTTATAAAAAATAGATTGTGCACAAGTTTTTCGCCCTTTTGATCTGCAAATTTCGCCAAAACTACCAGTATTCACTTAGAGATAAAACCCCCTGAGTATGCTTATCCAGCTTATTTGAATCACATACACTCTACGTGCCCCACAATGTGAACTCTTTTGTCGTCTTTTTTCCTTTGTTCATCACAGCGGCCTCCAATTGTATGCCACTTTGTGTGCCGTTCTGAACACAATGGAACCATTTCGTGCATTGTTTTTGTTGCTGAGTTCAATACGGGGAATAATAACTGGCCTTTCATTTTGTTCCATTGGTCACCCAGGTAATAATATCAGTTTCAACAGTTGTCCAACGTTGTGTTTGTTCCTTATCTTTATGTCTAGTTTTCCCAACACCTCTACTATTTTCAACCCATGCTCAACTTGTAAGTTCCAAAATGCTTACTTCTTTGTTCCTTTGTTGATGATAGTAGTCCCAGCCGACGCATGCTGCATCTTTTCTTTCATTGCTCAGTTCGTCATATGTTCGGTTTGTTTGTGTGATTGGAGTTTACCTCAGCCTTCATCGTTATTTTGATCATGTCACGATGATGCCTCCCTCTAGCAGGCCACACTCAATAGTCCCATATTTATGGCATGCCGAAGACACCAGACCAACCAGTGATTGGCCTATTTACCCTTACGCTTGGCCTCTGGTGAGGTAACCAGACCGGGTATGAACTTGCACCCCATGTAGACAATAAAACAGATGAGACCGATTTTCCTCTCAGACAACATTCCGAGAGAGAAAATGCACTCACGATTGAGCCGTTCCCACATAACATACCACGCTTTCTGTAATGCTGTGATGGTACATCATAGAGACAGTAGCACAAGAGATCTAGGAAGGAAAAAGTACAAGAGCTCCGAGCTCTCATTCAGATAAGAAACAGTCTGGAACAAAACAGCAGAGATCCACTGAGCTGTTTCATCAGATACATGTGAGATATTGACCAGCTGATTGCCATCAGTTCTGACAGCATTTCTTTGTCCCCAGTCGAAGCTATCATTTTCTGAAACCTGCTAATGAGAAATCCCAAAGAGGCCACCATGAAGATTCTAATCCTGTTTCTCTTGTCAAACCAGTATCGTGATCTTGTCGATTGTGAACAGGAAACGGGGCACGTTTGCAAAGTTTTCTGATTGCTTTTCAACGTTTTAATCAGACCCCTGGATGACCGTTTCTCAACCAATTAACAGACCCGGGTGACATGATGGCTATAGGGCGGCTAGACCCGCGGTTCAATCAGGAATCAAGTCATACCTGCGACTTTAACATCGGTAATCCCTCTACTACCTCGATGGCACATATGCTTAATAGGCCAAGCAAACCCGATGTCAGCATAATATGACAGGATGGGCTGTGTTTTCCGCCTGGCGTTTTAGTGAGGCAGCACTATAAATATGTCCGCACTGCTCCAAAGAGGCACTGTCGTGATATGACGGACATAATGCTGTAACAAACAATTAAACAAACAAGCAAACAAACTTTGCCTCCACAACCTGACTATTTCGTGTAAGGTTACCTGTCCAGGTTTCTTACTAAGGATGACCCCCAGCCCCCGGGTACCTTGACTATTCAATCTACGGTTACCTGTCCAGGCGGTTTACTAAGGATGGCCTAACCCCCCGCCCGTCCCCTTCCCTAGCTGAACTCTTCAGTGTATAGTTACTTGTCCAGGGGGTTTACCAAGAATGGCCTCCCCTAACTCCCCTAACTTGACTATTCAGTGTATAGTTACTTGCCCAGGCGGTTAACGAAGGATTGTCTCGACCTTGTCTTTTTGGACATGTAAGCCCCATTAGAGCATTATCATTGTGTAGCACAACTCAACTAAGTGATAAACTACGCCTCAAATCTTTTTTGGACAATGACATTTGTGTCCTGTCTTCTAGAACTATATTGCTCCATGATATAATATGTCGGTATTTCAAATGACTCGGTCAGGCGAATGTTTAAAAAATATATTTGTTGCGTGTAATCCGACCCATCCGCTACACTCGGTCAGACTCGGAGAATTTTTTTTTTTCGCTTTTCCATACAAACATTCCGGAACACAGCCTACTGCACTACTCCTATTTACCGAAATTAGGATTCAACTTTGCAGGTTTACTTTCACTGAAGCAGGAAGAAAAGCCTTCTTCATGCACTACACACACTGATCTTATTCTTGTCCCCTTGTCAGTGTTGGCCTTCATGATCTAATAGTAGCATTCATTATGTGTAGTTTTGGGGAAGCGGGGTCGTCAGGCTGGAGGTTAACCAAAACCGACTGAGTGTTGAAACATAAACAAAAGCCGAGATGTATTGGTATGCAAATTGTGTAAATTTCAGTGCAGCTCTGGGCGGCCTTGAAGTTTGTTGGACCGGTCAATCACAACGGAGACCCATCCGACCACCCTGTGTTTTCGTATCTTGTCCCACGGTGTCCGTAAGGGGAGTGACATTTAAGGGGTTAAACAATTACACTGTAGGTAGTTATTTTTGGCCAGTAGATTAAAATTGCTCATGATGCAGTCGTGGTGTAAATAAACCCCTCGTTGAAAACGCTCTATAATCTATTACCACACCAACCAGAAAGAGCTTGAAAGAGGAAGATATAAGGCGTTATGATGGCTTGACTGAAATGACAGGTAACAAAAAAAACTAATAATAAGCCTGCTGTTGCATGTACAAATTCATTCAGAGTTTAGTTCAAACTACATTATCTCATTGCACGCTTTTATGTTAATTCATAAAAGTCCGTCTGCAAAGCAAGATTTTGCGGCAACCCTTACCCCCGACCTCTGTGAACGCGAAGATTGAGGACTTTGACGAAACTCGATGACCTCTCGCTGACATCTCTTTACCTTTAAAGAGAAGATCGGGGAAGTGTTGGACAATTTGTGGTAAATGAGTACTGACTGAAGATTTTAAAACCACCACCAACTTTTTAAAAGATCTTTTTCGTTCCGAGACAACAAATTTTAAGGTAGGTCAGCACACATACTGAATCGGAAATAATAAATAACCCCAAAGAAAAGAGGACGTTACTGTGAAAATAAAGAGCCAAAGTGTACAGATTTTGGACTTACAAACACCACGTCGAATTCAGACGGGTTTCATAACGCCAGAGAGCGAAGGGTCCGATTCATTTCAATCAGTCAGCATCGGGTCGGCAAAATATCGGCCTCTTCTGACAGCTATATGAGCTTGTCGTAATGAAGCATGTGTCTCTTAGGGAAAATCTAGAGATTAACGGATGGTGTTTTCTAAGTTTTTAAGCCTTACTCTTTTCACTACAATTTACTTCCCCAGTCTTCTCCTTCACAGTAGTCCTTCTTTCAGTCAAACTAAGTCAATAAATTAAATTTATAAATTAAAATTCTGCAGAATTGATTCACCTGTATAACTCTTAAATTTCATATCCGAAGCAGTGTATTTCTTCTTTTTTTCTTTTTGTTTTTGAAGGTAAAATATTCAGATGCTACATTATTATACTTCACTATAGCTTAACCAGCGTGTCCCTTACCTTACTCTTCCATTCAGTTTCTAATGGATGAATATTTCTGACATCTGCCAATCAACCATGTCTCCCTTATATCAGCGTTTCTCGGTGTCAGTGAAAAGAAATCGACCAAATTGGTCAACGTTGAATTCGTTAGGCTGTCGGATATCTACGCTCGGTGCTCTCAAAAACTGAGGAATGAGTAGAAACACATTGTAGCCTAGTTTCACTAACACATTGTTTAAGAATTGTTGCCATATGGCGCTGCTGACCCAAATGAATCAGGTATCCATTTTTCACACCTGTTAAAGATTCGGACTAACAACATATTGGTCGTTTTTGCTCCCCTTTGGACTTAGAAAGATATAGTACAGAACTTTACCGTAAAGTCTTAGTTTGAGTTGTGGGTTATTTCGCCTTAGCCGACAAATTATGGCCTTTTTTGTCCCATATATTTACATGAACTCTTCGTCCATTTGCAACAAAATTATGCCTGTTTTTGTTCAGTGGCTTAAATACTGGCCGGCTTTTATTCTTAATGCTCAAAGCAACAGGAAACATGCATTGTTTTTACAATGGTTCCAAAATGCTTGTATTCATGCACATGCAATTGGTAAATCAGAATTTTAAAGTAAAAGACAGCTCATGACGAAAGCAATGTTCATTAAAACATTACAAACTTCTCTCTTGAATATAAAAATCTGTTTGAATTTGTATGAATTCGTTACTGAATCATCTCCGTTTGAAATGTGGAGTATTTTGCTGCCGACTAGAGATCTGAAGACGACCATGCTTTTAAGCTAATTAGAGATTGACCAATCAGGGAACTAGGAAATATCAGCTGTTTGTAAGGTGTGACGTAAATCTTCTGAGTTGACTGTCAAGGCAACATGTAATAACATAGGAACAGCACACTGTTTTAATGTTATATATTTTAATCACAGCAAGCACGTGTGTGAACAACAATGCAAAGTACTTCCCTACCAGTGGTTTTTAACGGGAGTAGGTTTCTTGGTCATTTCATATTGCAAATTTACATACATACTTAACCATCAACGACCCCAGCAGTTGACAACACTTTCAGGTGACAAAAAAAGTGTTCCGCGCTTGTAAGAAGTACTGTACAGCCCAGACAGAATGTCTGCGTTTCATGCTAGCCGACGAAGCACGATCAGATGTCTATTTCCACTGTCGTAGTAGCCGTTAGAAAAAATACTTCACGGAAATGAACAGAATATTATCCAGCGTTTTTTGTAAACTTAACTTGAAACATAAAACTCCGATGGCTATTCAGGCCAATGTATGTCGTATGGTCCTGCAACTACATTACACAATAACAAGATCCCTTTAAAACCTATTGGTTCTAGTTATTTTTGCAAGTAAACAACAGCAAGTTTCTTCTTTGTCACTATAAATAGTTAAACTATTTATTCTTTGCCACTTTAATTGTTGAGGTTCTAAATATAGCTTGATCTTCCATTTGTTATTCCATTAGTTTGTTTCTATTTCGTATTATAAATAACCAAACACTTTATTTTTTACCAATTTATCAATAAACACAGTTGAAATAAAAATATTTGATATTTATGCCACTTTGAATGGACAAAAAAAAGACAATTATTTGCTAAGGGACTCCGTATAAAATTTTCGAAACCCACCAACACTAAACCTTGGTCTGTAATTTATCTCGAATCGAAGTGCCAAGTTTCAGTTTACTACTACAAGCCGCTTCGGCGAAAAGTCAGAAAAAACTGTCGAACTCCAACAGGACAAAAGCAGACATAGTTTTGTGTCAAAAACAGACAAAACAGATCGAAACTTGGCCTCTTGTTTGTAATTCTCCATGGTGAGGCTATGCACTACTGTGAGTTTTAAATTATTGAAATATTCATTTTGGAAGTGTAATTTTGTTTGTTAGGCCTCACACGAGTATTTATTCAGGTGTTTGGTATTTATGAATACCATGGCCTCGTAGTTTGAAATATGTTTAAATTCCTTTGTAGGCTGAGTCAGAGTAATGGAGCATCCATTCCTGCGATTTATGATAATGTACTATTTTCGATAGTTTGCCCAAACCGTAAGGCATTGGTTGAACTTTCGTAATTAGAACTGATTGCGTTCAAAGGAGGATAATTACTTTATTACGTTGTCGTGTTTAACAAAGATACAGGCGAGGACGTTAGAATGTTGGTCACCATGTGATAAACACCAGAATCTCTCTCAGCCATGATACCACGTCATTAGTGGACATTGGCAATATCTGGTGTCATCAACATGTTCTAACTAGGAGTTTTCTTTTTAGGGAACTATATAAATACCAATGTAAATGAAACTAAACTTTCTAGTCAACAATATTTATCTCGCTTAATCAAGGATAAATCAATATATTTTCCTCTAATTGCAGCTTTTTTGTTTGATCGTTTTGGCAACATAATTCCTTGTTCCTCTTTTCTGGCACTTAAACTGGCGAGCTGAATTTAAGCAGCATATTCAATTTGATTTGAACCAATGAAATATTGTGTCTTTTCCGGCGCAATGGCGACGGGCCTAAGACTAAATGACTATTGTTCTCTTGTAATACATGAGTACTACATTACCAGTGTGCCCACAAACAATCACCGCCAAGACAGGGATGAGCAACATGGCTTAGACCCGAGTTACTGTAAAAAGATTCACATTCAGGCATGGTGATTTCTGTGCTTCCATTTCTTGACAAAGGAGCTCAGTTTATTTACGTATTCTATTGTTCCTTAACGCTACAATCAAGAATCTTTCACTAATACTATGGCTGTTAGTATGTGGGTGGCAGAAACCGTAGTTTTCAGGCTAGGACTTCCACTATTTCTTGCACCTTCAAACTTGTCTACCTTTATAGCATATGCAATATTCGTGAGTTTTAATAGTGTGATTTGTCAATCAGTCAGTCAGCCAATGAATCAATCATCCAATAAACAAAGTCTAAATAAATACTACTCCAGTGACCTGGATATCATAAACCAACATTTATATTAATGTTGTGGATAAGGGAAAAAGTTTAAAACATAAAAATTTAGCTGACACTTCTACACTTCAGCAAAGGCAATGTGTCATATGACAACACTTTTCAAAACATCCTTTGACACTCGACAGAAATACATTGATGGTAAATTACAAGAAACACAGGTCAATAGCTCGAAGTTCTGGATACGCTTTAGACCATATGATTCTGACAAAGGCCTCAAGTCTTCCACAAACGTTCTCCCTGTACGTGTTCAACAAACGAAACACTAAGGCCTTGAAACCGTTCATTCGAATTAACCTTTTCTCGAGTTATATCTGTAAAGATTCTCTCGGCCAATCAGATAAAGCGTGCTTCCTTCTCCCGTATCCCGATAGGATTATGCAAGATTACTCTTCATTGGATATTTTTTTCTCTGTCGTCTAGTTCGTCCTTTCCGTCCAGCCAATAGGTTGTTAGCATTCCTTTTCCCTGTTATAAAACAACAAATTTATAAACGATTAGTAAGCTACTTAAAGTGAACAGCGGGTTTAGCTACATCCCTTTTGAAAGGATGAAATCTGTATTAGGAAAAGGGGAGAAGGAAACGACCACGGCTACATTAGTGAAAATCGACGGAGGAAAAATATATCACATTATAAGGCCTTCGCCCTCTCTTGTAAGTTTTGCGAATACCTCATTCTCAAAAACTTACTGGACCCAAAGTGATGCGCACGGCATGAGGATGGTCATATGATTCATCATGACTGCCGTTAAGAACTCACCTTGATCGCTATTTGACCTCTCTTCGTCATCTGATAACCTTTGAACTTTGACAGAGCATTGTAGGTTTGCTCACTAATGTGGATCTTGCAAGCTACAACAAAAAGGAGAAACACTTGTGAAAAAGAAGAAAACATTTGATCTATAATAAACACATGATTAGAAGAGCCTCCGTGGTCTGGTTTTTAGTTGAAAGCCGGCTCTGCTTCGTACTTGAAAAGACCTGCCGGTAACTTTCCGATGGTGGTGGGTTTTCTTCGGGTTCTGCCCATCTGACCCCTATAAGTGAAATATTCTTGACTACGACGGAAAACACCAAAGAAATAATAAAGTAAAATAAATAAATATGCTTGGGATCAGTGTTTCGTTAAAATAAATAAGTAATAGAGCTGATCTAGGAAGTGATATAAAAGATGTACCGATACGGTGAATTCACTCACCAAGGCCGTTGGACTCTATCCTCGAGGCTGTATTGACTGTATCTCCGAACAGACAATATCTCGGCATGGTAAGTCCTACCACACCTGTAAAAACACGGAGATGCATGTAAGTATAATGGGTCAGCCTATGTCATAATACATTCTCAATTATAGAATTTATATAGTATTACCCCCAATGCATTGAAGAGCTCAGAGCTGATAACTAGTTTGCGTGTTTCGATAGGACATGACGGCGCCCTGTAGTTGATTTGACACTGTGTTGGGGAACGGTTATTCGCTGACAAAAATCATAAAACACGGACAGACACTTTACAAATTAATGTTTCTGAAAGTCAACATCTTTTCAGCATTTTGATTCTTTCAAGAATCAAGAACAACATCATTTCATTAGAACACCTAACTAACGGAATCCCTCTTACCAAAGGTAGAAACTTTCTAAATTTTGATATCTAGTCATGAAAAGTTTTAATTTCTTGGCGAGATGGTACTAGATGTCTAGTAGTGATAAGGGTTCCGGTATCGCCCCCTTGACATTGCCACAGACCTCTCGCAGTTGTCGGCATAGGAAGGTCCAGATTTTCACGGTAATTTTCGGCAAGACTTTTCGGTGATTCCTCACAGATGGTGCACGGTAGGCACTCATGCTTATCAGTCAGGTTTGGGGCTAAGTAACAGGGCCAAATTTTTTTAACATTCTCGCTTATGGAAAATTAATAGGGATGCTAGGTCAACTGTATAAACAGTTTTTGCATTTCAGCTCATTATGGCGATTAAAAAAAAACGCATACATGGAAAAGAATTCCAGTTGTTTCTAGAGTAAACACAGTTTTGTGTTTTTATTCCTCTGAATCATATGCTTTAACAAGCTTTTCTTAGAAAACCCAACAATCCGAATTCCACTGATTGACTTCATAGCAAGGACAGAAGTGGAAGACAAGCTATTATGTGTTGCACACAATTAATTAAAATTATTCGTTGGATACCAGTAGGTCTGTGCTTATACTTTTGTATTGCCGATTGGGAAGTTATATATGTTGGAATATGAGGCCAAATCTATCTGGTGTTATTAGGAGACGGTTGGTTTGGCAGCATCTGATTTTCATATTTCATAACTGATCTAATTTCGGAACAAACATCAAGGAATTTGCATACATGTGCCAAGGAATTTGCATATATGTACCAAGGAATTTGCACACATGTACCCAGGAATTTGAATATATGTACTAAGGAATGGTTAAAGCTGTATAGATTTCCGCGAGTACCTGCACAGCAAGCACCGGTGTGAAATCCAACACGGAGCTGTACGATTTCTCCCGGACGATGACGATTAACGAACGAACGTCTGAGCCGATTCCAGCACGCGAAGAGACATGTCGGCAACTTCAGCCACATGTCGGGAACCGTTCCTCACCGGAATTCCACTGACAACCATGTACGAGTCTCCGATCGTTTCTACCTGGTAAGAGACGACCAAATTTATTGCCAAATCCAAATAGTACTAAAATGGCCTTCATAAGAAGGCTATTCCAAATTTGACTTGTCTTTAAGAAATTACAGTATTAAACTTCCAATAAGCGGACATGTGTGGACAGATGCACTCGGAGCCTTGTGTGTGAGATGCCGTGAAGCAAAATTTCTACTGTCATGCTCTAATGAAATTTTGCACTGTTTGGAAACTTTCTATATTAACGTACCCTAATTCTGAAAGCCGGCTTTATTTGATTGTTGTCACACGCCATAATCACAATTTTTCAGATATTCTTTGGTGGTCACTATAATGGGTAGAGGATAACAAAAGTGCCTAACGTATTTTCCCAATCACTTGCGAGTTACTCACAAACTTTCCCGCAAGTGACCTCAAGATACAAAGAAAACGGGCGAAAGACAAGTGGACTGCTTAAACGGCAGTGAGAGAGGGCCAATCCTGAAATCTCATGTCCCAAGCCACTTTTGAACCGCATCTAATGTGTCCCAGCGAGTTCAAGGAAAGCGCCTGTTACCACTACACCACGGCCTGCTGCCTAAGTAGTGTTATTAGTGTCGACAAATGGATTAAAGGCATTGCCATGTGCTTTTCAACTTTAACTTTCAAAGATAACTGAGACAACTGACCTTGAAGACGTCAAAGGTTGCTGAGAGATTGTCAAGCATTTCGTAAAGGTCATTCAGGAGAACCACGACTTCCATGGGCGAACTTTCCGCAGCCATTTCCATGAAGCCCACGATATCCGAGAAGTAAACCGTGGCTTCCTCATACAACTTTGGTGATACGTACTCTCCCTGTTTTAATTTGTCTGCAACAACTCTGTAGAAAAGGTAAGACCATAATTTCGTAAATTCTTGAAGGTTCTATTGATGGTTGTCATAAGTTTCAGTTTTGTGTAAACAATTGACATTGATTCGAAATGGAAAGCAAGACAGCTACGATGTGACAAAATCCTTGGCCTCTTTGCAAGAACCCGTCTTAACGTTACCTGGACGTAACTATGATATATACGCAATGTCTAGTGGTGGTTGTCATATTAGCTACGTGCTCATAACGCTACGAGAGTTTCGTGCAAGTGGGCCCTGGTTTGTTGGCATAACGTGTTTTATCTTTAACTTTATGAAGGGAAGTGAATTTGAAGTCCATGTTGGACTATGGTATACCTCTCATTTCTAGGTGTTGTAGTACTATGCACGCTGTTGTCTTCTTCACTCACCTGAATACTCATATATACAAAAAGTGATCAGTGCCATGGATAAAATTACCTGGTTTGCGGGTGTCACATTTATACCGTACAAATCCACTACTTACGAGGGGAGCATCTGGTATAACAGCGAGTCCGTTTTCGCTTTTTCTTCCCTCAAAGCCGTTGTTCTGTCACGCACAATGTCCTCCAGATTACTAGAGTAGGCTTCCAATTTTTGTATGATCCGGTCCATGATATTGACCTTCCTGGTAACAAAAAGCATTTATTCTTCTAATAAAAACCTTATTCCACGGGCAAAGATGGTCAATGTTCACTTCATCACCAAGAGTACAAGTACTTGTTAGATTTACAGGACTGCTGACACTTGCCCTCTTTCCTTTATACAAAATCCAAGTTGTTAATATCAAGATTACCTATCTTAAAGCCTTAAAGCCTAAGTATTACTCGATTCAGGACTGAATCCTGGATCTACCGTTTACGAGGCAGATGATCTCTACACAACGTTGCCACAGACAATCTCGATTTTCATTTATTGAGACTGGGAGAGTAGTTTTAGATTTCAATCGGTTTTTACGATATACTTTTGAAAAGCTACACTTAGATCTCTGATCTCACTCTGCGTCACGTTACACTGCGTGAAGACAGAATAAACTTAGATCCATGATCTCACACTATCTTGTCTTACACTGTGTCAAGCCAGATTACACTAAGATCTATGATCTCATCTTCTCTCGCTTTACACTGATTGGAGACAAAATAGACTTTAGATCTCTGATCTCACTCTCTTTCATTTTAAAGTGTGTTAAGACAGCATACACTCACCCTCTTTCGGTGATTTTTTCCAGAATTTTTTTCGTCTCCGCAAATGAGGGTCTCGACGAGGGCGTTTCGTCCCAGCATTGTCTCATCAGGCGGATGAACTCGGACTTGATTTCTGCCCGTAATGGACACTCAGGCCGGAAAGGAGTTGTCCTTACCGATTTTACGAGTTCAATGATTTCTGAAAGAACATAAATTTTTATCCTTCTCAAATATTTCAAGGCTAATATTACGAAAATTGTTCACAATGCAGAAATAATTGTGCAGCAATGAGTTTATAGATTTAGACATGAGATGTCAATGTCGAAGGGCCTGACAGTTATAGCCGATAACCAATGAAAGCGGTTGAAGTGCATTTTTCAGATACATTTTCCCTTAAAAGACTATGATTAAAAGATTATGATTCCAATAATTTAATAAGTTTGATAATAATAAAGCGAACGACATATATTAGGAGTAAAGGTCCACATCTTTTTGTAGCCTTTTACCCTAAACTTACCACGAGGAGCATAGTCCTCCATGAAATAGGGCAAAGCTCTGTACAAGATCTCCTGGAGGATGATGGAGAACGAGAAGATGTCCCCTGGTGGCGAGCCGCGACCTACGTGCTCATGCGTCCTGAGAATTTCCGGCGCGGTCCACAGTTTGGCTAAAACAGAACGACATTTGGTAAAACAGCCACCTTGTTATTTGGGAACTGGGTGGCAGTCCGGGAGGGAAGAATGGGATGGAATGGTTGTATAACACGAGTTTTAGCTCATTATTCACGATGATAAAGCTGCTGACAATGCTTGATGAAAATATATAGAGAAAGGAGAATCCTCTGGAAGAGGATGGTGTTATAAACTGTGAAATTGATCGATGCTTTAGTAGTATTGCTTGCAAAACGTTTCAGCGGGATAGATCTAGACGGCCTTCCTACCTCGGTAAATCTCATATTCTCCCGCCTGGTTGTTGCCCTTGGGCACCACACTTGACGGGTACAAGTCCGTGACCTTGAGAACCCAGCGACTGTCAATCACACAGTTGGTACTTTTCAGGTTGCCATGGGAACGTAAGGCGGAGTTGTGCCCTACCCGTGAAGAAAAAACAAGGAGCCCGCTTTGTTGGATAAACATACAAGCCATTCTTTGACTTTGATTTCCACACCAGCGTTAATATATATTTACCGGAAATGAGAGCAAACTATGACTTCAGTTACTTCCGTCCTGCAGTGATTGCTGCTTCTCTCTTAGACATTATCAGCTTATTGACTATTTATGGAATTATTTCTTACATAGTTTTCCTTTGGGAACTGATGTTTTACGTTAGATTGGAAATGAATCTTACGATTGTTGACTTGGAACGACCCTTCATCGTAATTGGCGTATATATTATCTCGCAGAGATAAATCTACAGCTTTTATCATATTTATTATGAAGTGTCTGATAGAAGTGCAGATTTAATAGAACAAATACAGGGATTTATCAAGCCTTGAAGCCAGCCGTGGAAAGAAATGTTCGTTATCCAGTCGTCAATTAATGACACCCTGGGTCAGTAGTCGCAAAGAGAAATTTCCACAAACAACGTTTAACACAAACCACGAACGGAAAGTTGATTAAGTAGTTATTTGGGAAGGGTCCATGCAAAGGGTAACTGTCAACAGTTTTCAGTGGAAGCTGAAAGGTGCAAACAGCGTTCAGGGAGGATGAATGAAATTACTTTCCAAATCTGGTACCATGATAGTTGATAAATCACTGAAAATCACTTAAATAGCTCAGTTAAGTTTACCAAACAATAACAGTAAAACCTTGCAAAGGGGCCAGCCCTAATCATTCAGAGGCCTGGTCCAGAGGTGCATATTCATTGTTTTCTTTTTTTAGTTTTTCTTTTTTTTTTTTTTCATAGGTTACACTTACATTCACCAAGTCAAAGATGAGCGATTCCTTAAATATACTGTCCAGCTGGATATTGTCGTTTTCCAGAATGTCCTGCAAGATAGCAAATGTTGTTTCAATACATACACAAGTGTGGGGCAGAAGGGAAATAGACGATGAAAGCTGAATATTTCCATCACACACATGAAACTGTTTAACACGATGAAAAGAGTATGAATTTCTTTGTCTAATGCGATTTTTGTCACGTAAAATGAAAGTATAGAAAATTTCCAGAGTAAAAAGGAAGCCCCAAGGAAATGCCAATCATTACTCTACAATTGATGTAATGTTCTAATGTGCAACTTGGCACATGCAAAGGATCACATATACAAAGTCATTCAAGTATGGGTTGATTTCGATAATTTTAAAGTGATCGTGTAAATTTCGACTATCTGAATTTCGTCAAAACCTCCGCAGATTGTTATCGAAGACTGTGACGGCACATGCATGGCACAGCGGTCAAGTCGGTCTGTATAGTACTGGGTGCCACAACAAACCGATAAAGCCGGTACAAAACACTCCGAGGAACGCCCACTTTCCGTAGCCGTCTTGATAAACAGACATTGCTACATTTTGTACAGAATCGACGCATTTTACGCAAAGAAAAGGTCCCTCTTCCAAATCGACACACTTTTTGTCTAATTCTTTGATTACTTCGTTGGCATTCTTTTTGTGAGGAGATAGACAGTTATATCAGAATAGTTTTTAAATTTATTTTAGCAGAACTTTATGTGTGGCTTTTCAGCAGAGGCCTTGTCAACGTCAATTCTGACTGCCTATTACTCTACCATATGGTATGAAGAAATTACAAACAGCTATAGGATGGGCGATTAAAGGTTTTCAATCCAGACGCACACCTTTCTTTGTTTTCGCCATCTTTTTAGACTGCGCTCCATCAGTTCCGCAGGCTCCTGATTTTTCGGATGAACAAAAATTATGCTCACCTGTAGACTGCCCTTCTCGCAGTACATGGTCAGTGTACAGGGGTTCTTGGGGTCCACACAGGCCCCAATAAAAGGATTCACATTATCGTGCTTAAGCTGACCCATCTGGTAATGGTAAAACAGTTTCTTACATATCTGGTTATTTAATTATTCAAAGGTATAAGAAACACAAAAAGCCCAAGGAGATTGGCAATAGATTGTACACGTTGGAATGAATGAATGAATGCTTATTGTTTATCGCCCTACTCAAGAATATTTCACTTATACG
Source organism: Acanthopleura granulata (assembly GCA_016165875.1). Lineage (NCBI taxonomy): Eukaryota > Metazoa > Mollusca > Polyplacophora > Chitonida > Chitonidae > Acanthopleura > Acanthopleura granulata. Next base: position 7,839,875 of record JABBOT010000009.1, on the reverse strand, counting down.
AAGGCGGTGTCTCCTTTGTGCAGGACGGATTTCCACCTTATCTTTTATCTGGTGCTGCCTCACCGAGACGACTTGCCGAAGACACCCAACAAGCCCCCTCACCCAGTCACATTATGCTGACACCGAGCCGACCACCCTCTATCCTCTTATTGCTGCTCGCCTAGCGAGGAAGCAGGATGTACCATTTTTTAAAGTCCTTGGTATGACCCGAAGCAAGTTTGAACCCAGATCTCCCCGTCCGGAGGTACACTTTGGAATTCAAGGGGCCTTCATTGAGCAATGAGGCAGTGAGTTCTATTCCAACTCTGTCAGGTTCTTCTGTGGATTTATGTTCGGAGGTTAAATATGACCTTTGAAGGCTCTGTGGTTTCCCTGGGTTTCTGCTTGGGTCAACTACTGTTGACCGTCCACAATTGCCAGAAATACTCTTAAAAGAACAGACCACATCTTCAGAGAGTATTCATCATCTGACAGACAATTTTGCGCTGATTTCAAATATGGTCTTCATTATTTTTTTTGGCTTTTTTGGCAGTGATTTAAACAGAAATGAAAGGTGAGGAGCTACCGTGGCCTTTTTGGGCCATGATGAAGCACAGTGACGTCATAGTTTCATTTTAGTTGCAAAACATCCTTTGATTTCTACCTTCTACGTGATATGTAGGTCTTGCAGCAACTGTACCCGTCTATAATGTGGAAACATAACAGTTACAGCATGTTTAGCGGCAAGGAAGAATTTGTGACGTCACTGTGTTTCAATATGGTCCAAAAAGTCCACTATAGCACTCAATTTTATTTCCGTTTTAATCACTGTGAAAAAAATGCCCCAAAATAAAGACGACCAATGTTTGGAATCAGCACGAAGTTGCTTTTCAGATGATAGGTACTTTCTAAAAATGTGGTCTGTTCTGTTAAGTACAATGTAAATCACCAGTAAAATAAGTAAACAAATTTGATGAGAACTGTGTTTGGAAATGCTTGTTATTGTTGCTAGAAACATACGACGGTATAAAGGTGTAATTCATTTCATACTCACAACACTCAGTTCATCCTGTTCCTTGGTCCGAAGATTCAGGGAGTGTACAAATTTTACCGACGACAGCTGACCTTTGTAGAGGGCCACCTTGGTGAAAATTTGGCCGATTTCAAAATTATCCAGTGCTGATGTGAGAGACGTTGAGCCGCCCACACTGGAGCCTCGGCGAGATAGTCGGCTTGAGGAACCAGTTACTCCGAATCTCAGACTGGCCTAGGGGTGAAAGTATAACATTTTGCATACATGAAATGGGATACACTAATGCAGGGAATATTGAAAATGATTTATAACTGTTACACGATGCAAATGAGATGCCTTTACTTTGTAACGCAATTCTGATGTCGACGTTGCCTAAGTTACATACCCAATATCGAATTTTCAAAAACTCAACACTGCTCTTCCTTGGATCCTCAAGGTGGAGCATTACAAGCGTCATTAGCATTTCATGTACTTCATTCATGGGATTTAATATTAATCGATATTTCCACGTTTGTCGAATTACTGCAGCTTTCCCATTTAGTGTTATAGTTGTAAATAAAATATAGTATTTTTATAGTACCTCAGAATGTAAAGATCCAGACGTTGTTAACAACCATTTCACTATGTGAACAAGTAAAACGAAAGAAGATTAGGTCAATTAAGGACATTCACTGATGTACTTAACTTTTAATATGTTACGTTAGGGTTGCCAGTCTAAATACACTATTGGCCATAGTTCTTACATTGTTATCAGGGTTGGGCTAAGTCAAGAACTAATAATGTAACTGGCTTTTGTCAGGCACGTGTCGCTGATATCATTTACTAACCGAAAAGTGTAGTTTAGGACAGTACAAGGAACAATTGTACATGTGTATATGGGAGTGAGAGTTAACTATTGTGAGGTTAATGCTTGCTTTATGGTTTTTCCTCCTGGACAATAAATAGATTGGTATCTGGTAGATCTGGATTTGGAGTAGGTTCTTCCCCATCGAATCCTCCCGATTCACACCTGTTAAATAATCTCGGAGGATGATATGAAAAAAAGATCTGTATAGAAAGCAGGCTCTTGCTCGCTAACTTGCCAGTAATTGCCTACTGGGTTTCCAAATTTGGTATAGCGTAGGTTTTGTAACTTTGCAGATATTTTCTCATACATGTTCTGAAGGGCTCTTGAAACACCATGCTCATTTCTGCGCAGTCGGAGAGCAAGCTCACAGGCAGAGGAAAACAAGTCAGTCTCTAGAACTGCGAAGCATTACGCGAAACCAATCGATGTTTGAAAGGGTTCATAATATTCACCATCATACAACTAGAGAGTCTAAACTTATTACGGCTTTTCGATATTTCTCTTTCTTTTCCCCTGTACGCCAAAGGCCCTACACAATGGAACAAACTGCGACACACTCTTAACATATGCTCGTCCTTGTCTGCTTACAAAAGGATCTCAAACTAATGGTGTTTTAATATATTTATATATTACTTTTGTTATATATTACCGATAAGTGCACCGTAAATATTGTAATATTATTATTAATTTCACATTTAGTTAAAGTTCATAGAGTTCAAATTTTGTTAGAATGTAAGCTGGGATAGAATAAGTTCCAGGGGATTTTTCCCCGCCATTCCACCTGCCATATACTGTAACATGTTGTAAAGAATCAAATCCAACCGACCGACTTCTTCTCATAAGACACGTGGTCAAGATGGGGCACAATCCAGAAGATGAAATGACTGGGTAGAGGGATCAAACTCCATAAGGCTTTGGACCATAAGCAGTACTCCACATCAAGGAATTGCATGGCTGATTCATCGGAGGGCATTCACGGCATTACCATCGGGGACTATTCACGGAATAACCATCTGAGGGCATTGACGGAATAACCTTCGGAGGGCAGTGACGGAATAACCATCGGAGGGCATTCACGGAATAATCATCGAGGGGCATTCACGGAATGACCATCGGAGGGCATTCACCAAACAACAACTGGAGGGCATTCACGGAATAACCGTCTTTCAGCATAATCCCTGTGAATGATCAGAGAGAATTATGAATAGAGGGTGAATGAGAGCTTGGAGTTTAACATCGTACTAGCAATGTTTCAGTCATATGACGACGAGGAGTTCTTCCTGTATGTTCGTTTGGTGTGTCTTCTTTTGGAACGGCGAGTCCATGCCGTCAAAGTGCTGCCGCCACTGGAATATCATGCAGAAAAAACCAGACACAACACCCCACCCAGCCCCATTATCCTGACACTGTATACCCCTTTCGCCAAGGAGATCGAGTATACCAATTGCTGGAAGGCATTCCCATTATGCCATTCGTAATTTGTCCAGAATTTAAGTCACTATCATGTTTGAAATATTGTGCACAATTTAATTATTATACGCTTCAAAAGAGGGCATGTGTGTGACCAATGTTCATCTGTCTATATTGCATGGCGCGGAATGCATGTTTAACCAGTGGGTTATGGTTCAGTCTCATGCTTATGAATGATTATCTCCCCTTGTTCAATGTCTTACCTGCTACGTAGGAACACGTAGCCTATCAGTATCGTAAACTTATACTGACGCATCGGTGGTAGCTACTGTTATGTCGATATTAAAGTAGTGGTAATTCCGGGACAGTCTGGAGATAAAAGGGATATGCTGCAACGTGTAACTATTAAGTTTGTTTCTAAGTATTTATGTTCCAAATATTTGTCAACTGCAGACTATGCGCTTCTGAAACCGGGGGTTCTGGGTGAGAGGATGGGGGAGTGTAACATTCACGGAATAAATACAAAGTCGGTCAGGCTCCCAGATGCACGTCCTCCGCGAACACATATTTCAGCAAGCAGTGGCAAATAAGGCTGACAAAGTGAATAGGACAGTGTTGAAAACGATGAACATTTCGCCACAGTCACCGTTCATCAGAAGATCCATAAAAAAACCACGATTTAACATTAAGCGGTAAATAGGACTCCTTACCAAGCTTTTATGGAACTTATTCATGTCCACAAAGGAGATGTCGGAAAAATTCACCCGCCATAGAAACTGCTTCATGTTATGGTTCATGCGTCTTTTGCTGAAAAACAGAAAAATATATGCATGTATATATGTATGTATATATGTATGTATGCATGCATGTTTGTATATATATATGCTTGGGTGTAACGTTGCATTTAACAATTTTCCAACGATAATACGACGAGGAGTTCTTGGAATGTTTATGTACTGTGTCTTATTGTGGCAGGGCGACTCCATGCCGATAAAGTGCTGCCGCCACTTTAACATGAAGAAGAAGAAACCAGACATAACGCACCATCTAATCACAGTACACTGACACCGGGGCGAAAAGCCCTGTTTCCTTATCCCAACCTCTCAGTACTTCGCAGAAGGATGATCAAAATAATCCACAACCTTGGCATGTATGAAAGGCTTAGTGAAAAGTTCCCGAGAAACATTCTGTTCAGAGGTAACGGGTGAAAAATACCAGGTTATCATGCACACGGAATTTCATGTTTCCTATTCCCTTTCCATGAGTTTTCCCGCACCGTCAACATGTAATCTCAAGGGTGCCTTGAAGAAAAGGAAACAAAGAGCGATGAGGTGGTGACTGATGGCTCAGATTTAAATCAACGGCAATGAATTGTAAACTAATAACAAATTCATCGCAATTCCAACAAGGAGAACCTCCGTGGCTCAGTCGGTTAGCGCGCTATGACCTGAAGCCTCCCACCAATGCGGTCACTGTGAGTTCAAGACCAACTCGTGCTGGATTACTCTCCGGCCGTACGTGGGATGGTCTGTCAGCAACCTGCAGATGGTTGCGTGTTTCCTCCGGGCTCTGCCCGGTTTTCTCCCACCATAATGCTGGCCGTCGTCCTATAAATGAAATATTCTTGAGCACGGCGTAAAACACCAATCAAATAAATAAGTCAGTCCCAACAACACCAGAAATTTACCGTATATATAAGGCAATGAAGATATCGCCCAGAATTGATAGAAGTATCACAAACACCACCGTCAGTATCACGATCTTGCTGTCAGCTTCACCGGAAAATTTAAACATTATCATTAAATCATAGCTGGAGGACAAGTATTGCTAATAAATCATTGAGATTTTAAATCCGCCAACCTAGGACTGTCACGTAGATTTCAATAAAATTATAATGCAAATTAAGAACCCAACATTTTACCAAACTGTAAAATTTGATTTAGTTATTTATTTTTCTGATTGGACAGGTGACAAAATCAAAGCTACAATTATACATTTATGCAAATCAACATGAATCTTAAAGGGCTTCGACAAGCGCCCAACTTTCTATAGACGAACACGTGCAAACTGAATTCCTACGTGTGACGTACCTGTACTTTGCCCAAAATTACTACTGAAATTGAGTGAAAACTGAAACCTACATTCTGTTTCAGTGCACAGCTCTCCAGTAAATCCACACTCTGGGGTGTCACGTGGTACAGAGCCGTCTTCGGTCCGCCAGATAATGTCCTCTTGATTCCCAATCGCTGAAATATAAAACATAGACCGAGCATGGCTTGAAATGCCAATGTTCGTGTATATTTCCAAATAACTTGATATTTTCATGATTGCAATAAAATTACAGTGCAAATTAAGAAACCCAGATTTTAACAAACTGCAGAATGTTAGCCAGGCTATTTATTTATTTATTTATTTACTTATTGTACAGGTGATAAAATCAAAACTACAATTATATATTCATGCAAATCGACATGAATCTTAAAGGGTGTCGACAAGCCCCTGAGTTTCTATAGACGGACACGTGCAAACTGAATTCCTACGTGTGACGTACCTGTACTTTGTCTGAAACTATTGGCTCAGAGAAAATGAATGAAAACTGAAACCTACATTCTCTTTCAATGCAAAGCTCTCCAGTAAATCCACACTCTGGGGTGTCACGTGGTACAGAGCCGTCTTCGGTCCGCCAGATAATGTCCTCTTGATTCCCAATCGCTGAAATATAAAACATAGACCGAGCATGGCTTGAAATGCCAATGTTCGTGTATATTTCCAAATAACTTGATATTTTCATGGCCCCTTCGATTGCACCTCTCTTTATACTATTCGAGACCGCGGACATCGGGCACCCGGGCGTGTCGCTCATAGTAACCTACTCGCTATTACACGGCCAACAAACCTGGCTGCCATTTTAAATTTACTTTGCAAACCATACAGGCTTAAAGCTATTTTCCAAATTGTGAACCGTGTCGCAGCGGATATGCCGCGCCAGCACTTCGACTCTTTGCAAGTCGCTGCTAAAGAGAGATACCAACTTAAACTGGATACAGTAGGACTGGAAAAATGTCCTTACAGGTTGCCAGCCGGTGTCTGGGTAGATCAGCTCTTTAAACGGCCACATGTTCAGTTCGAAGGGTAGCTTGCGGTCTGTACTCGTATTGTGGTTTGTACACCCAACAACTTCGCAAGACTTGGGCATCGTTAAGAGGGGGAGATAGTGGACATCTGTAAGTTTATCAAAAGTAAATTTCAAATGGCGGCCAGGTTTGTTTTCACGGCCGTGGCGTTACCATGGGCGCCATGCCAGAGTTCCCGAATGTCCGCTGTCTCGAATACCAGCCAGCCATACTCCGTGCTTCTTTGAACTTTTTTTATTTCGTGCGAGTGCTCTTCCCGCTATGTATTCTGTTACATAACAGACATTGTCACCAGAGACAGATGCACTCCTAATTCCCTTGTTAGATCACATGCTGAAACAAATTACCAATAAAGATGTTTCCTTGCGCATGCGTCACAGAACAATTGTTCTTTGTCAGTTCTGCCTGGAGGGGTATGATCCTCTGCATAGCCGTCCATAGCCAAAACCTTCTCTTCCGCAAACTGTCAGCTGTACCAATGCGAACCCACGAACCAATGCGTTGATTTGCAGAGGAGTGTCAAGAGAAAAATCCACTGTTTCTTATCGTGCTGGTATCGTGTTGTCTTCGATCGTGTATCCAAAACTCGGAGAGTTTTCATTTTCATTCCGAATGTTTCATAATTTTTTCACCAGATCAGTCAGTTCAGTTTTAGACCTGTAACATCTAATAAGTTGCACTACACTGTATCTTTTTTACCCAACTCAGTTTAACTCAGTGTGTGCTACAAGATGTGTAGGTTGTTCATGAACACCTAAAATAAAACCTTAAAAAAGATAAAGATGTCACGTGTGACCACAATCACCACCCTCTCTTCGCTGCTCTGGTTTTATATACCCTGCGGCTGTCCTTATAGGATAGCTATGAGAACTATTGGGCCATATTTCCAGCATTGCTTACACATCAGCCGGTGTGAATCGGCGAGTTTTCTGACATGGATCTCTGAGGTTTCACCTGTACTCTCTTCTGCGTGTCTTCACGCAAACAGAATTCTGATCCTGACTTCAAATAACCGGGATATCCGTGAGAAGCTACGACTGCATGGAAGAAACTAGCATGAAACTCACCACCACGCTGAATGCCGTTACAAGCTTGTCAGGAGGGAATCGGATATTCTTTATAAAAGTAAGGTCATTTTCTTCTTCCACAACAGCTGTTATTAGTTGCATGAGAACATTATTCAAAACACTGATAAAACACCCACGAACAAACTGGCATACTGACTATTATCATGTGAGTTTTGTGCGTCTCTGTGGTGTGTATCTATTCCCGGATTCTGACATGTAGAGTCCACTCAAACCTAACAACTAAGTAAAGTGATTCCAAAATGGCTGCCCACGAGGCTCGATTGCTTTTATGATGAAAGCAAAGCCTCATGTACATCTCGGATATGTTGAAGACAACACAAGTTAATCAATGCAAGAAAACCTATCCATTTCCTGAAAGGTAAAGTAAAAAGAAGAAACCCGATATTTATAAATAAGTATAAAGTTACCTTGCTGGGTGGAGGACTAAGTATGGTTTTTGACCTCCCCCCTCAATGTAAGGTTACCTGTCCAGGTGGGCTGCTAGGACTGGCCGCGCTTCCACCTCTTCCCAAATCCCACTGTTCAGTGTAGGATTATTTGCTCGGGTGGCTTACTAAGTCTCTAGTCCCCTCTCCCCCACCTGAATATTCAGTCTATGGTTACCTGTCCAGGCGGGTTACTAAGGATGGCCTCGGCCCACAGAACCGTTTTGTTGCCGTCAGGTTTCACGTAGTACAGTGAACAGATCGGCTGACGGTCACCGTTCTCGTCAAAGGCCACTAACCCTGAAACACCTGTAAATGGACGACTTTTATTGTGAGGTAACCTTGAGAATCCGTCAAAAGAAGGATTCGTCTTCTTGGATTTCCCGATCAGTTTATTACATCATAATGTGGTTTTTACTATAGTATAGTTTTTACTACAGTAAAAAGGAGCGGCAAATACATGCATGCCGTGCTGATTAACATGAATAACATGTGTAATTCATTCGATGAATTAGTTTTTAAAGCGTCGCCGTTTGGGGATAAACAAGCCAACACGCATAGACTGATTTTTTGACATGTGAGGGAGCCGTGAAATAGGTAATATTCTGACGACTCTTTTTTTACTTGCAGGAATCTCATTATAAATCTCCTAACCACGAACACTGGTCAGTTTGAGTTATAAGGCATCGTCTCTCCAGTATGCATCTGGGCACTGATACAGAAAGCTGTTTGTACATATAATGCCGTTGCCGTCCAAACTCCATGGAGTGGAGATATAGAAAACAGTATTTCTCTCACCCAAAAACTTACCGTTAAAGACGATTTTCTTGGCCGTTTCGACAAACAGAGTGCCGTTTCTGGGGTCTTGGCCGGCTTCTAGAGTCTTGTTCAGCGTCAGGGCGTTCAGGTACGTCGAGTCGTGCAGAAACGTGGCGTAATTTGACGTCACCTAAAATACATTGTACGTATGAAACTATGTAACATATATCATTGTGATTTCTACGATGGTTGGAAGGTGTCTTGTCGTCAAATTTAATAAACTATAACACGTGGGTAGCTTGAGTATTACAATACAAAATTAATGTGGTTCGAAGACCAAGTGTAGTGCAACAGAATACGGATACAATGACGTACCTTATTGTTGACAGTCATATTATAGTTCCAGTACTCAGCCATTTTAATCTCATGTGCTTCTTTAAATTCTTTCAACTGTTTTTCGTCGAGAAAAAACAACGAAATCTGGATCGAAAAAGTAAAAAAGCCGTTAGCCGTATACCAGGTACAATTTATACAGGCATGATTGTTCACCATTTTTGCAGACTTCGAAACTGACACCAAACCATCAACATACTTACATTTTGAAACTATTTAGCTGATTACGCCACTCTGAAAGCAACACATTGAGTACTGATGAGACAGCGGTAGATTTATAAGGTGAAAGAAACTGGGCGGAAAAGAGGTCAGTTACAGTTAGAGGTTATAATTTACGTAAAGATCTAGAGATTTTATTTATTTTTCACGCATAAATGTGTTTATTTATTTGATTGGTGTTTTACTTCATGCACAACAGTATTCCACTTATACGGCCAAATAAAGTATTACGGTGGAATGTAACACGGCACAGAAAACCCATGATCACCTGCAGGTTCCTGGCAGACCTTCCCACGTACGGCCGGAGAAGAAGCCAGCATGAGCTGGACTTGAAATCACAGCGACCTCATTGCTGAGATTCTCCAGAATCATTGTACTTGCTCTAAGACAATAACCAGTCGGCCATGAAGGTCCTTCCTCGCATACATAAACCCGAATGCCGTCGTGTAAGTGAAATACTCTTGAGGCCCAAGTGAAACTTCACTGATATGAAAGAATGAATAAAGGAATACCTGCAGGACAGCTCGGCTGGCTTCTAGAAGGATGTGTTTATTTGGGTTAGAGTTATCTGTCCATGGTTTAATGGGCATATCCAGAGGGCGGTACGGTGGGAATATATACACATATTCCGGAGTGGTTAGATTGGCTTGATGTATGCTTAGCAGGAAGTCCTCTTTATCAGAGGCTCTGCCACAGAATACAATAACTGAAGGAGAAAGAATTTCAAATTATTAAAGCTGTCAGTCCTTCACACAAGAAATCCCAACTGAACAAAACATGACAATTTAAATTAAAGCTAGCAGGCCTCACTGTTTGAAAAGGTATACCGCGAAACGCACATGTACTAGTGATAGAAAGAAAATGAACGAAATACTGATAAAATTAGTTATTTTCCCTCCAACATGTACATTTCATATATTTATGCATCAGTTATGCATGTTCAAAGTGTCGAGGTTGAAGTAGATACACTTACCTTAATGAGTTTTTCACAATCTGTCACTTACAGTGTTGTTCTAACAGACACATCGTTATGTATTCATCTTCAAGATTTACACAACAGCATTTAAAACAGACAATACCGCACTTACTTCTGCCTTTGGATCGAATAGTTTTCATGATCTCGTCAACTCTGTCTTTTCTGATAGACGAGAAAGAATCCTTAAAAGTGATCCAGGCTGGAATGGTAACTTCCATACGAGACAACTTTGAGGAGATGGCCCTAGCCGGGTAAACGCCCAGAGCCGAGTCAAGGGAGATGATTAGCACTCTGTTCCACCCGTAATGTTTGGTCAGCTCTCCTACTACGTCACCGGCTTTGTTATAGGGAGGCGCCAGACGAATCAAAGTTTTGTACACGGTTTTGTCCTGGAGCGCTGGGTCTACCGCTCCCTGGCTCAAGACAGGTAAATTCCAATATGAAATCAGGAATCCAGTCTCTGTCAGAGCTGTAACAAGGCAACAAAACTGTAACCTGTTTTCGACCAAGCATTTTATTTCACTCTCTAAGTGTTGGCCACAACGAAATTTTGTCTCGTAATTTGTATTCTGACCTTTAATTAATTAACAATACACATGAAGAGGAAATTTTATAGTTTTGCATCTCAACGAAATGAAAGAATAATCATGTGTGCATGTTTGAATTTTTCCATGTTTTATTTATTTATTTGTTTCATTCGTGATTAACTTATACGACGGAGGCCAACAATATGGTGGGAGGAAACAGAGCAGAGATCGAGGGAAACCCACGACCATCCGCAGGTTGCTGGCAGACCTTCCGACGTAATGTTTTATGGCGTATAAATCAAGAATACATTACAAATACAATCTCCTCAATCATGACCAGGGCCAAATCATTAGCCAAGCTTAACAGAACTAATAGGTACTTCCGGCCTGCTGTTTAGCCCAGTAGTCGTACCTGATTTTCCGATGACGTTTAATGTGTGGATGGTAACGCAGAACGATACTCATAAAATGCAAAAGAACAATGGTTATTTGAGTCTGAACAGGATTAGCCATTATCTAAGAATAAGGTATTCTATTACAGGGCTAGGTTTACACTGTAAATTTCGTTAATTTATAAACACTTTTAGGCATCAGATATGAAACACTTCGAGACTTTAGCGTTATAGTATGGGCATGTATACGTCTTAAACACTTATGTTTAATACTTAATTATATGTGCATATTTATTAAACACATTTGTTTGAAGTTTAATCACTCATAAAAAGCGTTGGGCATTGTCATTTTGCAGTGTAAGTGATTATGATAACACTACTTAAGCCAAAATCGACCTGATTTTTCAATTGCTCGAATATAGCTTTACACCAAATTAGCGATATTATATCGCCTAAACCGTGATATTGCTGTGACCAGAACGTAAAAATATCAATAAACTGACCTAACGCTGTGCCCAGAACGTAAATCAAGAACACCATATGCCAAGCAGTTGCTGTACCGACAGTATGAAATATATGTACAATAAGCTGACCTGTAGCTGTGCCCGGAACGCAAAACATAAGCACATTAAGCTAGCTTGCTGCTCTGCCCTGAACGTAAGGGTGTGCTCAGAAAGCCAAACATAAGCACAATAAGCTGAAATCTTGCTGTGCCCAGAGTGTGAAACATAAGCACAATGAACTGACCTGTTGCTGTGTTCAGAATGTGAAACAGAAACACCACGAACTGACATGTTGCTGTGTTCAGAATGTGAAACAGAAACACCACGAACTGACATGTTGCTGTGTTCAGAATGTGAGACAGAAACACCACGAACTGACCTGTTGCTGTGTTCAGAATGTGAGACAGAAACACCACGAACTGACATGTTGCTGTGTTCAGAATGTGAAACATAAGCACCACAAACTGACCCGTTGCTGTGAAAAATTACCTCAATGAACTGACCTGTTGCTGTGTTCAGAACATTGAAACATAAGCACAACGACCTAACCTGTTGTTGTGCCCAGAATGTGAAACATAAGCACAATGAACTGACCTGTTGCTGTGCCCAGTCCGATAAAGCCATCCACTCGTTGATTCTCGTACAGTTCTATAGCACTTCCCATCGACAGGCTGCGGTTATTCTTGTGGTCTCTGTAGATTATTCTGGAAGCGCGAATGTCAGCAACTTGATTATCAGCAATTCAAGCCAGTATTTTTATTGGCCTCGAGATAGTCATTGTATTGTCGGCAATACAGTATACATTGCTGTGTAAATAAGATGTATGATGGTAACAGCAGATGTTTTTGAAAGACTGTTTGACTAAAATAACAATAAAACATTATGGTCTTATTTTTCTACGTCATGAATAGTTATTCAGCGCATTTTGGTGAGCTGCAATGTCGAGTCCCACTCTAGTCAGTATTTTCACTGGCCTCGTCAGTCTCGGAAAATTCAATTATTATACAACAACTCGATTGGTTAAGTGGTGTTTGAATTGGTGTTTAGAAAATCTTTCCCAATGTGACGGTATTCAAGTGTATATAAACAGGAAAGTAAAGTTCGCGGAGTAAGTTACTGGTAAACAATTGAAAGGTGATGGAGGGATTATCCACTCAAGTGGCTGAAAAACAAGCGGAAGGTTATCAAGGGATTGTCCACTCAAGTGGCTGGCAAACAAGCGAAAGGTTCTCGATGGAAATTCCCTCATTGTGATTGGCAAACCATCGGAAGGTTATCGAAGGCTTCCCCTTATGCCAGACAACAAAATTCTTCCACATTTGATGAACGAGATTGATCAACAACCTTCATATAAGAGCAACCCAGCGTCGTTTTGTGTATTGGTCTCTTGATTATTGCATAGCAAGGAGCTCTTATTACGTTTGACCACTGGTATACATATGTTTATCTCGAAGCCTAGATTTATCAAATTTAATCCTCATTTGTGCTATTATCCCTGTACTTAATCTTGGATAATTTCCAAATCTATTTGTTTTAGTACTAGGAAAATTGTGAGTAGTAAAATAAAGTCAAAATTTTAGGACAGAAAACTGCTCTAAAATCGAGATTGAGTTTTACTTAAAAGGATACCGGAGTCAGTCCTGATTTAGATTAAGTAGTGAATTATCGGATTCTAAGTGTCAAGTTCAACATTCCTAACCCACCTGTAAACCATTATTGGTCGTTGCAAGTTGCCACTTGTGGGTACCCAGTGCTTACCTGATGGTATGCTCTCCAAGAAGTCGCTGTTGTCTGATCTTTTCCACAGCTAGAATAGGCGCCGCCGCATTCACTTGAAACTGCAGTGTAAATATTGTTTTTCCAGTCATATACGCTAACCTAAATTCCAAACCCAAAGATTTTGAAGCAGGCAGTAAAAGAAAAAGGAACCTGGCCATAGTTATGATGCATCCCTTCGTGTGAACAGAACGTGTAACCAAGCACTAATGAAACAGAACTACATATTAAGCTATTTCCATCATCAGGAAACGCCTCAATCGCAGTCTACCGTGTTTTCTTTTTGGATGACGACAAGCATTCATTTTGTGTATTGATTATGGGTAATCTGCATGACGTATTCACTGGTTCCCTTTCAAGACAAGAAAGGTTAGTTTACACGAAACCAGGCTCTGCCGTACCATTCCCTCCAGGAGCAAATTTTCAGCTGGTCTGTGACCGAATAGTAACATATCTTCATTGGCGTTTTCGTCCTCATTGATCCATTGTCATTATGGGACTTAATGGCACATCTAGCGGGACAATTCCCTCTGTCTGATATACAAGGCCACATGAGGAGTAAAACAAGAGCAGTCATGGCAGTATGAGAGTTAGTCAGCTGTCACATAGTCTGTGAAATCTGAGTTACTCTCAGTTTACCTCAGCTTGAGACAAGACACTCGGTTAAAGCATCATGCCTCTAAAAGCTTTCTTCTAAGTCCCTTATCAGAAACAATATGTCCTCTAATGGATGCATACTGCGTCAACACAATTTACTTAGGTATTCACGCGACTTCATGTGGTGGATGAAAAGTAACAGGAAACCATGGTGAAGATTACCAGAGCCATATGTGAACAGCAAAAGAGAAAACAAAATCATAGATCTATGTCCAGCCAGTTACACTTGGTCTACGTAACACTATAAGTAAGGCGATGCCCCATGTGTCTTGGGAACGGCGATAGTTGGCCATGAGCTATACCACGTTTTCATGCCCCTTTGAATTCACAGAATTTTGTTTCGTTCGAATTGTTACAACAATGGGCTAATGCCTTTGCAAAGGCCACATACAAAGTGCCATTATGAGGAAGAGCTAGACATCAAAAACCAGAACGGATCATAGGTCACGTACGTGCTGTCCTTGTATAAGAGGAACATAATAAAAACATTGTATAAGAAAACAACATACAGGCCCCTAGTTATAAATTCCACATGAAAAGGATACACTATAGAAAATTCTCTACATATGCATCAGCACATTATATAGTTGTATTTTACCACATATAAAAGTGTTTTAAATGCCTTTACTATAACAATTGGAGTAGATTGTAGAAATGAAAATACCTGGTATAGAATTACAGGGGTTGCGACGCCGCTGTGATTTACGTGCTGGTGTTTATTTCATTGATGCTTGTGTATTTATAAGGCTTTGGGTGCTAAGAAAATAAAGTGAAGCTGTACTTTTACAGTGTCTAACGCATGTGCCTATGCATAGGGCTGTACTTTTATAGCGCATTGCTCATGTTCTCATGCAGACTCTGTAAAACAACTGTGTACAAATTTGCACATCCACAATGACGTGTGTATCAGTTGTACACAAATGACTGATATATGTCATTTTAGATGTTTTACAAAAGTACACAAATTGTGTATTGCTGGTACACAAAAATATGTAAATATGTATTTTTGCCACATTAAGGTATACCACTCGTACATAGTACTCTTTAGAGCGTAGGGTTGTATATTTACAGCCAAATGCTAAAGGGAGATGCCTATCCATACAATGATGCACTGCAATGTAGCCCAAAGTGCTTACAATTTTTATGTGAAAATACCTGTTTTGTAAATACAGAGTAGAAAAAAACCCATCCCCATAGGAGAATAAACGGAGGAAAGTTCAGGATGGCTGTTTGTTTACTTTTCGTTTATCTACTCTAGCTTATCTTTAAACCTGGATAATGTCATGGCGGCCTGGCGTGATACACGTAGCAGGTCAATCAAAATACTGATTCTTTGATACACTGCTACATCCCTGAAATGTCATTCCACATACACCAGACAAGACCGCTCAGCCATTGCCAGCATACTGAGCCAGGGACACCCGCTTCATGATCTGTATCTCTTGGCAAATAGTCAAGCCAGAAAAGTGGTCGGATTGTCCGTATTAAAGTCACACTGGCATTGACCCGATACGGGACTGGATCCCGGTCGCCGGCTTACGACGTTTCCTCATTTAACACAAATAAGTAGACAACTTGCCTTCTTCAACAGTCACATACTGGTACCCACTGAGCTGATCTCTGGTTAATACGATGCTCCGTGCAATCGTAAATTTTTGTCAGTTTTTTTCTTAAATGGCCGGTGGTTTAACCCAGGCACTTCGGTTTCTTCAACCCATAAAAATGGCCGAGATCATAATCCAGAGTCCGACATTAAAATCCAATCAGTCAGTCAAGCGTCTGCTGATTTGGAGCATACGGAGATCATTTTATCGAAAATTTTTTTTCAGAAATTCCATCTCATCTCACATTGGAAACAAGCATTCCGGAAGAACTGCTTTCGCAGTACTTGCTACCAGAGGGTTTGAGCTGTCAGAATAATAGCTAAGTCAAAGAACACATTAGTATAAATCAATTATAATTTTGTAGAAAAATTAGGAGGACAACATTTTTATTTGTTTGTAAGAAAAATATTGCGTGTCTGTTTTTAGTGACACGGGTCTAGTAGCAAAGAATAAATAGTTTGTCTATTTATGTAAACAAATAAAACTAGAATCTGTCAGGTTTAAAAGGAGTCTAGTTATTGCGTGATGCAATAGTTGGATGATAAAGTATACGATGGGCATAAAACGGAAGTTTTGTTTATAACTTGACGTGGTCATATCTTGGATGGGGATGCTTAAGTGAATTGCACATACGAAAATGTTTGAGCCGACTGCAACACTGCGTTCTTACCAAAAAATTGCATCTGGAAAAAAGCATTCTAGAAGGATTAAACTGTAGAAGCAAGCTATGTTAGTTGCTGATTTGAGCTCACAGAATAGTTGTGTCAAATCTAGACCAGAACAAAAAAGACATGTTTTTTTTCCAAACCGGGCGAAACAGATCAGAATTTGTTTTCCATAAGAATAGTCACTGATCATGTGTAAAATTGCAAATTAGTGTAGAATAAAAGTAGTTGAAAGCGTTGCGGACGAGTATTGTGCATGTCTTTTAACCGGGGAGGGGCTTGAGGGGTTGGTATGACGTCACATGTGTATGACGTCACGAACGTTTCAGGTAATAATGTTCGAGCACATCGGGAGCTGAAGGTGTTGAATGCTTGTGTGAAGATGTTCTGTTTTCGTGTTCAACGTCACGAAAACAGAACATAATCAACTGAGCGTAATAACGTTCGAGAGAATAGTTTAAAAAGTATCTAAGGGTGGGCAGGTTGTCATTTCGTATGTTTGCCGATGCATACACACGTTGGGCAAATTGCCTGGAGGTAGAAGTTGAGTAATGGTGTTTACATGTGATATGTGTTGGGCGGTGTTCAAGTGCCGTTGGCACCTAGATCGTCACATGACGAACGCATGACGTTCATCAGTCGGGAAGATCTTCGTATAGTTGTAAAGACTGTGATAAGCAGTTTAGTGGTATATCAAACATGAAGCGGCGTTGTCGGATGCAGCATGGAGAGAGTAATATTGGATCAGGAAATAACTGTAAGTTATAGAGTTATATACGTATACGTTTTTTCATACTGTTGTTAGCCCACATTTACAGCATAGCGTGCAGTGTTATCTTATATGATAAGTTATGGGAGTTTTTTTAAAGAGCCAATGGAAGGGGCTGATCTTAGTTTTACTATGTGACGTCATGATATGTGAAGTGACAATCACAGACATACATAACAAAGACATACATAAAGACATGTATTCATCGGTTTCAGGTAGTTGGCATAGTCCATTGTACAATACAGATTACCTATTCGACCCACAGTTATAATACACAATGTGGATAAACATAGGATAGACTATTGCGTATGTGACACTGGGGTGAACTTATCCGCTTGACCCATCTGCAATGTTGACCTGGTCCACCGAGCAATAGGTGATGGGGCTATTACTCGCAAATTATTTATTTATTTATTTATTTATTTATTTATTTGATTGTTGTTTTATGCCGTACTCGAAAATATTTCACTTATACGATGGGGGCCAACACTATGGTGGGGTGAAACCGGGCAGAGCCCGAGAAAAACCCACCACCATCCGCTGGCAGGACTTCCCACGTATGGCCGGAGAGGAAGCCAGCATGAGGTGGACTTGAACTCACACCGACCGCATTAATGGGTGGCTTCGGGTTATTGCACTGCTCTAGCTCGCTAACCGACTGAGCCATAGATGCCCCCACAAATTATAATACACTGTGAATACTAGCTATCACCTGGTGTACCATAGACTGGGGTTGGCGACATCAGGCATGCACAACTAGACAATTACAGAAAACAATAACCATGCATATATAGTGTTCAGATTTTGGAAGCTCTTCTGACGAGTGGGGTGGCCTTGAGAAAGGCCGTTGGGAAGAGTTGTTTTTTTTTTTGTCTTCTTTTTATCTGGGAGGTGATTCTTTTCCGGTGTTTATAGTGTTTATATGCACATTTAAAAGTCTCCCATGGGTTTTGTGCATGATGTTGCGGAGTTCCTTGACTTCTTCCATCTGTAATCTGGCTAGTCTTCTATACTCCAGTTCATCACTCCCGAGTATCTCTCCGTCCAGGGCTTCCCTGTGTTTTGAGTAAGCTTCGTCGTCGTCATCCTGAAGCTGCTCAATTAGTTTCATCATTAGGAAGCGCCGTAATGCCAGTCGATCTGTCTGGGGGTCCCGAGTGTTTATATTATACCAAAATTACGCGTATAGTTGTCGGAGTTTTATAAGTGTTTTTTGTTTTGTACAGAAAAATAAGAACAGCTTCTCGTTATACATAAACTTAATAATTAGAAAATATAGGCCCATAATATGTATAGTCAGTGTGGATGTAAAAAATTTAAGGGATAAACACACAAGTGCTGTTTTACGTCCACATGAAAACACAGTTATAATTTGCTGTATGTATGTAGGCTATAAGAGTATGCACGGAAATGAAAAATTCCGCGGCTCTGATTGCTTGATAGTAGTCAATGTGGACACAGTTGTGAACTTTTCGATCCCTGTGTTTGGCTACATAGCGATTTTGCCCATGTTATGTTAACCGTGTATTTAAAATAACAAGGCATACGTAGAAACGTATTATATTGTGGTGTGGTTAAAAGTTACCAGCATAGCGATTTTGCCTATGTTAGCTGTGTATTTAAAATGACAAGACATATATATATATATATATATATATATATATATATATATATATACAGAAACGTATTATATTCTGCTGAGATTTGAAATGAGAAGTCCTCTTTCCTGATGAATTGGTTAGCCCTGAAAAGGGCTGTTGGAACTTTGTTTAGGGCTGATTAGCTTTTAGTTCCAGCGGCCGTGGCTTTGTTCTGGCGGGGTGTGTTCCTGTAAAATCTTCCGGGCTTCATCTAACTTCTCCCGAGCATATTTCAGCCTGGAGCGGGCCTCTTCAAATTCCACCCTGTGCACTTCCTCATATATTCCACTGTTGCTCGTTAATGTTTGTTCTTAGATCTTACACAATTCTTTGTATGAGCCTCTTGTCGCTGGTTTCCATAATGGTGTTTGTCGCTCTCTCGCCGGAATTAATCCTGCAGAGTGAGTGAGTTTGTCAGTGCAGGCCCTTTGATCCATTTCAGCCGGTTTGATCGGGGTTCTGCTATTTTTAGAAGCGCGCCATCGAGCGCGGACCTTAAAAAATCGATAATTGTACATAATCTATAGTGACGCGGCAAGAGGGCGAATGCATTACCACGTGACACGGGATTTGGAATGCGCGGGGACATTTCAATCCCTGCATTTACAGTGTGTCGGTTTCTAGCTCTGTATAAGATTAATTAAAAGCACACACATATATACAGACTTCAGCATACGTGTAAAACTGTAAAGACGTAAAAATCCAAGTGTTTATATATAAAAGCAGAGTATGGTTACAAAGTACAGAGCACAAAGGCTACGAGAAAAAATGTAGTACTTCTGTTAGAAAGAATCTCTCGACGGATTAAGGCGACCCTTTTGACATGGTCTATGGTCAGGTCGGATGGTCGGTAGTTTGGGTGCGTGATCAAGCCACTAGGTATGGGGTCACACGACGGTAGAAATCCCCCGGCGATCCATATCTACTTTGAAGGCGCCGGTGTTGGAATTTTCGTGTTGGAGCTCGCTGTAAACTACCCGTGCGAACCTTCTTCTTGGGTTGTCGTTCAATTTCCCTTCTTCTTGAGAGACATGACGTGTTCTCTCACCCGTACTCTGGGTTAAATTGATGTAGTATACGATTTGTATCTTATTATGTACACATTCCAAGCTATTAAGCAGTGGGGTGTGCCGGTACAAGTTGTCTCCCTTGAAACGCCCAGTCTGGGGTTAAACTTATGTATTACATAGTCTATATATGATTTGTTTGTTATACAGGTGCAGCCCATTTCACAGGTTGGAGGCCGTGTAACTGCTTCATCGCCAAAGTCCTGGGTTCAGTCTGCTGTTGGATCTGAGCACTCCAAGGCTACTTCATTACCCCTACCTGTTCCCCAAGCCCTTTCACCTGAGGCTGCGGATAGGTTGATCGAGGTGAATCTGAGAGCATCTTCGTCAGTAACCTAAAGGGGATTGGCTTCAGTAAAAATACTGGCCCGTTTCAATAGGACCTCATCACACCGCCATATGATGAAGTACCTTCGGACCCAGCACTGCGGGACATATATCAGCATCACTGATGGGCTATCCGGCAACCATTTCATCGCCATAGACCTTTGCAAGATATGCATAATTTCCGAATCATGGGACTTTGTCCTTTAGCCACGTACCTAAAACAGGTGTTTCTTCTGTGTTAACTCAGCTTACGGCTTTATTTTGCGTCACCAGGATACGGAACAACTGCGGTATTTCTACCCCAGTACCAACACTCGTATTCATCCCAAATGCCGATAGATTCAGACCAACGAGGATATACACTTACCGGTGATTTGTTAGCTACGGACCCAGTAGATTGGGCACGTCAACAACGCCCAAATAGCAAATGGATGGTAGACACCGTGACTAATGTTACGTTTCTTGTTCATAAAACGCATACTACCCACATTGAAGCGTCAGTGGACTTGCTTGAATATGTACGGAATAACAAAGGATTGTACAGCATGGACAGTGGGAACAATGGAGCTTACGATGATAATTTGTGTTTTTTCTGTTGTTTAGCCTTTCATCTAGACAACGCTAACCCAAAATACCGCGATGTTAAAGCCCGGGCCTGTTTACAAATTTTACTTGAAAGCTAAACGTATGGAAGATCGATATTTCCGGGGTATTCCTCTCAGTGAAGTGCCTTTTATCGAGAGACTATTTGACGTAACTATGTTTGAGTATGAACTGATACCGGTTGATACAGGCGCGTGTGCTGAGATTCCTTTCTGTCCCATCAGGCGATACTCTACTAATTTGACTCTTAATCTATACAAGAAAAATTTTAGTGTGGTGAAAGATACGACTCTGTATGTCCGTTGTTTTAGATGCGGGGCCTGTCGTAAAGTTTTCCCCCGCCAATGGGAGTTAAAGCGCCACGCGCGGACCAGTCATCAAACGGGTGTACCTGGCCGGTATATTTAAAAACAAACCCACTGTTTTCGGGGAGTTAGCTGACGAAGGCATCATTGACTTTGTCGAACACGAAAGGTATTTCCCATAACGAGCCTGCTTAGAATTTGAAGCTTACCTCCAAATATCAGAGTATGCCACCTCTAACTGCAGTCAAAACACAGAATGTACAGCCCGTCATATTCCCATGAGCTTGTCTGTTAATAGTAACGTTCCTGGATATGACAGCCCGATGTGATTTGTATCGACGGGTGATCCTTAAGCTTTGATTGAAACTGTGATGACATATCTCACCGAGATCAGTGAAGCTAGTTTTAAGCTGATATGTGAACACTATCAGCACGTGCTGGACAGCTTGGACGCGCGCATAGCCATGTCTGCGCTACTTGACTTTACGTGCAAAAGGAAAAAGAAATCTAAGACAGAAAAACTCAAGAAGTTTTTAACTCACCTGATTGAACTTCCAGTCTTGGGTTTTAACTCTGGGAAATATGATCTTAGTTTAATAAAGCTATAGCTGTATCCATACTTGGCGAAAACCGGGGTATCAAAATGTTATCAAATGGAATAACGATAACACGAGCGTGTCTACGGGTCTGCTGAAGTTTTTAGACGTGCGAAATTTTTTGGACCCGAATTACAGTTATGATAAGTGGATGAAAGCTTATGAATGTCGGGTAACCAAAGGGCGGTTTTGTTACACTTACGTGGACAGTTTAGCGTGTGTGGATGAGACAACTCTGCCGTCACGTGAGGCTTTCGATAACGACTTACGGCAGGAGGTGTGCTCTGGGGAAAACTACCGGGCTCTGCAGAATGTGTGGGCGTCACACGGGATGAGGGCACTCCGAAACCTTCTCATCTGGTACAATAACCTCGACCTCATCCCGCTTATGGAGGCTTTGGAAAAGTTGTCAGCGTTTTATCAAACCATAAAAGTGAATGTTTTTAAAGACTGCATTAGTATTCCGGGGCTGACTTCACGTTACCTGTTTGAAAATCTACCTACTTACTTCTCGTTAATGGACGAGGCAGACAAATGTCTTCATCGATGCCTTAAGGCTAATATTGTGGGTTGGCCAAGTATTATATTCCATCGCTATCACGAGAAGGGAGTGACTCGTATTCGGGGTTGGAAATTGAGTCAGGCTATTGTCCGCTTTGACGCTAATGCGCTATACCTACCCTGCTTGGCATCATCTATACCTGCTGGACATTATATCCGTTGGCTGCCCGTAGAATGAATGAATGATTATGGCTTAACGCCACATCGGCAATATCTCAGCCATATCGTGGCGAGAACAAGGTGGAAACACGAGACAGTTCAGGTTTTCGAAAGTCACTGGAGAACACTAAAAAGAGAAAAAAATTTTCGGACATGGGTTAAAATCAGGTAAGAAAACCAAAACAGTTAAAAATCGAAAACCAGCGTGATAAGGAAATTTCATAACAAATATTTATTTTGAGAATAAAATTTATATTTTATGATAAAGGCCAATGGCCTTCAAATATTTTATGACAGCGTTGCCAGCGATGCTGTCAAACAAATCATACATGGAGTTTACTAGAATCTTTGCCGCACATGGGCAAAGTCCATACAGTCAACCAGGATATGTTTGATGCCGTATTGCGCATCGCATCCAACACACTCGGGAGCACTGCCCCCACCCAGGACAAAATTGTGTGTTAGGCTGCCCGTAGAAGAAAAGGACATGTCACGTATAACATTCCATTCCAAGGAATCGAAACCACCTCGACTGATCGAACAGTGGTTAAACTGGCATGCAGCCGAAGTACAATTTTCCAGGGAATGTAATATGTCATATATACGTAAAATAATTATATATGTATGAATAGATTTGGTGAGCGTAGCGTTATAATACATATTATATACACCTCTATATATAGCGCAGGTTCGAATCCCGGCGTGGTAACTCAATTTTTTTACAATGTACATGCTCTATACTTACATACGTATGTATGGATCGTCGCAGTTCCCCGGATGTTACTGGCATTTCCACGGGTGTCATTTCAACTACACTAAAACCGGAGAGCTCCGTAGCGGTACTGAGGAGCTTCAACACGAAACAACAGATCACCGAGCCTACTTCTAGCTTTGGGATGCGCTGTAACAGAGATGTGGGAATGTCAGTTCCTTCGTCTCAAGCAAACTGCCCCTTCTCTTCAGACATTCTGCAAAATTACTACACACGTCCTTCGTTCCATCTCACTCAAGATCAATTATTAAAGTTAGCGACTGTATGGCTTTGTGGAATGTGACATAAATGTTCCCCAGGAATTATTATCAACTTTTGCTGAATGTCCACCCATATTTTAAAACACAGATGTCAACCTAAACGATATTGGACCCACTATGGGGGAATTTGCCAAGGCCAGTCATATGATGAGCCAGCCCCAGCGGATGTAAAAAGTATTATGTTTGGATCAAAAATTGTCTTGGGGAGGCCGTTCAATATACACCTCAAGCCTGCATTCGTCGAGCGTGTGACTCAGGCGAGATCGTGCGTCAAGGTGATGTATATACTTGCAATATACTGTAATACATGAGACTATGAAGCTATTGGGAAATTCTGGGTACGGTAAGACGATTACCAACCAAGAGCGCCATGTGAATGTGAAAGTATGCATGCTACAGATGGCTCGTAAATTGCTGAGTTCGGATTCGTGTATTAACATCGAAGAGATTAAGGAGAATACCTATGAGGTGACGTATAGCAAGAAAAAAGTCCGTTATAATGTACCCTTGCAGATCGGGTGTATGTTTTACCAGTATGCCAAACCCCGCATGCTGAAATTCTATTTTGATTTTATGGATAAATATTTCGACCGCGCTCACTGGCCGTACTGTGAAAAGGACACGGGTTCGGCTTACATTGCGTGGTATGATCCCGACTGGAAGCTCCTGGTAAAACCAGAGCTACAACAAGATTATGAGGCCGAGCGTGACAGCTGGTTACCACGATGCGATTATTATCAACACGAAAAAAAAAGAAAAAAAAAACACGAAATAAACAACCTCGTTTAAATGAGAATGGACTGGAGATGTCCTTATCGGTTTATGATCTAGAACGTATTATTCTTATGGCGGTGAGAGCGGAGATGGGGATAAATTTTCTTGCAAAGGAGTGAGTTGGTGAGGCATGGAAAAAGACTAGTATGTCTCTGTGCTCCAGGGACAACAAAGCGCAGCCGGAGTGAATCGTGTGATGCGTGTACGAGCGCATCAAATGTGTTCGTAGACACATCATAAGGTCGCCTTTAGGTATATTAATGGCAAACGCAAAATATTGTCAGATGGTATAAGCACGACATACCTTGATATTTAGAGACATTTCTAAATATATTCATATTCCGAATATTTTCCTATGTTACAGTAAACAGGGGGAGGTAATTTATACGTTTGTCAAGAGTTCTTCCCCTGTATCCGTAAGTGGAAAAGTATTAGGACAAGAAAAAAAAGTGCAAAAATAAAAGAATGAAAAGAAAATCTTTTCTCATGAAATGTCATTTTAGTATTTTTCCAACAATAAAACAAATCTGATTATCATGTAATTTCGCTGAGTCTGATTAATATGTAATTTCATTGTTCGCACTCGGGCGGTGGAGAAGAAAATATAAAGAAACAGAACAGTGATTCCATTCCCAATGGTCAGTCCCAAGATTTAGCCCCGTCGCTACCTCCTTAAACCATGGTGGGGAGGGGGGGCATGAGAGTCAAAATTATCCCGAGACAGGTGACGTGTGGTTTCATCGTAATCTATGTACAGTGCAATCCAATGTTTGCCTGGTTTGCCTGGAATGGGTCCGTATATAAAATATATATAGCGGAATGTGGTGGCATCCGTGCAGGTAAATCATTCCAAGGGAGCACACCTTTGACCAAGTCTCGTGTATAAGGGTCGGTTTGACGACTGTTCATGACGTCAGCCGTTAAGAGCATGAGATGACTGTGGTCAACGTCAATATTTTTTTCGTTTTAATTGGTGAAATCACAGAACACAGTGGGGGTCTTGTCAATCTCGATAATGTTATCAAACTCGGCGTAGCAAATGACGTTGAGGGTCATGATTACTGGTTGAGAAAATTTTATTTCCAAGCGCAGATCGCCTTTCTACATAGCATTCAACTGATGATCGTTGTGTTGATCTGCGGTCAAATGGTAGGCAAACAGACAGAACCCTTGCAGGAATTCGTTATATTTCATGGCGTTACTTACGTTCAACCCAGT
Organism: Acanthopleura granulata; assembly: GCA_016165875.1. Lineage (NCBI taxonomy): Eukaryota > Metazoa > Mollusca > Polyplacophora > Chitonida > Chitonidae > Acanthopleura > Acanthopleura granulata. The sequence goes on along the minus strand of JABBOT010000009.1, from coordinate 7,814,437 downwards.
TTTACCAGTGGCGGCACATAGGTTCATATAAGAGCGAATTGGGGCATCCGTGGCTCAGTCGATTAGCGCGCAGCGCAATAGCCCGAAGCCTCCCACCAATGCGGTCGCTGTGAGTTCAAGTCCTGCTTAAGTCTAGGCTTCCTCTCCGCCCGTAGGTGGGAAAGTCTGCCAGCAACTTGCGGATGGTGGTGGGTATTCCCCGGGCTCTGCCCGGTTACCTCCCAGTATAATGCTGGGATATATGTCGTATAAGTGAAATATTCTTGAATACGAAACCCCAATCAAATAAATAAAATAATAAAGACCGAATATAATTTTCTGTCTTAAAATTTGGAATGAGTGGTTTGGCTGGTACCTGACGTCCGTTCATGTGTAAGGCTACGAAGTTTATGTTATTGTAGTTGAAATTGAAGGGGTTTTGCCTCTAGTTTCCGTCAAAGGCCTGGTTCTGTGCACAGTCTATAACGAGGCGCTAAGCAAGGCTCCTAACAACAGGTTTTGCTCGTTTACTGTAGTATGTCCGAGAGGCACGGTGAAATACTTGGTCAGGGCACGGCAAATTGAGTACTTGGCCGGGGCCTTCTTCAAGGCTTTCATATGTCCTAACAGAATGCCGGGATTGACTTTGACTTTCCGTGTAAATATTGTCACTTCCTAAGGAGTGTCTTGAAATCAGACGGCCGTGCCTCTACTCTCTGTTCCACTTGTCTGCTTGATATCCATGCGAAGGTGTCTCTAGCCGGTGTCAGACGCAATCGAATTGTGACGTTGTTTAATAAATAGTGCTCTTGTAGAAACAAATCGGAGAGTATTCGTCCCATCAGAGCTATCGATCGGCTGCCTACGGCCCAGGTCTTCCATTTCTGGTCTCTGGTGTATTGATTTCCTTTGGTTTTCATCTGTCCAGCGGTGTCCTTAAAGCAAGACTCCTCGTCAAGTGCGTTTCTTTAGCATCCCTTCCGAAGCTGACTAAAGTCTCTATGTACGTTCGGTGAGGATACATGTTAGTAGAGGAACTGATGAGTTTGTCATTGATAGAGGTGTCTACTTGCTGCCATACAGAATGTAGCCATACATTAACGCGTGCCGGGTTGGCCCCTTTTCTTTCCCCTGTCACCTTTCACTATTTTGGGTAAGTGGGTGGCACATCCATGGGTTTAGTGGCAGAGTGAAGTTTAAGGAAATTGGCCAAGATTGACGAGGGTAGGGCTGGAACGGTACGGGGTTGTGTTCAGATGAAATCATGTACGCAGGTGGGCTAGCAGGTTGAGTCTTTACAGGGCTGTGTTGAGATGAATTCACGTCTGCAGGTGAAGTGGTAGGTTCTGTCTTGCGCTTAGTTTGCTCAGTAATATCGCTGGGCCAAATTCGCCCAGTAATATCCTTAATCCTTGGTAAGCCAGTCAATGAGTAGGTACCGGAGTAGAAGGTATCGAGGTAATGTCAGTCGCTGCGAGCGGACTATTCGCCTGGTGAATGGCGTGCGAAACTTGTCCGTCTTATTCCTCAATAATTTTTTAAATAGCGTCTTGTTGACTTGCTCTTGCAGAAAATGTAGCCAGTATTTATCTTCGGTGAGTTGGTCTGTTAAATGAACTCCCATTCCGCCTACCAACAATTCGATATACAACACCACGGCACCCACAATTATGGTGTTGCCTTTATTCTCACACAGGCTTTGTATGCAGTCATCTATACACATAGGCATCTCGCAAGGAGACTGATTTAAATACGCTTCATATCTGTCGCTGGCACCCACGAATTAAAGCTAACCGGTCACCCTCGGCATTTCACCAAGTAATAAGATTTGCCACGCTACTTTTTGCTGTCTAATACCGTCTCCACTTGAACGCACGTATCGGGTGTAGTCTTAGGGGGCTGGAATTCTGTCTAGTAATATGTTCCCACGAGTCTTTCTCCATTCACATCTGCTAATGTATACACCACAGGTTCCCTGGGATGAGGCGCTACAATGCTGAAAACTTCTTGACTCCAGTTAGGCAGGTAAGATTTCTCAAAAGCTCCTTTGACTTTACTAATCCTACTTTATACTGATAAATCCTCCGACGCCACAAGGACTGCATAGAGCTATATAATATAGCCCGGATTTCGTTTTGATTGTCAGTTGTAATGGCAATAGGAGCTCGGCGAATACTGCGGTGGTAAGCCCGATTGTATCCCTGTATTAAGGCAGATAAAACATCCAGTTAACCCCGAGTGTTATTAACTGTGAAATGTTTGTACATGAGAGCTTTAAACGTGCGATTGAGCCGATCAACCACCGAGGCCGTCGTATCATTAAAAGTGTGGAAATAAAACATCTCATGCTCCTTTAAAAAGGCCTGAAACGCCTTGCTGAAAAACTCTTTGCCTTCGTCTGTTTGCAAATAGGGCTTTCGCCCAGAGTTGAAAAGCCTTTTAAAAGCTTCAATAAGATTGGTACCTCTCTTGGCAGGAACGGGGACTACCCAGGCCTATTTGGAGAGAAGGTCAATGCAGCTATTGGAATCATTGTATTTGGCTATTTTACTCACATCCACCAAATCAGCTTGTTATCGACTGTTTATCCCCCCTAGTATAACTCTATTACGAGGTTAGTGTCGGCGAACTGGGTGACGAAGCGCATACATCTAATCAGCTAACCAAGCCTTTACACGGTCACGTGACACAGCTGACGTGTTGACCGTAATAACACCTACAACAATATAAGCTGCAGGGTTCTGGGGGTCATAATGTAACTGTTCTAAGACTTTAGCGACAGTATCAGAGATAGAGACATAATTTTTTTCTTTGCCTTAGTTTGGAATCGAACTCTTCCCCGCAGGCGATGAGTCATAATAGATAGGTACAGTCTTTTATACCATCTCACTTACCACCAACAGGTAGCAGCGCAAGTGATACAGACAGCCAGAGATGTAAGCATCGAGGGCGTAAGAGATATTGGCTTGGGTTTATAGACTGTGGCTGGCGACTTGCCCTGTAGGGTGAGGACTTTCGGTATGACTTCACGATAATAGTATTTACGAATACGCGGAGAATAACACACCGTCCTTCGTTCACATAGCGGTCTTAAAAACATAGACTCCACCACATCTTTCTTTGCTCTGAAATCATTAACTGTATCGAAAAGCTCTTTCCAACTTAAAAGCGTGGATTTCACAGTAGGAGAGTTAGCTGGGGAAATAATGATGAAAAACTGTAGGGTACCACACATCTTATACTATTTTTCTTCTTATGTTAAAAAAGCAAAAGTCCCACTCCTCTGCATGCGTATAATATATACAAACATATCTTCGATACACAGCGGTATTTTACAACCAACAGGGTGAGATTTGGCGAGAGTTATTTCCCTTTGACCTTATGTGACAAAAGTCCAGTTTTCAAGGGCGGCCACTCTTAGCGCCATATGCCGGGTAAGCAAGAAGAACGTAGGATGTGAATAACCCCGAATGAAAAATAATCTTAGCACGTCATAAATAATAATAAATATCAATCAGACCAACACCAATCGTCTGGGTAAAGCGCAAAACAAACACTACGAACCCTACAATAACAAACACATAGTTTTCCATGTTATTTTACTTGAACATTAAAAACACACTGAACAATATTTATCGCATTTAACCTTTACTGTGCAACATGCACAGAGAGAGAAGACAAAAAACTCGCCAACTGAAAGTATTAGGGGGAAAATTTAACAAAATATTTTCACAAAATCTCAAAGTTCAATAAATCGTCCATGTAATGGTTGAGCCTTGTTATACTCCCTGTTTCCACACGCCCATTGTCCTGGTACCGATTGACGGTTGTCACAGATGTGTTGCCCAAATGGAAACCCGTACAATTGTCGAGATTCTTATATTGTGAGTATTCTTATATTCCCCCTACGACGTGAGTTGAATTGAAATCGCTTGTGGTGTGACGTTGGGGTAGGAGGTTGGAAAATAAATAAAGATAAATAAACATGTACATAGTTTAGTATAAGGTCACATGACTCCACAACAGTACATATTATACAAGGACACATACATAGCTCAGCGAAATCAGTTAATTTTCAAAATACTTCCTTACACCTCTTCCTCATCTTCACCCCATCGTCCTGTCAGGCGTTGCAAGTACATTTTGCTGAAATCTGGGTTACGTTTCCCTTGGAGATACTGGCGAACTTTATCCTCGGGCCACTGGGCAGCTTTAGCTGCATTCTGAAAATCGATGATCAACTTAGATTTATTTAACGCAATGCGGCCTGGTCAACGGTAATTTCATTCTCCACGTCCATATACTCCAATGGCTCGAGGCACCGATGGCGACTTTAGCTGGGGTGGTCAACACGGGAACCTTTACACCGCACTTCCCTTATTTTACTAACAAGGGGAACCACATGCTCCATCATTTTGCTCCACATCAAATTATTTAGAATGATGATCTCCGCGGCGGTGAGAGAAATTGGAGGGGGCGGGGAAGTGAGAGATGTGTTGGCTGGCTGAAAAACCGTTTCATCTGTTTTACCAAGTACTCCCCTGACGCGATGGCAGGCCTCGGTCAGGTGTTTCCACATGTCATCTCGAAAGGTGACACCGCCCTTCGTAGGATATCTTCCCTGCGGATTGTATAGCATCCATTGTTTAATATTTGAGTACCACCAACTGAGGAAAATATCCAAACTCAGGTGAAACAGCGGCTCCGGTGGAAAAATAATCTCATCTTCACTAGCCGGTATAGGGCCGGTTACTGTTCGGTTGGTTTGTGATTGAAAGCTGTTTTCAAACTCGTCCCTGGCGATACTGCGCTGGAAGGGCTGGCCGACATGCTGGATGAAGGGAATGTCAAAGTCATGATTTTTAGCGAAGGCTTCTTCTTGTCCGATCGGGGAAGTTTAATCTGCTTCTTAGGCACGGGCTGCGCATCCGTTGTCTCTTTCTCCACTAGAGCGATAATCATCGCAGCAGTTGTTGATGGCTGTTTACTTTTCGGCAGATTGAAAACAATTCAGGCACTGTTAGTCGTTAATCCCATGTCCGCAGGTGAAGTGACAGCCGTGGAAACAAACGGCTTTATATAGAACTAGACGAAAGCGCTCGTGCGGAACGAGATGTCATGCAATACCATATTTTCCAATTTGGGGTAACGCCAGCACGTAGAATGCTTCTCCCAACATTTGTCACAAGCCTTGCACGCGTTCTACCGACAGATGGTGCTGCAAAGGTTTTCCGTTTGGTTCGCGCTGGCTGGTACTTTCTAAAAATAATAATATCCGACCGATCTGTATTATAAACACCAGCCCTAAGCATGCTAAAGCACACGCCCGATACGAAGACAACGACCGGATTCATATCTATCTAGCCCAGATAAGCGGGGACGAATTAGAGCGTTGTCGGGGAGAAGTAGAGCCGCTTTGGGAGTAGTTACGGGAAGCCTGAGCGGCAACGGGGAGGCCGTGCCCTAAACAGCAGCTAGACAAGCGCCAGCCGCCGGACCAGCAGCAATCTGGGAGTGGGAAAACGACCCAGCCTCAGCAGTAATGAGCCTCTCTCCCTCCAGAGACTTGTGTCGCAACGGCCCTTGTCAGGATCAACCGATTCCTCCCGAAAGGACCTTTCAAATCTGAGCTCAGTATACTTTTATGTATGTCTCGTTTAATTTCTGTGATTGTCCATTTATGTATAACAAACCAAGGCCAGCCGTCACATTTATTCTCCTCAATCGCTATGATAGCAAAACACAGGGATTGAAAAGTTCAGGAGCGTATTCACAGTATGACTACTATCAACCAATCAGGTTCGCGGAATTTGTTTTCGATTTTCAATTTTACATACATACAGCAAATTATACTTGTCTTTTCCTGTTGATATAAAACAGCACTTGCGTGTTTATGCCTTTAATATTTTACATTCATACTGAAAAATAATGTATATTATAGGCCTATATTTTCTAATTGTTAAGTTTATATGTAGCTAGAAGATGATATTTCAGGCCGTATTCTTATTTCTCTGTACAAAAAAGAACCACTGATAAAACTCCGACACACACAATGCCTATCTCTATATGTACTTATGACCGTATGTATATTTTATTAGTATTTAATCTTCAACCACATCTAACTGAAAAGCCAAAAAACATACTGTGGATGCAGAGATTGAAAAGTTCCCGCGCGGTCCAAGTCCTGCGTCACGTGGTAGTGCTTTCGCCCACTTGCCGCATTACTACATATTATGAACGATTATCGATTTTGTAAGGTCCGCGCTCATTGGCGTGCTTCCAAAAATAGGAGAATCCACACAAGCTGGCTGAAATGTACAAAAAGCCGCGCGCTAAGCATTTCACATCCCACTTACAGCTCAGCTATGGAAATGGACCGGGTTTTAATACAAGCGAGGGCCTATGTCGTGGCCTGTGTCGAATACGAGAGGACACTCCGTCACTACCCCGCAAGCAGATAAAGATACGCCGAACTGGTCATCGCTTGGGGTAGAAAAAGAAGACCGACTGATCTTCGCCTGTTGCAAGCTAGAGGCAAATCTACCCCCTTCGTCCTTCGTCCGGCGGTGATTCAACAAGCCACGGTAAAACCCAGTCATCCAGCTACCCCATTTCAGGGCCAACCCATTACCTCCTGAAAGGATTTTTCAAATCTGATTACAATTTATACTTTATGTATGTCTCGTTTAATTTCTGTGATTGTCCATTTATGTATAACAAACCAAGATCAGCCCTCACATTTATTCATTCTTAACTTTTCAATCCGACACAATCCTCGTTTTCTTCACATACAATGAACGACCACGCCTGTCTCTATATGTAGGTATGACCGCATGTATCTTTCCCGAAAGAGAACTTTTAATCTCAGCACAATATAATACGTCTCCAGATATGTCTTGTTATTTTCATACACAGTTAACATACTGTAACAAAGGTAGAATCGCTATGCCAGCAAAACACAGGGATTGGAAAGTTCACAAGTGTGTTCACAGTGTGACTGGTAATAACCAATCAAAGCCGCGGACTTTGTTTTCACTTCCGTCCTCATTCTTATAGTCTACATACATACAGCAAATTATACGTGTTTGCATGTGGATGTAAAGCACTTGTGAGCTTATGTCTGTAATAATTTACATCCATAGGGAAAACTTATGTATATTATGGGCCTATATGTTAAGTTTATATGTAACTAGAAATTGATATTCCACGATGTATTCTTATTTTTCTGTACAAAAAGAACCACTGATAAAACTCCGACAACTATACGCGTACGTTGGTATAATATAAGCACAACACCCCCATTGTTTTAATCGCATACTGATAGCTCATGTCTGTCTCTGTAGGCACGTATATATTTTATTAATTTTAATCTATATATCTACATATAATTTAAAAGTTATAAAAACCAAAAACACAGGGATTGAACATTGTGACAAAAACCTGTCCCCAGTATGACTGCTATTAACCAATCAGTGATGAGATAAAAGAACCAATTAAATAATGAGATAATTCCGATCTTTCAAACCTCCCGATTTGTATAAAAAGGCCGCATCAAGCACTCACTCAACTGACTGAATGATTGCTATTATCACGAAACTATATGATTGGAAATCGCACTACCATGATGAACAATCTAGAACCATTTATCCAAGCAGAAAATGAGGCCGACAGAGAGAGAAAGCAAAGAAGGAAAAGAAGAAATCCCGGGTACTAAGACTTCCAAGAGCGAGATCGACTCCAGTTACATACAACTACCTCCCCGACAGTAATTCGGTGAATTGCAATTTAGAATATGAAACGGATGAAGAAACCGCCCCCATGGAATGCCTTGAAAACCACTGACAAGGAGCAAGAGAAAGAAACATGCCTTCATTATGGAGAAATAACCATGCGCATGCGAATGATGATGAAGATGTGGAAATAATTTACGTACTGGAGGGAGATGGACACAACAACACACCACAGCCGACACCAAGAAAGCCACCAAAACGATCGGGAAACAGACAATGCATAATTTGCCTGACAAGACTGTTGAATAGCTGCGTATCACCATGTCAAAACGCTGTAATATGTGAAGATTGCGCCAACCATCCATCACCAAGAAGATGCCCAATATGTCGATCAACGATTAGGCAAAGATTCACCGTCTATATATAAAGAAGAAAACTCCTGGTATTTGACGCTAATACCTTCTTGTGAAGTCTCCACTGCCATCTCTTCTCACGCTGGTTCAATATAACATACTCCAAGCCTTGATGGAATTAATGTCCTTCCTCCTCCTCTTCTCCATCATCTTCATTCTGCCCTCTCGGACATGTAATGTTGTGGATTCTTAGCGGAGGTTTCTTGCTGGGTCGTGTCTACCCAGCCATGCTACTCACCAAGCCTCGGCGGAAACGTCATCTTCCTCCTCTTCTCCTCCGTCTTCAACGGTCCTGGTACTACAAGCCTGGACGGAAACAACCTCCTTATCATCTCCAACGGCCCTTATCGGGGCCAACAAATTCCTACTGAAGGTGATCTTTCAAATCTGAGCACAAATCTGTTTTATGTAATATCTCGTTATTTTCTTTTCTGTGAATGTCCATTTATGTATAACAAACCAAAATCAGCCCTTCCATTCATTCTTATAACTTCCCTCTCCAACACAATCCTCACCCCCTCCCAACCATGCGATTAATTCATAATGAAAAAAACTTCAATCTGAACTCAATCCTCATCCCTGTTTATGTTCATTTTTATGAGACGGTATTCTCTCCATAAACTTTAACTTTTTAAAACTGTTATCGAACATAATCATCCGCAGCGTTCACCACCTGCATACCAGTGTGTATAACGTCAAACACGTCTGTTTGAATTTGTATGAATTCGTTGCTGAATCATCTCCGTTGGAAATGTGGAGTATTTTGCTGAGATCGGGAGGCGCCCATGCCTTTAAGCTTTTGAGAGATTGACCAATCAGAGAGCCAGAAGATATCAGCTGTTTATAAAGCGTGACGTAAATCTGCTGAGTTGACTGTCAATGTAACGTGTAATAACATAGGGACAGCAAGTGCATGTGTGAACAACAATGCAAAGTACTTCCCGACCAAAGTACTTTCTTGTTACAAATTTACATACACACTTAAGTAGCAAAGACCCTAGCAGTTTACCACACTTTCAGGTGACAAAAGTCTTAGAAGAATTAGAAGAATTACGTTACAGCCCTGACAGAATGCTTGCGTTTCATGCCAGTCGACGAAGCACTGTCAGGTGTCTATTTCCACTGTCGCAGTAGCAGTTAGAAAAAATGCTTTACCGAAATAAACATAATACTATTCAACCTTTTGGTAAACCTAACTTAGAACACGCAGTGTCTTTCCCTTTATAAAACCCCGATTCCTACTCAGGCCGTTGTATATCGTATGGTTCTGCAACTGCATTACACAATGACAAGATCCCTTTAAAGCCGATAGGTTCTAGGTATTTTTGCAAATAAATAACAACAATAACAGCAAACTATGGATTTTTTACCACTTTAAATGTTGAGGTTCTAAATATATGTTGATCATTTCTTCTTCCATTATTTTGTATTATAAATAACCAAACAATTTATCTTTCACCAGTATTTCAATAAATGCACTTGAAATATAAATAATTGATATTTATGCTATTTTGAATAGACAAAAAAGTATGATGATAATATACTATCATCGATAGTATGCCCTAAAAATAAAACACTGCTTGAATTTTCGCAATTAGAACTCATTGCGTTCTAAGGACGATATTTACTTTGTTACGTAGTGCGTGTTTAACAAAAATACAGGGGAGGATGTTAGTTACCATGTAATAAGCACGAGAATCTCTCTCAGCCATGATACCACGTCATTAGCGGACATTGGCAACATCTGGTGTCATCAACATGTTCTAACTAAGCGTTTCCTTTTCGGGAGACTATATACAAACCAATGTAAATGGAACAAAAGTTTCCACCCAACAACATTTATCTTCCTTCATGAAGAATTAATCATTGCATTTTCCGCTAATTACAGCTTCCTTTGTTTGATCTTTCTGGCCACATAATTCCTTGGTCCTCTTTTATGGTACTGAAACTGGCGAGCTGAATTTAAGCAGAACATTCAGAACGATCGAACCAGTGAAATGTTGTACCCGTTTCGGCGCAATGGCGAGCCTAAGCCTAAATGACTAATGTTCTCTTGTAATACTGGAGTACTACGTTACCAGTGTGCCCACAATAAATCACCGCAAAGACAGGGATGAGCAACAGGCTACATGTCTTAGGCTCGAGTTACTTTAGGTGAAAAAGATTCTCCATTCCTTATGTTACCAGGCATGGTGCTTTCTGTGCTTCCATTTCTTATCAAACGAGCTTAGTTCATTTATTTATGTATTCTATTGTTCCTTAACGCTACAATCAAGAAGTTTCGCCAACAGCTGTTAGTATGCGGGTGGCAGAAACCGTATTTTTCCCACTGGGACTTCCACTGTTTCTTTCACCTTCAAACTTGTCTACCTTTAGACATCGATCACTCCGTCAGTCTGCCAGCCAAGAAATAAATAAATAAATTCTACTGCAGTGACTTGAATATACTAAATGAACATTTACCTATCATGTTTCCCACGCTATACGAGTTGTAGATAAGGGAAAAAATTTAAAACACAAAAATTCTAATGGCCCTTCTACATTTCAGCAAAGGCAATGTGGCATATGACAATACTTTTCAAAACATCCTTTGACGCTCGACAGAAGTATATTGATGGTAAATTACAAGGAACACAGGTCAATCACTCGAAATTCTGGATACGCAGGAGGCCATATGCTTGCTGACTAAGGCCTCAAGTCTTTAGTCTTCCACAAGGCGCTCTTCCTGTACGTGTTCAACAAACGAAGCGTCCGGGTGTCGAAATAATTCATTCGAATTCATCTTTTCTCGAGTTACATCTGAAAAGACTCTCACGTCAATCGTGCTTCCCCCTTCCGTATCCCGATAGGATTGAACAAGATTAATCTTCATTGGATATATTTTTCTCTCTCATCTGGCCCGTTTTTTCCATCCAGCCAATAGGTTGTTAGCATACCCTTTCCCTGTCATAAAACAATAATTTTATAAACGATTAGTAAAGTAGTTAAAGTGAACAGTGGAATTAGCAACATCTCTGAAAGGAAGAAATCTGTATTAGAAAAAAGGGAGGAGGGCCGCGGCTACATTAGTGAATGTCGAAGGAGGAAGAATATATTACATTATAAGGCCTTCGCCCTCTCTTATAAAATTTTCGAATACTTCATCCTCAAAAACTTACTGGACCCAAAGTGATGCGCACGGCATGAGGATGGCCATTTGATTCATCATGGCCGTCCTTAACAACTCACCTTGATCGCTATTTGACCTCTCTTTGTCATCTGATAACCTTTGAACTTTGACAGAGCATTGTAGGTTTGTTCACTAATGTGGATCTTTAAGGCTACAACAAAAAGAGAAACATTTGTTAAAAAGAAACAACGTTTGATTGAGCTATGATACACGTATGCTTGGAAGAGCCTCCGCGGTCTGATTCTTGGTTGAAATCCAGCTCTGGCTCGTATGTGAAAAGGTCCCCCATGAACTTGCCGATTGCGGTGGGTTTTCTTGACGTCCTGCCCATCTGGCTCCTATAAGTGAAATATTCTTCAGCCCAGTGGAGAACACCAAAGAAATAAAGTAAAACAAATAAATATGCTTGGAATCAGTGTTTGGTTAAAATAAATTTGTAATAGAGCTGATCTAGGAAGTGATATAAAAGATGTACGGATACGGTGAATTCACTCACCAAGGCCGTTGGACTCCATCCTCGAGGCTGTATTGACTGTATCTCCAAACAGACAATATCTCGGCATGGCAAGTCCTACCACACCTGTAACAACACGGAGATGCATGTAAGTATAATGGGTCAGCCTATGTCATAAAACATTCCGAATGCTATATACAGTACTATCCCAATGCACTGAAGAGCTCAGAGTTTCCACATCTAATCACTAGCTTGCGTGTTACAGTAGAACATGACGGCGCCCCGTAGTTCATTTAACACTGTGTTTGGTGAACGGTTATTCGCTGACAAAAATCATAAAGCACGGGTAGATACCTTACAAATTAATGTTTCTGAAAGTAAATATCTTTTCACCATTTTGATTCATTCAAGATTCAAGAACATCCTTTGATTAGAACACCCAACTAACGGAATCCCTCTTACCAAAAATAGAAACTTTTTAAAATTTTGACATCTATTCATGAAAAGTTTTAATTTCTTTGCGAGAAGATACAAGATGTCCAGTAATAAAGGTTCCAGAATCGCCCCCTTGACATTGTCAGACACCTCTCACAATTGGCAGCATACGAACTTCCAGATTTTGACGGTAAACTTGGGCAAGATTTTTGGGTGATTCCTCAGACTGAGCACGGTTGTTACTCCTGCTTGTCAGTCGCTTACGGAAAATTCACACGGATCATAGGTCACCTATATGACCAGTTTTTACACTGCAGCCTAATATGCGGATTTAAAGAAAAATCGCATACATGGAGAACATTCCAACAATTCAGTTGTTTCTAGCTTGAATATAGTTTTGTGTTTTCCTCTGAAGTATATACTTTAACAAACTTTTATTAGAAAACCCAACAATCCGAAGTCCTCTGACTGTCTTCATATCATGAACAGGATTGGAAGACAAGCTATTATGTGTTGCATACAAGTAATTAAAATTATTCGTCGGTTACAAGTAGGTCTGTGCTAATACTTTTGTACTGCCGATTGAGAAATTATATATTTGAAAAATGAGGCCAAGTCTATCTGGCGTTTTTAAGTGACGGTTGGTTTGGCAGCATCTGATTTTTGTATGTCATAACTGATCTAATTTGCAAACATACACCAAGGAATTTGCATACATGTACACACATGTACCCAGGAATCTCCATATATGTGGCAAGGTATGGGTAAAGCTATATAGATTTCCGCGAGTACCTGCACAGCAAGCACCGGTGTGAAATCCAACACGGAGCTGTACGATTTCTCCAGGACGATGGCGAATGACGAACGTCTGAGCCGATTCCAGCACGCGAAGAGACATGTCGGCAACTTCCGCCACATGTCGGGAACCGTTCTTCACCGGAATTCCACTGACAACCATGTATGAGTCTCCGATCGTTTCCACCTGATGAAAGAAGGCTATTTCTCACTAACTTACTATATGTTATGTATGTTAATATTGATAGCCGGCTTCATTTGATTGTTCTCGAACTTCATAATTACAATGTTTCAGTTATTCATTGATGGTCAGTTTTATAGTTAGAGGATACCAAAAGTATTCTCCCGATCTCTTGCGAGTTACTCACGAACTTTCCCACAAGTGACCTCCAGACACAAAGAAAAGATGGCCAATCATGAAATCCCATGTCCAAAGCCGCTTTTGAACCCTAGCTGATGTGTCCTAGCGAGTTCAAGGTAGGCCCCTTGTACCATTAGAGCGCAGCCTGCTGCCTAAGTACTATTTTGAGCGTCGATAAATGGAAAGTGATTAAAGGCTTAGCAAAGTGCTTTTCAGCTTTAACTTACAAAGATAACTGAGACAACTGACCTTGTAGACGTCAAAGGTTGCTGAGAGATTGTCAAGCATTTCGTAAAGATCATTCAGGAGAACCACGACTTCCATGGGCGAACTTTCCGCAGCCATTTCCATGAAGCCCACGATATCCGAGAAGTAAACCGTGGCTTCCTCATACAACTTTGGTGATACGTACTCTCCCTGTTTTAATTTGTCCGCAACAACTCTACAGAAAAGATAAGACCATAATCTTGTAAATTCTTCAAGGTTCTACTGTTGGTTGTCGTATGTTTTAGTTTTGTGTAAACAATTGAGATTGATTCTCCATGGAAAGTAAGAGAGCCACGATGTAACAAAATCCTTGGCCCTCTTGCAAGAACCCTTCTTAACGTTACAAGGTCGTTATGATAACGACGTAATACCTATAGTGGTGGTTGCCATATTAGTTACGTGTTCGTAATGTTACGAGAGCTTCGTGCAAGTGGCATTACGTGTTTTTTCTTGGACCTTATGAAGGGAGCTGAATTTGAAGTGCATGTTTCACTATGATATATCTCTCATGGCTGGCTGTTGCAGTACCATTCACGGTGTTGTCTTCTTCACTCACCTAAATACTTACACATGCAAAATTTGATCAGTGCCATGGACAAAGGTATCTGGTTTGCAGGTGTCACATTTATACCATACAAATCCACTACTTACGTGGGGAGCATCTGGTATAACAGCGAGTCCGTTTTCGCTTTTTCTTCCCTCAGAGCCATTGTTCTGTCACGCACAATGTTCTCCAGATTACTAGAGTAGGCTTCCAATTTTTGTATGATCCGGTCCATGATATTGACCTTCCTGGTAACAAAAAGCATTTATTCTAAATCAAAACGTTATTCCACGGACAAAGATGGTCAATTGAACTCATCACCAAGACTACCAGTACTTGTTAGATTTACAGGACTGCTGACACTTGTCCTATTTCCTTTACACAAAATCAAAGTTGTTAATATCAAGATTACCTATCTTGAAGCCTTAAAGCCTAGGTATGACTCGATTAAGAACTGAACCGAGGATCTACCGTTTACGAGGCAAATGACCTCTACACAACGCTGCCACAGACAATCTCGATTTTCATTTATTGAGACTGCGGGCCTAGGGCTAGGTTTCAATCGGTTTTTACGATATACTTTCGAAACGCTACACTTAGATCTCTGATCTCACTCTCCGTCACTTTACACTGCATGAAGACATAATACACTTAGATCCATGATCTCACACTATTTGTCTTACACTGCGTGAAGACAGAATACACTAAGATCTATGATCTCATCCTCTCTCGCTTTACACTGATTGGAGACAAAATAGACTTAGATCTCTGATCTCACTCTCTTTCATTTTAAAGTGTGTTAAGACAGCATACACTCACCCCCTTTCGCTGATTTTTTCCAGAATTTTTTTCATCTCGGCAAATGAGGGTCTCGACGAGGGCGTTTCGTCCCAGCACTGTTTCATGAGGCGGATGAACTCAGGCTTGATTTCTGCCCGTAATGGACACTCAGGCCGGAAAGGACTTGTCCTTACCGATTTTACGAGTTCAATGATTTCTGAAAGAACATAAATTTTTATCCGTCTCAAATATTTCAAGATTAAATTGATATGAAAAGTTCTGACTTAAATACAAGCAAGCTGAACCCATCCCACACATATATGTCCATACTATAACTAATATTTCGAAAATTGTCCACATTGCAGAAATAATTATTTGTCAACCAAATGTCAAGGGAACATCATCGGTGTGCAACAATGAGATTATAGATTTACACATGCGATCTCATTTTCCTTTAAAATAATTCGATTATAATTCTAATAATCTAATAAGTTTGATGATAATAAAGCGAACGACATATATTAGGAGTAAAGGTCTACATCTTTTTTGTAGCCTTTTCCCCTAAACTTACCACGAGGAGGATAGTCCTCCATGAAATAGGGCAAAGCTCTGTACAAGATCTCCTGGAGGATGATGGAGAACGAGAAGACGTCCCCTGGTGGCGAGCCGCGACATACGTGCTCATGCGCCCTGAGAATTTCCGGCGCCGTCCAGAGTTTGGCTAAAACAGAACGACATTTGGTAAAAGAGCTACCTTGTTATTTGGGAGCAGGGTGGCCGTCCGGAGAGCGATGAATGCGATGGAATGGCTGTATAACATGACTCTTAGCTCATTATCCACGGTGATAAAGCTGCTGACAATGCTTGATGAAAATATATGGAAAATGGAGAATCTTCTGGAACAGGATGTTAAATTGATCGATGTTTTAGCAGTATTGCTTGCAAAACGTTTCAGCGGGATAGATCTAGATGGCCTCCTACCTCGGTAAATCTCGTATTCTCCCGCCTGGTTGTTGCCCTTGGGCACCACACCTGACGGGTAGAAGTCCGTGACCTTGAGAACCCAGCGACTGTCAATCACACAGTTGGAACTTTTCAGGTTGCCATGGGAACGCAAGGCGGAGTTGTGTAAGTAAAGCATGCCCTACCCATCAAGAAAAAACAAAGAGCCCACTTTGTTGGATAAACGCACAATTCGTTTCTTTGACTTTGATTTCCACACCAGCGTTAATATACATTTACCGGAAATGAGAGCAAGCTATGACTTTAGTTACTTCCATACTTCAGTGATTACTACTTCTCTCTTAGATGTTATCAGCTTATTTACTATTTATGAAATTATTTCTTACATACTTTTCCTATGGGAATTGGTGTTTTACGTTAGATTGGAGACGAATCTTGCGATTGTTGGCTTGGAATGCTCCTTCATCGGAATTGGCGTTTATATTATCTCGCCGGGTTAAATCTACAGTTTTTATCATATTTATTATAAAGTTTCCGATAGAGGTGCAGATATAAATAGAACAAATGCAGGGATTTATCAAGCCTTGAAACCAGGCGTCGAAAGAAATTAATGACGTCCTGGATCAGTAGCCGCAAAGAGCAATTTCCAAAAATAACGTGTAACACAAAGCACGAAAGGAAAGTTGATGAAGTAGGTATTTGGGAAGGGTCCATGCAAAGGGTAACTGTCTACAGTTTTCAGTGGAAGCTGAAAGGCGGAAAGAACGCTCAAGGAGCATAAATGAAATTAGCATCTAAATCTGGTACCATGATAGTTGGTAAATCACTCAAAATTACTCAAATAACTGAGTTAAGTTTACCAAACAATAACAGTAAAACTTTGCAACGGGGCCAGTCCTAATCATCCAGAGGGCTGGTCCAGAGGTGCAAAGTTATTGTTTTGTTTGTTTTTTTTGTCATAGGTTACACTTACATTCACCAAGTCAAAGATGAGCGATTCCTTAAATATACTGTCCAGCTGGATATTGTCGTTTTCCAGAATGTCCTGCAAAATAGCAAATGTTCTTTTAATACATACGCACAGGTGAGGGGCAGGTGCGAAATAAGCCGATCAATGCTGAATATTTCCATTACAAACATGAAACTGTTTAACAAAACTGTTTGACCCAGGGAAATACCTATCCTTAATCTACATTTCATATTATGTTTTAATGTAAAACTTGGCAGATGCAAACGGTCACACTATGGGTTGATTTCGATAATTTTAAAGTGATCGTGAAAATTTCGACTATCTTATATTTGTCAAAACCTCAGCAGACTGTTTTAGAAGACTGTGTATGGCACCTGTATTGCATATCGCTCAAGGCGGTCAGCATGGCGCTGGGTGCCACAACACACCAACAAAACAGTCCAAAGAACGACAACTTTCCATGGCCCTCTTGTGAAGGAGAAATTGCTACACTCTTTTACAGAATCGACGGATTTACCCCAAGGAAATGTTCCACTTCCAAATCGGCACACTTTCTGCCTAATTCTTTGATTACTTCATTCGTATTCTTTTTGTGAAGAGACAATTATATCAGAGTAGTTTTTAACTTTATGTATCAGTTGCAGGAAGAGGGGGCCTTTTAACACAGGCCTTGTCAACGTCAATTCTGACAGCCTATTGCTCTACCATATGGTATGAACAAATCTCAAACAGCGATAGGATGGGCGATAAAAGGCTTTCCAGTCCACACGCATATCTTTCTTTGTTTTCGACATCTTTTCAGACTGCATTCCATTACCTTTACCTGCTCCTAATTTGTCGAATGAAGAAAAATTCGGCTCACCTGAAGGCTGCCCTTCTCGCAGTACATGGTCAGTGTACAGGGGTTCTTGGGGTCCACACAGGCCCCAATAAAAGGATTCACATTATCGTGCTTAAGTTGACCCATCTGGTAATGGTAAAACAGTTTCTTACATATTTGGTCTTTTAATTATTCAAAGGCATAAGAAACACAAAAAGCCCAAGGGGATTGGCAATAGATTGTACACGTTGGAAGTGAAGAGGTCTTCATTTAGCAACGAGGTAGTGAGTTCGATTCCAACTCTGTCAGGTTCCTCTTTAGATATACGTTACGAGGTTAAAAGTTGACCTTGGAAGGTTCTGTGGTTTCATTGGGTTTCTGCACGGTTCAAATACTGTTGACTGTTGACCGTCCAGATATGCCACAAATATTCTTAAAAGAACAGACAACATCTTTAAAGACAAATTCATGCTGATTTCAAATATGGCCTTCAGTATTTTTTGCATTTCTTGCAGTGATTAAAACGCAAATAAAACCTGAGGTGCTACCGTGGCCTTTTTGGACCATGAAGAAGCACAGTGACGTCACAGATTCTCTTTAGTTGAGTGAATATGTATGTCTTGCAACACCTATACCCGTATTTAATGGGGAAAGATAAGGTTTACAGGATGTTTAGCGGCGAAGCAAACATTTAACTGTGCTCCGATGCGGTCTACAAAGTCCACTCTTGCACTTCAATCTTCAATTTTATTTGTACTTAAATCACTGTAAAAAATGCCCCAAAATAATGAAGACCATGTTTCGAATCAGCACGAAATAGCCTTTCAGATGATGGGGACTTTCTAAACATGTGCTCTGGTCTTTCGAGTACAATGTAAATCGCCAATAAAATAAGTAAACAAAATTCCACGACAGCTGTGTTTGAAAATGATTGTGACTGTTGCTATAAACATTCAACGGTATAAAGGTGTAATTCATTTCATACTCACAACACTCAGTTCATCCTGTTCCTTGGTCCGAAGATTCACGGAGTGTACGAATTTTACCGAAGACAGCCGACCTTTGTAGAGGGCCACCTTGGTGAAAATTTGGCCGCTTTCAAAATTATCCAGCGTTGATGTGAGAGACGTTGAGCCTCCCACACTGGAGCCTCTGTGAGATAGTCGGCTTGAGGAACCAGTCACTCCGAATCTCAGACTGGCCTAGGGGTGAGGATATAACATTTTGCATACATGAAATTGGATATACTACTGCAGTGAATGTTAAAAATAATTTATAACTGTTATAACTGTTTTCTGATGCGTAGGAAGCTATTATGTTGCTGGCATGAGTGGTACATGCAGCTTGACTAGCTTGAACTCACTTAACGAAAGAAGCACCGTTAAAGTATTCTTCCTGGGTCGGAGTAACTCTTGTTTTGGGATCAAATGGAATTTGCTACATCGGCTGCCAATAGAGCCCTTTACTGTTTTACTTCGTGTGCCAGAAAGAGAAAGAGATTCGACAGCTGAGAGCACTTTTCACGGAAAACCAGGAACTATCCAGAGTCTTTTTTCCATCTCCAGTCATGTTGTGTCTGTATGGTAGGTGAAAAGGCGCAATTCGAGAAATTGGACATAAGCTTTGTCTGCTTTGGATAAAACAAAAGAGTGTTTGCCCAGATTACTAGCCACCCCACCCCAGGTTTTCAAGGAGATAAAATGCTATTACCTCTTTTTCAGCATCCACACCTAATAAAAGTTTTGGTCATGCTTGATTGGTTTTTGATATGTTGTAAAGAACAGTCCAAGCTGCGTGTTCTCGCGTGACATGAGACCTTGGGAAAGTTTGGGGATATACACTTTTGGTGTTGAAGTGACAAATTTATTACATAAAGTTTTAGTAAGAAAAATCGATCTGTTCGTGTAACCATAAGGCCAAAGCGCTTGTAGGCTGGAATGACAGTGGGGATGTAGTATTGTTTCGAAGGGATTTTCAATAGTACTGCAGAAGACGTGACTTTACATCGTGCCTCAGAGACATTCAATGGGTAATATCCTTCTTCCAGCATCTGTGTTTTAGAGTTACACTTTGTCAAAAATGGAGAGAATTCTGCAACAAGATTCAATGTTCAGCATTTTCAATAAATGAATATTCACGCGCGATAATATCATTAACCAAAGTCTAGGGCATGTATAAGTCTGACAAAGCGAAGACAGTACTTACCACACCGTTTTGATTGTATACCTTTTGGTTTTACAAATGTTCCATCTACGTTTCAGAGGTACATTAGTTTTGCTTCTAAAGATAAAATTGTGAAAGGATTAGTTGGATACCTAGATGATGACATTGTTTGTTCCAGAGATATAGCGATCCTTCAGAGCACTCCATGTGAACATGTGTTTGTGTCACATGATTATCTGTTATGCAATGTCATGCAAGTTGTGACAATCTTGTCCAAGGTGTTTACACTAAAAGTTTTAGTAGTTTGATAGCATTTGATGACGGTTAGCTGATACTGTTTGATCAGGCTACAGTAAGGCGCCGATCTGACGGCACGATGACATTGAAACGTATTAAATATGCATCTTGATTTTTGTATTTTCGTACCGTAAGCACTTTGTGTTCAGTTGCCTAGAAGTTTTGTGTGCGGAAATTCATGTTTCCTAGTCACATTGTATGAATCATCGCTAGAGTATTGATGTTAATGCAGCATAGCTGCTACCACTGTGTAACATTGCTCCATTTTTCATTGTCATGGATTCTAATGTTAAGTGTATTGCATTACGTGACAAGAGACAGTAAATGTAAAGGATGGAACATGGTTAAATCCTCCGCAGGTGAACGGTAAACTTGTGTTTGTCTTATATATTGTGTTTAAATAATTATGATGTGAGAAGTAGATGTATGATATATTAGTAGTATTCAGTGTCTGCTTTTACTGTATATGTAATGTAGATTATAAAGTATTGCGTAAACAGTATTTCAGTGTGAATGTACATACATATGTGTTTAAATGTGTTCTTTGTCCACATTACATATTGAAATTACAGTGAGTTAGGTTTTGTTCAAGGAACGCATTACTATAATGGTATTCATTTTAGAAGAAGAGCTTTCAGAATACATGCCTTGTGAAACATTATTACCAATGTAATTGGGTCCTAAATCACCATGTGATTGGAGGAAGTGTCACTTAATTTCAATGTGAAAGCCTAGCCAGTCAATATTATTGATTCGCCAGGAATCAGGAATTTATTATATTTTTATGGTTCATGTAGTAATTACAACCTTCATTAGCACTTCATGTACGTCATTCATGGCATTTAATACTAATCCATACGTCCACGTTTGTCCAATTACTGCAGCTTTTCTATTTAGTGTTTAATTAGTATAGTAACTCAGAATGTAAAGATCCTTACGTTGTGAACAACCGTTTCACTATGTGAACAAGTAAAGTAAAGGTAAAGAAGAATAGGTCAATTCAGGGCATTCATTGATGTACTTAACAGATAATACGTTGCATTAGGCTTGTCAGTCGAAATACACCAATGGCCATAGTTCTTACATTGTTATTGGAGTTGGGCTGAGTTAAGAGCTAATAGTGTAACTGGCATTTGTCATGCACGTGTCACTGATAGCATTTACTGACTAAAAAGGGTAGGTTAGGACAGAACATGGGACAGAAAAATGTACATGTGTATAAGGGAGAGAGAGTTGACACCATGAGAAAAACTATCGTGAGGTTAATTTGGTGTTTTCTGCTTGTTAATGAGTTTCCAAATTTACTGTAGCATGACAGATCAACCCGTAACAACTACAGTTGAAATCTTGGTACATTATTGTCTTTACGCTTTGTAATATCCAATAGCGTAGGTTTTTGTAACTTTGTAGGTTTTTTCTCATACGTGTTCTGAAGGGCTCTTGAAACACCATGCTCATTTCTGCGCAGTCAGATTGCATGCTCACAGGCAGAAGAAAACAAGTCAGTCTCTAGAACTGCGAAGCATTACGCGAAACCAATCGATGTTTGAAAGGGTTCATAATATGCACCATCATACAACTAAACAGTCTAAACTTATTACGGCTTTTCGATATTTCTCTTTCTTTTCCCCTGTACGCCAAAGGCCCTAAACAATGGTACAAACTGCGACACACTCTTAACATATGCTCGTCCTTGTCTGCTTACAAGAGGGATCTCAAACTACACCGACATGAAATGGTGTTTTAATATATTTATATATCACCTTTTTGTATATTTCCGATAAGTGCACTGCAAATATTGCAATGTTATTAATTTCACATTTAGTTAAAATTCACAGAGTACAAATTTTGTTAGAATGTAAGCTGGGATAGAATAAGTCCCAGGGGATTTTTACCCCGGCATTCCAACTGCCATAGACATGTTGTAAAGAATCAAATCCAACCGACCGAGTTTTTCTCATAAGACACGGGGTCAAGATGAGGCACAATCCGGAAGATGAAATGAACGGATAGACTTAGATCAATCTCCATAAGGTTCTGGGCGATAAGTATTACTCCACAACAAGGAATTGCATGGCTGATTCATCGGAGGGCATTCACGGAATAAGCTTTGGGGGAGGCATTCACGGAATAGCCAATGGAGGAGGGGGTTTTCACGGAATAACCATCGGAGGGCATTCATCGAATAACCATGAGAGGGGCATTCACGGAATAACCATGGGGGAGGGGGGGTGCATTCCCGGAATGACCAGTGACGGGAGGGGGCATTCACGGAATAACCATCGGAGGGAAGTCACGGAATAACCGTCTTTCAGCATAATCCCTCTGCCTGATTACAGAGTTCTGAATAGTGGATGAGTGAGAGCATGAAGTTTAACATCATACTAACAAGATTTCAGTCATGTGACGACGAGGGGTTCTTCTTGTGTGTGCATATTGTGTGTGTTCTTGAGGCAAGGCGAATCCATGCCGCCAAAGTGCTGCCACCTCTACAACATCATGCCGAAGACACCAGACACCCCACACTGCCACATTATACAGACACTAGGCCGACCCGGTAGAACATGATTATTGTTTCCTTTGTCTAACCTCTCAATGCACTGAGCGCCATGCGAGGCAACAACAAGTACCACTTTTAAAATCATTGGTATCACCCGACCTGGATTTCCCGACCTAGAGGCGGACACTCAAACCACCATTCCATCGATGAGGGAGAATTCTACACATTGCCCATGAAGATGTTGTTGCCCAGTGACAACTTTGTGTTTGAGTTTGCTGATTTGGACCTGGCTGACCGGGAGCAGGAAGTTATGCCCCTCTCGACTAGGAGATCAAGTATACCAATTTGTAGAAGGCATTCCCATTCTGCCATTCGTAATTTATTCAGAATTTAAGTCACTATCATGTTTGAAAATATTGTGCAGAATTTAATTATTATACGCTTAAAAAGAGGACATGTATGTGAAAAGTGCTCAGTTATCTATATTGCATTGCGCGGAATACATGTTTAGCCAGGAGGTTATGGTTCAGTCTCACGCTTGTGAATGATGATCTCCCCTTCTTCAGTATCTTCCGTGCGGCGTAGGAACGTGTAGCCTATCAGTATCATAAACTTACACTGACACATCGATTGTAGCTACTGTTATGTCGATATTAAAGTAGTGGTAATTCAGGGATAGTTTTGGGATAAAAAGGGATGTGCTGCAACGTGTAACTATTGAGTTTGTTTCTAAGGATTTATGTTCTCGTGTTCCGAATATTTGTTGACTGCAGAGTGTGCACTTCTGACACCGGGGGTCTTCGTGAGAGGCTTGGGGAGTATAATATTCCCAGAATAAATACAAAGTCGGTCAGGCACCCAGATGCACGTCCTCCGCAAACACCCATTTCAGCAAGCAGTGGCAAATAAGACTGACAAAATGATTAGGACAATGCTGAAAACGATGAATACGTTGCCACAGTCATCGTTCATCAAAAGATCCGTAAGAAAGCTCGATTTAACATTAAGCGGTAAATAGGATCCCTTACCAAGCTTTTGTGGAATTTATTCATGTCCACAAAGGAGATGTCGGAAAAATTCACCCTCCATAAAAACTGCTTCATGTTCTGGTTCATGTGTCTTTTGCTAAAAAAAAAGAAAAATGAATGCATGTATATATGCTTGGGTTTTACGTCGCGCTTAACAATTTTTCAGTCATATGACGACGAGGAGTCTTTGGAATGTACACATACTGTGTCTTATTGTGGCAGGGCGAGTTCATGCCGCTAAGTGCTGCCGCCACCGGAACATGAAGAAAAGGAAACAGACACGACACACCGCCCAATCACAGTATACTGACACCGGGCCGACCAGTCCTGTTTCCTTGTCCCAACCTCTCGGTACTTCACAGAAGAATGATCAAAATAATCCACAACCTTGACATGTATGAAAGACTTAGTGAAAGGTTGCTAAGAAACATTCTGTTCAGAGGTACCGGGTCAAAAATGCCAGGTTATCATGCACACGGAATTTCATGTTTCCTATTCCCCTTCCATGAGTTTTCCCGCACCGTCAACATGTAATCTCAAGGGTGCCTTGAAGAAAAGGAAACAAAGAGCGATAGGGCAGTGACTGATGGCTAGATTTTATATCAACGGCAATGAGTTGTAAACTAATAAGCATTCATCGCAATTCCAACAATATCAGACACTTACCGTATATATAAGGCAATGAAAATAATGCCCAGAATTGCCAGAAGTACCACAAACACCACCGTCAGTATCACGATCTTGCTGTCAGCTTCACCAGAAAATATAAACATTTTCTCTTGAAATTTTATCATTAAATCATTGCTGGAGGACAAGTATTGCTAATAAGTCACTTGAAGTTTTAATTCCGCCAACTTATGACTGTCATGCATAACATTTACTAGATTGCAATAAAATTACAGTGCAAATTAAGAAACCCAGATTTTAACAAACTGCAGAATGTTAGCCAGGCTATTTATTTATTTATTTATTTACTTATTGTACAGGTGATAATATCAAAACTACAATTATATATTCATGCAAATCGACATGAATCTTAAAGGGTGTCGACAAGCCCCTGAGTTTCTATAGACGAACACGTGCAAACTGAATTCCTACCTGTGACGTACCGGTACTTTGTCTGAAACTATTGGCTTAGAGAAAATGAGTGAAAACTGAAACCTACATTCTCTTTCAATGCAAAGCTCTCCAGTAAATCCACACTCTGGGGTGTCACGTGGTACGGAGCCGTCTTCAGTCCGCCAGATAATATCCTCTTTGACTTCCATTCGCTGAAATATAAAACATAGACGGAATATCAGTGGTATCCCTGTGTGATAATGAGGATTGCTTGAAATGTCAATCTTCATGTATATTCCAAAATAACTTGATATTTTCATGGCCCCTTCGATTGCACCTCTCTTTATCCTATTCGAGACCGCGGATATCGGGCATCCGGCCGTGTCGCTCATAGTAACCTACTCGCTATTAAACGGCGATGAAAACAATATCTGGCTGCCATTTTAAATTTACTTTGCAAACCATGCAGACGTAAAGCTATTTTCCAAATTGTGAATTGTATCGCCGTGGATATGCCGCACTAGTACTTCGACTCTTTGCAAGTTGCTGCTAAAGAGAGATACCAACTTAAACTGGATACAGTGGACTGGAAAAATGTCCTTACATGTTGCCAGCCGGTGTCTGCGTGGATCAGCTATTTAAATGGTCACATGTTCAGTTCGAAGGATAGCTTGCGATCTGTTCTCATATTGTGGCGTGTACACCCAACAACTTCAGAAGACTTGGGCATCGTTAAGAGGGAGAAATAGTTGACGTCGATATGATTAGCAAAGTAAATTCCAAATGGCGGCCAGATTTGTTTTCACCGCCATGTTATAGCGAGTAGCGTTACTATGGGCGACATGCCCTATTGTCCGCATGTCCGCGATCTCTAATAGTGATACCAGACAGCCAAACTCCGTGCTTCTTTGAACTTTGTTTATTTCGTCTCTTAGTGCTCTTCCAGCTATGTATTCTGTAAAACGGTGCCGTTATATCATAAAGAAATTGGCACAAGAGACAGATGCACTTCTAATTCCCTGTGAGATAACATGCTGAAACAGAACACCCAAGATCCATAAAGATGTTTTCATGCACATGCGTCACACAGCAATGGTTCTTTGTCATTCCTGCCTGGTGGGCTTATGATCCTGCCCATAGCAAAAACCCTCTCTCCCACAAACTGTCAGTTATAATCACGAACCAATGTATTAATTTTCAGGCGAGCGTCAAGATGAAAATCCACTATTTCTTTTTCAATGTCCTATCGTGCTGGTATCGTGTTTTCTTCGATCGTGGATCCAAAATTGGAAGAATTTTCATTTTTACAATTTCCCAACCAGATCAGTGAGTTCAGTTTTAGACCTGTGACGTCTAATAAATTGCAACACCGCGTCTGCTCTCCTCAACTCAGTTTAAGTCATTGTGCTAGAAGATGTGTAGCTTCTCCATGAACACCTGGAATAAAACCCTGAATAAGATAGAATGTAACCATTCGCCAACGACCACAGTCTCTTTGCTGCTCTGGTTTTATATTCTCTGCGCCTGTCCCCATAGGATAGTGTGAGAATTGTTGGGCCATATTTCCAGCATTGCTTACACATCTGAATTGCCGAATTTTCTGACATGGATCTCTGAGGTTTCACCTGTACCCTCTTCTGCTTGTCGCCACACGAACAGAATTCTGATCCTGACTTCGAATATAACCGGGATATCCGTGAGAAACTACCACTGGAGGGAAGAAATTAGCACGAAAGCCACCAGCACGCTGAATGCCGCGACAAAGTTGTCTAGAGAGAATCGGATATTCTTTAAAAAATTAAAGGCATTTTCTTCTTCCACAACAGCTGTTATTAGTTGTATGTTTACATTATTAAAAACATTGATAAAATTCTCCCTAGCAAACTGACACACTATTACCATGTGAGATTTGTACATCTCTGTGTTGTATATCAATTTCCGGATTCTGCCAAGTACAGTCCTCTCGTGCTTAACAACTAAGTTAAGTGACTGGCAGTGACTAAACTAGCAGGTCGCGAGGTCCGATTGCCTTTATGATGAAAGCAAAAGCTGATGTACATCTCTGATATGTTGAGGGCAACACAAGTTCATCAATGCAAGAAAACCTATCCAATTCCTGAAAACTTAGCTGAAAAGAAAGTACATCTACATATAAGGTTACCGCGTGGGATACTAAGTTTGGTTTTTTCTCTCCACCCCTCAACACTGTGAATATTCAACGTAAGGTTACCTGTCCAGGTGGGTTACTAGGATTGGCCGCGCCCCCACCACTTCCCTAATCTGACTGTTCAGTGTAGGATTACTTGCCCGGGTGGGTTACTAAGTCTCTCATCACCTATCTCCCACCAGAATATTCAACGTAAGGTTACCTGTCCAGGCGGATTACTAAGGA
This sequence comes from Acanthopleura granulata, assembly GCA_016165875.1. NCBI lineage: Eukaryota > Metazoa > Mollusca > Polyplacophora > Chitonida > Chitonidae > Acanthopleura > Acanthopleura granulata. The sequence continues at coordinate 7,787,318 of JABBOT010000009.1, read as the reverse complement.
TGGCCTCGGCCCACAAAACCGTCTTGTTGCCGTGAGGTTTGACGTAGTACAGTGAACAGGTCGGCTGACGGTCACCATTCTCGTCAAAGGCTACTAATCCAGAAACACCTGTAAATTGAGAAATATTCTCATCAGCCAATCTAAATGAGCTGTGGAAACTGGATTTGTTTTCATTGATTTTCGTCTGGAAAACCCATGTATCAAAGAATTGGGTTCGTAGGGTTTTAAAATTCCACTGGTAGGCCAAGAATCCCCGAAACAAAATCTTTTGTTTCATATAAATGGCAATATGGTTCACACGGACTCATCTGAATGTATTTTATTAGTGTGTACGCTTTGCTCAAGAATATTTCAGTTATACTACCGTGGCAATTATAGCAGGAATGTATGTATGCTTACATTTTACGTCGTACTTAGCAATTTTTCAGTCATATGATGACGGGAAGTATGTAAATATACTCTGTCTTCCTGTGGCAGGGCTAGTCCATGCCGTCAAAGCACTGGCGCCACTTGTACATAACGCCGAAGACACCAGATATGACACCCCCACCCAGTCGCATCATACGGACACCCGGGCAACCAGTCCTATTTCCTTTTTCTAACCTCCCAGTGCTGTCCGCGACCTCTGCCTTTGACCTTAGAACTTGCCTTTGAAGACCATTTTCTTGGCCGTCTCCACAAACAGCGTGCCGTTCCTAGGGTCTTGACCGGCCTCTAGAGTCTTGTTTAGCGTCAGGGCGTACAGGTACGTCGAGTCGTGCAGAAACGTGGCGTAATTTGACGTCACCTGACAGGATAATCCAGATTAAGTCCTACCTAGGTATCTCTACATGCAACATGCAGACAGATGATAAATTTGGTATTATCTACATGTATATAAAGTTAAATGATTTATTTCTTTTCATTTATGTTCAAAGTCGTGCTCAGGAATCTTTCTCTGATTCGACGTCGGTCAGGTATATATAACCACCGAACTCCGACAAGTACCTGACAAACTTGCTTACTTACATGTTAAACCGGAGTCAAGAGATCCAGACCTGGATTAAAACACACAATCTAATTAGCCAAGAGCCTGGTTAGCGGCGGCGTGCCAACGCCCTGACCTTATGCAGTAGCGATGCCCCGATATCAGTTTGTACTCGATATGAAGTCTCTACGGGGAACATCAACGACAACTTACAAGCTAACATGGTTTCCGTTATGGATACTAATTTAATTCATCAGCCTAGACCATCGATTGTGCCTTACCGTCAATACTGAAAGCTGTTGACTGCCTCTATTTGCAAAAAGCTTCTCAGGATTTTTACTTCATATTCTTGCTTAGTTTGTGTTGATTGTTGTTTTGGAAACTGCTCATGCAATTATAGGCCCAGAACGTCCATTGCGGATGATGGCTGTTTTCAGCCATAGCTGCTTTGACCACTAGGTTTATTGCATTCACCATCAGCGTAGCCTTCAGATGAACTACTATGTTGTTGTTTTTTGTTTCAATAATGTTCTTTAAGGAGATTGAACTATATAGACAACTAACAGCCGGCCAAGAAGAAATTAACCAAACATTAGCCAGATTACCTTGTTTTCCGCCGTCATGTTGTAGTTCCAATATTCCGCCATTTTAATGACATGTGCGTCTTTGAAGGCTTTCACTTCCTCCTCATCAAGCGAAAATAACGAAAACTGTTCGAAAGAAGCCAGCAAAAACACAGGATATATCAGGGCCAAAACTTAAAAATTTGGAACTTTTTTTATAATGGTGATAACCACATGAACTAATTTCATGAGATAATGTAAGTATATGGCAAAAACAATGGCATCATTGGATTATTTTTGTAAACAATAACATAAGTAAAGAGAAACAAATATGACAGTAATAAATTTCTTGTGGCTTTTTAGGCATCAGGAGCCAAGATGTACTACTTTTAGTTCAGTTGTTTTACGTCGTACTTGCAAGACAGCTCGACCGGCCTCCAGCAGAATGTCCTTGTTTGGATTAGAGTTGTCTGCCCATGGCTCTATGGGTAAGTCCAGGGGGCGATAGGGCGGGAAAACATAGACATATTCTGGAGTGGTTAGGTTTGCGCGATGGACTCTAACCAAAAAGTACTCCTTGTCCGTAGCACTTCCACAGAAAACAACAACTGAAACAGTCAAATTAATTAATACCATATACTGATATGGTGTTGTTGTATCGTACCAATGGATGCAAACTTTATCTTACATGAGTAAGATATGGTCTTGCATACTTGCATTACTAAAAGGAAGCGATGGCAAAAGTATTTCTTTATTATTTTTTTAATGACCATATAACAAAATGTGATGATGAAATTATCGGCAACAATATAGACCCAGAAAGGGTATGTGGTTTGTCTTACCCAGTGCATTGTATAGGACATAGATGAAAACAGTGTTGCTAATGACTTTTGAATGCTTGAGAACTTTTATGTATAAGGGAAATGTAGGAAAATGACAAAAGTATGCTCTCTCGCCTCAAGTGAAACTGTCAAACACGCTTTGGCAATACTAGGGCTGTCTACATGAAACCTCTGCGAGCCAAAGGAGCAGCTTTACACACATACTTCTGCTTTTGTACAGGATAGTGTCCAAGATACTGTCCATGGTTTCTTCCTCCACGTCCCTGAAGGTGCCAGGGAAGGTGATCCAAGCTGGTATGATGACCTCCATGCGGGACAACTGTGAGAAAATGGCTTGGGAGGAGTAGCTACACAATCCGGTAGCAATCGAGATGATCATAACTCTCCTCCACTTGTAATACTGAGCCAGTTCCGCCATGACGTTGCCCGCCTTGTTGAAGGGGGGCACCAGGCGGACCAAGGTTTTATAGATGGTTTTGTCCTGAAGTGCGGGGTCTGTGGCCGCTTGACTCAGAACGGGCAGGTTCCAGTAAGCCATCAGATAGCCGGTCTGGGAAAGAACTGGAGTGGATAAGGGGGAGATCATGTAAGTGGAGGCAAAAGCACAAATATTCGGTTATGCATTATACTTCTAAGGTTCTACCGGTCTAGAATGTCGCCATGTTGAAAGTCGTTAATGTGTGATCAGTTTTTGGTTGTTATATCCAAATGAAAATACCGGATTTCAAATTTCACAGAGAAAATCAAAAGAAGATCTAAATCAGACCTTGGAAATTGTCTAGGTCTACTTTCTCGTTTGTTTTGTCTACATAAGTGTCAGTTTTCACCAGACGTAGGAAATTATTCAGTTTTGATTCGATATTCTCATTCAAGTTTAAATAGCTTGTTCGTGAAAGGAAAACCTAGAAAGTAATTAAAAGAAATTTAAATTTTCTGTAGGTTTTTTTATTTACTTTTATAATTCGGGTTTATGCAGTTCTCAAGCATATATTACTTATACGGCTCTGGGGTGGCTATACTTTCCCACGTACGACAGGAGAGAAATCTTTAGCCAGAGCTAGACTTGAACCCACAGAGACCGCATTGGTAGGAAGCTCCTGCATCACTGTTCAGCCTCAGCATAATAACCACTGTCACCATACCATTCCAAACAGTCAAACAGCCTCCCCACTTTCCTCTTTCTCAATTCATTGCTGTATGCTGGTTGAAATCTTTCGACTTCTGTATTAAATAGTTTGGTGTAAATGCTATCAAAATCCTTTCAGAAGTGTTTCCGTAAATTTACTGACAGAGACAAAGAGACAGAGAGAAGTAGACTCATCGCACTGTATTATGACATGGCCGTACCCACGGACGATCCGACCCCGATAAAGCCATCCACACCCGGATTCTCATAGAGCTCCATGGCGTATCCCATCGACAGGCGACGTTCAAACTTGTCATCTTTATAGATGATCCTGAAAAAAACGAAATGATTCATTGAAAACTAGACTTTTCTTCAGGGGCTGCGGCTTTAATTCAGGACAGTTGGAAGGTAGGTACAGGGTAGGTGCGGTGGCGTCCTCCCATCACTTCCGTTTTCATCACCCATATTTTCTGACCGCCATCACGTTAGTAAAATGGTCATGAAAACAGCATGAAGCAAAAATCAAATAAATGAATTAAAAGAAAAGAATGAATAATTCCTTTGGAAGGGAAACAGAGTAAAACTGCATTAAGTTCTTTCAATTAGTCTTGCTTTTCGGTTGACACTTCCGTGCTTAATGGTGAATTTTTGACCCAGTAATTTTGCAGTTATATTCATTGACAGCGTGACTCTAAACAATCAATCAAATGTAAACAAGCAACAAATGTCACTTGATTTTAAACCATACTCATATTTAAAAACGGGTGAGCTGATGAATCACTTTGGTGTACATGCTTGGCTTAAACCCACAACCCCAAACATGGACTTCAATCCAAGTGTAAAATGGAATCTGCAAGTACATGTCCCACACGACTAAGTCATCAACTATCCATCCAGATCTCTTGTGAAGTGACATTATGTCGAGATACCATCATGTTTTGTCATTTTAAGTGCTCAGTGCTGTCCGGAAAAATTAGAAATTCGTAGTTCTGAACATCACATTTACTGTTATTTATTTATTTATCTTCTTGATTGGTGTTTTACGCCAAACTCAAGAATATTTCACTTGTGCGACAGCGGCCAGCATTATGGTGGGAGGCAAAGATAGGGGGAAACCCAAGACCACCTGCAGGTGGCTGGCAAACCTTGCCATGGACGGCTGGAGAAGAAGCCAGCATGACCTGGACTTGAACTCACAGCGACCACATTTGTTAAGAGGCTCCTGGCATTTACTCTTACATTTGCGCTTTTAATCTGTATCTGTTCTTACAACGGTGAAAAGAATAAAGAGATGAACTGTTCTTAATTTCTTCATAACCTTTCCGATGTACACGTTGACAATAATTGTAAGATGCGGGCGAAGACACCGTGAAATATCTTGTACACATAATTGTTCATATGCATGTTCTAACATGTAACAAGGTGTAATTATACAATCAATATTTCTTATAAAAGCATTACTGTTTTAACGTTTCACCTCTATTTGTCAGATGTTTACTATTTTAACACATGTTTTCCAGAAATGTCAATAATGTTGATTCATACAGAAATTGCCCCGCAGTTTTTTCCATTGCAAAAGCCCAGTATTCCCTCTCTATGAGAGGTCCCAGCATAACTCTCTGCTACATGTCACTGAGAGCTCGAACTGTTGGCAACAGTCCAATTTAATGGCTAGAGCGTGTATAGCCCTGGCCGCCAATAGTGGTTACTAGACGACAAGAATCGTGTACTTTGGCGAGGGCCATCGCTCTGTCGTTGACTCAAGGCGGGTCGATACGAGATTGTGTTGGTATAATTACCTGTCATTTTCCTATCCACGGGAATCCAAACATGTCTCTTAGATCAACACCACTGAAGTGTTTTCACAGCAAAAGATTCAGAAAGCAATCACTCATTGAGTTTTCCAACACTGATAAAGAAGGAGTATTTTAGCCTACTGTTCGCGCATGCGCGTGTACTTTCTCTTGATTGCAAAACAAACGTAGTCTTCCCACAATTTTATTCCGAGTGCTTCCTTCAGCACTATCTGCTCTACTAAGAATAGTAAGAATGCGGGGCTAAAACTAAGAAATTAAAGCTTGGCTGTTTGTTTAGAAAATGCATGTCTCCTACATGCATATATTATTAACGTTTACAAATATATATTTTTCGTCAGGTGGCACTTGCGGATATGAAAAAGCATTTAATTTAGTTAACCTCTGGTATCAATCTCTTCAACTTTGGTATCTACACTTTTATTGGTCACTAAATAGTTCAGAAAATTTGTGACGCTGACACTCATGTCTCCCACTTTCATCTAGTATTGACGTTTACTTATATTTATTTACTCTCAAGTGTTGTTGAAGTTCCACAGAGCAATAATGTTATATGCTAGAAATTCACAACCTTACCACAGCCAATAAGCAGTGTATGGATTCAAAAACCAGACCCTAAAGGCAATGTATTCTTCGATTTGATGTGCACCAATTCAAAGTTAGCCAAAGTCAGCTTTAACAGAGAATTCTACGAATATGGTTAATGAACTGAACTTGAACTGATAAAAATCATGAACTGTTACGAATCGCGATAAGGTATTGCTTGTTTTTTTATCAGCTTAAATGTTAGGAAGACATTGTCACACAATGGTAACAGTTAGACACTTATAACTGGATGCAGGCACACGCATTTGTGGAGGAGAATTCCGTCAGCAAACATTTCTGTGGTGGTAACTACTGTATTTCGGCACAACAGCACATCTGCACAAGCCAGCACGGAGTTTATCTGCATCGCATGGCACCATCACGTCAATGGGAAACCGCAAAATGAGTCCAAAGCCGCGCGTTCCTTTGTTCTTCCTTGGATTACGTCACACTTCTAGGTGCATGTGTGCTCGGATAGCAATTAGGCAGTATACAAAGACTGCAGAAGACGATGCGTTTGGACCCTCTGTGTCGCCAGTTCGAGCCTCCAATTGTGCCGTGTTAGTTTCCGGCCGGCTTCCGTCACTGAGGAGTCCGACGACGACAGTTACCAGGTTCTGGGGGTTCAAAAGTGTTCTCGTAACTAAAGCCTAGTTTATTTTTTTTTCTGTTGTAAGATAGTCATATATGGGCAAGTAATCAAACTGTACATTGTGAAGTGTGTCCTACTTCCTTGGTGGGCCTTGCCTGTTGACCTTGAGCATTCTCTACACACACGGCTATTTTCTATATCTTTATACTGCGCTACTGCTTGACTTGAATTTTTCTTAAGTTTGGATAATCATGAAAATCTATTGTTTTAATATGTCACCATGTCTACAACATAGAACGCCATTTGAGTTGTCAAAATGCGAATAATTTAATACGAACAATAGAACAAAAAACAAACATGGGAGAAGTGATGTGAAATGAAAGGAGAGACAAACTCTTACCTGCCGGTCTGCACTTTGCTCAACCTTTCATCTACTGAATATGTACACACTGAGAAATATGTACACACTGAGAAATATGTACACACTGAGAAATATTTGCGCAAAGCACTAAGGTCATGAAAAGCACCCATCAAAGCTAAATGTGATTTCTTCGTAAGCCTAGGTCAATCTGATGTGGCAAAGAAACAGTTGTAACGTAGAAAAAGCTAGATAGCTGGTATTCCACGTCTTATTGTTTCTTTCACAGCTTGGTTTATGCGTTCCTCTCAAGCTAGGTCAGAGTTTAAAAGAGATTATTCCGGAGGAAGAGAAGCATCAAAGAGCCCAAAATATTGCGGTTATTGTTCAGACATATAAACTTGAAATTGTTACAGATCAAATATTGATACACGTTTTACATTTGTTTGGATGGCATTTGGCGTTATTTTTGATGGAATGCATCGCCTATACAGCAACATCCAGATTTCTGGGTGCAAGAAATCTATCAGAGAAACCACCGCTGTTTTTGGTACCTGTAAACCCTCCTCACTTAAGGAGGCGGCTCAGCTAGACTTGCATTACAAAACACGGTGAGTGCATGTGTTATTACATTAGATTTGGCATGTCGTGACAGAGTGATTAGGTTAGGAACAAAGGAATTTATAACCGTGAATAAGTTCTGTCCTATATAGCATTTTATCTCACGATTTCAGAGCTACTTTGTGTCAAAAGCTGTGTTCCGTATTAGAAAGATACCCAGAGATGTATTTAAGTGATGTAAATGCAATGTGATACACCCAAACCCACAACAAACGAGTCAGTATTCTGTATAACAGGGATTGTCAGGGGATCAGGAAGCTTAAAGGGTGCTTGGTGAAGGCTGTTGATTACGTCAAGCGCTGTTTCTTCTCAGTCCAAGGTTATCAGTCTCTGTCAAAACAGATTTTCATAGGAGGACATATGAAAATTGCCAACGTGATAGACTTTCTCTTTTATACACAGTTTTCTTGTTCTTTTTCAAAGCTATGTTCTTTCATGCGTTAGAAAGACATCCAGAGAATGAAGTGGTATATTAAAGGTAACGCCATATAAGTTTGTTACCCCCACACTTCCCTCTTCAGAAACAAAGAAAAAAATGAAAGAAATCGGTATCTAGTACCACAGGGGTTGTCAACAGTATAACAGGCGTAATGGGTGCTTAATGCATGTAGCTTAATAAAGGCCACTGTCTACGCTCAGAACTTCATTTTCAGATATTATCGATTTTCTGGTAAAAGCATATTTACAAAGGTGGACTTAGGAAAGTAGCCAATGCAGTAGAGATTTGTTCCTTTTGTTCAAAGCATGTACACAATTTACATATAATATTTATGCTTTTTCAAAACACTGTAGAGGGAACGTGAGTTGGAATTAAAGACGTCTCAATCGTCTTGGAATGCGATGGACTCATGAAACGGTCTCAGTTGTCTTGGTATGCCGTGGATCTAAGCAACTGTACATATTGTCTTGGAATGCAGTGGATCTAAGCAGCAACACCAATTTTACTGGAATGCGGTGAAACTAAGCAACAGTATCAGTTGCCTTGAAATGCTCTGGATCTAAGCAACAGTACAAATTACCTTGGAATGCGGTGAATCTAAGCAGCAGTATCAAGTGTCTTGGAATACGGTGCATTTAAGCAACAACATGAATCGTCTTGTATGGGGTGTGGGTGGAATCAAGCGACAGTACCACTATTACTCCCCACACGGGGTGTTATGCATCAGACCTGGCTGCTGCTGACTACATCGTAGTTTCCACTCAGAACTGTACAGCGGAAGGCTACCTAAGATGTTAAAGCATATATGCTTCACTTGACATCGTGCTATATGACCCAATGCAAATGCGGTAATACTGGTTACTGAAATATATCTAACCGCATCTTTTTATGACTTTTGTATTTTTCAGGTTGTTTAGACTGAGTGTATCCACAATTGTACTTATTTTGCCCTTTGGCCATCAATTCTTTTTTATTTGGTTGATACATATTGGTCGGATTTGACGTTTCAGTTGCTGTGGCCGAACGCTTGCCTAGTTCACCGACAGGCTCTAGTCAGAAAAGCATTTTCACAAAACACGCTATATTCAGTTGCCGCTTAAGACTCTCCACTTTCGCAGAAAAAGACAGTGAGCGGAGAGTGGATAAAAGAGGCCCATGGTGAGGCTCATGGTAAGCATGCACACAGTTGAGATCGATAACAGCTTTGTGTCCGCGTAATAGCCACGCGTTGATATCTGCCGCGTGACTGTGGACACGCCGCAGCACGCGGGATCTCAATCCTCGTGTCTGTGGCAAAAATATTTAAGTAACTAATACAGGTTTGAGTAAAACAATATCCGGCTATTCCTTCATCTGTAAATATTACTCTGAAAGATATCTCCGTCTTAGTGTTTATTACTACTGTATGGGCTAATGTGTAAGACTGACCGATGCAGTAATACCCAGACGTTGCTTGAGAAAGTTTTACGACATTTACATCAAAACCTGTCTCTACATAATTAATACCGGACGACGAACACTGGTCACAGTGATTTCACAGAAAACATCATGTAGCAGTTCACGTGCACGGTTCACTTCTCTGCTTGCACAGCATGAATAATCAGTGTTTGATAACATGGCTCACACTCTGCTGGTAGACTGAAGGTCTGTGCCCACTTAGCGTTACTAGCATGTAACTAACATGGCAACCAGCACTGTAGGCATTGTGTCGCCTCGGCAAAAGTACCCACCCAAGCACCCACCTTGCAACGGTTCAAAACTGGTGATCGCGCTAAGCGGATTTTTTGATATGTTGTAGAGAAAAGTCCACACTACACGAGGTAGTATGTCGAGGCACTGCTCGAAAGTTTAGGATATAGGTTGATAAAGGACACCTTGCGACTAGATGAGAAATCGTTCCCCGGTGTGGCAAGTAGTGAGATGTTATTTTTTTTTGCGCAGAAGAGGAGAGAAAACCTACTTGAATGTGAAATAGAATTACTATGCAACATATCTGTGAAAAATTGGGGCGGTGTGATTCATACCTTTTGTTTTATCAGAAGGCAAGAGTAAGGCCAAAAGCAGATTTCGCTATTTTAGGGCGTTTTGGAGAGGGAATTCTCATCATGATAAAAATATAATCACGTGCACCAAAAAATTTCTGGGTATTTTGAAGTAAGGCCTGAGAATTCTAATATTGCAAAGTATCATGGTGCTTCACGCAGTCATATTTTTGTAAATCGACAAAAATGATATATGTTTTAGGAATATTAGAATTGCATAGTCACCATAAAAGCTCATGGTTTGCAGGTAGTCGTTCACCATAGTGCAGCAGTAATTCGCGTGGCCAGCAATCCAGATGTCAATAGTGCTCAGGAGTTCAATTCCTCTGTCTGCTCTAAATTGGTTTTAGGAACAGGAGTTACTGAGAAAATGATTAAATTAGGCAAGTCATATTTGTTTACATTTTGCAGAGCTCCTTATTAGATGTCTGCTACTACATGGATAATAAGTATTCACGGACAATATTTGGTATATGCTTCCAATAAAAGATCAATACGGCCAAAAATATGTAATTGGTATTGTCAGCCCGTTTCAACGCGCCACGCTTCAGGTCTCAGGATATCGAATAGTTCATATACAATAGTTACATTATCGGGAAAGGCATCTGCATGTATTTATCAGCTCAACTTAATAAATGTCCGACAAAGACCCATTCATATATTCATGCTATAATTCATACGACAAAACTTGCGTTAAGGACACTGTGAACGCTCATGGTTAGAAACGAACATGGGGGGGGGGGCTTTCGTACGGCAAGACCTGTTATATAACAACTTCAACCGCATACAGAGGAAGCCGTTACATCATTCTGCAGTAGATTTGTCACTATGAGCAGATTGGCACTCGGCCTAATTCCCCATTTGGTTGCAAGGGGTCCTTTACTACATAAATTGTAAGATAAATCAATGATCCCGTGTAACTTATGCCAAGGAATAACTTCTTATGTTCTTTTTTTTTAAGTAATTATGTATTAAATGTGATGACAACACGGCATTTTAAGTATTTTTAGACCAGTCATGTCTAATAAAATTGCAGTCTACATCACTGATTGTATTTATCTAACACCCTATCAGCTCTGTTCCTAGGGAAGCGTATAAGTTGCCACACATAAAGTTAGAATGGCGCTCTCACCGAGTCAAAATGACGAGAAGCTAGATTTCATCGGCTAAGTGTGACCATTTGCCAACTACCACACCGTGCTTCTCTGGCTTTACTCTCTACGCTCTAATCCCGTAACTATGAGACTTATAAACGGTACACTTAAGCCTGCAGTAGCTTGAGTTTTGAAGAGTGGGTCGAGATTTCAAATTCTTATAGACGCAACATTATCCGAGAATAAATGTCAACAATCGCTGTTTAACGTATATATTGAACCAATTACCTGATTACCTAACGTAATAATTCGACGTCTACAATAAACTAATTATCAGCTGATAACCTGATGATTCTCACTATTTTGAGGGCCATGATCACAAAAAGTGGTCGACGCCGTCTTGGGCAATTTCAACAGTCTTGCGTCAGTTGGAGAACAAGGCATGGTACAAAAACCTGTACGTCACGCGTTGCAAAGTTCCTATGTAAAATTCAACAGGACGTTGGTTCACCCAAGGCACTGAATTGTCCACCTATCAAACTTTCCATATTCGTATAACTAGACTGATTCAGTATGGCGTTGAACAACAACAGTGACTTGATACTTACTTGATGTTATGCTCTCGGAGGACGCCATCTTGGTTGGCCTTGTCCACGGCCAGTATGGGTGACGCGGCATTTCTTTGGAACTGGAAATTAGATATCCGATTTCCAGTTAGGTATGCTAACTTGTATTCACAAAACAACGAAGGCGTCATGAGGAGTAGCAGCATAAAGAACCCTGTTTGGCTCATCCCGATTCTTGTTCTTTCAGCTCAGCGAGTAAGGCGGACCCAAACTGCCTTGTCCAAATGGTTACAAAATATCAAGATAATGCCTCCCGTGATTTCCCTCGAACATCTGAATATCATAAACCCAGACATACACATGAGCTCTAGCTGTCATTCATGCATGGCTACACGGTTCAAGTAAGACGTTCTTATCGTTCCGATGGATTGTCTGTTTGCCATTGTAAACTGTCATCAACATGCGGGGATGAATAGTAATTCTTATCTCTTTCATATTCGGCCAAACATTACTTGACATCTAAATAAAATGCAGCCCATTGAAGAGATTTGTGATGTAGCCTGAGGTCTCTTCCAGGTCAATGAAAGCACACGCTAATTAAAAGTGCTTTTACAGAAAAGATGGTCGCCTCTCATCCAGTATCATGGCGGGTGTTTCTCTTTTCACCCCTTCCGGAAGACTTTATATTCCCAAAAGATGTTAACAATAAATATATGGCCGATATTGACGTGGGTTAATTTTCTTGAGCCAGTTATTACCAATTTAACCCCAGTGTTAATATTGCACGACAGATGACAATACCGCTATATATACGAAAGATGTCACATTTCCTGTTATTTATAAAAAAGACGCGCTTCGTCCAGTCCGCTAATGCGAAGGACAAGTCTTCTATAATGAATATCGACGTGAACCCTCACGTACTTTTGTCCCATCTTAATGCAGATCGCCTTTCTTTGCATTCACCCTAGCCACCTCTCCCTGAGCCAAAGGTGCGGAAACTTTATCGACGGAGTCTGCTGAGGAGTGCTTTTAACTGCAAGACCACGGAGACTTGAGAAGGACTCAGACAAATGGTATCTCAGCATGAATCCACTGTACAATTTTCATATCGTGCCTAAATCCGCAGGGCTTTCTATGCATTTAAGGATGCAGACGAAACGAATGTTATAGCCAAGTCAACTCAATGCTTGGACGACTGTGCGGTAATTGGTGCTGGCACTAACTTTGACCATATTAATCTACGACAGAAAACGCCCATGCTAAAATTTCTATGTCAAGGCTTCACCCCAAGACGCCTTCATTAAAAAATTAGCCAAACATACCACCTTCTTTGTAAGCAATAACAACATTCATTTCATTTCCAACTCTATTTCCAGAGCACAAAGTACCGTTAGATCTCCCACCAGGGATACTTGCCCGGTGACCTCTTCTGTTGCGAATTTTGCCGTCCTATGTCAAACCAGCACCAAAAACAATGTTTGTGGTAAATTTAAAAAGTAGGGTTCCAAAGCAATGCCATTTTAAAAAAAAATACTTTTGTAAAGTGAACACTTAGATAATCAAGCCACGAGGGATAAAACTGAGCAGTAAGAGTTTATTTCTCAAATTAAACCCGTTACTTTCTATAGTCACAGAATATGCTTGTCAAGGCATATGATAATTCGCGGGTTACTTTAAATAATTTGTATCTAAATTTCAACAGGAATCTATATAAAATATGTTATATATAATATAGATACAATAACAAGCCACACTGCCCTATGATGGGTCAGTTTATCTCCAAATTCAATGAAGTTTTCAACCATGATGATATCTATATTAAATATAACAAACGTGATATCTTTGTTCCCTGCCAAGAGTAGTAGTCTTCTTACAGCTGTACATCCACTCTAAGATTTACTTTTACCAATAAGGAATGAATCGTGACAGAAATTTCCCTCTTTTTAAGACTAGTGACTTTCTTACAGACCTTCAAATAAATTTTCTCTTCTGTTGTATTTTTAAAATTCCATATTTCATAACAATAAGGTAAAATGGGGTTATCTGCTACATCTAGTAATTTTGAGTATACATGTACCTGTAGGTAAATTTACGTTCTGAATTATTTTCAACACTCCAGTCAAGGCTTTTGTTCCCTGTGCGGAACTTATATATATATATTAATTACCTCAGTTTAAAGACGAGACAGGAAAAATGTTGGTGGTTTGCCGATGACCAGCCACATCCTCCAAAAATAACAAGCTTTGTTTTTTTTTTTAATATTTAGTATATATTTCCAGATCTGACAACAGACCTACAGCTGAAACCTTTTGGGTGTTTTTTGTTTCAGTCCCACTGTTGTCAGCACAGAGCACCTAACAATAGGTATAACTGTATATACAAAGAAACAGAATCGCTTGCGACAGTCACATTTAAATTTGCCACATTCCAATTATATTCAGTAAACTAGTTGTCCACACCATGTGCAAGTATATAATAAACAAAAATAGTCTTAAGTTATCCTTAATTACAAATAAGAAATGAGAGAGCTTATCAGCAGCATTCGACAAAGATGATTTGATATCATTATACATGTTCATTATTAAATTCAGAAATATTTCTAATACTATTTTGGATTAACTTTCGCCAGAGGCTCTTTACAGATACTTTATCAAACGCATTTTAATATGTCGAATGACGACTACAACCTTGATAACTGTTAATTAAATAAAGTTTCTCTGCATATAAACTTGGTATTGGACAACGTGCTCCTTCACAAGTAGGGCTTTCTCCGATTTAGCTTAGATTTCTCCCTTCCTTTGTTATTAGATTTGAACACACCTGCTCACCAAGATTAAATCGTAAATATTTACCTTTAATAATAACGGTCTTTTAAATATGTCTGTCAGTGCCTTAACAATATCAATGAACTAAGGGGTACGCTTGTACAGAATTAGGTACTAAGCATAGTGATAAAAATGATTGGATGAAATGTAGCACATTACTTTGAAGCAGTCTTTCATCACAGGTAAGAAAAATGAGGTCCAATGCTCTTAATTGACTCGTAGGTGGTTTATCTGGACACACAAAACAGATGGAAAACAGTTACCTGGACGTGTCGTTAAATATTTACCATGAAACACTACTTATAAAGCACTGAGTAGGCAAGAAAAGAATTAGGCAGAGAGTAGCAGTCAAAAACACTTCCATAAAAAACAGAACTTCGATTTCATACAGGATTTGTATGTAGTTTGTTGATTTATTAATTCATTTAGTCTTAAACACCATATCCAAAATGTTATCACTTATTCACTATGTAGGTGGGTTTAAACTATCGATCTTTGGTAATTACCGACAAACTTTCCGACGTCAGACAAATACGGACGGATTATCTAGATTGTCTGCTTCATAATTAGGTCTGATCAAGCTTAACCCGAGGCATACAGGTATGAACAATTACAATCAAAGAGCAACTGGGTAACATATTTCATTAAACACATCATGTAACGATTATGGACGATTTGGATACAGATTTCACTGATCTGTCTCTAACATTCATTATGTCTTTCGGTCATCATTGAAAACTTCTCCTTTTTGCATGAACCAGTCCTATTTTTTTTAAACTACATACTTGGCTAGTTCTTTGATAGTACACGTTGGTAAACATCGCTGCTTGCAGGTACGGTCCAGACTAGGATACCACTTGTCGGACTCAGGACATAAGACTACAGCATAAGGAGTACACCAGAGCAGCAACAAAAGTGTGATAGTTGGCAAATGGTCAATTGTTTCCGGTGACATCTGGCCTCTTGTCAGTTTACTTTAGTTAGGGTTATATTCTAACTGTTCATGTAAGTGGCAAGTAACAACTTACACTCCCCCTGTCACCATGGCTTAAACAGAATTTGGTAAAAACGATTACAGTGATGTTAACTACTAGACGTCACTGGTCCAAAATGACTCAAAATGCTGTGTTGTCATCAAATTTAACAGACGCACACAATAATCCTTAGATTCAGCCTTTCGTCGGACGTAACAATTTTTCAGTCATTTGACGACTATGAGTCTTATTATATATATATATATTTATTTATTTATTTATTTGATTGGTGTCTTACGCCGTACTCAAGAATATTTCACTTATACGACGGCGGCCAGCATTATGGTGGGATGAAACCGGGGGAAAGCCACGACCATCTGCAGGTTGCTGGCAGACCTTCCCACGTACGGCCGGAGAGGAAGCCAGCGTGAGTCTTGAACTCACAAACACGTCAAAGTGCTGCCGCCAATGGAACATCATGCCAAAGACACCAGACATGACACCCCACCCAGTCACATTATACTGACACCGACCAGTCCTCTTTCCTTGCCCTAATCTCTCAGTGCTGAGTGCCAGCAAGTACCATTTAGTGTTTGGTATGACCTGACCCGGGCTTGATGCCGGATATCCCGAACTCGAGGAGGACGCTCTAACCAACAGACCACCGAGGCGCTTTAAGACAAATATTCTCAAAGTGTATTTCACATAACTTTAACGGATAGGATAGAAACATCAAAACTGAAGACATTACTACAGGTTTGCATCAACCCGGGACATACAGGCACAACTAGCAGCTAAAACTGAAACTTTACACAAAATGCTGCAGGATAAAGACTAAATCCAGAGCCGCTACGGCAGTGTGATAATTGGCAAATGGCACTGGTCGCCCATGAAATCCAGTCTGTTGTTCAGTTTACCTCAGTCAAGGTTTTCCTCTAACTGTCCATGTAAATGTTTAACACAAAATCAAGTCATGACTGTGTGATGACAATTGTTCGGCAGAGTTTAACGCTGCTCTCTGGCGATTGGCTGACAGGAGTATCAAGCTCCTGCTAATGGAATTCTGGAATGACTTGTATGCGGATGTCGACTGGTCGACGACTCGTATATATACGAATGTCGCTTTCGATGCCTAGATTCAAATTCATCATACGACTACACTTCACAATTAGTACTACTGGGTCGTGAAGTTCGCCAGTATTTATATAATAATTTCCTTTTGCTTTTCCCTTCTTCATTTTTCTTCTTGGGTGGTGTTATTTTGTAGAGCAGGCTTCCAAGTTTCATTCCAAGTATAAATTTGTGTGTTTTTTCAGGAAATGGAGGAGGATGCACACTAAGCAAAAGTAGTGATAACTCAGGGTTCACTGACGAGTAGCTTTGCGAAAATTTTCATCTGTCAACACGCCAGGAATTTGAGTGGTGCTTCCACTATCAGCCTCGGAGGGTTTTGGGCTTGCAGATTTAGGCACAGTGCCCTGAGGCCAAACGTTAACATGTCCGTAAATGGGAAATTTATCACAGTGTGTGGCCATATAACTCCCTGGTATCGAGATGACTGAGCCTATATCTGAACAGTTCACTGAAAGTCAAACGGCTTTCTAACCAGGTATATATCACACGGCATGTCGCATGTACAAGAATTAGACACAGCCTACTGAAACAAGATGGCACAGGAAGTCGCCAATTGTGGGGAATGAGAGAAAGCCACTTACTCCAGCCGACTAATGGATTCTACCGGAAGTCTGCTAGCAACTGACCAATGAGATCACTGATCTCTGATCACTCCATTTAGTTAGGCCTCGGTCGTACAAGTCACGTGGTTTGTCAGGTACATACAAAGTGTATTGGTTTTATTCCGGCTCTGTCCAGTTTATTGTGTGATACGGGAGATCTGACCATCGTCTTAAGTGAATTATTGAAATATTGTTAATATAGAACAACAATTAATTATTCTGAGTTAATCAACATTTGTCTTTCCTTTCCTTATCGGTCCTCTTGTGGCCCAGGGGATTTGCGTGCCAGAGCAGGGAAATGACCCGGGAACCTCTCACAAATGCGATCTCTGTTATATATGTTCAGTTTATACTGACTTATTCTTCGGTTGCACGTGGGATGGTCTACCAGCAACCTGCGGATGGTCGTGGGTTTCAACCGGGCTCTGCGGGGTTTCCCCCCACCATAACGTTGGCTGCCGTCGTATAGGTGAAGTAT
This sequence comes from Acanthopleura granulata, assembly GCA_016165875.1. Classification (NCBI taxonomy): domain Eukaryota; kingdom Metazoa; phylum Mollusca; class Polyplacophora; order Chitonida; family Chitonidae; genus Acanthopleura; species Acanthopleura granulata. Next base: position 7,769,696 of record JABBOT010000009.1, on the reverse strand, counting down.
TCTTGAGTACGGCGTAAGACACCAATCAAATACATGTAAGCAAAAAAATAATTTTTTTGTCTCATCGGTTTCGGCTTATGCTGCAAGAGTGATTAAGGGAATTAAGGTGCAGTGGTAGAAATGACCATTCTAAACCAAGGTGACTGTTGACAAAAGCCCATGGGAATATTCTAATAGTGTTATTCAAAAATGTATACTGAGTAACGGGTTTTGCATGAACAGATAAAATGGTGGTTATGGTAAGTAGCTACTTGAATTTTAATTCCAATTTCTAAAAATTCGGCAAGGTGAAAGAAAATATAACCATAGTCTTATTATAAGTAACATTTCCTGTCAATGAAACAGTGTTGAAGCTAATGCTCACGTGATGTTATTTCCGTTCAGGATTCCGTTCGTCCTTCCGTTATCAATGGCGAGGGGAGGCGCTCCAGCGGACTCCACGAACCTCATACCGGGTATGATATTTCCGCTCAGGTAAGCAAGCGTGAATTCCCGACAC